>CM062295.1:623362247-624562247 GCA_031216915.1 Pictodentalium vernedei
TTTTATCGGTTTTAGGAAATATTTAACTTTTTTGCCAATCAATTTTACTTAGTTTTCCCAGCTTAAAGTTTTGGATTAAAGTTCTGCTTTTCAAGGTTCTACCTTTCATTCTCCAAACACTCTGTCACAACATCATTTCTTTTTTTCAGATTAGGCAAGGTCTACTGATACTGTACACTGTGGTTTCAAATAATATTGGCATTAATTTAACCTTTTTCTTTCATCAAAAATGCTTTTTTACAGTTTTGGTTGAAGTTTGTGGTTAAAAACCCAGACAAACACCACCACCCACAACCCCATCCTCAATTAGGCTTTTTTTTTCTTCTTTTCTCCAATATGTATTTTAAACTGTTTACAGTCACTACATGCAGAACCTTTTTTAAACTTACGTAACCTCCCCCCAGGGGGGAGCCAATTAGGCACTTTTTTTTTTCTTTCATCAAAAATGTTTTTTTTTTACAGTTTTGGGTCAAGTTTGTGGTTAAAAATCCAGACAAACACCACCTCCACCCCCTCCCACCCCCCCACCCCCCACCCCCCCCCACCCCCCCAATTAGGCATTTTTATGCCCCCTGACTTAAGTCGGGTGGCATATAGTGATTGAAGTGTGCGTGTCTGTGCCTGTGTGTCTGTCCATGTGTGTGTCCGAGCCAATAACTCGAAAACTGTTAGGGCCACAGTCATCTATCTTCACACAATTATAAAGGACCATGGGAGGATGTGTCACACACCATAGCCAGGTTCGTACCTTCAAGGTCAAGGTCACATTTCAAGGTCACACTAAAAATCGGTCAATATTCGTGTCTCAGCCATAACTCAGAAATGAATCATAGTACAGTTGTAACTTTTTACAAATGCTAAGGACAGTCAGAAGGTGTGTTGTGTATAATAGTTTCCGCCGCATCTGCAAGGTGAAGGTCACGGGGGGGGGGGGGGGGGGGGCATGTGTTATCTTAGTAACATTCTTCTTGTTTTTTTCTTTTCTCCAATATGCATTTTGAACTATTTACAGTCACTGCATGCGGAACTTTTTTTAAGGCACTTTTTTTTCTTTCGTCAAAAATGCTTCTTTACTGTTTTGGTTGAAATTTGTGGTTAAAAATCCAGACCCCCCCCTCCCCTCTCCCCCCCCCCCACCCATCCCCCCCCCCCCCCCCCCCCCCCCCCCCCTAGGCACAATTTTTTTAGCTCACCTGACTTTCAGTCAGGAGAGCTATAGGGATCACCTGCCGTCCGTCGTCCGTGAAGTGAACATGATGTTTGCGTCTTCTCCTCCCAAACCGCTGAACCAAATTAATTAATATTTGAGATAATAGTTTGTTATGACATCGCAATTTGATTTTGTTCAAATCAAGTTGCCTCGCCCCTTAGTAGGGCCACCCCCAAAAAGTGTGCTGAAATCTTTAAAAAATCTTCTTCTCATGAACCAGCAGTAGCAGAGACTTGATATTTGGTATGCAGCTTCCTTTGAGGTGTAGACTCAGCTTTGTTCAAGAGAAGTTTGTGGGGCTATATTTGCCGTCATTATGGGAGGGGCAAGAATATTTGACACTCCCAAAATTTCTATTTTCCAAACCGAGAGGCAGATTTGGACCAAATTTGATTTGAGGGCTTATTGGGTCATAAGTTCTTAATTTATGCAAAAAATGTTTTCCCCGTTGCCCCATGGGAAATGCAGGAGCTAAAAATAGAAAAAAATTAAAACGCCCATATCTCCAAAACTACACGGCAGTGAGAATTCTTATTTGGTATGAAGCTTCCTTAGGACCAACAGAATGGAATGATAAAAGAAAATTGCTATCGGTTTTATCATGGGGTACTTTTCTGGGACTTGAAAAAGTGCTGAGTCAGCATTTTTTAACTCTTTTTTTTTTTTTTCTCCCAAACCACTGCTCCAAAAGCTTTCAAATTTCACATATAACATCTTTGGAAGATTGTTTCACATGTTTATTGAAATCAATTCCCTGGGTCCATATTTAGGCTGTCTATGGGAGCCCAAATGTTTAAATTAGTGCAGTATGAGGAATATTTTTAAAAAATCCTCTTCTTCAGATCTACCAATAAGAATATTTTGATAATTGGTATGCAGCATCCTTAGGGGGGTGAGATTCAAGTTTGTTCAAGCCAAGTCCCTGGGTTCATATTTAGGCTGAAAATTTGGGGTCCCATTCTGGACTTTGAAATTTTGGACCAAAATCCTTAATTTTTTTTGTTGTTTTTTATGCTTTCAATCAATTTTAAGACAAAAGAAATTTTTTTTTTACACTGAAAATTTGGGGGCCGGGTGGGACTTCGAAAATTTTGGACTAAAATCCGGAAATTTTTTGTTTGTTTTTGTATGCATTTCAGTCAATTTTAAGACAAAAAAAAAAAATTTTTTTTTTACACTGTAAATTTGGGGGCTGAGTGGGACCTCGAAAATTTTGGACCAAAATCCAGAATTTTTTTTTTTTTTAATGTGTTTTGGTCAATTTTAAGACAAAAAAAAAAATTTTACACTTAAAATTTGGGGGCCGGGTGGGACTTGGAAAATTTTGGACCAAAATACGCAAATTTTTATTTGTTTGTTTTTTATGCATTTCGGTCAATTTTAAGACAAAATTTTTTATTTTTTTTACACTGAAAATTTGAGGGCCAGGTGGGACTGAAAATTTTTTACCAAAATCCAGAATTTTTTTTTTAACTATGCGTTTCGGTCAATTTTAAGACCAAAAAAAAAATATTTTTTTTACACTGAAAATTTGGGGTCAGGGTGGGGCACAAAATTTTGGACCAAAACCCGGAAATTTCATTTTTGTTTTTTATGCGTTTCGATCAATTTTAAGACAAAAAAAAAATTATTTTTTTTACACTGAAAAGTTGGGGGTGGGACTTTGAAAATTTTGGACCAAAATCCTGAATTTTTTTTTTTGTTTTTTATGTGTTTCGGTCAATTTTAAGACAAAAAAAAAAATTTACACTGAAAATTTGGGGGGCCAGGTGGGATTTGGAAAATTTTGGACCAAAATCCAGAAATTAGTGTTTTGTTTTTTTATGCGTTTTGGTCAATTTTAAGAAGAAAAAAAAAATTTAGGCTCAAAATATTTTGTTTGGGACTTCGAAAATTTCCAAACAAAAATTTAAAAAAATCTGTTTTTATGCATTTATCTCAATGTTGGGACGTAAAAGTGCAGGAACTGAAAATAGAAGGAAAAATCCTGTGTATTGTGTGGGCACAACTGCTTCATCTAGTTGGTATGTGCTTTTCTTAGGAGGGGCATATGCAGCTTATTCAAATCAAGTGGGGGCGCGGTGGCTCAGTTGGTAGAGGTGCAGGCTGCAAGGTCCTCGGTTCGAATCCCACCTGCGGCAACCGCATTGTGTCCTTGGGCAAGATACTTCACCCCCATTGCCCATGTGGGGGCATGGTGACGCTGTGTACTAAGGCGTACTGCACGTCGATGTTGCACCTGTCTTCAACCAATGCTAACCATGCTTGTGTGGAGTTAGTATGTTGGGGAGCTGACAGTTGCTCGCCGTTGCTCGGTGGTTCTCTCTGGGTACTCCAGCTTCCTCCACCCATAAAATTGTTGTGGTCATGATTAGCGTTTGTGCAGAAATATGTGACCTTAAACACCAATAAATAAATGAATAAATAAATAATTAAAATCAAGTCCCTGGTTTGATATTTAGACCACAATGTCAGGTGAGCGCCGTCAGGCCCCCTGGGGCCTCTTGTTTCTTTTAGGCATTTTTTTTTCTTTCCTAATATATTCTTTTTGAACTATTTTCAGTCACTACATGCGGAACCTTTTTTTAAACTCACGTAATACCATCCCCCCTCCCCCCCCAATTAGGCACTTTTTTTTTCTTTCGTCAAATAGCAAATTTTGTATATCACGAGTGCAAATATGGCAGATTCGTTAGGTAAATGGTTAAAAAAAAAAAGGCTCTGACTATTTTGTGTCTAAGCATTGCCATTGCTGGGACAATCAGGCTGCATGCGTGACATCACTCTAGTTTATGTTTGTAATTATTTCTTTGCCATCAGAAGTTCATGTTCATAATCTGCAGAATAGCATGGGTGGTGGTGTATTTTGTCTCAGGAGATCTCATGATAGTGAATAGCATGGGTGGTGGTGTATTTTGTCTCAGGAGATCTCATGATAGTGAACATTTGTATGAAATATCATCAAAATCTGCGCAGTAATGTTGAAGTTATAACTCAAACAGACATCGGAGGGCCAACAGATGGATGTATGGACAGGTGCAAGCCACTATACCCCACTTTTTAAAAAAAGATGGGAGTATAATAAAGCACCTAAAGAGTAGAAAGCTTCTCTAAGGCCCCACAAAGTAGATTTTCTGTTTTTTATGCCATTTTTTGTAAAATTGCATGTGGATGGGCAGTTTTTTAATTAATTTTTGATTTTTGGCATTATTTTTTGACATCAAAAGTTTATGTTCTTGGTTTGTTTTATGTTTTAGGCCCCATAATCCATAGCATGGGTGGTGGTGTATTTTGTCCCTTAAGTGCAAAAAAGCTTTGCAATGCTAAAGCATTAGAAAGCCTTGTTGCACTCGAGGGGCAAATTTATCAATTTTATTAACTTGGGTAAAATATCTGACATATACAAATTTGAATTTTTTTAAGTTTGCATTGGTTATGTAATGTGGGTAAGGGAGGGGATTCTGGATAAAACACCCAAAACAGTAAATCCTCCGGTGAGTGGTAAAGTTTGGTAGAGTGTATTAAATGTCTCAGGGTGGATTGGAATAGGAGATTCAGTTCCTGAACATGCAGTTGGGTTTGAGACACTAATTGCTTGATACTCTGATGGTCTTGATGCTCATTCACCTACTGTCAATGTACAGCAATGTATTCTCTTATCTTGTAATTCATTGGCCAACTGCCTGTGTAAGTAATAATGTATTCTCTTGTCTTGTAATTCATTGGCCTACTGCCAGTGTAAGTAATAATGTATTCTCTTATCTTGTAATTCACTGGCCTACTGGCAGTGTAAGTAGTAGTGTATTCTCTTATCTTGTAATTCATTGGCCTACTGCAAGTGTAAGTAATAATGTATTCTCTTGTCTTGTAATTCATTGGGCTACTGCCTTTGTAAGTAATAATGTATTTTCTTATCTTGTAATTCACTGGCCAACTGGCAGTGTAAGTAATAATGTATTCTCTTATCTTGTAATTCACTGGCCTACTGGCAGTGTAAGTAATAATGTACTCTCTTATCTTGTAATTCACTAGCCTACTGGCAGTGTAAGTAATAACGTATTCTCTTATCTTATAATTCACTGGCCTACTGGAAGTGTAAGTAATAACTTCTTGGTTATTGTGATCACTGACCTACTGTCAATGTATAAAGTTGGCGAAAAATCTGGAACTCTCTAATTGTATAGAATAGGTAAATATATAGGCACTGTCCCTGGCCAAGACGGAAGGTTCATAAAACAATAGGGTGGAATTAATTGACGTTAAGACAGGATTTAAACAGATGGAATGTTTATTTTACATAAAATGAGATTGAATGTTCAAACATAATAAAGGTGGTAAAATTGGACGGTCCATATTTCTTTTCATGAATAACTAAATTGGTCAATCCTTCTACAAGCCAATAAATTCCTATATTGCTTATCAATTAATTATAGCTTTCATTGAAGAATGGAAGACCTAGCACAACCAATCCCTGGTTTTTAAATACCCTGAGACCAGACCAGACCAGACCAACAAAGTTTGAAACACATACTTTACTTGGTCTATTGATCTCAACTGTAGTACCAAATAAGGCAATCGATGCTATGAGGGATATTTTAGATTTAAGTTTGTTTAACTCTTTACATGCTGCTGGTAGATATTCCTGTCCAGAACAGGATTTCTCTTGCCAGTGAAATAAGTATAATTTGGTACAATAATCAAATTTCCCCCTGTAAATTGAAAGGACTGTTTGAGCCATGATTTCTTGAGTTAAATATGGATACATTTTTCATCAAATCTAGTCATGGCTGCTACAGTGGTAATTAGTTTTTTGCCAAGAACTTCTAAACGACATTTCCGATTTCAGTAATTTTTGATATGTAAGCAGCATAAGATAAATAACATATCATGCAGCTTTTTCTCGCTCATGAATTATGCAAATTAGACAAACTTAAGCTTTTTTCAGCCATTTTTGTACATATTATGTTGGTGTATCCTGTTACCACCTGTATCTCATAGGTATTTTGGTGCTGTGCTTTCAGTCTTCCTGCATTCATCAGACATAAACCCACAATTTGTTGACACCCTCAACCATGTCAGACCATTCTCATCGCTGGCCATTGGCATTGCACTTGTTCTCTTTGAGGATGCTTTATAATTAATCTGCTGTGAATGTTGTGTTCATAAATAGAGAGTTTTTGTTACAATGTATTGGAGAGTGCCTGAGGGCACTCTCCAATAAATTGTAAACAGAGTTTTTTGATGAACAGTTTCTGCCTATCAAAATTAATGCAGCTTTCTACCAGTTAACCCTTTACCCAGGGTTTCCGCTAGACCGGCTGCGGGTCCATCGACCGGACCCATTCCCCCCGCCGATCATACTATGATCAGTCAGAAAAGCTGATGGCTAAAATGTTGAGTACAATCCTGTATCGTAACGACACTCAGGATCCTTTGTTTCCACATAATATAGGCATAATTATGTTGTATACTATGCCTACTATTACTGGCGACAATCTGATACTTTATAACCCCCAGACGAGAGGGGGAAACAAAGTACAAATCCTAAACGTGCCTATAAAATTTTGGACTCAAATTGTCGTGTTTGGTCCAAAATCACTGGCTTTTATTTCTAGCGATAAATGATGAAATTGCATGTGCATGACATTACACGTCCGCATCATGATTCTTTTTGAATATTACCGCGAGCGGTTGTAAACAAAGCTCAAGCACACACGCAAAGTTTACTAAAAAATGAGGATTCGTGGATTTCCAAGATTCGTGGATTTTGTGTTGTTTTTTATGAAACTTCCGACCAGATGTAGTATTGTGTGTCCCGTTGGAATTTAGAGAATTGTAGGAGGAAAAAATACATATTTTCCACTTCAATTATTCAGCATTTTAGCGACCAGAATACCCCCAGAGGCCACCAGAGAGCACCTAAAAATCAAAATTTCCCCCCAGATCCCCCTCTATATGCATGTACGGCAGATGCCTTCGGCATCTGAGTTTCAATTTCTTTAAACTACCGGACCCACAAATTTTCCCCTAGCAGAAACCCTGCTTTACCTAACAGGAAAAGCAGACGACACTTGCAAACAAAATTCTTGAATAGCTAATTTTTTTCATTTTTTGTCTCAAAAACATAGGTTATGACCCCTCATTGGAACGAACTCGACGAGCCTGTTCCAATGAGGGATCATAACCTATGTTTTTGAGACAAAAAATGAAAAAATAATGAAGTTTAATTGGTGAATTTTGTGAATAGTCCTGGCCGGTTTTGGCCATTGCATTGGGTAACTGGTAATTGAAAATATTTTCTTCAATAAAAAATCAATTTATTCTCTAATTTTACTCCAGACATTTAACCATTCATCAGAATTTGAAAGAGGAATGCTGATAAAAGCCAAAGTGCCAAGGTGAGTTTCAGCTACATAACATTGTTTTCACTGTTCATTCCAATTATCTTATTGTTGTCTTCGGTTATCTTCCTTTTAACTTCTACCCCAAGAAGAAAATCTGAACAATTCAATTCCATTTCAGTTTATACTTGATGCCTCCTCAGGGATGGATCTAGGAATTTTTTTGGGAGACATGTTTTTCAATTGAGGATGCCCCCAAATAAATTGAGATGTCTTAATACAGATGATTAGACCATTACATGTGTCTTGAATTGCTTTTTATCAATTGCATCTGTATAGAATTTGACTAAATAAATATTGGAATTAATTGCTTCAAACTGGTCGATTTCAAAGTTGAATGATATCTTCCTGCAGGAATTTGGGGACAGTTGGGCTTCAGAGTTGTTTGAGCACCTATATTTGTAACAGGTATCAAATCAGCTCTGGATCCTTCCCTGTGCCTCCTGGTGCACTCAGTTAGTTACCAAGTGAACTTGCTCAAGAAAAGGGTCCTTCTAAACACTGGAATTATTTATGTTTTTTTTAATTATTTTTGGAATTATTCAATATAAAATCTGTACTTTGTAGAATTTCATACCTCCTGGAATTTTTGGGCAAAATGTTTTTCTTTTCTGAATAAATTACATACACATTTTTTTTCTCTCTATATCTCTCTCAGCTTTCATTTATTACATGTTAAAAAACTATACAATGGTGCAGACACATAAAAGCCCATTTATGCTTATCCTTCCAGCTCACTTCTCCCTGTGTTCAGTTGACTTCTCCCTAAAGTCTGTAGAGAGAGAAGTTAATTCTTCTCCAATTTACCCTCTAAGCTGATTACTGGTTGAAATATCAAAATTTGAGAAGTACATTTTTGATGTAATGCAACAACGAACAAAACCAATTCAGTCTTGTTTGACAGAGCTCCTTGAGCTCTGTTAAACAATATTGAAATGGTTAACCCATTACCTAATGAATTGACCGCATCCGCCCGCATAATAAGCAAATTCAGCAGTTGAAAAAAATTTAATTTTTATAGTAATAACCAGTGGCCCAGACTTAGCTGATGCAAACTCATTAATTTCCAGGGCCAAACACAAATTTTGAACCCCCACCCCATTCCCCAGAATTTGCATACAAAACCGAAAAAGAAAAGTCCTAACTGGTCCTCCATACTTTTGCTTACTGTGCATGCACAGTAACCAGAAAGTGACCGAAACTGGCGCATACATTATTCTTCTGTTTGGCCCAAAGTCAGCAACATCTGAACTGACATCCATGCTTCAAATACACTTTTTTGAAGATGCCAGACACAAATCAATTATGATTATGGTGGACTCAAGGAACTGAAAGGATGCTGGAAGTGAACTACAGAGGTTTTGGACGTTCAGGGCTGTAACTTATTAATAATTTTGTGAAATTATTCATGTTTCCCATTTTCACGATATGGGCCTGAATGTCATCATTCTTACTAAATGAAAAACCTACTGTTTGTTAAATGTTCCTTCCCTCCTGTTAAACTCCCAAACTTATTGCCTGTTTTATTGAAATTTTTTTATTAAATTTCTTGGGAATTTAACAAGATCTACGGGAGGTTTATTCCTTTTATTGTTACGTCATCATCCTGAGGTGTTGTCTTGCATCTTCTACCAGATGTATTGTTTTTTCTTCTCTGGAGGATCTAGCTTTGCATCAGGTAGTAATTGACCGGTTGTTATAGTATAGTATTATTGTATAGTCTGTTGTTTAGTTTCCAGTTTTTCCTTTTAACGTTGTTCATCACTTGCACAATGCTTTAAATCATTGTATTATTATTTTATAGTGTAGCACAGTTATCATATTTATTGTAGGAAACATGTATTTATTATGCCGGTAGAGTAGCTTAAATTTTTTGATGTTTGTCCACTCTTAGGCTCTATCAGGACGCCGTTGGGCTCATGAGGTTCCCTTTGGGAACTTATGCATTTTAAAAAAATTTTCGAAAATTTATTTTTCAATTTGGATTCTTTTTTCGAAATGATTTTGATTGCCGTATATTTTCAGTATCCTTAAATATGTGTGATTTATTTGATTGTTTGGGAGTGCTGTGGACTTAGTCTTTGGTTTAAATATAAATATTATTATGAAATCTTTTTGCACTAAGTGTAAGTCGAGGAAATCACCCTCAGATTTACACACCTGCTATCTTGCTTGTAGTCGCTGCACTCCTTCTGATACGTGTGCTACTTGTGTCGTTTGGGGTGCCAAACATTGGAGGTGGGTGTTGCGGTATGTGCACAGTGAAGTTCTTATGCCGGAGCTGTCACCGCAGGCTAATTCTAGTTTTTCAGTCTCTCTTTCAGAGAAACAAGAATATGGTGATGGTTCAGGGACACCCATCCAAAATGTCGTCAGATGAGCAAACAGAGCTAGCTGCAAAGGTGGTCATGAATATAAAACAAGGAATAAGACCTCTTTTTCCATTAAAAGCAGCTAGCTCGACTGGTGATGTCTATTTGGCTTGCACTGAAACAGTGGATTACTCACGTAGTCAACGTCCATATGCAGATTCTGTCGGACTATTCAACAGTAGTGGCGTATATAAGGAACCTGGGCAGCACTCCTTCAATTCCTCTATGCGAATTTACGGAGAAGATTCTCCTTTTTGCTCTGACTCATCACGTTCACCTCTCAGTCCGTCATATTCCGGGTCGCCTGAACGTAGTAGCAGACTCGCTCTCAAGGAAAGGTTGTCTGTTGCCATCGGAGTGGACTCTCAACAAACGAATATTTCGGAAGATTTGCTGCCAGTGGGATTTCCCATGATAGATCTCTTTGCCACAAACCTAAACAATCATTTACCGACGTTCATGTCACCTTGTCCAGATCATCGATCATACACAGTAGATGCTCTGTCGATCTCTTGGAACGGAATAATAGGATATGCATATCCTCCAATTCCTCTGATTCAGCAGATTCTGTTAAAAATCAAACAGTCTCACTGCAAAATCTTGCTAGTGGCACCTCTGTCAGTTCAGAAACCCTGGATCAACTTGATCAGGTGTCTGCTTAGGGACATTCCCAGGAAGCTTCCTCCTCTCAAGGACCTTCTGTTTCAGGGGAAGTCCCACACACTGCATCACAACCCGGAAGGTCTCCCCTTCACGTATTTCCGTTGTGCGGTCCTTCTTGCATGGGAAGCAGTTTACAGGACGAGCAGTAGATGCAATTTCTAACTGTAGGAGGACCTCCTCTTCGGTGAATTATGCAGCGAAGTGGAGGGTTTTCTTTCGTTGGTGTACAGACCAGTCGGTGGATATCTATAATCCATCTATTCCTCAGACTGCCAATTTTCTGATCTACTTGTTTGACAAACTCCAACTGCAGCCCATTACCATTAAGGGCTATAGATCTATGTTATCAGACACATATTCTCATCATGATAACTTGAATATTGGATTAGATCCTTCTATATCCAAGACAGTTAGAAATTTCTCTCTATCAATAGACCTAGAACCCTCAGATTAATTCCTAAGTGGAATTTGGCTTGAGTTCTTTTGAAGCTTCAAGAAGCTCCTTTTGAGCCATTAAATGATGTAGAATTTAAGTTCCTGACTTACAAATTGGCTTTTCTCTTAGCCTTCGCTTCAAGCTGAAGAGTTAGTGAACTCCATGCATTATCTGTTGAAGATTCCCATTACCATAGTGTGGGTAATACCATTACTCTTACTGTGGAAGTGGATTCTTGTCTAACAATCAGATTCCGGATAACCGGCTGGAACCTATTGTCATATTAAGGCCTGACCATCCTCGGACAACTGCAGACCACTGTTGTGCCCAGTGAAAGCAATGCGCATTTATAAACATCGATCTAGCTTCATTTGAAAAGGAAGAAAGAGGTTTTTCCCTTTCACTTATACCTAACAGAAAGGATATTTCTGTTCATTCAGTCACTAGATGGATTCACTTGGCAGTAAGAATCGTTTATGAGAACCTATCAGCGGATCAAAGTTCTGTCAATAAGATTTCAGCACATGAGTTTAGGGTACTGTCTTCCTGTGCTTATTCAAATAGTATTGTTATTACTGATTTAATGAAGGCAGCCTACTGGACGCAACTGTCTTCATTTACAAAGTTCTATCGTAGAAATTTAGTCTACCTCAGGTGACCTGAGGTCCTTGGGTCCTCTTTCTGTTGCACAGAATGTCGTCCATTAATATTACATCTCAGTGATGTCTTAGGCAGTCTGCTCGAGCACTGATGCCATTCCGCTGCCCTCTTCATTCTGGGGAATCTCCTTCAGAACAAGGGGAAGGGTGGGGGGGGGGGGGGGAGGTTTTCCCTTTATATCATCTAGCTTGAAAGTGAAAAGCAAGGGAATACCTTCTCCAGTGTCAGTAGTCCAGCGTCGGTGCTGGGTGGTTTTAATAAGTAGCTCAGTGTGAAGCAACAATTATGTCTCATTCATGTATTGCTTTTAAAGTGTAGCTGAGTGTGAAGCTTTTGTATATGTTACGTGTCATACAAGCGTTAATATACAATCCTCGACACTTTTAATGAGTATAAGACGTCTCATTCTCTGGACTTCCTTATAATTGGTTCCCTTCACCGAATTAGCATAAGGGTTATGCTGGCATTAAATGGAGAAATTATTATGTCTTACTCCAGTATATATTGGGTATTATGTCATTCTCTTTTATTGGGAAAAAGAGATAGACATAAGTAATTCCTATGTCTTCTCCTATTCTCCTGTAGGTAGGAGCTATTCTTTGTTTTGGAGTAACTGAATACTAAAATCCTAGGCTCGCCAGCCTTTTTATGATTCAGCTAAGTCTGGGCCATTGGTTATGAGTATAAAAATATGATAAATTTAAAGCAATTTGTATATTTTTTATACTTACCAATGGCCCAGACGTGGATGGCCCTCTCATATGTGGGCACTCATACCTCCCCGCTGATAGATATGTATAACATGTAGCAGGCATAACTAGGAAGAATGATGTTGGTGCCAGTTTCGGTCACTTCCTGGTTACTGCGCAGTAAGCAAAATTATGGAGGACTAGTAAGGAGTTTTCTTTTTCGGTTTTGTATGCAAACTTTGGGGACTGGGTGGTTCAAAATTTGTGTTTGGCCCTGTAAATTGATGAGTTAGCACCAGCTAAGTCTGGGCCATTGGTAAGTATAAAAAATATACAAATTACTTTAAATTTATAATTTTTTATATTTAACGAACTTTTTAAAAAAATAAATACCATCACCAATATTTGAGTTATTTTCTGCACAACAGAGCAAACTCAAAGTTTAATAGACAAAAGAATAAATCGACATATAGAATATACCCAAAGTAGCTTGGTGTACCAAATGTTCACCACTAGTGGTGAAGTGGTGTTAACTGCAAGCCTTTGGCACATGGTTAACACCACTTCACCATGAGTGGTGAACATTTGATGCACCAAGCTACCTTGGGTATATTTTATTTATACCATGATCGTCAGATTATTAAGAGTCGCTATTATTTTTTTCTCAACTTTACTGGGCAGCAGCCATACATACATGCAAATTTGTTTTTGTTTACATAAGCATCGGTGGGTGGTACTTCCACTGTCAACAAAATAGAAAAAGAAACAGCCTTTTTCATTTTAAAAACATAATAACCAACTATTTTGAGTTATGGATGCTTTATTAACATGAGACAATGCATGTTTGTTAATTTTTGGTGTTTTATGGGGTAAACTCATTTAAAAACGCAATAAATAATTGCCACTTTCATTTCACTCTTCACGTGGCGACATGTGGTGAATTTGTACAAGTTCGCATTTAGGTCGACATCACGAAAGGTCAAGTATGTAGTTCCACTGTAGGTGTAAATTTTAACTGCTGAAATATGATTGCTGGCGTATTCACCACAGTTGGTGTATAAAGCTAAAATTTATATCATAGGCTTTTCATATATAGTAGAATAGGTAATCATGGTATAAATTATATTTTAATTATGCTTTGTCACAAACATACAAATAAATATGCATGGCATCCAAAAAAGTAGAATTTTTAACTCTTGATTTCAAAATATTTTTGAGGCACTGCAATCCAATGAAAATATGCAATGGGTTCAATTTTTGTGAGCAATTACTTGTGAACCAAAACTTTTTTAGCCTTATATACATTCATACCTGAAATCCCCAAAGTGGTTCATGTACTCTCAAGTGATATCTCGTGGGTCATTTTGTCATGCATTCACTTCTTGAGTACTTAACTGTAAAAAAGTACTTGCGGTGATCAAATTCTCATTAACAGTTAATTTTTTTTCTCCAGGAAAGATCTTGATTTTCATCTATGTGAAAAGTACTCTTGAACTAATACTAGATGAATTGAAGTGGTGGGAAAAATAATTTTTTGCTGTCAATGGTTGCTGATAAAATATTGCCCACTCCACACCGTCCCAGCTATGTACCTGCAACCAAGGAAAAATATGGTGAATCTTCTTTTAATTTATACTCTAGGTATTTTCTTGTGACAATTTATGGGAGAGTGCCTTTACGCACACTCCCATAAATTTTAACAAGGCAAGAACATGTGAAAATAATTAAGCATTCTTACAGTTATCAGACAAAAAAAAAATGATTCGTGCTCCCGCGTTGTGTCCTTGGGCAAGGAACTTAACCCCGATTGCCTACATGGGGGCACGATGATGCTGTGTACTAAGACATACTGCACGTTGATGCTGTGCATGTCTTCAACCAATCTAACCCCTGCCTGTGCCACTGTGCAGAGTTGTGATGTTGGAGAGCTGACAACTGCTCGTCGTTGCTCAGTGGTTCTCTCTGGGTACTCCAGCTTCCTCCACCTGTAAAACTGTCACCGACATGATGTGACCCTGGCTGTTAATGTGTCATTAAACCCTAATAAATAAATAAATAAAATAAATATCAGACAAAAAAAATAACTAAAAATAAAAGCCTTCCTTTCTCATTGATTTGAAAATTTAAAAGCTCGAAAACAAAATGTATAAACTTTTTTTATTTGACCCCAGAGGTTGAGTTCAGCAAATGAAAAAGTTGTTGCTAAATTTTTCTTTCTTTATGTTTCATAGTATCAATGCCTTCCATGAGTGTAGATTTATTACCAAGAAAAGTAATGGCAAGTATGTGATGGAATACTCTTTACCTGGTGTAGACTACAACAATGTTGAAGAAATGAGTGCCAGCTGTCTTGATTACAAAGCAAGCGATGTACCAGAAGACAATTTCATTTCTTATCAACCAAAGGATGCAGTTAGATTGAAGAAGGGGGAAGAGATATCGGCACAAAGTGAGTAGAAAAAGTAGTGAATTTTTTTCCAGGCCTGTACTAAGTTGAAATTAAGGTAATTCGAAAATAGGTTACGTTAACTTTTTTTGGGCAACTAGGTGACACTTTTACAGATTTTGTATGGAAGAGAAAGACAAAAGTAAAACTGATATGTTCCCCATTGTTGATGCAATGTGGGGATGTGAAACACTGAATATTTCTGCTATTTCATGATTTTCTTTCATTAACTGGTTGGGTGCTAAAAGTCACCATCATGTCTATTGAAAAGTGCTGCTTATGTGACTTTATACTGTATGCATTGGCCTGATGTTTGCTCAGCTGTAGAACAAAAAATGTTTAAATTAAATTGTTTAGTTATAATTTATTGGAAAATGCCAATGCACACTCCAATAATTTATAACAAATTAATTTTTGTCAACAAAATTTTGCTAAACTATTGGTAGCAATAAAATCATTGAAAAAAATGCTCTTTGTTAGAAATCACCTTTGACAAATAATTTAGAACTCTACTAGTCAAGTGGATATGCTGTGTTCTAATAGACAGGTAGAAAGGACTCTGAATGACTCAGGGAATTCTTTCTAGTAGTGTATTACAATTCTTCTCATCATTGTAACTATACATTGTCTTGTAATGTATTTTTTTCATATAGTGATATTTATTTGACTTTGATAATTGTACAATACTTGAGACTTCCCTTGATGGAAGATTTGCATATGAAAGATTAAGGCTCATTGTGACTCTATGGTTAGAGCACTGGACTCTAACCGAAATGTTGATGATTCAATTCTGACTGCAGGATCTGTGCTCTGTCCTTGAGCAAACCGCGTAATCCCAATTGCCTATTTGGCACTGTGTGCTGGGGTGTACTTCACAGTGGTGGTGCACTTGCTATCAAGTACTTCTAGCTCAGTTTGTACAAGGTAAATAAGTTGCTTAACTCCTAACATGCAGCTGGCGGTTATTTCTGTCCGGGACAGAATTCCTCTTGCCACTGAAATAAGTATAATTTGGGCACAGTAATCAAATTTCCTCCTATAAATTGAATGGACTTTTTGACCAATGATTTCTGGAGTTAAACATGGATAAATGTTGCATCAGATCTAGTCATGGCTGCTTCACAGCAGCCATGACTAGATTTGATGAAAAATATTTTAAATAATACTCAGTGGGTTAAGAGTGAAAGAACAAGGCTACTAAAAAATAGATCTTATCAGAAATTTATCATGGGTGGTTACAAGCAAATAAAAGTTTTCTCAAGTGGCTGAAAGCTGTAAGTGAAAACTTAGACTTTCTTGCAGTCACGAATGAGATAATTTTGGTATAAGTACCTACTAAAAACTAGTAAGTTTTCTTTTTATACCCCCGCTTCGAAGAAGTGGGGGCTATATAGGAATCGCCCTGTACGTCCATCCGTCCGTCCGTCCGTCCGTCCGTCCGTACGTCTTTCCGGACATGAAATTCTTGTGTGCGCAACTCCTCCTACATTTATCAATCAATTTGGACAAAACTTTTCAGACATCATCACTACTAAGTGAACATGCGCATATTCCAAGATTTTTGATCTGCGACAATTTTAACCAGGTTTTCTCCCTTTGACTTAGATTTATTGTGTCTTTCCATCCGAACAAATTCTTGTGTGCGCAACTCCTCCTACATTAATGAACCGATTTTGATGAAACCTTTCAAACATCATCTCTACTAAGTGAACATGTGCATATTCCAAACTTTTTAATCTGCGACAATTTTAACCAGGTTATCTCTCTTGAACTTTGATTTAATATGGGTTTCTACATGAAATTCTTGTGTGCGCAACTCCTCCTACATTTATCAATCAATTTGGACAAAACTTTTCAGACATCATCACTACTAAGTGAACATGCGCATATTCCAAGATTTTTGATCTGCGACAATTTTAACCAGGTTATCTCCCTTTGACTTAGATTTATTATGTCTTTCCGTTCGAACAAATTCTTGTGTGCGCAACTCCTCCTACATTAATGAACCGATTTTGATGAAACCTTTCAAACATCATCTCTACTAAGTGAACATGTGCATATTCCAAACTTTTTGATCTGCGACAATTTTAACCAGGTTATCTCTCTTGAACTTTGATTTAATATGGGTTTCTGCATGAAATTCTTGTGTGCGCAACTCCTCCTACATTTATCAATCAATTTGGACGAAAGTTTACAGACATCATCACTACTAAGTGAACATGTGCATATTCCAAAATTTTTGAGCTGTGGCAATTTTAACTAGGTTATCTCCCTTTAACTTAGATTTATTATGGGTTTCTACATGAAATTCTTGTGCGTGCAACTCCTCCTACATTTATCAATCAATTTGGAGAAAACTTTTCAGACATCATCACTACTAAGTGAACATGCGCATATTCCAAGATTTTTGATCTGCGACAATTTTAACCAGGTTATCTCCCTCTGACTTAGATTTATTATGTCTTTCCGTTCGAACAAATTCTTGTGTGCGCAACTCCTCCTACATTAATGAACCGATTTTGATGAAACCTTTCAAACATCATCTCTACTAAGTGAACATGTGCATATTTTTATACTGTACCAATGACCCAGACTTAGCTGGTGCTAACTCCACAAAAACCAGGGCCAAACACAAATTTTGCCCCCCAATCCCCAAAATTTGCATCCAAAACAAAAAGAAATCATGTCCTAAAGGACCTCCATAGTACGACTCTACTGCGCATGCGCAGTGACGCAGTCGTCCCGAAATTGGCGCCAAATATCATTTCTCTGTTTGGCCCTTCATCAGTCAACATCTCACTGATCTTTGTGCTTGTAAATCTCAGTTTAAAGGATGCCAGACACGTAATTCTTGGAGAAAATGTGATTCTAAGGAGGATAGAAGGAGGAGAGGAAAAAAGAAGTGGCAAAAAATAATCAGGGCTGTACTTAAAATTTTTTGTTGAAATTATGTTAAGTTGCCTATTTTCGAGGCAAACGCCTCTTGTTGTCATTCTTGCTAATTGTTGCACTGCTTATTCAGTGTTTCCTCTCCCCTAACCTTCTAAAGTCCCCCCTTGCAATTCTCCCATGCTTTTGGCATATTTTTGAGAAGTTTCATTTCTAAAAATTCCCTGGGAGAGTTGCTTGGTTACAGAATGTTTTCTGTTATTTTCCCCATAGTTACGTTTTCACCCATGGGTGTATAACGTTTGTGTTCTGCATCTTCCATCTGATGTTCTGCAGATTCTCCCCTGGGAGTCTCTGTTTTGCATCAGATAGAGTGTAATTGATGACTGATTCCGGGCCAGTTTTTTCAGTGCCTGGAGTCATGTTTTCTTCTGTGTTTACACTGTTTGTTTTCATTGTCAACAGCCTTTTTTGAGGGGGGCTGTTTGCCTTTGAGGTAGTTTATCTCATTATAAGATACATTTATATTATCCGAAAGTGTCTCATTAATTATTTTATATAATTTTAAAATTTTTTGACCACACTTTGCCATCGGATCCATCGGGGCTCAACGTTACTTTTCAGCAACTTGGGCTTCTCTGAAAAAATATTTTTTCAAAATTATTTTGTTTTGCAATTGTTTTTTCATTTATTAATGGATCATGTTATTATGTATCTTTGTGTCAGGGGTTTTTGCGAGTAACTAGGACTTATTGTTGTTCTTTCACAATGAAGGGAACTTGTTCAAATTGTAATAGGAAGAAATCTTCCTCTGACTTTCATGATTATTGCATTAATTGTAGTCAGTGTTCTCGCATTAATCCCTGTCCTGTATGTGAACATTGGGATGAGAAACATTGGAAACGTGTGTCACGATATGTTGTTTCTGGAGAAAGAGCGATGCCGGCTCTTTCTCCACAAGGTCACTCTACTCTCTCAGTTTCTATTTCAGAGGAACCAGAACAGGGTGATGTTTCCATGTTATCTTCTTCAAGTGTGCGTCCGTCGTCACAAATAAATACAGAGCTAGCGGCAAAAGTGCTCATGGAGATTAGACAAATGTCGTCCGCTAGCTCGCCCGGTGTAGCGTCCATTCACCGAATGGTTCGGCAGCCGGGTTCGTCCGATGCGGTCCAAGAGGAAATTTTGGGTGATGCGAGCACTATAAAAATAATAGATGCACACCCAGTGACGGCGGATAGTGAACGAGAACGGAGGAAGCCTTTTAGTCCGGTTCCTAGCTCGTCCAGGTCCAGCCGGGCCGCGAGCGAGAGAGGCCCCTCTCTCGTACAACAACATCTGGGACCAGATGTTGTGGTACAAAATGTGTCTTTAGCGGAGCATACGTCCGTCGCTCGGGACGCTCCGTTGTATAAGCAGTCCGCAGAGACTGTTAAGGCTTCCTCTTCTCACCGGCGCACACGACCGCACCTTGGCTGCGTGACCTCCGATATTTTGCCAGCTTCGCCGATGAAGGATTCTTCGGCGACCAGGTCACACCATCCGGCAGCCAGGGATTCGAGACCGATGGACTCCGGACGTTCGCATAGGAAAAGTATGCGGGAGCCATCTGATGCGGAGCTGCCCTCGGCAAAGCAGCGAAAGACCGCTCCTCCGCAGGTCTCGACGTCGGACATTCTAGTGCAGATAGCACAGCTTATCGCAGCATCCCAGCAGCCGACAGAGACGGTGTCGGATCGAGAATTATCCGACGGCGCTGGGTCGGTACGCTCCGCCGAAGCATCGGGGGCGGACGACCGGGAACATCGGGAGGTCCGACCGGATGGTGAAAGGGATACGGATGAATTGGAGCTATCCCTTTCGGAACAACACAAAGCTGCCGTGGACTTCATCCGGCACTTTCTTCCTCAAGTTGTTCCGTCGGGCCAGACTGCTGCGCTTCCGGACAGGAGAATTATAGCGTCATTGGACTCTGATTTTTTCGAGCGGTTCAGGGACATCGCTCCCGAGTTTCCGTCGCAGTCCAATAATGTTGCAAGAACATTTGAATTATTGAACGACGCTATTTTTAAACTTGCTTCCAGGACGGGGAAAGCAGGCTTCTTGTCCGCAAATACTCTCAACCTGCCTTTCATTAATGCAAGGAATAAATTCGACACGGCAGGTCAGGGTATACCGAGAGTTCCTCTGCGTATGGACGACGAGGCGGAAGACTTAGAGCTATCATTACCGTCGTCAGCTTCTATTCCAACCGCAGTGTTGGAAACAGCTATTGCGTCTAACAGAGCCAATTTAGATGCCTTATCTTACGCAGATCACCTTACGAAGGCGTTATCACTGCGTCTTCAAGGGGAAGAGTTTCAGGATATACAATCCTCCTTAAGACTTCTTTCAAGGGCAGTAGCTTATTCCACGTGTAACTCCGCCCTTTCAGTGGCAAATCTGGAGTTGGTTAGACGTGACGCAGCCCTGTCTACATCCACACTAGTGGATTCTAAGGTGAAGAACTCTCTTAGAGTCGCTTCGGTCTCAGGAGATCTTCTCTTTGACGGCAAGCTTTCCGCTATTTATGATAATATTAAAAAGAAAGCTAGTGATTCTCTGTTGTTTAGATCCGCTCCTAAAAGGTCGGATACAGCAGACACGAATAAGACGGGCACTTCTGGGTCTTATCCGCCCAAGAGAGGTTCCTATAGAGGTTCCGGTGCGTCCTCTAGCTCTTATTCGAGAGACCGTCAGGATAGCGACTCTCGTTCGGGACGTCCTTCAGGCCGGGACAATCGGTCGGACGCCCCGAGGTCGACGAGGCGAGGTGCGGGTCGTGGAAGACGTGGTTTCTCCTACCGCAGGCCTCGCAGATCCAGGAGGTGATGGCTCAAACCTCTATCGCGTTCCGGTTGGCGGAAGGTTGTCGAGTTTTTCTCAAGAGTGGGCGTCGATTACGGACGACCCGTGGGTGAGAGGAGTGACTTCGGAAGGTCTAAAGATATCCTTCAAACGAAAGCCTCCATTAACTCGAAGTCCAAAGTGGACTCATCTTCCGTCAAACCCTCAGAAAAGAGACGCTCTGCTATCAGAGGTGCAGTCTCTTTTAATGAAGAACGCGGTAGAGGTCGTAGAAAACCAGGAATCGCTGGGATTCTACAGCCATCTGTTTCTGGTTCCGAAACCAGACGGCTCGTTCCGTCCAGTCATAGATTTGAGCTGGATAAACAAGCTGATCGTCGCTCTGAAGTTTTATATGGAGACGATTCGATCGGTCAGAGCGAGTATTCGGGTGAACGATTATGCAACGAGCATAGATCTCAAAGATGCGTACTTTCACGTCATGGTACATCCGACATTCCGAAAGTATCTACGCTTCACAGTCCTAGGAGTGGTGTATCAGTTCCGGGCCATGTGCTTCGGATTGAATCTAGCACCCTGGGCTTTCACTCGGGTAATGAACTCGGTAATGATCTACTTCCGAGCTCATTCGTCTGCGGTAACGTCGGCCTACCTGGACGACATTCTTCAGAGGTACGGCAACGAGTTAACGCTTCAGAACGATGTTCAGAATCTTCTTCTATTGCTCCGACGTCTCGGTTTCATAGTAAACGAGGAGAAGTCGGATCTGGTGCCGTCCAAGTCATTCACTCATCTGGGAATGAGCTTCGAGACGCACAACAATCTCGTTCGTCTGCCGTTAACCAGAGCGAAATTAGTCAGTTGTTACGCTCGCTATTGTCTGAATACAGACAAAGTCACGGCGAGAGAATTTATGAGACTGATAGGTCTGTGCGGAGCCGCCGCGGATCTCATTCCGATGGGACGGCTACGCACACGGCCTCTTCAAATTTTCCTGACTCAGAATTGGAGTGTGAAAATTCATTCGCTCGATGTAGACGTTCTCTTGTCAGATCAAGTGAAACAAGAGATTCAGACTTGGGCAAACATTCAGTGGTTAACTCAAGGAGTTCCGCTGCAGTTGCCGGATCCGAGTTTTACCATTATGACGGATGCCAGTCAAACAGGTTGGGGTGCATCATTAATCCCAACGGATTCGAGATGCCAGGGTCTTTGGGATCCGCAATTCCTGTGCAAGCACATAAACATCAAGGAAATGATGTCAATTTGGCTTGCGTTACGTCACTGGATGGACATTATTCACGATGCTCATGTCCAAATCCTATCCGACAATACGACAGTAGTGGCGTATATACGGAATCAGGGAGGCACTCATTCAGTTCCGTTGTTCAATCTAACGGAAAGAATCCTTCTGTTTGCGTTGGAACATCACGTTCTTCTTTCGGTCCGTCACATACCGGGTCGTCTGAATGTGCTAGCAGACTCCCTTTCACGAAAGGGTCGCTTGTTGCCGTCGGAGTGGACTCTCAACAAACAAGTATTCAATCAGATTTGCTACCAATGGGAACGGCCAATGATAGACTTATTTGCGACACATCTCAACAATCAGTTGCAGACGTATGTGTCCCCGTGTCCGGATCCAAGAGCATTTGCAGTAGACGCTCTATCGATCCCTTGGGACGGAATGATAGGATATGCGTATCCTCCAGCGCCGTTAATTCAACAAGTATTGCTAAAGATAAAACAATCTCAATGCAAGATTCTGTTGGTAGCATCTCTGTCGCCACAGAGACCGTGGATAAATCTACTCAGGTGTCTGTTGTGGGACCTACCGCGGAAGCTCCCTCCACGAGAGGATCTTCTTTGGCAGGGGAAATCGCGCCAACTACATCACAACCCGCAAGGTCTCAACCTTCACGTTTTTCCGTTGTGCGGTCCTTCTTGCATGGCAAGCACTTTACAGGACGAGCAGTGGACGCGATTTCTAACTGTAGGAGGACCTCCTCTTCGCTAAACTATGCGGCTAAGTGGAAGGTTTTCCGTCGTTGGTGTAGGGATCATTCTGTTGATATATTTGATCCCTCTATACCAGACATTGCTAACTTTCTAGTATACTTGTTTGACGAAATCAAACTGCAACCTGTTACTATAAAGGGTTATAGATCTATGTTATCTGATACCTATGCACATCATGATAGTTTACAAATTGGATCTAATGTCTCTTTATCGAAATTGGTTAGAAACTTTTCGATAAATAGACCCAGAACTCTTAGATTAATTCCTAAGTGGAATTTAGCTTGGGTTCTCCTTAAATTGAAGGAAAAGCCATTTGAACCTCTTGGGACAGTAGATTTCAAATTCTTATCTTATAAGACAGCTTTTCTCTTAGCTTTCTCTTCTGCCAGAAGAGTCAGTGAGCTTCATGCACTATCGGTGGATGATTCTCATTATCGTAGTGTTGGGAACACTATCACCTTCACTACTAATGTCGGTTTTTTAGCTAAGAATCAGGCTCCTAATAAATATCCGGAACCTATTGTTATTAAGGCTCTTCCGTCTTCAGACGGGCGTAGGCCTTTACTCTGTCCTGTTAGAGCACTACGTATCTATAAACAGAGATCTCAGTTCATCAGAAAGGGACGGAAACGTTTCTTTCTGTCTTTGATGCCCAATAGAAAGGACATTTCAGTCCATTCTATTGCTAGATGAATTCAGTTAACTATCCGTACTGCGTATGAAGATTTATCTTCTTCTCAGCAGTCTGTGCTTAAGATTTCTGCTCATGAAGTAAGAGCTCTTTCTACTTCCTGGGCTTATGCTAATAGTGTTGCTATTACAGATTTAATGAAGGCTGCTTATTGGTCTCAGCCATCCACATTTACTAATTTTTATCTCAGAAATATTGAGTCCATTTCTGGAGACCTGCATTGTTTAGGTCCGTTATCTGTTGGTCAGAATGTCGTCCACTAAACAGTTGCAACTATAGTTATGCAGGCTTTCTGTTCCGGCAGTGACTCCGTCCGGCTGCCCTCTTCGCTCTGGGCTATTTGACCCAGGGCAAGGGGAAGGGGGGGGGGGGGGGCGGGTGTTCCCTTAGGTCACCTGCTTTATAGTGAAAAGCAAGGGAATGCCTCCTCCAAGACAGTATTTCTGAGTCGCTTCCGGGATGGTTTTAAAGTGTAATATTAATGTTTAATTTCATTCATGTCTTATTTTTAAAGTGTAGCTCGGTGTGAAGCATTTGTATATGTCAAGTGTCAAACGGGCTTTAATATACAATACTCGGACACTTTTAAATGATTATAAAGAGTCTCAATTCTCTGGACTACTTTATTTATTGGCTTGCTTTAAAAATAATTAGTATAAAGGTTATACTGGATGTTAATAGAGAACATGAATGTTATTGTGCTCAATTATTAAGGGTAGTGTATCTTTCTAATTTAAATATTAAATAAGAAAGATACATGTAAAGCCTAATACTCCTTTTCTCCTTAAGGGGTTACCTCTTTATTTTATAATTGAGCTTATTGGATTTTCCTCTATGTCCTAGGCCCTCCAGCCTGTTTACTATTCAGCTAAGTCTGGGTCATTGGTACAGTATAAAAATGTTAAAAAATTTATAGTAATTTATATATTTTTTATACTTACCAATGACCCAGACGGGGATGGCCCTCCCTGAGTTGGGAACTCTTGCCTCCCCGCTGAGTACATAGCGCTAACCAGGCACTGCCAGTAAGAATGATATTTGGCGCCAATTTCGGGACGACTGCGTCACTGCGCATGCGCAGTAGAGTCGTACTATGGAGGTCCTTTAGGACATGATTTCTTTTTGTTTTGGATGCAAATTTTGGGGATTGGGGGGCAAAATTTGTGTTTGGCCCTGGTTTTTGTGGAGTTAGCACCAGCTAAGTCTGGGTCATTGGTAAGTATAAAAAATATATAAATTACTATAAATTTTTTAACATTCCAAACTTTTTGATCTGCGACAATTTTAACCAGGTTATCTCTCTTGAACTTTGATTTAATATGGGTTTCTGCATGAAATTCTTGTGTGCGCAACTCCTCCTACATTTATCAATCAATTTGGACAAAAGTTTACAGATATCATCACTACTAAGTAAACATGCGCATATTCCAAAATTTTTGAGCTGTGGCAATTTTAACTAGGTTATCTCCCTTTAACTTAGATTTATTATGGGTTTCTACATGAAATTCTTGTGCGTGCAACTCCTACATTTATCAATCAATTTTGACGAAACCTTTCAAACATTATCACAACTAAGTGAACATACGCATATTCCCAAATTTTTGATCTGCGACAATTTTAACCAGGTTATCTCCCTTTAACTTGGATTTATTATGGGTTTTCAAATGGGATTCTTGTGTGTGCAACTCCTCCTACATTAATGAACCGATTTTGAATACATGTTGCACATTGTAAATGTGTTTTTCCAAATGTAAACCATATATGTGTGGGCTCTTTAAGTATTCAGTGCTGTTCTGTGGAAGGCCACATGCAAATACAAATTTCAACAACAAAAAATGATCTTTATGTATACATTTCCTTATGGCCTTTGCCTACATGATCAGAAGTGCATTCCTCTAAAAACCCAAAGCGGGGGTATTAATCACCTTCAGTGATAGTTCTAGTTATTATATACATTGCAATGTTTTATTTGCAATTAAATTACCCAAAACATGCTGTGACATCAATTGTAACTTATATCAAACTGTACATCCCTTCTGAAGATATTCTCACGTATGAGTCTGGTTGCCAAATGGCCATTTGTGGGGCTTATTTTGCAATGTCTGGAAGTAAAAGGTTTTTTTGTTGTTTCTAGGGTACCTTTTTGCACTGAATCTGAATGATGCAATTCTGTAAACCTTGGGCAACTTGTGATATTCAAGATGGCCATCAGAAAGTCGTATTTTGCTACATGCCCCAAAGATGCAATTTGTACATAGAATTTTATAAGCGTCACACTGCCTAGTGATTGTACATATGATGCATAAGTTTCATTGCTATTTTGCTTTTTTTAGCTCACTGAAGGGAGCTTAACTTATCACTTGCCGTCTGTCATCGTCCGTCGTGAACTTTACATTATTGACTTCTCCTCACAAACTTCTGGACCAAATTTGGTGTGCATGTTTCTTATCATATGTCAATTCAAGTTTGTTCAAATAAACTTGCCGCACCAACAGGGGGCACCACAGGGGGCATAGCTCTGGTAACACGCATAAATTTTTTCAAAAATTCAAAAATATCTTCTTCTTCTTCAGATCCACCAGTCAGAATCTTTTCACATTTGTTATACAACATCTCTAGGGGGGTCAGATTCAAGTTTGTTCAAATCAAGTCCCTGGGTTAAGATTTAGACTCTCTGTTGGAGCCTGAATTTTAACATAGTGCAATATGTGGAATATTCTTTAAAAATCTTCTTCTTCAGATGCACCATTTGAAATCTTTTGATATTTGGTATACAACATCTCTAGGGTGTTAGATTTGAGTTTGTTCAAATCAGGTTCCTGAGTTAGTATTTGGGCTCTGTATTGCAGCCCAAAGTTCAACTTGGTGTAATTTGAGGAAATTTCTTTAAAATTCTTCTTCAGATCCAGCAGTCAGAATGTTTGGTATACAACATCTATGGAGGGAGGGGGTGGGGAGGGGGGGGGGGGTGAGGGGGGGGGGCAGATTCAAGTTTGTTCAAATCAAGTCGCCTGGTTAATATTTGGGCTCCAAATTTTAACTTTGTACAATACATGGAATTTTCTTTTAAAAATCTTTTTCAGATTCACCAGCTCTAGGGGGAGAGCCAGATTCAAGTTTGTGCAAATCTAGTTCCTCAGTTAATATTTGGGCTCCCTATAGGGGGCCGAAGCTTAACTTAGTGCAATATGAGGACATTTCTTTAAAAATGTTCTTCTTCAGATCCACCAGTCAGAATCCTTTAACATTTCATATACATCATCTCTACGGAGGTCAGATTTTCAGGGTTGAAAATTTTGGGTCTTGTTAGCCTTTTTTTGGAAATTTTTTTTTCTTGTTTTTTTTATGTATTTTAAATTTTGAGATGGAAAAGAAAAATTTTAGCCTGAAATTTTTGGGTCTGATTCTGACTTACCAAACTTACTTTGACAGACACACTTTGAAATCCATTGGACATTTTGACTGATGCCAATTCTGCTCAATTTTTAGAATCCCTGGTTAAAAAACATTGGTATAAACTTAAATTCCATTGTGAATTAACTACGAAATGGCCACACATCCGTTTTC
The DNA here is from genome assembly GCA_031216915.1 of Pictodentalium vernedei. Lineage (NCBI taxonomy): Eukaryota > Metazoa > Mollusca > Scaphopoda > Dentaliida > Dentaliidae > Pictodentalium > Pictodentalium vernedei. The sequence continues at coordinate 623,389,135 of CM062295.1, forward strand.
AATAAAAAAAATGAAAAAACATAGGTTATGTCTCCTTTTTGAAACAAGCTCGTTCAGCTCATTCCAATGAGGGGTCCTAACTTATGTTTTTGAGACAAAAAATGAAAAAAATTAGTTATTCAAGAATTTTGTTTGCAAGTGTCGTCTGCTTTTCATGTTAGGTGAAGGGATAAACTAAAAAAAACAGCCAAAAAAGTGGACATGACTAATCATTGGTACTAAAAATTTTACAATCATTTAAAACATGTAACTTGTGAGTTTTTTAATATACAGACGTGTTCTATTTTTGAAACAATCCATCTTGAAAAATGTTTTGTCGAGTGAAATGCAAGATTCGCATTGTTTATGGGATCACAACGACAGAGAACACATTTCACCCACTAATGTAAAATTAGTAATGCGTTACATGTTCAGTGTCATGTGCTTAATGCCCACAATCAGAGACATTGATTGTCTTCACAATGTCGCTGTCAGTCCAAGGGGAAAAATCTATCTTGCTTTTGGTTCTCCAAATACACCAATATACATAAGTAACACAATTATTTGTGTTTCTTCAACCTTTGGGCAGAAACACCAAACACTTGTATGTACACTTTAAGGGGAAATTTGTTATCTGCTATCCCATTAGGCCTAACATTATCTCAATTTGTAGAATATATAGGAAATTAAACATTTTGTATAATGTACGATACATGTTTCGTTTCTTCTTGACTCTAGTCTAATTCTCAATTTGCTTTGTAAGCAGATGAAGTTTGCCTTAAAATTTACAATGCATAAAGCAATATGTTGAAAATGACCTATACCAAATTAAGATGACCTGCACCAACTACTTGGGGCAGAACATTTTGACCTGCACTAGAAAAAAAAAAAAAAAATTTCGAGCCTTGGTCAACAGGTCAAATTTGTACTGCAGTTGTGGAAAATGGTTTTGTGTTTGGAATAGTTAACCAGGCTTTTCAATCAATAGATTTTTAACTGACTGAGGACTTGATTATATCCAGTGGTCTGAATTTGTCATCAAAATGTGGTTTATTACAAATTATTGGGGATTGCTCACACTCTCCAATAATTTGTAATAAAACAAATATATATATAAACAAAATATTATTTTCATTTGACTGAATATGAGACATCATCAAGGAAAATATTGGCTTTTGCTCTGATACCCTTCTTTTTTGAAAGCCCTAGTTGTGGCGTCTAGCACTCCACCAGTTAAGAGGTATCCAATTTTGTGGACTTCATTGCATTAACTTTCTGATTGCTGATAATTTTTTTTCTATAATATGTGTGAGGGGAAGGGATGGGATGTGGAAGTGTTTTGTGTACACTTTTAGGATCGATCTAAATATTCTGTTTCTTTTTACTCTTCTATATTTTGTTTTATTTGTAGGAGCTGGTGATCTAGTGAAAGTTAGAAGAGCTGCATTAATGGCGCCAGGATACCTACTACCTGAGGTATACACTGATTGTCCCACAACAAAAAGTTGATGGACTGTAGAAATAACATCCCTCTGTCTGTCCTTCTATCCATATGTCCATGCATCCAACTTATTTCTTCTGACCTGAGAGTTACAGGTTTTAAACATCGAACTATATTTATCAACCATTTAAAACCGACTGAACAAAAATTTTGTTTACTATCTCCTCCTACACCTTTAAATTTGGAGTATTCATGCCATATAGAATTCAAGCCAAAAAGAATTATTGTCAACAAATTGCCAATGTGAAGCAAATATATAGAAGGCATGATTCTTCAAATTTTTTTCAAGTTACTCTCCTTGATTGACTTAGTATTTTTATGTGAAGATGAGTTCTCTGATTGTGAATCAACTCTTCTTAGAGTTTTGAGTGTTTTTTAACTGTTTGAGTGCTTGAAGCTACTAACATGGCTTTTTGAAAAGAGCTGGAAGCCACTATAGTGGCTTTACACAGTGTGTTAGCTTGTATGTTTGTTCAACAGTGGAAGAACATTTTTAGTTTAAAATTGTTTGATTGCAATTCATTGGAGTGTCTTTTGGAAGTCTCCAATACATTGTAACAAAACAATTTATGAAAAGAATTTTGCTAAACTTAGACCATTTTTGCTGGTAGCATGATATCTTTGAAAGAAAAAATACCCATGTTTCAGATCACCTTTGAAAATAATTTGTAAAATAATTCAGCAAGCAACCAGTTAATGAATCATGAAAATAAGCATTCTTCTGGATGCCTCACTATTGTGCACCACATATATGATGGGGTGGGATGGAGTGTGTAAGGGGCGGGGGGGGGGGGGGGGGGGGTGCAGGTGGTTCATCATGTTTTAGCTCTCCTTACTGGAAGTCAAGTGGGGAGGAGGAAGGGGGCTTAAGTGATCACTTTCTATCTGGCATCCATCCAGCATCTGTATGGCATGAACTTTACATAATTGTCCCCCGACCCTTCGGGGGACTATTGTAATCAACTTTGTCCATCTGTCCATCTGTCTGTCCGTGTGTCCGTCCGTCCGTGCGTCCGTCACACCCTTGTCCAGATGATAACTTTAGTTTGGATGATTTTACTGAAACTAAATTTGCTATGTGTCTTACTTGGGTGGAAATGCAGGTCAAGTTCGAAAATGGGCACGCTCCACTGATTTCTACTGGATTTATTCCCCTTTTTCGACTTAAAAAATACAGTTTTTGTGTTGTCCGGATGATAACTTTAGTTAGGATCACTTGATTGAAACGAAATTTAGTATGCCTCTTATTTGGGTGGAAATGCAGGCCAAGTTCGAAAATGGGCACGCTCCACTGATTTTTACTGGATTTATTCCCCTTTTTCAACTTAGAAAATACGGTTTTTGTGTTGTCCGGATGATAACTTTACTTTGGATCATTTGATTGAAACAAAACTAAGTATGTGGTTTAATTGGTTGGAAATACAGGTCAAGTTAAAAAATGGCCATGCTCTGTGCTCTGTCTATTTTTACAGGAGTTATTCCCCTTTTTCAACTTATAAAATACACTTTTTGTGTTGTCCGGATGATAACTTTACTTTTGATCATTTGATTGAAAGGAAATTAAGTATGCGGCTTATTCGGGTGGAAATACAGATCAGTTTCGAAAATGGGCACGCTCTGTCTTTTTTTACTGGAGTTATTCCCCTTTTTCGACTTATAAAATACACTTTTTGTGTTGTCCGGATGATAACTTTACTTTTGATCATTTGATTGAAAGGAAATTAAGTATGCGGTTCATTCAGGTGGAAATACAGGTTAGGTTCGAAAATGGGCACGCTCTGTCTATTTTTACTGGAGTTATTCCCCTTTTTCAACTTTGTAAAAACATTTTTTGTGTTGTCCACACCCTTGTCCGGATGATAACTTTAGTTTGGATGATTTTACTGAAACTAAATATGGTATGTGTCTTACTTGGGTGGAAATGCAGGTCAAGTTCGAAAATGGGCACGCTCCACTGATTTTTACTGGATTTATTCCCCTTTTTCGACTTAAAAAATACAGTTTTTGTGTTGTCTGGATAATAACTTTAGTTAGAATCATTTGATTGAAACCAAATTTAGTATATGGCCATGCTCTGTCTATTTTTACAGGAGTTATTCCCCTTTTTCGACTTATAAAATACACTTTTTGTGTTGTCCGGATGATAACTTTACTTTTGATCATTTGATTGAAAGGAAATTAAGTATGCGGCTTATTCAGGTGGAAATACAGATCAGGTTCTTAGAACTTAGTTTAGTCAGAAGACCTCAATATTTCCGTTTGGCACACCCTACAGGGCACATTTATGATCAATTGCTTTGGAACCTGGTATGCTTGTTTGGGGAGACCTCTAGATGGGAGCTATCGATTTTCTTCCATTTCCGTCAAAAAATGTTGCCACTGGCAATGACCTATGATGAACTTAGTAAAAACTTAGTGCAGTTAAGCATCAATATTTCCATTTGACACACCTTGCAGGGCACATTTAAGATTGGATCGCTTGCAAACTTGGTGTGGTTGTGTGAGGTGACATCTGTATGGGAGCTGTCGATTTTCTTCCATTTCTGTCAAAAAATGTTGCCGCTGACCTTTGAACTCAGTTTAGTCAGACCTCAATATTTCCCTTTAACACACCCTTCAGGGCACATTTATGATCGGCTCACTTTGAAACTTGGTATGTGTGTTTGAGGTGACCTCTAGATGTGAGCTATTGCTTTTTTTCATTTCCATAAAAAATTATTGTTGTTATCACCAGCCTTTGAACTTACTGCATTTGTGCATCAACTTATCCCTTTTGCACTCTCTGCAGGGTATATTTATGAATTTCCATAAAAAAAAAAAAAACCATTGCCACAAAGCAATGACCTTTTACTTAGTGCATTTGTGCTTTGACATCTTCCTTTGGCATGCCTCAGAGGGCACCTTCATTATCAGGTTGTTTTGAAACTTTGTAAGCTTATGCAGGGTGACAAAGATAGGAGCTATTGATTTTCTTTTCATTTCCATCAAAAACTGTTGCTGTTACCAACAATCTTTGAATTTATTGCATTTGTGCATCAACATTCTTTGACATGGCTTACAGGCCACATTTATCATAGGATTGTTTTTGAACTTGGTGTGCTCATTTGTCAAGAATTCTAGATAAGATCTGTTGATTAGCATTCATTTCTGTGAAAAAAGTTGCCATTTACAATAACCTCTGAACATACTGCATTTGTGTATCAACATTCTTCCTTTAGCCAGTCTTACAGTTTACATTTAAAAGTGCATGGATTACTCTGACGTTGTGCACACACAATGCTGTTATGTTGAAATTTCATCAAATAACATTGGTACCAATGACCTTCAATTTTGCCATTTCATTTATAACTTACCAAGTTCAAGTTTGTCAAGATGAGCTACAGTGTCATTGACACTTTCATTTAAAACAGCACTGGCCGGTTTTGGCCGTTATGTTGGGTAAAGAGTTATATTCACTCGGAGGCAACACATTCATCTCTCAGTTCATCAAATACCAGGTCGTCTGAACAAACTAGCAGACTCGCTGTCTCGAAAAGGTGAAAAGGTTGCCTGTTAAAATCGGAGTGGACTCTCAACAAGCGAGTATTCGGTCAGATCTGCTACCAGTGGCATTATCCCATGATAGATCTTTAGCTCGCCTGACTTTCAGTCAGGAGAACTAGAGTGATCACTCACCGTCTGTTGTGCGTGAACATTGTGTTTGCGTCTTCTCCTCCAAAACCGCTGAACCAATTTAGTTGAAATTTGAGAAAATAGTTTGTGATGACATCGCATTTTGATTTTTCTCAAATCAAGTTGCCCTGCCCCTCGGTACAGCCATGCCCAAAAAGTGTGCTTAAATCTTAAAAAATTTTCTCGTGAACCATCAGTAGCAGAGACTTGATGTGAGATTTGGTGTGCAGCTTCTTTTTGAGGTGTAGACTCAGATTTGTTGAAGAGAAATTCGAGGAGCTATATTTGCCTTCATTATGAGAGGGGCAAGAATTTTTGCCCCGCCCAAAATTTCTATTTTCCAAACTGAGAGGCTGATTTGAACCAAATTTGATATGAGGGCTTATTGGGTCATAAGTACTTAATTTATGCCCCCAAACATTTTCCAATCGCCCCATGTGAACCGCAGGAGCTAAAAATAGAAAAAATTTAAAATGCCCATATCTCCAAAACTGCATGGTACTGAGAATTCTTATTCTTATGTGATGCTTCCTTAGGACCAACAGAATGGAATGGTCCCAAAAAATTGCTATCGGTTTTATCATGGGGTAATTTTTTGGGACTTTGAAAAATGCAGAGTCAGCATTTTTTAACACTGTGGTTAATGGGAAAAACATTTAAGACTACTTTTCTCCCAAACCACTGCTCCAAAAGCTTTCAAATTTCACATATATCATCTTTGGAAGATTGTTTCACATGTTGATTGAAATCAAATCCCTGGATCCATATTTGGGCTCTCTGTGTTTAAATTAGTGAAGAATGAGAAATATTCTTTGAAGATCTTCTTCTTCAGATCTACCAATGAGAATCTTTTGATATTTGGTATGCAGCATCCTTAGTGGGGTGAGATTCAAGTTTGTTCAAGCCAAGACCCTGGGTTCATATTTGTGCTTACTGTGGGAGCCCAAATTATAACTTAGTTCAAAATGAGGAATTTTCGTTAAAAATCTTCTTCTTCAGATCCAGCAGTCGGAATGTTTTGTTATTTGGTATGCAGCAAGCTTAGGGGGGTGAGATTCAAGTTTGTTCAAGCCAAGTCCATAGGTTCATATTTGGGCTCACTGTTGGAGCTTGAATTGTAACTTAGTTCAGAATGAGTTATTTTGAGATTTGGTATGCAGCATCCTCAGGAGGGTGAGATTCAAAAGTTTGTTCAACCCAAGTCCCTGGGTTCATATTTGGGCTCACTGTGGGAGCCTGAATTATAACTTAGTTCAAAATGAGGAATTTTCTTTAAAAATCTTCTTCAGATCCAGCAGTCGGAATGTTTTGATATTTGGTATGCAGCATCCTTAGGGGGGTGAGATTCAAGCCAAGTCCCTGGGTTCATATTTGGGCTCCCTGTGGGACATTCCCCAGAAGCTTCCTCCTCGAAAGCACCTTCTGTATCGGGGGATGTCCCGCCACTACATCACAACCCGGAAAGTCTCAACCTTCACTGATTTCCGTTGTGTATGGACCAGTCTGTAGACATTTACGATCTGTCCTTTCCTCAGATTGCCAATTTTCTGGTCTACTTGTTTGACGTATTAAACTTGCAGCCCATCACAATTAAGGACTATAGGTCTATGTTATCAGACACTTATGCTCATCATGATAACTTGGCTATTGGATCAGATTCTTCTTTTATACAAGCTAGTTAGAAATTTCTCTATTAATAGACCTAGAACCCTCAGATTAATTCTTAAATGGAATTTGGCTTGGGTTCTGTTGAAACTTCAAGAAGCTCCGTTTGAGCCATTAGACAATGTAGAATTCAAATTCTTGACCTATAAAATGTCCTTTCTCTTAGCCTTTGTGTCTACCAGAAGAGTGAGTGAACTTCATGCACTATCTGTTGATGATTCCCATTACCGTAGAGTGGGTAATACTGTTACCCTCACTACAGAAGTGGGATTCTTGGTTAAGAATGAGATTCCAGATAAGTGGTCGGAGCCTGTTATCATTAAGGCTTTACCGTCATTGGACAACTGTAGACCTTTGCTGTCTCCACTTAGAGCAATGCACATTTATAAAAGTCGATCGTGTTTAATTAGAAAGGGAAGAAAAAGATTCTTTCTTTCCCTAATTCCTAACAGAAAGGATATATCGGTTCATTCTAACGCTAGATGGATTCAGCTGGCAATACGTATTGCATATGAAAGTCTCTCTTCGAATCAACGTTCTGTCAACAAGATTTCAGCGCATGAGGTTAAAGCACTGTCTGCTTCTTGGGCTTATTCTAACAGTATAGCCATGACTGATCTTATGAAGACTGCCTACTGGACACAGCCCTCTTCATTTACCAAGTTTTACCTCAGAAATTTAGAGTCTATCTCAGGTGACCTTAGATCTTTAGGTCCTCTTTCTGTTGCTCAGAATGTCGTCCATTAATCTTACATCTAGAAGATGTCATAAGCAGTCTGAACGAGCACTGACGCCATTCTGCTGCCCTCTTCGTTCTGAGGAATTTTCCTTCAGAACAAGGGGAAGGGGAAGGGGATGGTTTTTCCCTTATGTTATCTGGCTTCATAGTGAAAAGCAAGGGAAATCCTCATCCAGAGACAGTAGTCCAGCATCAATGCTGGGTGGTTTTAATGTGTAGCTCAGTGTGAAGCAATAAATATGTCTCATTTATGTACTGTTTTTAAAGTGTAGCTCACTCTGAAGCATTTGTATATGTCACGTGTCAAACAAGCTTTTCTATAAATCCTCGGACACTTTTAAATGAGTATAAAGCGTCTCATTCTCTGGACTAGCTTTATAATTGGTTTCCATCACTGAATTAGCATAAGGGGTTATGCTGGCATTAAATGGAGAAATTATGTAATTCTGAATTACATTGTTGATGTTATGTCATTCTCTTTTTTTTTTAATAAGAGAAGGACATATGTAATTCCTCTGTCTTCTCCTACCTTCCTGTTGGAGCTGTTCTTTATCGAAGTAATTGAGAGATTGGATTTTCCTCTAAGTCCTAGGCCCTCTTTCTTTTACTGTTCAGCTGAGTCTGGGCCATTGGTTGTAGTATAAAAATATGATAAATTTAAAGTAATTTGTATATTTTGTACACTTACCAATGGCCCAGATGGGGATGGCCCTCCCATGAGTGGGCACTCATACCTCCCCGCTGATTATACCATTTAGCAGGCACTATAGAAAGAATGATGCTTGGCACCAATTCCGGTACCTTCCTGGTTACCGCGCATTCCGGGAGAGTTAGCATGTCTGCTCTCAGGGGGGCACAGTGGCTCAGTAGGTAGAGGTGCAGGCTGCAAGACTTGAGGTCCTCAGTTCGAATCTCACCGACGGCAACCGCATTGTGTCCTTGGGCAAGACACTTCACCCCCATTGCCCACATGGGGGGCACCGCAGTGTTGTGTACTAAGGTGTTCGGCACGTCGAAGGTGCACTTATTGGGGTGCTGACAGTTGCTTGCCATTGCTCAGTAGTCCTCCGGCTTCCTCCACCTGTAAAATTGTCATGGTCATGATTAACCATTGTGTGCAGAAATATGTGACCTTAAACACCAATAAATAAATAAATAATTGCATCTCCGAATGAATTGTTCTTATTTATTGTGGTGCATTAACCCTTTACCCAACGTAATGGCCAAAAGCCGGCCAGCACTATTCTCAAAAATTGCTAATTACTTTTTATTATTTTTTCATTTTTTGTCTCAAAAACATAGGTTATAAACCCTCGTTGGAACGAGCTTGTCGAGCTCGTTCCGACAAGGGGTCATAACCTATGTTTTTGAGACAAAAAATTTAAGAAATTTGTTATTCAAGAATTTTTTTTACAAGTGTCTGTGTTTCATGTTAGGTAAAGGGTTAAATGATCTGGTTAGCAAAAGTGGAATCTTGTGCAGTAAATACAGAACCACTTATGTTTGAATGGGTTACTTTATATTTGACTTATTTTGTGTGGCACAAGATACCCTCCAAGCTTCACCTCCTGTCATAGTTTTGTGTCCAACCCATCTAATGCCATAACTGGTTCAAACTCTTTTGCTGTTCTGTCTGTTTACCCTGATTGTTTTTTATAATAACTAAAAACAATTCTGTCTTTATCCATTGTTTTTTGTTATTGTATCATTGTAATGAGTAGTTAGTAATGAGAGTTTACTTCTGCTTATTCCAGGGTGCTCGTCAGAAAGAAGAAAAGACAGTGGTGAAACCTGATATCGTGGATGGCAATGTAAAAGCTGATGCACCCAATTCTGACAGTGAGCTGTTGATGTTCCTAACATTATCTGACTGTGCCAATTGTCAACATGTGATGACTAATGTAACAGGTAATTTTGGCTTTCCCTTTTGAAAAGAGGTGGGGAGCACGGTGGCTCAGTTGTAGACTGTTGGATTTATATGCTAGAGGCCCCGAGTTCGATTCCTATCTGGGATGACCTGCATTGTGTCCATGGGCAAGGCACTTTTTCCCGGTGGCCTACATAGGGGTATGATGACGCCGTGTACTAAGGCGTACTGTGCATTGATGGTGCACATGTCCTCAACTGCTGTAACCCTGCTTGAGCAAAGTTTGAACAGTTAGAAATTTGAGGAGCTGACAGTTGCTTGTCAAAGCTCAGTGGTTCTCTCCAGGTACTATGGCTTTCTTCACCTATAAAACTGTCATGGTCACAATTAGCCATTGTGCATAAGTATGTGACCATAAACACCAATAAATAAATAAATATGAAAAGAGGCATATTTTGTGCAGGCTTAACAGTGTACATACATATGTAAAAATACCAAAACTTCAAGGATCCAATTTTTGGTTGAGTTGTGCCAACAACTCTCCCTATGTTTTGATGAAAGTTGGTGGGCGTCTGTCGTCTACAGTACAGCCACTGTAGACTTTCCATTAGTGCACAATATTTCCACGGACATAATACTATTAGCTTCTAAACACTATAGGAATAATCATCAAAAATTGAATAAATAAAGCACTGGGTACAACCCTGTTCTTCATTAATTAAACTTTTGCTGCTGACCTTTATACCCCCCCCCCCCCCCCCACACACACACACACCACACACACACAACTTGTATGGGGTATATTGGAATCACCTTGTCCATCCATCCCTCTCTCTGTCTATCTGTCCGTCAATAGACATGATTTTGTTCGGAGATGTTCTCAGAGGTACATGGACCAATGTGCTCAATACTTGGTATGAATATTCACCACCATGGGAACCTGTGATTATAGTTCCGTTCGGATTATTTTTGCCAGAATTTATACCCCTTTTCGACTTGAAAAAGTAGGCCTAGAATTTTGTCAGGAGATTTTCTCCGATGTTAACTTTATGGGTCTATTCCTTTGAAACTTGGTATGGATGTTTACTACCATGGTAATCTGTGCATGTTTGATTATAGTTTCGATCAGACTTTTTTTGCCTGAGTTTTACTCCTTTTCATCTTGAAATACCTGAATTGCCTAGAATTTTGTCTGGAGATTTTTTCAGATGTTTATGGGTCAATTCCTTTGAAACTTGGTATGGTTGTTCACTACCATGGAAGCCTGTGCACATGTGATTAAAGTTTTGATCAGACTTTATTTGCCAGAGTTATGCCCCTTTTCATCTTAGAATGCCTGAATTTTGTCCGGAGATTTTCTCAGATGTTTATTTGTTGATTTCTTTGAAACTTGGTATGGATGTTCACTACCAGGGGAACCTTTGCACCTGCAATTATAGTTTTGATCAGACTTTTTTTTACCAGAGTTATGCCTCTTTTCGTCTAAGAATGCCTGAATTGCCTAGAATTTTGTCCAGAGATTTTCTTGGATGTTTATGAGACGATTCCTTTGAAACTTAGCATGGATGTACACTGCCATGGGAACCAGAGCACCTGCGATTGAAGTTTTGATTGGACTTTTTTTTAGCGGAGTTGTAGCCCTTTTCATCTTAGAATTATCATAGCAGTACGGATGTGTATTGACAGGCCCATCTGGGACAGTCACATCTCTAGTTGAGGCCTAAAAGCATTTCTGGACATGATACAGTGTAATATAATATCACTTGACAACATATTGGTATCCTCTTAAGTGGGCAGCAAAGGTATAACAATGTACTTAGAGTGTACCTTGTAAGTTGACCCAACCACAGCAAGTTGGAGCACCTATTCTAATACAGTAAAATTTGACCAAAGTCGGAAATAGGTCCTTAAGGGTTAAGTGGACAGCGTAAGTATAAACAATTAAAATGACTTCATATCCATATGTGGTCATTATATATCTATAGATGCTGACTGTGACTCAACACCAATAAATCAATAAATAAATGAAATAAATCGCCCATTGAGTGCATCAAGATACCATGCGCTAAAGCATTACAGATGGTGCATTGATGTACCCAAGGGATGACATTATCCATTGTTTTAAGAAAATAAACAACAACATCAGTATATATGGTCTCTATCTTTTCTTTGTTTTATTTATAAATTTTTACAAAACTTTGTTTGGCCTTTCTGAAGGTGATCCAGTCTGCCTCACAATAGCTATATGATCTGCTGTCAGTAATCATCACATTGTGATGCATGGCCGTCACTGGTAAATGTGACAGAGAACTGATACAATGGATTTTCATGTTGTGACAGAAAGCAAATGACTAGGTGCAAAGTCCACCATGGGTGAAGATTATATTGCAGCCTAGGTAAGCGACTGAATTGGGGAGGCAAGCTTGAGAGCATGCAAGTGTTCTCAAGCTCTCCACCGCCCATTCAAGCATCATGAAACAACCAGATCACATTCATGAAGAACAGAGTAGACAAGCTGAAAGAAAAACATAACATGAAACCAACATGGGCAGATGTCACAGAATGGGTGAATGGCGGGGTCGGTGGGTGGTTAGGAGAACAATTTCACATGATCTGAACAGCTTGCCAAACACAGAAAAACTGAATCTGCTAAGGGGGGCCTGGGAATAACAATAAGGTACTGTGTAATTTTGGTTACCATATTTGGTTATGCCTCCCTGTGTGTATTCTGTAGAAATTTACTTGGTGTAAGTCACTTCAATGCTTTGAAATTGTGTTTGCAAAGCTGTTGCCTGATATGATATGACCTGGAGTAGCTGCAGGGAAGTTTCCTAGAAGTCTACTGAGTCAGCTCAATTCTTTGCAACTTTTACACGGAAAGTTGGTGATTGTACATATAGCATTCCCTTTAATGGATATCCAGGGTTGCATGTTACCATTTATACCTATGAGTGCTGAATCAGCATTGTAGTTACAAATGGTAAAACCAGGACCCTGTTTCTGTAGTGGATTTGGGACTGAAAAGTGTTCAGATGTGGTTCTGTAATTAAAGCTGCACTGCTAATTGTTGTAATAAATGCAATGGCATTCGCCCAATTGATTTAGCCTAAAGGTCCTATAGTATGGGTGGCTGTGGGGGTCTAGCATGCATTTGCTGAGGACATTGCTGTTCAATTAGCTCACACTCCCATTAATACAATTTTAATGTATTAATTTAGACTTTATCAGGGAATGATGTGGGTTGAACCATAATTGTAGCTTCCAGAACTGAAACAGTTAACCCTTTACCCAACATAATGGACAAAACCCGTCAGCGCTATTCAAAAAATTACCATTTAGTTTTCATTAGTTTTTTCATTTTTTATCTACAAAAAATAGCTTATGACCCCTCATTGGAACGAGCTCGTTGAGCTATGTTTTTGATGCAGAAAATGAAAATATTTAGTTATTCAAGAATTTTGTTTGCAGGTGTCATCTGCTTTTCATGTTAAGTAATAACTAACTCCCTACAAGGTGTTCAAAGGTATTTAAAATTCTTTTGCAAGTACATTTATGTTTTTAGTACAAGAATACCAGATAATTGAAAATTGTCGTCGCCTTGATGACTGGTACAGACAGTTGAAAGAAAATGGCTTGGAAGATCACATCTACACAATGTTACCTGAGAAAGTAACAATGGATCTTGTGCGGCGTCCAGTGCTTTCAGATCTTTTTCAAAACACTGTGATACACAGATTGTGTTTCATGAGAGGTGAGTACATTTGGTGTACAGGTTTATCTCCTATTTCATACTTGATGTTTCACAAACACCAAGATGGCTCGATGTTGGATTTTTACTTAACCCATAGGGCCTGAAGGTTTTTATTCATTTTTACTATATTTTGAAAGTCGCCCTCCTGTGGCTTTGCAGTTGTTTCTAGTCAAGTCTTGGATGCCTACAGAGGCAGCATAGACTTGCCTAGAAACAACTGACATGGCACTAAGAAAACAAGTTTTGAGTTTACCCAAACAATGTATGTTGGGGCACCTGTTCCTTTGCATTAAAATGTTATCATAGTCAGAATTAGGCTCTTAAGTGTTAAAGACTGAAATAGAAGCACCCTAAAGTTAACAATGCCTTTCTAAAATTTCTGACTTTCTCCAACAATCCTACAATGATACCAACCCTCGAATCACCCAAATGCCTTTCCAGGGCCTTTGGTGTAGTACATAATGCTGCTATCCCAATGGAAGTTATTTTTGTTTTATATTTTTATACTGTACCAATGACCCAGACATAGCTGGTGCTAACTCTTAAAATATAGGGCCAAACACAAATTTTGCCCCCCAATCCCCAAAATTTGCATCTAAAACTAAAGAAAACATGTCCTGAAAGGCCCTCCACACTTCGCCCCTACTGCGCATGCGCAGTGTCAAGGACGTTCCGAAATTGGCGCCATTAATCATTCTAAGTTTGGCCCTTCATCAGTTAACATCTGACTGATCTTTGTGCTTATAAATCTCAGTTTAAATGATGCCAGACACATAAATATTAGTGAAATGGTGATTCTAAGGAGGATAGAGAAGGAGGAGAGGAAAAGAATGTGTGACAGAATATTATCAGGGCTGTAACTTAAATTTTTTTAATGAAATTATGTTAAGTTACCTATATTTTTATACTGTACCAATGACCCAGACTTAGCTGGTGCTAACTCCAACAAAACCAGGGCCAAACACAAATTTTGCCCCCCAATCCCCAAAATTTGCATCCAAAACAAAAAGAAATCATGTCCTAAAGGACCTCCATAGTACGCCTCTACTGCGCATGCGCAGTGACGCAGTCGTCCCGAAATTGGCGCCAATTATCATTCTCTGTTTGGCTCTTCATCAGTCAACATCTCACTGATCTTTGTGCTTGTAAATCTCAGTTTAAAGGATGCCAGACACGTAATTTTTGGAGAAAATGTGATTCTAAGGAGGATAGAAGGAGGAGAGGAAAAAGAAGTGGCAAAAAATAATCAGGGCTGTACTTAAAATTTTTTGTTGAAATTATGTTAAGTTGCATATTTTCGAGGCATGGGCCTCTTGTTGTCATTCTTGCTAATTGTTGCACTGCTTATTCAGTGTTTCCTCTCCCCTAGCCTTCTAAAGTCCCCCCTTGCAATTCTCCCATGCTTTTGGCATATTTTTGAGAAGTTTCATTTCTAAAATTTCCTGGGAGAGTTGCTTGGTTACAGAATGTTTTCTGTTATTTTCCCCATAGTTACGTTTTCACCCATGGGTGTATAACGTTTGTGTTCTGCATCTTCCATCTGATGTTCTACAGATTCTCCCCTGGGAGTCTCTGTTTTGCATCAGATAGAGTGTAATTGATGACTGATTCCGGGCCAGTTTTTTCAGTGCCTGGAGTCATGTTTTCTAGTGTGTTTACACTGTTTGTTTTCATTGGCAACAGCCTTTTTTGAGGGGGGATGTTTGCCTTTGTGGTAGTTTATCTCATTATAAGATACATTTATATTATCCGAAAGTGTCTCATTAATTATTTTATATAAATTTAAAATTTTTGACCACACTTTGCCATCGGATCCATCGGGGCTCAACGTTACTTTTCAGCAACTTGGGCTTCTCTGAAAAAATATTTTTTCAAAATTATTTTGTTTTGCAATTGTTTTTTCATTTATTAATGGATCATGTTATTATGTATCTTTGTGTCAGGGGTTTTTGCGAGTAACTAGGACTTATTGTTGTTCTTTCACAATGAAGGGACATTGTTCAAATTGTAATAGGAAGAAATCTTCCTCTGACTTTCATGATCATTGTATTAATTGTAGTCAGTGTTCTCGCATTAATCCCTGTCCTATATGTGAACATTGGGATGAGAAACATTGGAAACGTGTGTCACGATATGTTGTTTCTTGAGAAAGAGCGATGCCGGCTCTTTCTCCACAAGGTCACTCTACTCTCTCAGTTTCTATTTCAGAGGAACCAGAACAGGGTGATGTTTCCATGTTATCTTCTTCAAGTGTGCGTCCGTCGTCACAAATGAATTCAGAGCTAGCGACAAAAGTGCTCATGGAGATTAGACAAATGTCGTCCGCTAGCTCGCCCGGTGTAGCGTCCATTCACCGAATGGTTCGGCAGCCGGGTTCGTCCGATGCGGTCCAAGAGGAAATTTTGGGTGATGCGAGCACTATAAAAATAATAGATGCACACCCAGTGACGGCGGATAGTAAACGAGAACGGAGGAAGCCTTTTAGTCCGGTTCCTAGCTCGTCCAGGTCCAGCCGGGCCACGAGCAAGAGAGGCCCCTCTCTCGTACAACAACATCTGGGACCAGATGTTGTGGTACAAAATGTGTCTTTAGCGGAGCATACGTCCGTCGCTCGGGACGCTTCGTTGTATAAGCAGTCCGCAGAGACTGTTAAGGCTTCCTCTTCTCGTCGGCGCACACGACCGCACCTTGGCTGCGTGACCTCCGATATTTTGCCAGCTTCGCCGATGAAGGATTCTTCGGCGACCAGGTCACACCATCCGGCAGCCAGGGATTCGAGACCGATGGACTCCGGACGTTCGCATAGGAAAAGTATGCGGGAGCCATCTGATGCGGAGCTGCCCTCGGCGAAGAAGCGAAAGACCGCGCCTCCGCAGGTCTCGACGTCGGACATTCTAGTGCAGATAGCACAGCTTATCGCAGCATCCCAGCAGCCGACAGAAACGGTGTCGGATCGAGAATTATCCGACGGCACTGGGTCGGTACGCTCCGCCGAAGCATCGGGGGCGGACGACCGGGAACATCGGGAGGTCCGACCGGATGGTGAAAGGGATACGGATGAATTGGAGCTATCCCTTTCGGAACAACATAAAGCTGCCGTGGACTTCATCCGGCACTTTCTCCCTCAAGTTGTTCCGTCGGGCCAGACTGCTGCGCTTCCGGACAAGAGAATTATAGCGTCATTGGACTCTGAATTTTTTGAGCGGTTCAGGGACATCGCTCCCGAGTTTCCGTCGCAGTCCAATAATGTTGCAAGAACATTTGAATTATTGAACGACGCTATATTTAAACTTGCTTCCAGGACGGGGAAAGCAGGCTTCTTGTCCGCTAATACTCTTAACCTGCCTTTCATTAATGCAAGGAATAAATTCGACACGGCAGGACAGGGTATACCGAGAGTTCCTCTGCGTATGGACGACGAGGCGGAAGACTTAGAGCTATCATTACCGTCGTCAGCTTCTATTCCAACCGCGGTGTTGGAAACAGCTATTGCGTCTAACAGAGCCAATTTAGATGCCTGCATGCAGACAAAGTCACGGCGAGAGAATTTATGAGACTGATAGGTCTGTGCGGAGCCGCCGCGGATCTCATTCCGATGGGGCGGCTACGCACACGTCCTCTTCAAATTTTCCTGACTCAGAATTAGAGTGTGAAAATTCATTCGCTCGATGTAGACGTTCTCTTGTCAGATCAAGTGAAACAAGAGATTCAGACTTGGGCAAACATTCAGTGGTTAACTCAAGGAGTTCCGCTGCAGTTGCCGGATCCGAGTTTTACCATTATGACGGATGCCAGTCAAACAGGTTGGGGTGCATCATTAATCCCAACGGATTCGAGATGCCAGGGTCTTTGGGATCCGCAATTCCTGTGCAAGCACATAAACATCAAGGAAATGATGTCAATTTGGCTTGCGTTACGTCACTGGATGGACATTATTCACGATGCTCATGTCCAAATCCTATCCGACAATACGACAGTAGTGGCGTATATACGGAATCAGGGAGGCACTCATTCAGTTCCGTTGTTCAATCTAACGGAAAGAATCCTTCTGTTTGCGTTGGAACATCACGTTCTTCTTTCGGTCCGTCACATACCGGGTCGTCTGAATGTGCTAGCAGACTCCCTTTCACGAAAGGGTCGCTTGTTGCCGTCGGAGTGGACTCTCAACAAACAAGTATTCAATCAGATTTGCTACCAATGGGAACGGCCAATGATAGACTTATTTGCGACACATCTCAACAATCAGTTGCAGACGTATGTGTCCCCGTGTCCGGATCCAAGAGCATTTGCAGTAGACGCTCTGTCGATCCCTTGGGACGGAATGATAGGATATGCGTATCCTCCAGCGCCGTTAATTCAACAAGTATTGCTAAAGATAAAACAATCTCAATGCAAGATTCTGTTGGTAGCATCTCTGTCGCCACAGAGACCGTGGATAAATCTACTCAGGTGTCTGTTGTGGGACCTACCGCGGAAGCTTCCTCCACGAGAGGATCTTCTTTCGCAGGGGAAATCGCGCCAACTCCATCACAACCCGCAAGGTCTCAACCTTCACGTTTTTCCGTTGTGCGGTCCTTCTTGCATGGCAAGCACTTTACAGGACGAGCAGTGGACGCGATTTCTAACTGTAGGAGGACCTCCTCTTCGCTAAACTATGCGGCTAAGTGGAAGTTTTTTCGTCGTTGTTGTAGGGATCATTCTGTAGATATATTTGATCCATCTATACCAGACATTGCAAACTTTCTAGTATACTTGTTTGACGAAATCAAACTGCAGCCTGTTACTATAAAGGGTTATAGATCTATGTTATCTGATACCTATGCACATCATGATAGTTTACAAATTGGATCTAATGTCTCTTTATCGAAATTGGTTAGAAACTTTTCGATAAATAGACCCAGAACTCTTAGATTAATTCCTAAGTGGAATTTAGCTTGGGTTCTCCTTAAATTGAAGGAAAAGCCATTTGAACCTCTTGGGACAGTAGATTTCAAATTCTTATCTTATAAGACAGCTTTTCTCTTAACTTTCTCTTCTGCCAGAAGAGTCAGTGAGCTTCATGCACTATCGGTGGATGATTCTCATTATCGTAGTGTTGGGAACACTATCACCTTCACTACTAATGTCGGTTTTTTAGCTAAGAATCAGGCTCCTAATAAATATCCGGAACCTATTGTTATTAAGGCTCTTCCGTCTTCAGACGGGCGTAGGCCTTTACTCTGTCCTGTTAGAGCACTACGTATCTATAAACAGAGATCTCAGTTCATCAGAAAGGGACGGAAACGTTTCTTTCTGTCTTTGATGCCTAATAGAAAGGACATTTCAGTCCATTCTATTGCTAGATGGATTCAGTTAACTATCCGTACTGCTTATGAAGATTTATCTTCTTCTCAGCAGTCTGTGCTTAAGATTTCTGCTCATGAAGTAAGAGCTCTTTCTACTTCCTGGGCTTATGCTAATAGTGTTGCTATTACAGATTTAATGAAGGGTGCTTATTGGTCTCAGCCATCCACATTTACTAATTTTTATCTCAGAAATATTGAGTCCATTTCTGGAGACCTGCATTGTTTAGGTCCGTTATCTGTTGCTCAGAATGTCGTCCACTAAACAGTTGCAACTATAGTTATGCAGGCTTTCTGTTCCGACAGTGACTCCGTCCGGCTGCCCTCTTCGCTCTGGGCTATTTGACCCAGGGCAAGGGGAAGGGGGGGGGGGGCGGGTGTTCCCTTAGGTCACCTGCTTTATAGTGAAAAGCAAGGGAATGCCTCCTCCAAGACAGTATTTCTGAGTCGCTTCCGGGATGGTTTTAAAGTGTAATATTAATGTTTAATTTCATTCATGTTTTATTTTTAAAGTGTAGCTCGGTGTGAAGCATTTGTATATGTCAAGTGTCAAACGGGCTTTAATATACAATACTCGGACACTTTTAAATGATTATAAAGAGTCTCAATTCTCTGGACTACTTTATTTATTGGCTTGCTTTAAAAATAATTAGTATAAGGGTTATACTGGATGTTAATAGAGAACATGAATGTTATTGTGCTCAATTATTAAGGGTAGTGTATCTTTCTAATTTAATATTAAATAAGAAAGATACATGTAAAGCCTAATACTCCTTTTCTCCTTAAGGGGTTACCTCTTTACTATATAATTGAGCTTATTGGATTTTCCTCTATGTCCTAGGCCCTCCAGCCTGTTTACTATTCAGCTAAGTCTGGGTCATTGGTACAGTATAAAAATGTTAAAAAATTTATAGTAATTTATATATTTTTTATACTTACCAATGACCCAGACGGGGATGGCCCTCCCTGAGTTGGGAACTCTTGCCTCCCCGCTGAGTACATAGCGCTGACCAGGCACTGCCAGTAAGAATGATAATTGGCGCCAATTTCGGGACGACTGCGTCACTGCGCATGCGCAGTAGAGGCGTACTATGGAGGTCCTTTAGGACATGATTTCTTTTTGTTTTGGATGCAAATTTTGGGGATTGGGGGGCAAAATTTGTGTTTGGCCCTGGTTTTGTTGGAGTTAGCACCAGCTAAGTCTGGGTCATTGGTAAGTATAAAAAATATATAAATTACTATAAATTTTTTAACTTTCAAGGCAGCAGCCATTTTGTTGTCATTCTGATTATTTAGTTACACTGTTTTTTTAAGTGTTTTCCTCTCTCCCTGTCCTTTAAGTTCCCCCTTGCTATTCTCCCATGCTTTTGGCATAGTTTTTGTAATTATTATTACTAAATTTTCTTGGGAGTTTTAGCTGAATAACAGAATGAATTCTGTTCTTTCCCCATGTTTACGTCTTCACTTAGGGGTGGTTAGGCGTTGTGTTCTGCATCTACCATCTGATGTTCTGCAGTTTCTTCCCTGGAAGTCTCTGTTTTGCATCAGATAGTGTATTTTTGGTAACTGATTTCGGGCCTGGGTGCCTGGAGTCTTATTTTAGTGTTTTTACACTCATTGTTTACATTTTCAACAGCCCTCTGTGTGAGGGGGGGATTTCTAAAAAATAATATCTTGATGTTATTTTAATCATAACTAGATACATTATTATTGTTCGTAAGTGTTGAATAAATTGTTTAAAATATTTTTAAAATTTTTGTCCACACTTAGGCTTGGGATCCATTGGGGCTCAACGTTACTTTTCAGAAACTTGGGCTGTTCTGAAAAAATATTTTATATTTTATTAGTACCAGGACTTGTTTTCTTTTCACATTGAAAGGATATTGATCAATTGTTTTAAGAGGAAGTCTTCCTCTGACTTTATTATCATTCTATATGTGGTCAGTGTACTGGTGCTAACTCTTAAAATATAGGGCCAAACACAAATTTTGCCCCCCAATCCCCAAAATTTGCATCTAAAACTAAAGAAAACATATCCTGAAAGGCCCTCCACACTTCGCCCCTACTGCGCATGCGCAGTGTCAAGGACGTTCCGAAATTGGCGCCATTAATCATTCTAATAACCAGTGCCTGGTAAGCGCTATGTACTCAGCGGGGAGGCAAGAGTTCCCAACTCCTGGGAGGGCCATCCCCCTCTGGGTCATTGGTAAGTATAAAAAATATATAAATTAATATAAATTTTTTAACATTTTTATACTGTACCAATGACCCAGACATAGCTGAATAGTAAAAAGGCTGGAGGGCCAAGGACATAGAGCAAAATGGAATACGCTCAATAAAATAAAATAGAGTCATCCCCTGTAGGGAAAAGAAGTAATAGGCCTTACATGTATCTTTCTTATTTATGATAAATTAGAAAGATACAACACCTTCCAAAATTGAGCTTCATACATCCATGTACTCTATTAATATCCAATATAATCCTTATACTAATAATTTTTAAAGTAAGCCAATAAATAAAGTAAGTCTAGAGAATAGAGACTCTTATACTCCTAAAAGTGTCTGAGGATTGCATAATCATGTCCGTTGACATATGCAATATTCAAAAGCTATACTTTAAAAACTAAGACTTGAATGAAGTTTAAAAACCTAAACTTCATTCAAGTCTTAGTTGATTTTTATACTGTACCAATGACCCAGACATAGCTGGTGCTAACTCTTAAAATATAGGGCCAAACACAAATTTTGCCCCCCAATCCCCAAAATTTGCATCTAAAACTAAAGAAAACATGTCCTGAAAGGCCCTCCACACTTCGCCCCTACTGCGCATGCGCAGTGTCAAGGACGTTCCGAAATTGGCGCCATTAATCATTCTAAGTTTGGCCCTTCATCAGTTAACATCTGACTGATCTTTGTGCTTATAAATCTCAGTTTAAATGATGCCAGACACATAAATATTAGTGAAATGGTGATTCTAAGGAGGATAGAGAAGGAGGAGAGGAAAAGAATGTGTGACAGAATATTATCAGGGCTGTAACTTAAAATTTTTTAATGAAATTATGTTAAGTTACCTATTTTCAAGGCAGCAGCCATTTTGTTGTCATTCTGATTATTTAGTTACACTGTTTTTTTAAGTGTTTTCCTCTCTCCCTGTCCTTTAAGTTCCCCCTTGCTATTCTCCCATGCTTTTGGCATAGTTTTTGTAATTATTATTACTAAATTTTCTTGGGAGTTTTAGCTGAATAACAGAATGAATTCTGTTCTTTCCCCATGTTTACGTCTTCACCTAGGGGTGGTTAGGCGTTGTGTTCTGCATCTACCATCTGATGTTCTGCAGTTTCTTCCCTGGAAGTCTCTGTTTTGCATCAGATAGTGTATTTTTGGTAACTGATTTCGGGCCTGGGTGCCTGGAGTCTTATTTTAGTGTTTTTACACTCATTGTTTACATTTTCAACAGCCCTCTGTGTGAGGGGGGGATTTCTAAAAAATAATATCTTGATGTTATTTTAATCATAACTAGATACATTATTATTGTTCGTAAGTGTTGAATAAATTGTTTAAAATATTTTTAAAATTTTTGTCCACACTTAGGCTTGGGATCCATTGGGGCTCAACGTTACTTTTCAGAAACTTGGGCTGTTCTGAAAAAATATTTTTTCAAAATATTTTGATTTCAATTATTTTTTCTATATCAATGGATCATATTATTATTATGTATTTTGATTGCCAGGGGTTAGTGCGAGTACCAGGACTTGTTTTCTTTTCACATTGAAAGGATATTGATCAATTGTTTTAAGAGGAAGTCTTCCTCTGACCTTATTATCATTCTATATGTGGTCAGTGTACTCGCATTAACTCCTGTTCTGTATCGTATGATTTCGATGACAATATGGGAAGCGTATGTCACGGTATGTTGTTGGGGATTTGGACACTCCGGTCCTTTCCCCGCAGGGTCACTCTACTTTATCAATTTCTATTTCAGACGATCAAGATTAGGGTGATGTATCTGTGATGTCTTCCAACAGTGTGCCTCCGTCGTCACAATTAATGAAGGGCTAGCGGAAAAGTGCTCATGTAAATACGCCAATTGCCTAAGAGGACCCTATTAGGTTCGACGGCCTTTGACGTCCGCTAGCTCGCCCGGTGTAGCGTCCATTCACCGAATGGTTCGGCAGCCGGGTTCGTCCGTTGCGGTCTAGAAGGAATTTTGGGGTGATGCGAGCACTATAAACTAACCTAATGCACACCCAGTGACGGCGGATCGGAGGGAGAACGCAGGAAGCCTTTTAGTCCGGTTCATAGCTCGTTCCGGTCCATCCGGACGGCAAGCGAGAGAGGCCCCTCTCTCGTTCAACAACATCTGGCCCCAGATGTTGTGGTACAAAATGTGTCGTAAGCGGAGCATACGTCCGTCGCTCGGGACGCTCCGTTGTATAGGCAGTCCGCTGAGACTGCTAAGGCTTCCTCTTCTCGTCAGCGCACACGACCGCACCTTGGCTGCGTGACCGCCGATATATTACCAGCTTCGCCGATCAAGGATTCCTCGGCGACCAGGTCACACCATCCGGTAGCCAGGGACACGAGGCCTGCAGACTCCGGACGTTCGCATAGGAAGTGTGCGGGAGTCAACGTACACGGAGCTTCCGGCGGCAATGCATCGTAAGACCGCTACTGCACAGGCCTCGGGAACGGACGTGCTTTCCTTAATAGCACAGTTTATCGCAGCATCCCAGCATCAACTGAATCTGTCGCATATATTTTATCCGACGATGCTGGGTCGGGACGCTCCGCGGAAGCGGGTACGGACGTCCGAAAGTTTCATCCGGTCCGACGGGATACCGAAAGGGATTCGGAGGATTTCGAGCTTTCCCTTTCGGAACAACATATGCTGTTGTGTATGTCATCTGACTTGGTCTTCTCCAGCTTCTTTCGTCGGACCAGAATGCTGCGATGCCGGATAAGAAACTGATAGCGTCGGTGGACTTAGAAATTTTTGGTTCGGTTCAGGGACATCGTCCCTCAGTTCCGACATAGTCCAATAATGTCACACAAACTTTTGAATTATTGAACGACGCTATATATATTATCTTATGCTTGCTAACCAAGCATTTCTGGTTTCTTGTTCGAAGAGTTATGGAGATGTCTTTCAAAAGTGTGCCTCTGTCGTCATAGTTAATGAAGAGTTAGCGGCAATAAGTGCTCATGGAATATGTCTATCGCCTACGGAGTGACTTTCGCTAGCTCACCCGGTGTAGCGTACATTCATCGAATGGTTCGGCTGCCGGGTTCGTCCGTTGCGGTCTAGGAAGGAGATTTGGGTGATGCGAGCACTTTAATTACTTTAGTACTCACCCAGTGACGGCAGATTGAGGACAGATCGGAGGAAGCCTGTTAGTCCGGTTCCTGGCTGGTCCAGGTCCGTCCGGGCTGTGAGCGAGAGAGGTCCCTCTCTCGCCCAACAACATAGGGGACCGCATGTTGTGGTTCAGATATTTTACATTCGGAGCATATGTCCATTGGTCGGGACGCTCCGTTATATTGACAGTCCGAGAGACTGTCTTTAATGCTTCCTCATCCTCACAGCAGGGCACACGACCGCACATTGGCTACGTGACCTCGAGTATCCGATCAGTTTCGGCATTCAGTGATTCCACGGCGAATAGGTCGCGCCATCCGGTAGCCAAGGGACACGAGGCCTATACACTCCGTTCGCTCGCATATTGGTAGTATGCACGGGGTAGCGATCACGGAGCTTCCAGCGGCAATGCATCGTAAGACCGCTTCTCCTCAAGCCTCAGTGACGGACGTGCTATCCGAGTTAGCACAGTTGTTTCGCAGCATCCCAGCATTTGACAGTTTCTCGGTCGAATCAGGAATTATCCGACGGCGCTGGGTCGGTGCGGTCCGCGGTTGCATCAGGTACGGACGACCGAACGCTTTATAGGGTCCGACAGGATGGCGAAAGGGATTCGAAAGATTTCGAGTTTTCCCTTTAGTAGTATCGGAAGATGCCTTTCATATCTTTTGGCATTATCTTCCAGTGATTATTATTTCGGACTTCATTGCTGCGATCTTGGATAAGAGACTTATAGCGTCATTGGACTCGGATTTTTCGATCGGTTCGGGGACATTGTCCCTGACTTACCGACGTAGTCCAATATTGTCATTACAACATGTGTTTTATTTTTCGACGCTATATATATATATACAAGCCTGCTACTAAGCATGATAGTTTAGTTTCTTGTCCGCGTTGCTCATTTCTGCCATTTTATCATTTATACAAATAGTTTATTTTGGCAGAGCAGGGCATACCGAGAGTTCATATGCGTCTAGACGGTGTGATTAAAAACTGCATATATTCTTTTTCGCCGTTTATGTCTTTTCCAATTTCAATGTTGGGAACGACATTATGTATAGTAGACTTAACTTAGACGCTTTATTATACGTAATCCGCCTTACTGAGGCGTTATCATTACGTCTTCAAGAAAAGATTTACGGGATATTATTCTCAATGTAATTTCTTTTGAGGGCAGTAGTTTGTTCACGTATAACTCCGCCCTTCAGTGGCTGATTGGAGTTAGTTAGACGTGACGCAGCCCTAGCTACATCCACTCGCATGGATAGTAAGGTTAAGAACTCTCTCAGAGTCGCTTCGTTCTCGGAGGAGCTTCTCTTCGACGGCAACTTTTCGGCAATCCATGAATTGCTCGATTTACACGTTCTCTTGTCTATCTAGTGTTACAAGAGATTCAGACTAGGGCAAACATTCGGTGGTTGACTCAGAGAGTGCCGCCGCAGTTGCCGGACCCGAGTGTGGCTGTTATGACGGTTGCCAGTCATACAGATTGGGATATAATACTGATCCCTACGGATTCGAAGTGCCAGGGTCTTTGGGTTCCGCAGTCTTTTAGCAATCAGTTTTCTTCCGCGGAATAATGTTTTTTAGGCTTGCTTTATGTCATTGCATGAACATTATTCAGAAACGCATGCCCAAATTCCTGTCCTTTAATTCGACAGTAGTGGCGTATCTCCGGAACCAGGGAGGCACTCTTTCGTTTCCGTTATTCAATTTTATGGAAAGAATCCGTCTGTTGGTTATAGTACACCAAGTTCAGTTTTGGTCCGTCATATTCCGGGTCGTCTGATTGTTTTTTCGGACTCCTGTTCTCTTACGGGTCGCTTGTTGCTGTCAGAATGGACTCTCAACAAACAAGTATTCAATCAGATTTGCTATCTATGGGAGCGCCCAATGATGATTTATTTATGACACAGCTTGCTAATTTATTGCAGACGTATGTGTTGGCTTGTCCAGATCTCTGAGCTAATATTCTTAACGCTCTATTGATCTATAGGACGGAATGATAGGATACGCGTATCCTCCGGCGCTGTTGTTTTAGCAGGTATTGCTAAGATAAACAACCACAATACATTTCTGTTGATAGCATCTCTATCTTCACAGAGATCATGAGTAATTTTCTCTCTTGTCTACTGTGGGTTTTAACGTGAAATCTTCCTCTATGTGAGGATCTTTTTCACTGGGTAAATCGTGTCATCTTTATCACAACCTGCAAGGTCGCAACCTTCATGTATTCTGTTGTGTGGTCCGTATTGCATTGTAAGCACTGTACTGGATGAGCTTTGGATGCGATTTCTTCCTATAGGAGATCCTCTTCTTCGCTATTCTATGCGGCTAAAGTGGAGGCTCTTCCGTCGTGGTGTAGGGATCATTATGTTCATATTGTTGATCCCTCCATACTACTCATTGCTATTTTATAGTATACTTGTTTCACAAGATCTACTGCAGCCTGTTATTATTTAGGTTATAGGTTTATGTTACCTCATACCTATGCACTCTACGATAGTTTACAATTGAGTCTTTTGTCTCTTTATCTAAGTCAGTTAGTAACTTTTTGATAAATAGACTTAGAATCTTTAGATTAAATTCCTATACGGATTTTAACTTCGGTTCTTATTTAGCTAAGTAATCATTTGAGCCTCTGGAAACAGTAGTTTTCAAATTCTGACCTTTTAGACAGTAATTCTGTTGGTTTCTCTTTTACTGTAGAGTCAGTGAGTTTCATGCACTATCGATGGATGATTTTCACTTTCATAGTTTCGGAATCAATACTTCCGTTACTATTTAGGTTGGATTGTTGCATAAGAGTTAGGCTCCTATTATCCGGAACCTATTATTTTAAGGTCCTTCCGTCTTCGTATGGGCATAGGCCTTTACTCTTTCCGGGTACAGTTTATGTATTTATAAACGGATTTCTGTTTATTACTATGGGCGTAAGCTTCTTCTGTCTTTGATGTCTAGTAGAAGGACGTTACGCTCCATTTTATTGTTAATGGATTCTATTAACTATCGGTACTGCTTATAGTATATCATTGACTTAGCAGTTGTGCTTAAGATTTCGGCTCATGAAGTAAGAGTTCTTCTACTTCTTGGGCTTACATTAATAGTGTCGCTATTATAGATTTTTGAAGGCCGCTCATTGCGCTCAGCCATCCACATTCATGAATTTTATCTCAGAAATATCGAGTCCATTTCTGGAGGCCTCTATTGTTAGGTCTATTATCTACTGCTCAGAATGTCATTCACTTAACAGTTGCTACTATAGCTAGGTAGGCTGTCTGTTTCGGCAGTGTCTCCGTTCGGCTGCCCTCTTCGCTCTGGGCTATTTGACCCAGGGCAAGAAAAGGGGGGGGGGGGGGGGAGGGTGTTCCCTTGGGTCACCTGTTTTACTATGAAAACAAGGGGATACCTCCTCCGGAGTTAGTAATTCTGAGCTGTTATTGGGATGGTTGTTTAGTGAGAAGTTTAGGTTTTTAAAATTCATTCAAGTCTTAGTTTTTAAAGTATAGCTTTTGAATATTGCATATGTCAACGGACATGATTATGCAATCCTCAGACACTTTTAGGAGTATAAGAGTCTCTATTCTCTAGACTTACTTTATTTATTGGCTTACTTTAAAAATTATTAGTATAAGGATTATATTGGATATTAATAGAGTACATGGATGTATGAAGCTCAATTTTGGAAGGTGTTGTATCTTTCTAATTTATCATAAATAAGAAAGATACATGTAAGGCCTATTACTTCTTTTCCCTACAGGGGATGACTCTATTTTATTTTATTGAGCGTATTCCATTTTGCTCTATGTCCTTGGCCCTCCAGCCTTTTTACTATTCAGCTATGTCTGGGTCATTGGTACAGTATAAAAATGTTAAAAAATTTCTAGTAATTTATATATTTTTTATACTTACCAATGACCCAGACGGGGATGGCCCTCCCAGGAGTTGGGAACTCTTGCCTCCCCGCTGAGTACATAGCACTTACCAGGCACTGGTTATTAGAATGATTAATGGCGCCAATTTCGGAACGTCCTTGACACTGCGCATGCGCAGTAGGGGCGAAGTGTGGAGGGCCTTTCAGGACATGTTTTCTTTAGTTTTAGATGCAAATTTTGGGGATTGGGGGGCAAAATTTGTGTTTGGCCCTATATTTTAAGAGTTAGCACCAGCTATGTCTGGGTCATTGGTAAGTATAAAAAATATATAAATTACTATAAATTTTTTAACATTTCAATTATTTTTTCTATATCAATGGATCATATTATTATTATGTATTTTGATTGCCAGGGGTTAGTGCGAGTAACAGGACTTGTTTTCTTTTCACATTGAAAGGATATTGATCAATTGTTTTAAGAGGAAGTCTTCCTCTGACTTTATTATCATTCTATATGTGGTCAGTGTACTCGCATTAACTCCTGTTCTGTATCGTATGATTTCGATGACAATATGGGAAGCGTATGTCACGGTATGTTGTTGGGGATTTGGACACTCCGGTCCTTTCCCCGCAGGGTCACTCTACTTTATCAATTTCTATTTCAGACGATCAAGATTAGGGTGATGTATCTGTGATGTCTTCCAACAGTGTGCCTCCGTCGTCACAATTAATGAAGGGCTAGCGGAAAAGTCTCATGTAAATACGCCAATTGCCTAAGAGGACCCTAGTAGGTTCGACGGCCTTTGACGTCCGCTAGCTCGCCCGGTGTAGCGTCCATTCACCGAATGGTTCGGCAGCCGGGTTCGTCCGTTGCGGTCTAGAAGGAATTTTGGGGTGATGCGAGCACTATAAACTAACCTAATGCACACCCAGTGACGGCGGATTGGAGGGAGAACGCAGGAAGCCTTTTAGTCCGGTTCATAGCTCGTTCCGGTCCATCCGGACGGCAAGCGAGAGAGGCCCCTCTCTCGTTCAACAACATCTGGCCCCAGATGTTGTGGTACAAAATGTGTCGTAAGCGGAGCATACGTCCGTCGCTCGGGACGCTCCGTTGTATAGGCAGTCCGCTGAGACTGCTAAGGCTTCCTCTTCTCGTCAGCGCACACGACCGCACCTTGGCTGCGTGACCGCCGATATATTACCAGCTTCGCCGATCAAGGATTCTTCGGCGACCAGGTCACACCATCCGGTAGCCAGGGACACGAGGCCTGCAGACTCCGGACGTTCGCATAGGAAGTGTGCGGGAGTCAATGTACACGGAGCTTCCGGCGGCAATGCATCGTAAGACCGCTACTGCACAGGCCTCGGGAACGGACATGCTTTCCTTAATAGCACAGTTTATCGCAGCATCCCAGCATCAACTGAATCTGTCGCATATATTTTATCCGACGATGCTGGGTCGGGACGCTCCGCGGAAGCGGGTACGGACGTCCGAAAGTTTCATCCGGTCCGACGGGATACCGAAAGGGATTCGGAGGATTTCGAGCTTTCCCTTTCGGAACAACATATGCTGTTGTGTATGTCATCTGACTTGGTCTTCTCCAGCTTCTTTCGTCGGACCAGAATGCTGCGATGCCGGATAAGAAACTGATAGCGTCGGTGGACTTAGAAATTTTTGGTTCGGTTCAGGGACATCGTCCCTCAGTTCCGACATAGTCCAATAATGTCACACAAACTTTTGAATTATTGAACGACGCTATATATATTATTATTTTATGCTTGCTAACCAAGCATTTCTGGTTTCTTGTTCGAAGAGTTATGGAGATGTCTTTCAAAAGTGTGCCTCTGTCGTCATAGTTAATGAAGAGTTAGCGGCAATAAGTGCTCATGGAATATGTCTATCGCCTACGGAGTGACATTCGCTAGCTCACCCGGTGTAGCGTACATTCATCGAATGGTTCGGCTGCCGGGTTCGTCCGTTGCGGTCTAGGAAGGAGATTTGGGTGATGCGAGCACTTTAATTACTTTAGTACTCACCCAGTGACGGCAGATTGAGGACAGATCGGAGGAAGCCTGTTAGTCCGGTTCCTGGCTGGTCCAGGTCCGTCCGGGCTGTGAGCGAGAGAGGTCCCTCTCTCGCCCAACAACATAGGGGACCGCATGTTGTGGTTCAGATATTTTACATTCGGAGCATATGTCCGTTGGTCGGGACGCTCCGTTATATTGACAGTCCGAGAGACTGTCTTTAATGCTTCCTCATCCTCACACCAGGGCACACGACCGCACATTGGCTACGTGACCTCGAGTATCCGATCAGTTTCGGCATTCAGTGATTCCACGGCGAATAGGTCGCACCATCCGGTAGCCAAGGAACACGAGGCCTATACACTCCGTTCGCTCGCATATTGGTAGTATGCACGGGGTAGCGATCACGGAGCTTCCAGCGGCAATGCATCGTAAGACCGCTTCTCCTCAAGCCTCAGTGACGGACGTGTTATCCGAGTTAGCACAGTTGTTTCGCAGCATCCCAGCATTTGACAGTTTCTCGGTCGAATCAGGAATTATCCGACGGCGCTGGGTCGGTGCGGTCCGCGGTTGCATCAGGTACGGACGACCGAACACTTTATAGGGTCCGACAGGATGGCGAAAGGGATTCGAAAGATTTCGAGTTTTCCCTTTAGTAGTATCGGAAGATGCCTTTCATATCTTTTGGCATTATCTTCCAGTGATTATTATTTCGGACTTCATTGCTGCGATCTTGGATAAGAGACTTATAGCGTCATTGGACTCGGATTTTTCGATCGGTTCGGGGACATTGTCCCTGACTTACCGACGTAGTCCAATATTGTCATTACAACATGTGTTTTATTTTTCGACGCTATATATATATACAAGCCTGCTACTAAGCATGATAGTTTAGTTTCTTGTCCGCGTTGCTCATTTCTGCCATTTTATCATTTATACAAATAGTTTATTTTGGCAGAGCAGGGCATACTGAGAGTTCATATGCGTCTAGACGGTGTGATTAAAAACTGCATATATTCTTTTTCGCCGTTTATGTCTTTTCCAATTTCAATGTTGGGAACGACATTATGTATAGTAGACTTAACTTAGACGCTTTATTATACGTAATCCGCCTTACTGAGGCGCTATCATTACGTCTTCAAGAAAAGATTTACGGGATATTATTCTCAATGTAATTTCTTTTGAGGGCAGTAGTTTGTTCACGTATAACTCCGCCCTTCAGTGGCTGATTGGAGTTAGTTAGACGTGACGCAGCCCTAGCTACATCCACTCGCGTGGATAGTAAGGTTAAGAACTCTCTCAGAGTCGCTTCGTTCTCGGAGGAGCTTCTCTTCGACGGCAACTTTTCGGCAATCCATGTATTGCTCGATTTACACGTTCTCTTGTCTATCTAGTGTTACAAGAGATTCAGACTGGGGCAAACATTCGGTGGTTGACTCAGAGAGTGCCGCCGCAGTTGCCGGACCCGAGTGTGGCTGTTATGATGGTTGCCAGTCATACAGATTGGGATATAATACTGATCCCTACGGATTCGAAGTGCCAGGGTCTTTGGGTTCCGCAGTCTTTTAGCAATCAGTTTTCTTCCGCGGAATAATGTTTTTTAGGCTTGCTTTATGTCATTGCATGAACATTATTCAGAAACGCATGCCCAAATTCCTGTCCTTTAATTCGACAGTAGTGGCGTATCTCCGGAACCAGGGAGGCACTCTTTCGTTTCCGTTATTCAATTTTATGGAAAGAATCCGTCTGTTGGTTATAGTACACCAAGTTCAGTTTTGGTCCGTCATATTCCGGGTCGTCTGATTGTTTTTTCGGACTCCCGTTCTCTTACGGGTCGCTTGTTGCT
Source organism: Pictodentalium vernedei (assembly GCA_031216915.1). NCBI lineage: Eukaryota > Metazoa > Mollusca > Scaphopoda > Dentaliida > Dentaliidae > Pictodentalium > Pictodentalium vernedei. The sequence continues at coordinate 623,420,752 of CM062295.1, forward strand.
GTCAGAATGGACTCTCAACAAACAAGTATTCAATCAGATTTGCTATCTATGGGAGCGCCCAATGATGATTTATTTATGACACAGCTTGCTAATTTATTGCAGACATATGTGTTGGCTTGTCCAGATCTCTGAGCTAATATTCTTAACGCTCTATTGATCTATAGGACGGAATGATAGGATACGCGTATCCTCCGGCGCTGTTGTTTTAGCAGGTATTGCTAAGATAAACAACCACAATACATTTCTGTTGATAGCATCTCTATCTTCACAGAGATCATGAGTAATTTTCTCTCTTGTCTACTGTGGGTTTTAACGTGAAATCTTCCTCTATGTGAGGATCTTTTTCACTGGGTAAATCGTGTCATCTTTATCACAACCTGCAAGGTCGCAACCTTCATGTATTCTGTTGTGTGGTCCGTATTGCATTGTAAGCACTGTACTGGACGAGCTTTGGACGCGATTTCTTCCTATAGGAGATCCTCTTCTTCGCTATTCTATGCGGCTAAAGTGGAGGCTCTTCCGTCGTAGTGTAGGGATCATTATGTTCATATTGTTGATCCCTCCATACTACTCATTGCTATTTTTTAGTATACTTGTTTCACAAGATCTACTGCAGCCTGTTATTATTTAGGTTATAGGTTTATGTTACCTCATACCTATGCACTCTACGATAGTTTACAATTGAGTCTTTTGTCTCTTTATCTAAGTCAGTTAGTAACTTTTTGATAAATAGACTTAGAATCTTTAGATTAAATTCCTATACGGATTTTAACTTCGGTTCTTATTTAGCTAAGTAATCATTTGAGCCTCTGGAAACAGTAGTTTTCAAATTCTGACCTTTTAGACAGTAATTCTGTTGGTTTCTCTTTTACTGTAGAGTCAGTGAGTTTCATGCACTATCGATGGATGATTTTCACTTTCATAGTTTCGGAATCAATACTTCCGTTACTATTTAGGTTGGATTGTTGCATAAGAGTTAGGCTCCTATTATCCGGAACCTATTATTTTAAGGTCCTTCCGTCTTCGTATGGGCATAGGCCTTTACTCTTTCCGGGTACAGTTTATGTATTTATAAACGGATTTCTGTTTATTACTATGGGCGTAAGCTTCTTCTGTCTTTGATGTCTAGTAGAAGGACGTTACGCTCCATTTTATTGTTAATGGATTCTATTAACTATCGATACTGCTTATAGTATATCATTGACTTAGCAGTTGTGCTTAAGATTTCGGCTCATGAAGTAAGAGTTCTTCTACTTCTTGGGCTTACATTAATAGTGTCGCTATTATAGATTTTTGAAGGCCGCTCATTGCGCTCAGCCATCCACATTCATGAATTTTATCTCAGAAATATCGAGTCCATTTCTGGAGGCCTCTATTGTTAGGTCTATTATCTACTGCTCAGAATGTCATTCACTTAACAGTTGCTACTATAGCTAGGTAGGCTGTCTGTTTCGGCAGTGTCTCCGTTCGGCTGCCCTCTTCGCTCTGGGCTATTTGACCCAGGGCAAGAAAAGGGGGGGGGGGGAGGGTGTTCCCTTGGGTCACCTGTTTTACTATGAAAACAAGGGGATACCTCCTCCGGAGTTAGTAATTCTGAGCTGTTATTGGGATGGTTGTTTAGTGAGAAGTTTAGGTTTTTAAAATTCATTCAAGTCTTAGTTTTTAAAGTATAGCTTTTGAATATTGCATATGTCAACGGACATGATTATGCAATCCTCAGACACTTTTAGGAGTATAAGAGTCTCTATTCTCTAGACTTACTTTATTTATTGGCTTACTTTAAAAATTATTAGTATAAGGATTATATTGGATATTAATAGAGTACATGGATGTATGAAGCTCAATTTTGGAAGGTGTTGTATCTTTCTAATTTATCATAAATAAGAAAGATACATGTAAGGCCTATTACTTCTTTTCCCTACAGGGGATGACTCTATTTTATTTTATTGAGCGTATTCCATTTTGCTCTATGTCCTTGGCCCTCCAGCCTTTTTACTATTCAGCTATGTCTGGGTCATTGGTACAGTATAAAAATGTTAAAAAATTTATAGTAATTTATATATTTTTTATACTTACCAATGACCCAGACGGGGATGGCCCTCCCAGGAGTTGGGAACTCTTGCCTCCCCGCTGAGTACATAGCGCTTACCAGGCACTGGTTATTAGAATGATTAATGGCGCCAATTTCGGAACGTCCTTGACACTGCGCATGCGCAGTAGGGGCGAAGTGTGGAGGGCCTTTCAGGACATGTTTTCTTTAGTTTTAGATGCAAATTTTGGGGATTGGGGGGCAAAATTTGTGTTTGGCCCTATATTTTAAGAGTTAGCACCAGCTATGTCTGGGTCATTGGTAAGTATAAAAAATATATAAATTACTATAAATTTTTTAACTTTTCCCAGATTTCTCATTTCCGAACCAACTCTTGATACTTTTCATGACTATGTAACAGAGTTCAATATATAATTTTGAGCTCTGTATACAGAAATGAGTTGACTATATTTCAGAGTTCAGACTATAAACACGAGGTCCTTGTCTCCAGTAATCAAAGGACTATATTGCATTGTTCTGACTATAAATATTAGCTCCTTGTATCCAGCAATCAAATGTCTATGTTATCCAGTTCAGACTGAAAATAAGAGGTCCTTTTATCTGTCAGTCAGATGATTGTTACAGAGCAATCAGATGTCTATGTTATCCAGTTCAGACTGAAAATAACAGGTCCTTTTATCCAGCAATCAGATGTCTATGTTATCCAGTTTGGATTATACATATGAGGTCCTTGTATCCAGCAATCAGATGTCTGTGTTATCCAGTTTAGACTATAAATATTTTGTCCTTGTACCCAGCAATCAGATGGCTATGTTATCCAGTTCAGACCACAGATATTAGATCTGTGTATCCAGCAATCAGATGGCTATGTTATCCAATTCAGACTAAAATATAAGGTCCTTGTACCCAGCAATCAGTTGTCTATTTTATCCAGTTTAGAATATAAATAGGGGTCCTTGTATCCAACAATCCGATGACTGTGTTCTCCAGTTCACACTTTAATATGATGCTCTATTGTCTAGTAATCAGATGCCTGTGTTGTCCAGTTCATACTTTAATATGAGGTCCTTGTATCCAGCAATCAGATGTCTGTGTTCTCCAGTTCATACTTTAATATGATGCCCTTGTATCCAGCAGTCAGATGTCTGTGTTCTCCAGTTCATACTTTAATATGAGTTCCTTGTATCCAGCAGTCAGATGACTGTGTTCTCCAGTTCATACCTTAATATGAGTTCTGTGTATCCAGCAGTCAGATGACTGCGTTCTCCAGTTCATACTTTAATATGAGTTCCTTGTATCCAGCAATCAGATGACTGTGTTCTCTAGTTCATACCTTAATATTAGTTCCTTGTATCCAGCAGTCAGATGACTGCGTTCTCCAGTTCGTACTTTAATATGAGTTCCTTGTATCCAGCAGTCAGATGACTGCGTTCTCCAGTTCATACTTTAATATGAGTTTCTTGTATCCAGCAATCAGATGACTGTGTTCTCCAGTTCATACTTTAATATGAGGTCCTTGTATTCAGTAATCAGATGATTGTGTTCTCCAATTCATACTTTAATATGAGGCCCTTGTATCCAGCAATCAGATGTCTGTGTTCTCCAGTCCATACTTTAATATAAGGTCCTTGTATCCAGCAATCAGATGTTTGTGTTCTCCAGTTCATACTTTAATATGAGGTCCTTGTATCTAGCAATCAGATGTCTATGGGTGCGTTTCTGTCGCAAATCTGGATTAATCGAGATTGATAATCCAGATTTCGATTAACTTCTTCATGGATACGACCTACACGCATTTCAATCGGTTTTCAGAATTTTTCTTCAACCCATCCCCCCCCCCCCCCCCCCCTCCTGGTATACCGTAAAATCCATTCAATTTCAACTACATTGTATTTAATATTTTCACAAAATTTAAATTAAAGTCCAACAAAATTTTAAATTTTAATTTCAATAAGTCGCATAATAATAAAAATTAAGGCTTTTGTAGAATGCAGTATAATTAAAATGTGCATATAATTTTTAATAACTCAAAATTCATTGGTAGGATTGCACTGTCGCAAGTTACTAATGTTTTAATATCTTTAGAATCCCCTACCATTCATTTCTGTATTTTTGTGTCAACAAATATAGATTTACTGACTGTGCATGTCAGGATTGAAACCCAATTCACCTTTCGAGAAGGATTGGACGGATTAATAAACTAGATTATAGCTTGTTTCAATAAGCATCAATCTGACCATACTGTGCATGCGTAGTTAATCTTGATTAATCCAGATTGACCACGGAAACGTACTGTATGTTAGAGTGTTCACTGTATAAAATTAATATGAGTTCCATTCCACCAACAATCACATGTCTATGTTAGAGAGTTCACACTATAAAATTAACTCTTTGAAGCCGGGAGTTGAGGTTTCTTGCCTGTGATGTAATACGGCAGGTAATCTGGCTGTGACAGTTCGGCTATCTTTGGGCTGGGGGAGAATTAAACACTGAGCAGGAGCTTCTAGTCAAGTGTCGTCGGCCTGAATAGGCAGACAACACTTGACTAGAAGCACCTGCTTTACTGTTTTTTGCAGTAAGTCATGTTCAATAAATTCATTCTGATTCCCCAGTTTCTATGAGGTCTATTCCACCAGCATTCAGGTGATAATGTTAGAGAGTTCACACTATAAAATTAATATGAGCTCCATTCCACCAGCAATCAGATAACTGTGTTAGAGAGTTCACACTATAAAATTAACTCTTAGAAGCCAGGAGTTGTGTTTTCTTGCCTGTGATGTAATACGACAGGTAATCTGGCTGTGACTGTTCGGCTATCTTTGGGTTGGGGGAGAATTAAACACTGAGTAGGTGCTTCTAGTCAAGTGTCATCTACCTGAATAGACAGACGACACTTGACTAGAAGCACTTGCTTTCCTGTTTTTCGCAGTATGTCATGTTCAATAAATTCGTTCTGATTCCCCGGCTTCTGAGAGTTAATATGAGCTCTATTCCACCAGAAATCAGGTGACAATGTGACAGAGTTCAGACTATAACTATAAGCTTTCCTTGTAATTAGTGGTTGGATGACTTTGTAACAGAGTATAGACATCTAGTAATTAGATAACTATCTTAGAGTTAGATGCTAAATGTGAGCTCTTTGTACCTGGCATTCAACTGACTGTAGCACATTAATGGTTTCCACTATTTGGTTTGCACAAAGAAAGATTTAGCAATCAATGAGCAAATGAGATAATGAACATCATTTTGGTGAGAAGGGTCAATCATAATTTATCCTGAATGTAAGAGGACTGTATGCCAGAATGATTTGCCCATTGCTGTTCTTGTTGTATTAGATACAACCGGTTTGTAAGGGGCCATGAAAGTGCTCTAATGGGCTTGAATTTGAAACCTGATACTTTTTCCCTTCAAAATGCCTGAAAATAGGACTTTGTGGAAATAGTCCTGAAAAGTCCTTCATTCCTCACAAAGTAGATTTTCTGTTTCTCGGGCCATTTTTTTGTAAAAGTACATGGGGGGGGGGGAGGGGAGGGGAGGGGAGTTGCAGTAGAAAATTTGCAGATGTCATGTCCCATTTTTCGGTTTAGCCCTTTTTTACACCCACCCACCTCCGTGTGCAATTTTTCTCCTGCCATTTTCAGACACCCATCCTGCTTTTTCATTGAAGTTACAAATTGCTTGACAAACATCACAATAGATATGGAAAGAAGTATAGTTGGCTGATTTGTTTGATTCCATCACTGATTCCAGGTACTTGTTACAACTTTTTATTACCCAGAAAGGTTAGTTTCACATCCTGTTTGCAAAATGAGGCTTCAGAAATCTTAAAAAACGCATCCAGAATAGCTCAATGTCCATGAAAGTATGAATGATGGTCTAAGATATGCCCATACCCATTCCCCTGATTCGACGTAACTAAAATGTGTTTAAGTTATTCCCCTGATTTGTACCATAGGAGTAAGCTAAAAATGACAAACAATTCAATCTATTCTGATCCATTTATGTATTTTTTACTTGATTCTGGCAGGAGTTTGCATGATTGATTCCATAAGTGACTCCAAGTACTAACCTTGTTAGTATGGTTTATTTGTTTATTTTTACCTAATTCTCAATTAAATCAGTTGAAAATGCTAGTTGTGAATTTTCCAAAATCTCAAGTTGCCTTCTAGGCTTAATGATTCCAGATAAGATTTCTCGATTTTCAATGACCCCTGAGTGTCTGAAGAATTGTTTTTAACTGTATCACTGAGGTATCTTTATTAATGTCCTGAGAAAGGTGGGTATAGTAGTCTCAAATGACTCTGTTTGATAAAAAAATGTTTAGTTTAAATCCATTGTTACTGTTGGAGAGGGTTAATATCAATATCGCCGTTTGTTTGACACATACCCACTGAGTGCTGTGGCTATTTGAAAATAGCCCATTTTATCTCAAATGTATCTAAAATTTTGATGTTTGACAGTTTGTAGAGGGTTAAGAAGTGTTAACAGGAATATTTATTTCCATGCAACTTGTAATGTCACACCAAGACCTACGAATGGCCAGTTTTTTAAAAATCTACAAGATGTTTTCAGAGAAATCCAGGGAAAACATGAATTTTAAGCTTTTGTTGGGTGTCATTGTTTAACCAGCCCAAAAAGAATTAAAGATGTTTTTTTTTAATTTTGATGTTTGGTAGTCTGTGGAGGGTTAACAAATGCATTGCCTAATATCTCATGTATATCAGTAGTCATGTTACAGTCAGGTCTAACAATGATGAGTGTTTAAAAAAATCTACAAGACACGTTTTGAGAAAGTGCCGATAAACCCTAATTTTGGCAGTTTAGATTTTGTACCCCTCTATGCTCGTGCAAAATTGTGTAAAAATTGATTTGAAAATGGCTTCTGAATCGTACAGATAAAGTGTGTGGAAAAAAAGAAGAAAACAAAAAAAAACAACCCAAAATACCTACACTTAATGATTCTGTAGAATCATGGCTTTTCCAGACGAGATTCCTTGATTTTTCATGACCCCAGGGTGTCTTAAGAATTGTTTTTAACTGTATTACTAAAGAACCCTTATCGTTGTCCTGACAAAAGTGGGTATAGTTGTCTCAAATGACTCAGTTTTATAAAAAAAAGTTTAAGTTAAAAAAATCATTCCTCATTATTGGTATTGAGGTTTAATATCAATATCACCATCCGACAAGTCTAAGTCCGACAAAAGGAGTTATGTTTGTTTGAAACATACCCATTTAGTGTTATGGCTATTTGAAAATGGCCCATTTTATCTCAAATTTATATAAAATTTTGATGTTTGGCAGTTGTGGAGGGTTAACAAACGCTTACCGGAATATTTTGGCTCTGCAACTTGTAATGTCACACCAACATCTACGAAAGGCCAATTTTTCTTGAAAATCTACAAAATGTTTTCAGAGAAATCCAGGGAAAAGCTTTTGATGGGTTTGAATGTTCAGCCAGCACAAAATGGGTTAAAGTTTGCTTTTTAGCTTCACTTGACAAAGTCAAGATAACCTATTGCCATCACACGTGCGGAAGTCTGTTCACATTTTCCTTTAGCACAAGCTACACACCGTAGTTCTTGTCTGATCATCACAAAATTTCGTATGCATGTTTAAGGTCATGTCTAGATGAGAACGTCCCCTTTTGGTCGCAGTGGGTCAGCCATGATGGCTGCCCGAGCCCAAAGCCTGAAAACCTTTAGCAGAGTCTGCAGGTCGTATTTATGATGGGATTTCAAAGTAACTTGATAGGATGACTCTGTATAATATCTAGATGAGAATGTCCCCTTTTGATCATGATCTGTCGAATGTGATGGCTGCCCAAGCCCGAAACTCAAAAACATTTAGCACAGTCTGCAGGTCATATTTAGTATGGAGGGATTTCATTGTAACTTGGTAGGATGACTCCGTATGATGTCTCGATAGAAATTCTCCATTTGGTTGTGATCTGTCAGCCATGACGATTGCCCAAGCCCAAAACACAAAAACCTTTAGCACAGTCTACAGGTTGTATTTATGAAGGGATTTCTTTGTAACTTGGTACAATGACTCCACATAATGTCTAGATGAGAATGTCCCGTTTTGGACACGATTGGTCGACTGTAAGTTCTACAGGGGCCCCGAAGCCCAAAAACCTTTAGCACAGTATACAGGTATTTGTGAAGGGATTTCATTGTAACTTGGTAGGACGACTCCAGATAATGTCTAGATGAGGACGTCCCCCTTTTGGTTGAGATTGGTCAACCAGATGGCTGCCAAAAACCTGAAAATCTTTAGCACTGTCTGCAGGTTGAATTTATGAAGGGATTTCATGGTAACTTGGTAGGATGACTCTGTATAATATCTAGATGAGAATGTCCCTTTTTTTAGCTTAACTTGACATAGTCAAGACAAGCTATTGCCATCACGCGTGCAGAAGTCTGTTAGTATGTGAGTCTGTTAGTCTGTGAGTCTGTTCACATTTTCCTTTAGCACAGGCTACATCCCGCGGTTCTTGTCTGATCGTCACAAAATTTCATATGCAGGTTTGGGGTCATGTCTAGATGAGAACGTCCCCTTTTGGTCACGATTGGTCAACCGGTATGGCTGCCGAGCCCAAAACCCTAAAACCATTAGCACAGTCTACAGGTCGTATTTATGAAGGGATTTCATTGTAACATGGTAGGATGCCTCTGTATAATGCCTAGATGAGAACGTCCCCTTTTGGGCATGATCTGTCAATCGTGATGGCTGCCCAAGCCCGAAACCCAAAAACTTTTAGCACAGTCTGCAGGTCATGTTTAATATGGAGGGATTTAATTGTAACTGGTAGGATGACTCCTTATGATGTCAAAATGAGAATTTCCCCATTTGGGCGTGATTTGCCAACCGTGACGACTGCCCGAGCCCAAAACCCGAAAACATTTAGCACAGTCTATTTATTGAGGAATTTCATTGTAACTTGGTGGGTTGACTTCATATAATATCTAGATGAGAAAGTCCCCTTTTGGTCCTGATTGGGCAACTGTGACGGCTACCTGGGCCCGAACCCCAAAAACCTTTAGCACAGTCTACAGGTCATATTTATGAAGAGATTTCATTGTAACTTAGTAGGATAACTCCAAATAATGTCTAGATGACTACGGCCCATTGTGATCATGATCATTCAGCCTTTATGGGTGCCCGAGCCCAAAAACCTTTAGCATAGGCAAAGGTCATATTTATGGAAGGATTTCATTGTAACCTGTTAGGTTGACTCCATATAATGCTTAGATGATGACATACCCTTTTGGTCGTAATTGGTCAACTGTGATGGCTACAGGTGCCCGAAGCCCAAAAACCTTGAGCACAGTCTACAGGTCATATTTATAAAGGGATTTCAGTGTAACTTCGTAGGATCACTCCAGATGATGCCCAGATGAGATTATCCCCTTTGGTTGCGATCATTCAACCATGATGGCTGCCCGAGCTCGAAGCCCGAAAACCTTTAGCACAGTCTACAGGTCATATTTATGAAGGGATTTCATTGTAACTTGGTAGGTTGACTACATATAGTGTCTAGATGAGAACGTCCCCTTTTGGACACGATTGGGCAACTGTGACGGCTACAGGGGCCTGAAGCCTGAAAACCTTTAGAACAGTCTGCAGGTCATAATTATGAAGGGATTTCATTGTAGCTTGGTAGGATGACTCCAAATAATGTCTAGATGAGAACATCCCCTTTCGGTTGCGATCATACAGCCTTTATGGCTGGCCGAGCCCAAAGACCTTTAGCATAGTCTATAGGTCATATTTATGGAAGGATTTCATTGTAACTTGTTAGGTTGACTCCATATAATGACTAGATGATGACATCCCCTTTTGGCCGTGATTGGTCAACTGTGATGGCTACAGGTGCCCGAAGCCCGAAAATCTTGAGCACAGTCTGCAGGTCATATTTATGAAGGGATTTCATTGTAACTTCGTAGGATTACTCCAGATGATGCCCAGATGAGAATGTCCCCTTTTGGTTGCGATCATTCAACCATGATGACTGCCCGAGCCCAAAGCCCAAAAACCTTTAGCACAGTCTACAGGTCATATTTATGAAGGGATTTCATTGTAACTTGGTAGGTTGACTTCATATAATGTCTAGATGAGAACGTCCCCTTTGGACGCAATTGGGAAACTGACGGCTACAGGGGCCCAAAGCACGAAAACCTTTAGCACAGTCTACAGGCCATATTTATGAAGGGATTTCAATGTAACTTGATAGGATGACTCGTTTTGGAATAATTTCACTGTAACTTGGTAACTTTTGTTGATATACGTTAACTGTGAGGGCCATATACATTAACTGTGAGGTCATATTACCCCACCCCTCAGCTCTTTAGTACAGTGTACACCTCATATTATTTTTTTATCAAAAACATAGCATACAGGGAACAGAAATGAACTTATTCCCAATTATCACAATTCTTGTCTTATTTCATAATCCTTTCATAAACATGGAACATTATCCTTTTCATCAAACACAACACACAAGTTAAGCTACAGTGTCATTGACACTTTCATTGTCAACCGTGATGGCTGCCCAAGACCGAAATCCAAAAACTTTTAGCACAGTCTACAGGTCATATTTAATATCGAGAGATTCATTGTAACTTGGCAGGATGACTCTGTATGATGTCTAGATGAGAATTTCCCCATTTGGTTGTGATCTGTCAACCGTGATGACTGCCCGAGCCCAAAATCTGAAAACCTTCAGCACAGTATACAGGTTGTATTTATGGAGTGATTTCATTATACTTAGGTAGGATGACTCCATATAATGTCTAGATGAGAACGTCCCCTTATGGTCATGATCATTCAACCGTAACGGCTGCCCGGGACCCAAACCCAAAAACCTTTAGCATAGACTACAAGTCGTATTTTTGAAGGGATTTCATTGTATCGTTGTAGGATGACTCAGTATAATGTCTAGATGAGAACATCCCCTTTTGGTTGCAATCGATCAACTGTGATGGCTACACAGGCCCGAAGCCCGAAAACCTTTAGCACAGTCTACAGACCGTATTTATGAAGGGATTTCATTGTAACTTGATAGGATGACTCATTTTGGAATAATTTCACTGTAACTTGTAACTTTTTTTGACTTACATTAACTTAGGTCCACGTACTTTAACTGTGAGGGCCATATTAACCCACACCTTAATTCTTTAGTACGGTCTACACCTCAAATTATTTTTATTGAAAACTTAGCATACAGGGAACAGAAATTAACATATTCCCAATAATCACAATTCTTGTCTAATTTCCTACTCCTTTCATAAACATTTGTGACAGGCGGGGAAGGGAAATAAACTAAGACAAAGACATATGTGTGATATGGACTACGCCGTATAATACGAAGATGATAATGAGAGTATATACACCTATAGGTAGAACAACAACAAAGCCAAAAAACAATGAATAATTACAAATGGTAATGAATATATATACAAGTTTAAGCTCCGTTGGGCCAAACCCGCCAAAGATGATCCGCAAAGTGGATCATCTCGCCCAACAAAGCGCAAACAAGTCATCACAAAACACCTACCAGAAGGGCACTGTCCCGACAGTCGGCCCTATACACCCAGGACACTACTGGCTTAACGGTCGCTTTACACACAAAGCCTGACAAAACAGTCACCAGCCACATGGGCATAAGAAGGGCACTGTCCCAACAGTCAGCCCTATCTATAATGCCCCCAGACACCGACCTAACAGTCGGTGGAGTAAGAGTAAAAGAATTTGGGCACTGTCCCAGCAGTCAGCCCACAAATGGAAGTGGAAAACAAAGGTGTGTCTCCCCAAAAGCCTAACAGATGTGAGGAAGGTAACTATGCTACGGGATAGATAAAATAGGACATCTTACCACAATAAGTCGGACCTGTCCCGAGAAAACAGTCACCAGCAACACAGACACAAGAAGGGCACTGTCCCGACAATCATCCCTACAATGCCCGGGCACTGACTAGCCTAACCGTTGATGTAGTGAAAGAATTTGGGCACTGTCCCAGAAGTCAGCCCACAAATGGAAGTGGAAGACAAGAAATGTGGAACTCCCCCCCCCCCCCCCCCCCCCAAAAGATCAGATGTGAGCGAACGTGCCACCAGCACAGTGGCTACATGACCAAATACACATAGATACACAAAAGGAACATGCATGCATATGTATGTGGACATGGAACGTTGAGTGCAAACCTCAAAGATGAAGTAACGGAGTGGGTAGAAATCAATGAGTGAGAGAGGGTATTCGTATATATTTCTGAAAAGCGTTGGATTTCCACCGCCCCATCAACCGAATGCGCATCAGAGAAACCACAGTAAGCGGCTCGCGAGGCACCCCCAATTCGAAAAGAATGATCCTTGAAACACTGGGATCAAGATGGCAAGAATTCAAGCAACACTTTAACTGGCGATCGAATACCTGTCACACTATCGGCATAACATCAGGGTAGGCAAATAGAGGTCCAGGCTGAGAGCCGCGAACCGTTAAGAAGTGAAGGAGTGTAACGTAAGGACAGTAGCGAAGATGGGACGATCTCATCACATGAATTACATGAGGCTTGTTGGAAAGATTATGTTTAAAATGCCGGAATGTTAGCTGTAAAAATGTGGGCGACACATGAACATCTGAAAACTGGACTACAGATGAACAGTCGGCAAAGCGACGGGGACACAGCTCACCAACCCGAGCAAAAGTGTAAAATGCAGTTAAAAAGAGGGCCTGAAACAGATCTTTGGAATATGAGTTCACCGTGCGATGGGAAAGAGTGTCAAACAATTGATGCAAAATTTCGATGGTAATGGGTAAGCATGCATCTATAGTAGGACGCAGCCGTTGCGCGCCTGTCAAAAGTTTCTTAATCACAAAAGCCTGAGTGGGGTCATACCAGCCACGAAGCTTGTGGAAGTAGGAGATACCAGAAATCATAGACGTGATCGTCGTAGGTGCGTAATGTACACTGAAAAGGTGTGCATCAAACAAACATAAAGTGGGAATAGGCACTGGCCATGTATATGGTAAACGATAAGAACTGCAAAACTCCCTGAAATTATCCCTGGTCTTTGTGTAGAAGTGCTTGGTACGTGTGGCAATGGCATTCTCAGCTAACAACTCCACTGTTTGAGCAAGTCCTGCAGATGAAGATCGTCCGGAACAGGAGTGGGCTCGCGAGCACTGTCCAGTGAAAGGACTTGGAACTGTGTGATCTGTGAACGAGACAAAAGGTCAGGTAAGTGATTGGAATGCCCTGGGACATGTTGAGCTTTAAACAGAATATTAAGTTGCAAACAATGTAAAACCAGGAATCGAAGCAAGTGCAGCAGATGTACATCTTTGGTGGTTTGGGATTTGATGACAGAAACTACGGCCAAGTTGTCAGTAAGGAAAATCACAGATTTGTTTGCGAGTCGCGACCCCCAAAGGGCAAGACCGAGAACAATAGGATACATCTCGAGCACAGCTATGTGATAACCCATTTCAACGGCCGACCATATACCCTGGCACCAGTTGGGGCCAAAAATGAACCCAAACCCGATCGTGCCCGCAGAATCTGTGTGAAAAGCAAGGGTGTCATTACTGATAAAATGTTTGTCTAGAAAAAAAGTTTTACTGTTGAAGAATTGGAGGAAATGAAGCGAAAGGTGCAAATCAGACTTGGCAGCAGCTGTGAGACGGATTCGATGGTGTGCTTTAGTAATACCGAGAGTGAGATTGATAAAGCGTCGCAAGAAAACTCTAGCAGGGACAATGACAGAGCAGGTAAAATTTAACAAGCCAATAAGAGATTGAATTTCCCTGAGGGTAACTTTCTGACGCTGCAGAAAATCTACTATTTTTTGGCGACACTGTTGTAGCTTGTCTTCTGGTAACCAAGCCTTCAAATTCACTGAATCCAATTCAATACCCAAGAGTACATGTCGCTGGACGACTAGTTTTCACATGGGCTATAGGCACATTCAATTTGTTACAAACCGCAATGAAGGAGTCGAGATAGGTAAGACAGTGGGCCTCTGTGTCTTGGCAGTGAAAAAGAAGTCATCCAGCACATGGATGACGTATTTCAGGTGAAATGTTTCCCGCATGACCCGCTCGAGAGATGAACTGAAAGACTCGAACAAAACACAGCTACTGGCAGCACCCATGGGCAGGAATTTATCATTATAAAAGGCCGTACGCCACTTAAAACCCAACAATGGGTAATCTGAAGGGTGTATAGGCAGAAGGCGAAAAGCCGATTCAGTATCGGTCTTGGCCATGAAGCACCCAGTCCCCAGCTGTAAAAGGATATCAATGGCGCCTTGAATGGAGGCATAATGTACCGATGTGCATGTCTGAGGAATGAAATCATTGATGGATTGACCCTCCGGGTGAGACAAATTGTGAATGAGGCGATAATGAGCTGGTGCCTTTTTAGGTACCACCCCAATTGGAGAGATTTGAAAAGATGAGAAGGGCATCACACTGAAACGACCAGCTATGCGACGGGCATTGAGTTCCTTATCAAGTTTACTTTGGACGACAGATGGCATATCATGAGCAGACGTGAGATTGGAACAGACCAGGGTATTCCTGGGACCCTCATAACCCAACGAAAAACCGTTGGTAAAACCTGAAAGTAGGGTGGTAGACTGGTCCGGATCATAGCCGATTATAAGCTGCTCGAACAGTGTTGTGTTGACCCGAGACAACGGTTGAGTGGGGAGGTGAGGTACCGGTGAAGTTGGACTTGGCCCGAAAGGGCCGATTGAACTGCCTAGAAGGGCACTGTTGAAAACTGCATCTGCTGACGTTTAACGCACCTGTGAGAATAGCCGCAAGATCCCCCACATGTCTGACCAGCATGATAACGATGACAAAAACCAACTGGGAAGGAGTGACCAGACAACTGGGGCTTAGGTGTACACAGCACCGAGGGTATTGTACCCTCAGAGTCGCAGATAGACATAGAAAATGCTGCCTGGGATGGGTTGTTACTAGACAGCAGGGTAGAAAATTCAACGTATTGATTTGACCAAATTTGCATTCGCAGTTTCCCATTCACAGCAGCTGCGAGTGGGAGAGAGGAAGACACAAATGGAGAAACCTGATGAGCAGGGTCACTGAGGGAAGGTGGCTGTTCCCCAATATGCCCTACATCGGGACTGAGAATCTGAGTAGCATGGTTACCTTGATGATGAAAGTCTGTGAGAGCTGTGTTGACAGCTGCTGCAGTGCGAGTTTCTAAAGTGGAAGATGAACCCAGAGACGGATCAAGGGTAGGAGGCTGATGGCTCAATGCGTGTCTAGCAGTATTGTCTATGGAACAGTGTGGAAACGAAGGTAGTAAAGATGGAAAATGTTCAACACTCCCTCCTGTGTGGAATAAAGGCATGGTATGAACAGTTGTAGCAGATGGAAAACTGTCTGTTGGTGCAGCAGCACAATGCACACATCCAGTGTGTGAATGAAATACAGAATGTTCGGTAAATGGAGGTGGTGTTTGAGTCACAGTAGCAGGAATGCTGGAACTATAACAAGTATGTGGCAAATTGTCAGATAATGCCGGAGAAGCATCCGACCAATGGATAATGGAAGTACGAGGTACTGATGGAGTGGTAAAGTTTATTGTGTCAGGAAAATGAACAGTTGAGGATGTGGAAAGTCTCTGTGAAGAATGTGAAATAGTCGACGCTGATGATGCGCGAGGCACGTGGCCCAACAAAACAGAACTGATGGTAGAACTAGTCGATCTGACTTATGCACTAGGAGTCACAATTGAATAGGTCACAACAGGATCTGGTGTGATCGACATGGAACTTCCAGGACGCATATGAATATCAGGTACTAGAGTAGACATAGAAGGTAAAGGGTCCATACACTCAGTTGCACGCTGGACAAGGCGCCGACGACTCCGTCTTGGCACAGGCATCTCAGCATCAGGTTGAAGTTTGCGGCGTCGACCCATCATAGAAAAACTGTAAAAGAAAATAGAACAGGCACCAGAAAATGAAACATACATGTAACTGTATAAAGGATACCCCCCTCCCCCCCCCCCCCCCCACACACACACACCCAAAGGGTGGGGCCAACCGCTCCAAAAAGGGGGCCCAGCGGCCATAACCAGGTAACGTGAAGTGATATACACCACCACTGCATGGCAACCAGAGAAATACATATATGAAATATTTACACTACAGTAAACATAACAGGCGAAAGAAAAGCACCCCAGACATGCATCAGAAAAAGGTGATAAACCATAGAAAAAATATATATATACAAATTCATAATAAAACAGAAGACCCACCAGTCTGCACACACCTACACAAGGCGTGCTAACAGAAGGAGAAATCCAGACATAGTCAGGGGAAATCTGCACCAGTGGAAAAGCACCACAGGCTAAAGACAAGCTGTGCACACACAAACAAACAAACAAATCTGGGGTGGCAAGAGATGGAAAGCACATGGAAACCGATCAGTTACGTTTTAGCCAGTGAAGAATGGCACCACGCATGCTGCGGCAATACTTGAGCATACCTGTATCGTTGAAATGAACACCATCACAAAATAAATTGGATGTAATGGAAAACAAACGACGGTGTCTCCAAAAATGAGTGTGGGAAGATGAACTGGGTAACACTTCCATCAACAATTGGTTGAAGTGATCGACATTACGGTTGTATTCGTCAATGGAAATACAGGGCTGTGCCCTGCGGCGCGAATCTACTACAGTGTGATGGAACGCCTGACAAACAAAGACCGACCGGATATGACATTGGGCAACTAATTAGAGGCCAGGTCGTCAACCTTACTAGCAATATTAAAAGGGTGCAGTCCAGACGAGAGGTCATTGCCACCAATTTGGAGAATGACCAGGTGCGGCTGAAAACTATAAATTTCAGATAAATCCAAAGTGTCGACGGTGGCACCACCTTTACCATGGAGACGAATATTGATATTCCGATCGGGAAAGTTGATTAACTCAAAATCACTGGCAAAGTTATGCTGCGACTGATGCGAAACATCATAGCGTAAATATGAAGCTAATGGGATATGTACGAATGGCCAAGCACTAAAATCCGCAGATTGGAAATGGTTATTGTAATACTATGCCACACAAAATGAGTCAAAACTCTGTAGGTAACTCAACGGACACAAGAAAATAAAAGTAAAAGAAAATGTATAAATGGCACTCACCGCACAAACGAATATAAGCAAAGAAGGTCATCCAAAAAGAAAATACGGAACACTGGAGTACACAAATTTCGTGACAATGTTTGCAATGACGCAGGAAAACTGAATGATGTCAAGCTGAAAAGATGATTGGGAACTATCTTCACACGACTCTTCTGACGCGATAAAAAATAGTGTGATTTGTAGGGAAATTACCAGGTAACTTCATCACTGCTATTCATCCACCCTACATGGAGTGATAAGACCTGCCCGATGATTAAACATGCCAAAATTAAGTGGGGAATGACTAGGACTAAATATAGACAAAAGGTGTTATTTGTTGAAGCTTAATTATTGATTTTCTGAATGGACAGGGCAGGTGTTGTTGGTTCAATGCATGTAGTTCACACTCACACATATGTAAGAGACAAAGCACGGGTCATTCAATAATAACAGCAATTAATCAACTGACCCGGGCATCATCTCTAATAAATTAACCCCCCTCCCGACGTGTCACAAATCCGGTAAAAACAAGTTCATTGAACATTATCCTTATCATCAAACACAATACACAGTCAGGTTAAGCTACAGTGTCATTGACACTTTCATTTGAATACCCTTATAATTTACAAAAATAATCCTCTGTGAATTCCACTTCCAACAAAGGTTATGTTTATCTCTCCACTAGACAATGGGTGCTGTGAGTACCCGAACACAGCCCATTTTATGAAAATTTCGATCTTTGAGAGTCTGCAGAGGGTTAACAAACTCTCACTGGATTATTTTGTCCATGGAACTTGTAATGCGACACGAAGACCTGCGAATGGCCAATTTTTCTTGAAAATCTACATGATATTTATAGAGAAATCCTCAGAAAACATTAATTTTTAAGCTTTTGATGCTTGTCGCTCTTTACTCAGCCCAAATTGGGCTAATGCTTGGTTTTTTGATTACCCTTATTACTTAAAAAAAATAATCTTTGGTGAATTCCATTTCCAATCAAGTAGGTTATATTTATCTCTCAGGTCCATGTTGAGTACCATGGGTGTCTGAAGACAGGCCATTTTCTCAAAAGTTTGATGTTTAAGAGCCTGTGGAGGGTTAACAAACACTTACTGGAATATTTTGTCCACGCAACTTGTAATGTCACACCAGGACCTGCAAATGGCCAATTTTTCTTGAAAACCTACAAGATGTTTTTAGAGAAATCCGCAGAAAACATGAAGTTTTAAGCTTTTGAGAGGTATCGCTCTTTAACCAACCCAAAACGGGTTAACCCTTGTTTTCTTTAATACCCTTATTACTAACAAAAGTGATCCTTGGTGAATTTCACTTACAATAAAGGAACACCAAGACCTGTGGATGTCCAATTTTTCTTGAAAATCTAGAAGATGTTTTTAGAGAAATCCATGGAAAACATTTAAATTTTTAAGCTTTTGAGGGGTGTCGCCCTTTAACCATCCAAAAACGTGTCAACCCTTAGTTTTTTGTATTCCCTTATTACTTACAAAATGATTCGCCATGAATTCTACGTGTGGGACAAGAAGTCTGGCTTATCTGTTACAAACCCATTGGCTGCTGTTGGTGCCTGAACCCAGCCCATAAATGCAGCATGTAATGTCAGACAAAGACCTGCTAATGGTCATTATGTCTCCCCTTCCCAAAAGGGAGACATATTGTTTTAGTGCATATTCTTCTTCTTCTTCTTCTCATACAAACTTTGTCCGGGCCATAACTTTTTTGTCTTTTGACCTACACCTTAGATACTTGGCATGTGGATGTATCACCATGAGCTGGTGTGCAGGGTACCATAGTGACCTTCATGTGACCTTGACCTTTGACCTGAAGGTCAGATTTATGTGCTTTTTTTAAGGGAAACATCACACAAACTTTGTCCGGGCCATACCTTTTTTGTCTTTTGACCTACACCTTAGATACTTGGCATGTGGATGTATCACCATGAGCCGGTGTGCAGGGTACCATAGTGACCTTCATGTGACTTTGACCTGAAGGTCAGATTTATGTGCTTTTTTTAAGGGAAACATCACACAAACTTTGTCCGGGCCATAACTTTTTTTGTCTTTTGACCTACACCTTAGATACTTGGCATGTGGATGTATCACCATGAACTGGTGCCATGGTGACCTTCATGTGACCTTGACCTTTGACCTGAAGGTCAGATTTATGCACTTATTTAAGGGAAACTGTCTGGACCAGAACTTTTTTGTATTTCAAGTCAGGCTTTAGATATTTGGCATGTGGATGTATCACCATGAGTCGGTGTGTAGCATACCATTGTGACCTTCATGTGACCTTGACCTTTGATCTGAAGGTCAGATTTGTGCTTTTTTCAAGGAAACTTTGTCCAGACCAAAACTTGTTTGTCTTTTGAGCCAGGCCTTAGATATTTGGCACGTGGATGTATCACCATGAGCCGGTGTGTCGCATACCATTGTGACCTTCATGTGACCTTGACCTCAAGGTCAAATTTATGTACTTCAAATAGGGAGTAATTGTCCAGACCAGAATTTTTTTTGTTTTTTGACCTAGGACTTGGTTATTTGACATGTGGATGTGTCACCATGAGACCGCATGTCGTCTACCTCGATGACCTTCATGTGACCTTGACCTCTGACCTTAAGGTCAAATTTATGTACTGCAAATAGGGAATAATTATCCAGACCAGAACTTTTTTTGGACCTTGGACTTAGATATTTGACATGTGGATGTATCGCAATTAGACCGCATGTCACATGTAATCATGACCTTCATGTGACCTTGACCTCAAGGTCAAATTTATGTACTTTATATAGGGAGTAATTGTCGAGACCCAGATTTTTTTTTTTTGGACATGTGGATGTGTCACCATGAAACCGCATGTCCGCTACCTTGATGAACTGCATGTGACCTTGACCTCTGACCTCAAGGTCAAATTTATGTACTTCAAATAGGGAATAATTGTCCAAACCAAGTGTGTACAAAAAAGCATAACTAATTAACCATGCACAAATGCAACATGCCAGTATTCCTGGATATGAATCTGACTCTTTAACACCACAGTTTCCTTTACCATTGAATCAAAACTTGATCATACCTACACATGTTTCGCAGGAAGCCAATGATACTGTTGTTAGAACTGTTGATATGTGGGCAGGTAATCCAGTGGTTTACCAACTATCCCAATGGCTCCAAACTATTGGATTCAATGTTTTAGAAACAATTACCAACCAACAGTTAGGCCCTTCTTGTGGTTATATTGCAGCACACACTGCTTGGGAACTTCATAGTAGCAGTGATTGGAAAACAAAACCTTTATCTTCAGCTTTAGATCCTTCAATCATTGGAAAATATAATACCATACTTAATCAACCATTACACCATCCAACATACCTCACTGATGATCAGATTTTAGACATAATATCACACCTACAATATGTGCATTCGAGAACTAGAAATGTCAATTGGATTCATGGACCAATGCCATTAAACTACCTCATAAAGTATTTCAGAGAACAGTTTTCTGGTGTACGAAGAAGAACTCGATTACAAACTGTAAAAGTCTTTATTGTCAATGACGGGTATCTCTCTTTAACCAGACTAAAATGGCTTAAGACTTGGATGTTTGAATACCCTAACTGCTTACAAAAATGTATCTCTCTTTCACCAGACAAAAATGGGTTAAGACTGCGATTTTTGAATATCCTTACTACTTACAAAAATGTTTCCCTGTACATTTTGCATCTGATAAAAGAAGGTATCTTTCTCTGTGGTATGCTGGACATAATACCGTTTGTTCGAGGAGGTTATTCTCTTATAACCGGTATGGTTTGGTGTGAGTTATTATGTAAATATGGTGTATTTGTTCATCACGTCCTTCTGCGCCCTTAGTGGCATTATGGAATCAGTCAGACATGAGGGAGCCTTGCAGTTCCTATGCTATTTGATGACTAACACAAGAACGATTCAAGTAATGTGGATGAGGGGGGTTTGATATGAAATTTTAATTGAACCCTCCTCACCGTAAGAGGCGATTACAGGGCAGGACGTAGTTTCCTTCCTGTAAGCCTCGTAGGCATTTAGGTATATACATGCCTTTCATGACTTCTCGATTGGCGGCTGGGTCATGTTCTATTGCGACCCCATGGGCACATCCACTTTTTAGTTGGTTTGTTTCCTGTGGGTGTTCGTTTATTAGTCATATACGAGCATATAATTCATCATCAATAAATTGCTAACCTTTGTGTACCTGTATGGCTGACAAGTCAGTTAACTGGTATTCAGATGATTACCTGCAGGATTTCAGTTCTCGAGTGCAAAATATGTGTATTATTAGGCAGACGCATTATTGTATGTTATGGACCTTAGAAACAATGAATTATTTCAGAGGCATTCCGTGATGAGTCTGTTAATCATAGCTCATCCCATTTCTAAATCCAGGTTTCTATATGTTTCGGTACACAAATTGAATATAAGATTTCTATGCCTTCTCGTATATTCGCACGTGTCTGGGAGTGTTATTTATTGGAATTAATTGTACACCTGAACTGGGTCGCCAGTGGGTTGCCTTGGAAGTGTGTTTACTCTCCAGAGATCGTCCATTGTGATTCTAATGGACAAGTTATGTTGTACATATTATATCACCGGTTTTCGACCTATCTACGTCAGGGGTCAGTCTGGCAGCTGATTTTAGGGAGAAGTGTCTTCTCCCTCCAGAGACTTTATGGAGAAGTCAGGACCCAGGAGGGAGAAGTCAGTGGACATGAAGGAGAAATCAGAAAAAAAACATAAAACGTATATGACATCGTGACAAAATAAATGAACATAGAGGACACAATTGTGGAGAAAAAAATAAATAAAAGTTATACAAACATACATACACACACAAAACTAAGTCAGATGGTATATAACAGAATGTAGGTTAAAATCCCCCCACCCCACAAAAAACTGTGTCGTTCATGGTTTCTGAATACCCCCTAACTCTTTGCCTGACAGTGATGACTGAGGTTACCATGCAGTTGATTTTATATTTGCCTCAACGGAGTGGATTTGAAATTTAGTATGACACATGGTGAGAGTGTTCTTCTTTGTAATAAAAGGTATATTCTTTTTAAAAAAATATTTAAAGTGTTTAAAATAAATTTCAAGTTCATATAAGAAGCTGGGTCATTCATGGTTTCTGAATGCCCTAACTGAGTTGAAAAGTGTAGTTAAAAAAGTTTTTGATATCCTTCTTAAATTAAGCATTATTAACAATTTGAGTTAATTTATTTCTAAGGTAAATGACAAAATATTTCAGTTGTCTCCCTTCCCGGCTGCACTGGGAAATAATACACTGTTCAGAAAACTGACAATTTCTGCCAACCATCTTACACTGACACGTGCGATTGGTGCTTTGAAGGTCTGCCATTCTTATCCATCCAAATACCTGTGATTTCTGTTGTAGCCTTATTACATTTAACCCCATTCCAACACAACTTCACAAGTTTTCAAAGAAAAATATTCAATGCAAATTGCGGGGCGAATTTCAATGCAACCAATTTTTCAGTGGAACAGAGCGTAACCGCAAGCAATTTCGATGTGGACGAACTGTCTCCAATACATTTTTTCTGTTTTGAAACGGTGGTTAACTTTATATTGTTTTGGCTGGCACTTTGTTTTTAAATAAATGTTGTGCTGGTTGCTATCAGTTGGGGCGATTTGTTCGAACGACTACGCCATTACAATTCTTTTCAGAAATATAAAATTGGGCTAGTTTAGGCTATTTTCATAGCCGTGTGACGGACTTTAACAGCAGCCGTGTTTACTTTTTTTTGCGAATGCGGAAGCGGGTGTTTTTAAAAAATAAAACATAAGAAAATAGAGTAAACTGCCATGTATCCCAAGGAAGTTTTGGAGGGCGACTTGAATTTCGCCCCCAATGTAAGCCAAGGCAACTTGAGGAATGACAAGGCGACTTCTTCGCCCAAGTCGCCCACTCGGCTGACCCCTGATCTACGTATGCCGTTACAAGCATGCGCTATTAATTACTGGGATCGCCACGATAGGCTTAGCTTTTGAAGGGGTGTTAAGCACCAATTTATTAATAATAATTTATATCTGGGTGCCTGTGCGGCGAATATATATTGTTATTTGGTACCACTTTTACTGATTCCAGAGCTCTCCCCTCTTTGTTTTTGAAGAAGATTCCTTAAAAAAAAGGGGGTTGGGGGATATTTTTATGCAACAACCAATGGCCCAAACTAGCTGGTGCTAACTCAAAAATATCCAGGGCCAAACACAAATTTTGCCCCCCCCCCCCCCCCCAGTCCCCCATATTTGCATGCCAAACCCAATAATATTGTCCTAACTGGTCCTCCATACTTTTGCAAACTGCGCATGTGCAGTATCCAGGAAGACACCAAAATTTGCACCAACCAGCATTCTTTGTTTGGCCCTTCTGTTAGTAACAACAAACTGACATCTATGCTTTTAAATCTCGGTTTTAATGATACCAGACACAAATCAATGATGAATTTGGTGGATCCAAGGACACATTTGGATGATGGAAGGAAGAAACGGTGGTTTGAGATGTTCAGGGCTGTAACTTTATAATTTTTAGCTTAACTTGACAAAGTCAAGACAAGCTATTGCCATCAGGCCTGCAGAAGTCTGTTTGTCTGTGAATCTGTTCACATTTTCCTTTAGCACAGGCTACACCCCGTAGTTCTTGTCTGATCGTCACGAAATTTCATATGCAGGTTTGGGGTCATGACTAGATGAGAACGTCCCCTTTTGGTCGTGATCGGTCAACCAGTATGGCTGCCCGAGTCCAAAACCCAAAAACCATTAGCACAGTCTACAGGTTGTATTTATGAAGGGATTTCATTGTAACTTGGTAGGATGCCTCTGTAGAATGCCAAGATGAGAACGTCCCCTTTTGGTCATGATCTGTCAGCCGTGATGGCTGCCCAAGCCCGAAACCCAAAAACTTTTCATACAGTCTGCAGGTCATGTTTAATATGGAGGGATTTCATTGTAACTTGGTAGGATGACTCTGTATGATGTCTAGATGAGAACTTCCCCATTTGGTCGCGATCTGTCAACCATGACGACTGCCCGAGTCCAAAACCCGAAAACCTTTAGCATGGTCTACAGGTCATATTTATAGAGGGATCTCATTGTAACTTTAGGTTGACTTCATATAATGTCTGAATGAGAACAGCTCCTTTTGGACACGATTGGGCAATTGTGATGGCCACAGGGGCCCGAAGCCCAAAAACCTTTAGCACGGTCTATAGGTCAGATTTATGAAGAGATTTCATTGTAACTTGGTAGGATGACTCTAAATAATGTCAAGATGAGAACGTCCCCTTATGGTCGCGATCATTCAGCATTGATGTCTGCCCGAGTCCAAAACCCAAAAACCTTTAGCATAGTATATAGGTCGTATTTATGGAAGGATTTCATTGTAACTTGTTAGGGTGACTCCATATAATGCCTAGATGACGACATTCCCTGTTGGTCATGTTTGGTCAACTGTGACGGCTTCAGGGGCCCAAAGCCCGAAAACCTTGAGCACAGTCTACATGTCATATATATGAAGGGATTTCATTGTAACTTCGTAGGATCACTCCAGATTATGCCCAGATGACAACTCCCCCTTTTGGTCACGATCATTCAACCATAATGGCTTCCCGAGCCCAAAATCCGAAAAACTTTAGTACAGACTACAGGTCGTATTTGTGAAGGGATTTCATTGTAACTCAGTAGAAAGACTCAGTATAATGTCGAGATGAGGACGTCCCCTTTTAGTTGCAATCAGTCTACAGTCATGGCTACACAAGCCTGAAGCCCAAAAACCTTTAGCACAGTCCACAGGCCATATTTATGAAGGGATTTCAATGTAACTTGGTAACTTTCTTTGATGTACGTTAACTGTGAGGGCCATATACATTAACTGTGAGGTCATATTAACCCACTCCTCAGCTCTTCAGTACAGAGTACACCTCATATTATTTTTAGCTCAACTTTGGCAAAGCCAAATTTTAGGTATTGTCATGGCCTGTCATCCGTCTGTCACGCCGTACACACGGCTCGGGCTAGAGGCCGTATTTATGAACCTATCTTTACGAAACTTCTTGGGAACCTTTGTTATCACCGTGGGACGAGAATGAGTGTTTTGGGGTCCGGTCTGAAATTCAAGATGGCCTCTGGCAACCATTTTGTACAAAATTACGTGCAATCAGATTTTTGCGCAGAACTTCCATATGAAAGTGCTGATTTGAATAATTTTTTATGTGAATGTTTAGTACCATGGGATACATCACATATAATACGTGTTTTTTTCTCGTGCATAAATTATGCCAATTAGACTAACTTTGATCTGTTTAATGTTACTTTCAGCACTGTAACTGCAAATGCCAATACGGCTCGGGCTTGAGACCATATTTATGAACCGATCTTTACGAAACTTCTTGGGTACCTTTGTTATCACCGTGGGATGAGAACGAGTGGTTTTCGATGCGGTCCAAAATTCAAGATGGCCACCAGCAGCCATTTTGTACTTTAGTTAGTGAAATCAGTTTATTGTACAGAACTTCTGTATGAAAGCTCTGATTTGAATAAATTTTTGTAGGAATGTTTAGTAACATGGAATACATCACATACAGTACAGGTTTTTTTCTCATGCAGAAATTATGCAAATTAGATGAACTTTGATTTATTCAGTACTACTTATACACTGTAAGTGCACATGTCAATATGGCTAGGGCTGGAGGCTGTATTTATGAACTGATCTTTACGAAACTTCTTGGGTACCTTTGTTATAGCCTTGGAACGAGAACAAGTGTTTTTGGGTGCGGTCCGAAATTCAAGATGGCTGCCAGCAGCCATTTTGTACCAAAATTAGTGCAATCAGTTTTTTGTACAGAACTTCTGAATGAAAGTTCTGATTTGAATAAATTTCTGTTTGAATGTTTAGTAACATGGAATACATCACATATAATACAGGTTTATTTCTCGTGCAGAAATTATGCAAATTAGATGAACTTTGATTTGTTCAGTGCTACTTATACACAGTAAGTGCACCTGTCAATACAGCTCGGGCTAGAGTCTGTATTTATGAACTGATCTTCACGAAACTTCTTGGGGTACCTTTGTTATCACCTTGTGATAGGAACAAGTGTTTTGGGGTGCCTTTGTTATCACTGTGCTATGAGAACAAATATTTTTGGGTTCAGTCAGACCCACTCTGGGACTCAACGATTTCTTTTCTAGTTTAGCATCTAACTGTCACCCCACTTTTACAATACTTTACCTATATATTTGTTACAGGCTATGGTCAGCATTCATGTACAGACTGTTACAAGACTTTACATGTACCTTTGTTATCAGTTCATTACTTAGATGTTTGTCATTGCTGTGTCACATACTATACATGTACATGTCTTAAACAAGTTGAGCTACAGTGTCATTGACACTTTCATTATTAAAAACAAAGCATTCAGGGAACAGAAATTAACATATTCCCAATTATCACAGTTCTTGTCTTATTTCATAATCCTTTCATAAACATTGAACATTATCCTTTTCATCAAACACAACACACAGACAAGTTAAGCTACAGTGTCAAAAATTATTTCATGTTTCCCAATTTTGGGACATGGGCCTGATGTCATAATTCTTGCTAATGATTTTTCCACTGTTTGTTAAGCGTTCCTTCCCTATCCTTCCTTGAAGCCCCCCAGTTAAACTCCGAAGTGTTTTGGCTTGTTTTATTGAAATTTTTTTATAAATTTCTTGGGAGTTTGACGTGTTACACAGAATGTTTATTCTGTATATCCCTATTGTTACGTCCTCACCCTAGGGGTGTTTAGGCATTTTTGGTCATGCATCTTACATCCAATGTATTGTTTTTTCTTCTGATGAAGATCTTGCTTTACATCGGATAGTTCAAAATCTGTTAACTAACTTCGGGCCTTTTTATTCAGTGCCTGGAGTCTTGTTTCCGGTTTTTCTTCTGACGTTTACATTGACAACGCTCTATAAATATATGTAGTTTCCCATTTATTATCATGGTTTGACTCTTGTAAGATACATTAAATATTCCAGTAGTGTAGCAATTAATATTTTGGATAATAAAAAAATTTTTATCCACACTTAGGCTCTATCGGGATACATTTGGGCTCATCATTCCCACTGGGGACTTGAGCTAGTGTCAAAATTTTGGGGGGTAAATTATTTTTCGATTTATATTTTGAATGTTATTTATTATGTATCTTTTTCATATATTTATTGTGGAGTTGGTGTTAGTACTGTCGACTTTATTTTGATTCAGTATGAAAGCTTATTGCTTAAAATGCAAGGCGAGGAAGTCTTCCTCTGATTTACATGCTTGTTGCCTTTCTTGCAGTCGATGTACTCCCACTAATTCTTGCTCAACATGTGTCGGATGGGATGACAAACGTTGGAGACGGGTGTCATGGTATGTTGTTAGCGGCGAGAGGCCAATGTCGGTCCTCTCGCCACAAAGTCAATCTAGTTTCTCAGTTTCTACTTCAGAGGAACAAGAACATGGTGATGTTTACGTGACGCCTAGAGATAGTGTGCTGCTGTCGTCGCATTCAGATGGTCAAGCAGAGCTAGCAGCAAAGGTGCTCATGAATATTAGGGCAAAAAACCACTAGCCAGTGGTTTCAGTCCCTTGTCACCAGCTAGCTCGACCGTTGAAGCAGTTACTCCATCCGTGGGTACCGTGACACTGGGTGTGTCCGTTGCTCACCCAGCAATGACAGAACAGAGGAAGAAGCCGGCAAGTTCATTGGGAAGCTTGGCGAGGTCTGAAAGGACCGCGAGCAAGAGAGCCCCCTCTCTTTCCCAACAACATCTGGGGCCAGATGTGGTGATTAGAAACTTACGTCAGTCGGAGCATATGTCCGCACCTCCTGTTCGGGATGCTTCTTTCAGTTCGCAGCTGGCATGGGCTACAGTTACAGCTTCTACATCAGCATCTTCAAAGCGACTACACCTTAGCTACATGACTTCATATATGCAGCCTGCATTGCCGAGAAGGGACCACTCATCGTCAAAAAAGTCAGACCATTCGATAGCTGAGGAGACGAGGCCTCACTTATCGGGACGTCTAGAGAAAAGAGCCGTCTTGGACACACCGTCCCAGGAGCAGCCAGCGGCCAAGAAACAGAAGACCGCTGCTCCTCAGGCCTCCGTAACGGACTTGCTGTTGCAGATGTCGCAGCTCATCGCAGCGTCCCAGCAAGCACAGGAGCAGCCTACGGCAATCTCAGAACCTGAGCTGTCGGATGGCGCTGGATTGGTCTAGTCATCTGCACGTTTAGATGCCACTGACTGTGAATCTCAACTGATTCAGTCAGATAGTGAAAGGGATACGGAGCAGGATTACCCTTCCCTTTCAGAACAGCACATGGTTGCGATGGATTTAATTCATCAATACTACCCTGAGTTCGTTCCAGCAAATCAGAATGCTGCGACTACTAGGAAGAAACCGCTGGCGTCGTTGGACGCGGACTTTATCCGGACAAAGGAGGAGGTCCTGTCTTTTCCGGTTCAGTCTAGACAGGTGTCGCAGGCCTTCGGCCATTTAAACGACGCCATATTCAAACTTTCCAGTGGGAAGAAGAAAGGTGGTTTCTTGTTATCATCTTCCGTAAATTTACCGTTTGTTGGACAACGTTCATTTAAAATGGTCGGGGAAGATGTACAGAGTGTACCTCTGCGTTTGGATGAGCAGGCTGAGGATCTAGACATATCCTTGCCTTCGTCATTCACTATTTGCTCGAACACAATTGAGACGGCAATTTCTTCAAACAGAGCGAATTTAGATGCTATGTCTTACGCAGATCACCTTTCAAGAGCTGTGGCACAATGTCTCAACAGAAAGGAATTTGAGGACATTCGTACCTCTTTAAGAGTTCTTTCCAGGGCTATTATGTTTACCACATATAACTCTGCCTTAACAGTGGCTAATTTTGAGTTAATCAGACGTGGCGGAGCCCTTGCATCGTCATGTTTAATAGATGACAAGGTGAAAAACTCTCTACGGGTTGATCCGGGAACTGGACACACAATTTTTGACGATAAGCTTTCATTGGTTTATGACCAAGCTACAAAGAAAGCGTCAAATACTCTGCTCCTTAAGTCGGTGTCTAATCAACCCACAGCAGCAGAAAAGAGCAAGGGAGGACGTCCAAGACAGAAATCGTCTAAAGGGGACTCCTCGCGAGGGTATAAGAAACCCTCCTACAATACTCTAGGGATCGTCAATACAGCGACCCGGGAAGGGGGCCCTAAGCCGGCGGGTTGAGGATCTTCACGAGAGGGACATGGTTTCTCCTCCCGTAAGCCTTGCAGGTCCTACAGGTGATGGTCAGGACCTCTGTTGCTTGCCAGTAGGTGGAAGGTTATCAAGATTCGCAACAAACTGGATAACAATTACGGAAGACCAGTGAGTGAGAAGTGTGGTCTCGGACGGCCTACGGCTATCTTTCCAAGCGAAACCACCACTAACATGATGTCCGCGATGGACAAAACTTCCGTCAAATCCTTGCAAAAGAGAGTCTCTCCTATTGGAGGTAAAGGCCCTCTTGGCAAAGGAAGCAATAGAGGTTGTCAAGAATCAAAATTCTCTAAGATTCTACAGTCAGCTGTTCCTCGTACCGAAGCCAGATGGCTCGTTCTGACCGGTAATAGACTTGAGCTGGATAAACAAACTTATCGTAGCTCCGAAGTTCTATATGGAGACCATTCGGTCAGTAAGGGCGAGCATTCAAGTGAACGACTATGCGGCAAGCATAGATCTAAAGGATGCATACTTTCATGTCCTGGTACATCCGGCATTCAGAAAGTACCTATGGTTCACCATTCAGGGGATAGTATATCAGTTCTGAGCGATGTGCTTCGGTCTGAATCTAGCGCCCTGGACGTTCACTTGAATAATGAACTCGGTAATGTCTCACTTCCGAGCTCATTCGTCTGCGGTAATGGCGGCTTACTTGGACGACATTCTTCAGAGATACGGCAACAAAACTACTCTTCAAAACGATGTTCAGAGTCTGTTTCTTTTGCTCCGACGTCTCAGCTTCATCGTAAATGAGAAGAAGTCGGATCTACCTCCGTCCAAGTCTTTTATTTACTTGGGAATGAGCTTCGAGACTCACAACAATCTGGTTCATCTGCCGTTACCCAGAGCGAAATTAGTCACACAAGTCCCCTCCAGAAATTCTTTACCCAGAACTGGAGTGTGAAGATGCATTCGCTCGAGACCAGTATTGTTTTAACGGACCTGGTAAAACAAAAGGTCCAGATTTGGGCAGATATTCAGTGGTTAACTCAGGGAGCTCTACTGCAACTGCCGGCTCAGGCTTTCATGATTATGACGGATGTGAGTCAAACAGGTTGGGGCACGACCTTGAGCCCGACTCGAAATGCTAGGGTCTTTGGGACCCTCGGTTCCTGGAGAAACACATAAACGTCAAAGAAATGATGTCAATATGGTTAGCGATACAACAATGGATTCATATTATAGCGGACGCGCATGTTCATGATCTTGTTGGACAACTCAACAGTAGTAGGTAGTAGCGTACATCAGGAACCAGGGAGGCAAGCATTCGATTCCGTTAAGCGAATTAACGGAAAAAATTCTTCTGTATGTCATGAAGCATCATGTTCATCTATCGGTCCGTCATATACCAGTCGTCTGAATGTACTAGCAGACTCGCCCTTTCCGAAAGGTTGCCTGTTGCCATTGGAGTGGACTCTCAACCAGCAAGTATTCAGACAGATTTGCTACCAGTGGGATCGACCTATGATAGATTTGTTTGCGACACACCTCAACAATCAGTTGTAGGCTTACATGTCGCCATGTCAAGATCATCATATTTCCGTTGTGCAATCCTTCTTGCGCGGCAAGAAATTTACAGGACAAGCAGTGGACGCAATTGCAATTTCTAACTGCAGGAGGTCCTCCTCTTCGCTGAATTACACAACAAAGTGGAAGGTTTTCTTCCGTTGGTGTAAGGATCAGTTGATAGACTTCTATGATCCGTCCATACCGGATATTGCCAACTTTCTAGTCTACTTGTTTGACGTTCTCAAACTGCAGCCTGTCACTATTAAGGGCTATAGGTGTATGTTATCGGACACTTATGCTCATCATGATAACTTGGCAATTGGATCTAATGCTTCATTATCCAAACTGGTTAGAAATTTCTCTATAAATTGACCTAGAACTCTCAGATTAATTCCTAAGTGGAATTTAGCTTGAGTTCTGTTGAAGCTTAAAGAAGCTCCGTTTGAGCCGTTAGACGTAGAGTTCAAATTCTTGACCTATAAAGCAGCATTTCTCTTAGCCTTTGCTTCCGCTAGAAGAGTTAGTGAACTCCATGCTTTATCTGTTGACGAATCTCACTACCGTAGTGTTGGTAATTCCATCACTTTAACTACAGAAGTGGGATTTTTGGCTAAGAATCAGGCTCCAGATAAACGGCCTGAGCCTATTATCATAAAGGCTCTGCCATCTACAGACAACCGTAGACCTCTGCTGTGTCCAGTCAGGGCTATGCGCACATATAAACGCCGATCAGAGTTTATTAGAAAAGGAAGGAAAGGCTTCTTTTTATCATTGATTCCTAACAGAAAAGATATTTCTGTCCATTCAGTTATTAGATGGATTCAGTTGGCAATATGCATTGCCTATGAAAATCTATCTTCGGATCAGCATTCGGTTAATAAGATATCAGCGTATGAAGTTAGAGTCCTGTTCTGGTGTCTTCCTGGATACAGCACATTTCGCAAAAGTATGGAGGACCAGTTAGGACATAATTTTTTCGGTTTTGCATGCTAATTTTGGGGATTGGGGGAGGGGAGCAAATTTGTGTTTGGCCCTGGATATTTTTGAGTTAGCACCAGCTAGTCTGGGCAATTGGTAAGAATAAAAAATATACAAATTACTTTGAATTTATAATTTTTTGAAACTCCAACTTGATAAGTGTGTAACTATGAGTGAAGCCGTTTTGTCTGTAGGATTATATCTGATCCTGGATACAGCTTGTTTATTATTGTATATGGCGTATGTTTGTTGGGGTTAACCTCTCACTCTTGAATATGCCATCCTAATTTTTAGGGCTTAGTCTGGACGAGCTTTAAAATTGGGAACTCGTTACATCCAGTTAGCATAGTCATTCATGCTAAGAATACGGAATTACTTGAATTTGGCTCCTTATTTATGATATGTCTTCTCTATTATTGTATAGAGAGACATACATGTAATTCCTTGTAAATTTAATTTCCTTTTACCTTGGATTGCAGGCTTTGGAACTATGTTGGTCTGCTAATTCTGAAGTCCTAGGCCCTCCCCCTTTTTACGATTCAGCTAGTCTGGGCCATTGGTTTATAGTATAAAAATATGATAAATTTAAAGTAATTTGTATGTTTTTAGCTCACCTACATCTGTAAGATGTGGTGAGCTATTGTCATAACCTCGGGCGTCAGCATCGGCATTGGCGTCCGGCGTGTCCAATATTGTAAGATTTAATGTTAAGGTTAATTTCTCAAACATAAGTGGGCTCAGGCCTTTGATATTGCATATGTAGGTTGTATGGGACTATCAGAACAGTATTTAACCCTGATACTACGACTTTTTTCCAAATTTCACCTAAAATTTTCTGCCAAAAGTTGTAGTAAGAATTGCGTTTAGGAGTTGTAAGAATTTGTGTTAAAGTCAGCTTTTGTGCAGATTGTGCTGCTTTAACTTCTCATTACTGTTGATTTTCATATTTCAATAACAACTGTAGGTATTAACCCTACTGTATGCAGAATTTTAACGAAAATTTTCTTTTTGTTCACTCAAAATTTTCATGTTTTTCTCAGACTTAGTAAATTTTAAGTTGAAAAACTTTGTAAACTTGTGTTTAGGTGAGTTGTGTTTCTATGTATCTTTGCGAGCGATTAATATTCTACACTTGGGTTACTGAACTCCATTGCAGTAATATTTAACCCTCATTACATGCATATTTGAGGAATTTGAGGCTGATTTTCTGCCAAAACTTGTTGTAAGAATTAGCGTTTAGGTGTTGTAAGAATTTGCGTTAAAGTCAGCTTTTGTGCAGATTGTGGTGCTTTAACTTCTCATTACTGTTGATTTTCATATTTCAATAACAACTGTAGGTATTAACCCTACTGTATGCAGAAATTTAACGGAAATTTTCTTTTTTTTCAGTCAAAATTTTCATGTTTTTCTCGGACTTAGTAAATTTTAAGTTCTAAAAGTTTGTGTTTAGGTGAGGTGACAAGGTGAGTTCTCAAAGATCAGTGGGCTCAGGCCTTTGATATTGCCTATGTAGGTTGTAGGGGACTATCAGAACAGTATTTAACCTTGATACTACGACTTTTTTCCAAATTTCACCGAAAATTTTCTGCCAAAAGTTGTTGTAAGAATTTGCGTTTAGGTGTTGTAAGAATTTGCGTTAAAGTCAGCTTTTGTGCAGATTGTGCTGCTTTAACTTCTCATTACTGTTGATTTTCATATTTCAATAACAACTGTAAGTATTAACCCGACTGTATGCAGAAATTTAACGGAAATTTTCTTTTTTTTCAGTCAAAATTTTCATGTTTTTCTCGGACTTAGTAAATTTTAAGTTCTAAAAGTTTGTGTTAAGGTGAGGTGTTAAGGTGAGTTCTCAAAGATCAGTGGGCTCAGGCCTTTGATATTGCATATGTAGGTTGTATGGGACTATCAGAACAGTATTTAACCCTGATACTACGACTTTTTTCCAAATTTCACCTAAAATTTTTTGCCAAAAGTTGTAGTAAGAATTTGCGTTTAGGTGTTGTAAGAATTTGCGTTAAAGTCAGCTTTTGTGCAGATTGTGCTGCTTTAACTTCTCATTACTGTTGATTTTCATATTTCAATAACAACTGTAGGTATTAACCCTACTGTATGCAGAATTTTAACGAAAATTTTCTTTTTTTTCAGTCAAAATTTTCATGTTTTTCTCGGACTTAGTAAATTTTAAGTTGTAAAACTTTGTAAACTTTGTGTTTAGGTGAGTTGTGTTTCTGTGTGTCTTTCCAGGCGATTAATATTCTACACTTGGGTTACTGAACTCCATTGCAGTAATATTTAACCCTCATTACATGCATATTTGAGGAATTTGAGGCTGATTTTCTGCCAAAACTTGTAAGAATTAGCGTTTAGGTGTTGTAAGAATTTGCATTAAAGTCAGCTTTTGTGCAGATTGTGGTGCCTTCACCTCTCATTACTGTTTATTTTCTCATTTCAATAACAACTGTAGGTATTAACCCTACTGTATGCAGAAATTTAACGGATTTCTTTTCTTTTTTTCAGTCACAATGTTCACGTTTTTCTCTGACTTACTCAGTTTTAAGTTCTAAAAGTTTGTGTTAAGATGAGTTCTGTTTCTATGTGTCTTTCCAGGCAATTGATATTGTACGCATGGGTTACTAAACTACATTGCGATAACGTTGTGCCCCTATTACATGCATATTTGAGGAATTTGAGGGGGGATTTTTGGGACTTATATTCACTTTCTTTAAAAAAACTTTTTTTTAACTTTTTTTTTTTATTTAATACTTTCTCATACTTGTTACTAGTAACATTAAGGCTTATTTTAGTTGTTGATGTGATGTATTTTTGTTGGGACTTATAGTCGCTTTCTTGCACGAATGTTTTTCTGCAACTCCTCTTTAACCAATGAATGTACTTCAATTACAATTTCAGTGATTTATGAAAGCCTTTCCTAATTCTTATTTATGATTTAATATCTGGCCTCACGATTCATATTCTTAATCATAAACATTTCTAAAAGAAGAAAATGCTTTTATATCCAATGATTCTTTGTTGAATTGATATATAATAAATGCAGAAATATAGACTTTCCAAAGCCATCACATAAACCACATTAATCATTTGATGCCTAGTTAATGATTTATATTAAACTAAATATTAGGCATGTTACATTGGAACGACATTATCAAGTGCGAATGTAGGTGAGCGTTGGGATGTAACATCCCTCTTGTTTATACTTACCAATGGCCCAGATGGGTATAGCCCTCCAATGAGTGGGCACTCACAACTCCCCGCTGAGTTATTATATAGTACTCTCTTCTACAAAGAATGATGTTGGCGCCAATTCCGGTCACTTCCTGATGGCTGCACATGCGCAGAGGGTAAAAGTATGGAGGACCAGATAGGACTTTTAATTTTTTGTTTTACAAGCAAATTTTGGGGGTTCAAAATTTGTGTTTGGCCCTTGATAACTTTGAGTTTGCACTAGCTAGTCTGGGCCATTGGTAAGTATAAAAAATATACAAATTACTTTGAATTTTTCATATTCAATTAACAAGTCAAATTTGTACTGGAGGTATGGTAAATGGTTTTGTGTTGGGAAATTATATTCAATTAACAGGGTTATTCAGTTAAGAGATATCTAATTAAGTGGGCTTCACTATAGCAGCAAAAGCAGTTATTAACTCAGATTTCTTTTTAGCTATAGTCTGCTTGTCATTTGCCGTTAGTTATTTATGATCCTTTTGATATCCCAGTCAGTATATAGTTTTGGGTTCGATTATTACTAGTTTGACAGTTGCTTGTCTTGTCTTGGTGGTTCTCTCCATGTTTTCTGGCTTCCTCCATCTGTATTAATGCCTCACATGGTGTGTCCCTGGCTGTCGAAAGTATCTTTAAACCACTATAAATAACACTTTTTGGACTAGGTGTTGACTCAAATCCACGTGCAGTTGGCTCAGGTTTGTTGTGGCTACCAACATCAGGGGATGGATGTTTTGGCATTATTTGCTTGGGGAAATTCTAACACAGATTATATAGGTAGTTTTCCTCATAGGTATGGTTTCGGAACTTGTGTTTCTAAATTTGTTTTTGTTGTTTTATTTTATTTTTGATTCAAAGTTAGGAATCGAATGTTTGCATATTGAATGCCTTGGCATTTGTAGGATAGTTCTGAACAGTTTAGCTTTCTGAGGGTTACTCTCCAGCCTCTTCCCGATTCTCTATCTGGCTGTGTTATCACTAAAGGCTTGTTTTTCACTGTTACTGGTGCAGGGAAGCGACTGAGTAAAACTTGCATCTACAAGACAATTGCGGGTTTGTTTGTCGGTATTGAATAACTCATTTACATATACTGTATTGTGTTCTGGTCAAATGTTCGTGTCACTTGTTCATCATTTTCCATTGTAACATTTTCTTGGAAAATATTAAATTGTTCTTTATTTTTGTCAGTTGAGCATCATTTTCCTCTCATGCAAATATGACCTCCATTATTTATTACTCCAACACAATACTTTTATACAGCCTCCAACTATTACCAGTTCAAAGCAAGAACTTTGAAGAGTGGAAAAAATTTAAATTTTATACCAAATTTTATTTTTTATTATGCTTACCAATGTACAGTGAAACCCTGTTAATTGAATAGCCACTTTATCAATGAAAATTATTCAGTTAACAGGAGTATACAATTAACAGGGATTGTATCACTTTCCTGTATTCTACAGATAAATCTATCATTTATTCTATTATATCTTGTTTGATAGAGCTCCATGAGCTCTGTCAAACAAAATATAATAGATTAAATGCCTGTATTGGATGTACTGAGGCCAAGTAGGTCTACAAACAAAGAAAATCTGGGGAGAGCCAGGGTAATTTCTCGACAGTTTTCAAGACTTTTTATTCAATTAACAGGAGTTTACTCGATAACCTATATACAGTTAACAGGTTAAATTTGTACTGGAGGTATGGTAAATGGTTTTGTGTTAGTAAATTATATTCAATTACAGGGATATACAATAAAGAGATATCCAATTAAGTGGGCTCCACTGTAATACAAAACTATTGCCCTCCCGGCATAATATTGTTATTTATGCTGGCCTCACTGCTATTGTATATTTACATGATTGTCTTCTGGAAATGCGGAAATTGACTTTTGGAGGTTTTGGATGGAATTGGACAATGGGATGCTCTACTATTCTGGATGAGGGATACCAGGTTATGTGTACCATATACAAATTGGCACTTGGTAAACCCGGTTAGGTTTCTTTTTTGATTTTAGTCTTTTTTATAATCTCTTAAGTTTTTTCCTAGGATTCTTCTAAATCTGCCTACTTTTACAAACAAGAGAGGATTAAGAGGATAATGCAATTGTATTACTTTGTTAAGTATAATAAAAAATAAAATTTGGTATAAAATTTTGATTTTCGTTGAAATGTACACTTATAGGCTGTGGACTTTATTTTGGAAATCATTGACTGAAATAGTACCTGTACCTGACATTGTTCCTTTGTAAGCTCTCTTGAAGAGCTTTCCAAGAATCAGTGTCAGGTGCTGCTATTATCCGTTGAAGAATATGAGAAGGGAAAAGTAGAGACTAGACATTTTTCTGCATGTGATTGTCTGGAATACATGTGTGAGATATCTTAACTGGCTGTTATCCCCAGAAGGCCTAATTCCATCTTTTACAAATTTTCTTGATGTCAGACAAGTTCCACAACATACAACCTTGAGTTAGTCTTCCAGACAATGGTTAACCCTTTACCCAATGCAGACGATTTCAAAATTTATTATTTAAAATATCATTTTTTAAATTTTTTTTCAAATAATTTCAACAAAACCATATCATGTGCCCTCTTTGGAACGAGCTCGACGAGCTCGTTCCAAAGAGGGGTCACATGATATGGTTTTGTTGAAATTTTTCGAAAAATAATATTTTTTCAGCTGCTGAATTTGCATATTACGTGGCCGGATGCGGGTGATTCGTTGGGTAAAGGGTTAAAGCACTCTAATAGCGATTTCTAGTTGGGTCTTGGCTGCCTATGCAGGCAACCAAAACTAGACTAGAAGTTACTGCCAGGCCACTGGACTAGCCCACTGTAATATGGAAGAATTGCTGAAATATTGTCCAGGTCTTTTAACTGGTTGCTAGAAGCCCATATTTGCACTCTCCCATAAATTGTAACAAGGCAAAAGCGCTTGGAACAAATTTTGATGTTGAGAAAAAAGTTAGCACTCCACCTGTTAAAAGTTATACATGTACAAACATCAGAAATTATTTAAATAATTTGAGTTCAAAGTACTGAAAAGTACTTGCGAAGTCCTGGAAAGTCCAGGACTTTTTTTCAGCATGGTGCACAAAACATTGGCGAGGATATGGTTTAGTAAAATCTGTTTGAATGGTAGATTTCTAATGTCTTCATTTTTGTTTCTTTCCCAACAGATCAAGTAATCCATTTTGCTGACAATTTCAACATGAAATTAAAAGTGCCTGTACATTTTGTTGATCAGTGTGGACTCAAACCAGAAGTGGAGTTGTCAGCAGATGATAAATTCCGACCATTGTTTGTGTGGGCATATGCAGCATTGACGGGCTATAGGGTGAGTTCATGGTGTGTGGATGGATGAATGGATGGACATTTTTTTTCTGGTGGAGGTGATTTGTTTATTTTACATTTAATTCCTACCTTTGAGTATTTTCTTATTGTGAAGCAGCAGTGACTGAATTTGATTTAAAAGTAAATATCAAAGAAATGAAGCCAAAAAATCATTACCTGGAAGAGTGCTGGAAGCCCATATTTGGGCTTTATTCTGAAGTGCATGTACTGCAACTTAAAGGCTTCTAATTCAATGACAGTGCTTCTTTTTTCTTTGAAGTGATATTATTTATTTATTTATTTATTTATTTATTTATTTATTTATTTATTTATTTATTTATTTATTTATTAGCTCACCTGAGCAAAGCTTGTGGAGCTTTGCTAAACACTTTCCATCCGTCATCTGTCATTATCTTCAGAAACCACTGTGCCAAATTGAACCAAATTTAATGTGCATGGTCCTTATCATAATTTTATGTCAATTCATATTTGTTCAAATAATGTTGCCTCGCTCCATAGGGAGGGGGAAAATGCTCCAAATTTTTTTTTAAAATCTCATGAACCAGTGTAATGGGAGGGGCAAAATTTATGGTCCCATCCAAATTTTATATTTTTTGAACCAATTGCACAATTTGAGCCAATTTAGATGTGTGGTATTATTGAGTTATAAGTATTTGATTCATGTAAAAAAAAAAATTGCTGTGTCCCCCATGGGAACCCCAGGAGCTAAAAATATAAATATTTTCAAACAAAGAATGTTATTTGGTATGGAGCATTCTTAGGACCAGTTGAATGGAATGGTAAAAAAAAGAAAATGCCATCAGTTGAGTCGGGGTGTTCTGTAGAGGAGGGGGGGGGGGGGGGAGGAGGTGTGCATCAAAAAAATACTGAGCATATTTGCAAAAATTAAAAACAAAATTTCTTCCCCAGAACCACTGATCAGAATCTTTTGATATTTGGTATATAGCATC
Source organism: Pictodentalium vernedei (assembly GCA_031216915.1). Classification (NCBI taxonomy): domain Eukaryota; kingdom Metazoa; phylum Mollusca; class Scaphopoda; order Dentaliida; family Dentaliidae; genus Pictodentalium; species Pictodentalium vernedei. Next base: position 623,460,341 of record CM062295.1, read on the forward strand.
CATTTGGAGGGGTGGGGGGGGGGGGCAGATTCAAATTTGTCTGAAACGATTCCCTGGGTTAATATTTGGGTACCCTATGGGAGCCCAAATATTAACTTTGTGCAATATGAGGAAATTTCTTTAAAAATCTTTTTCTTCAAATCCACCTGTCAGAATCCTTTCATATTTGGTATACAGCATCTCTAAGGGGTCAGATTCATCTTGTTCAAATCGAGTTCCTGGGTTAATATTTGAGCTCCCTATGGGAGCCTGAATTTTAGCTTAGTGCAATATGGGGAAATTTCTTTAAAAACATCTGACATGGACACCAGAGTTATGAATAATTTCATGGCTTCATTCCTCTGTAGAGTTGATGAACCTTGACTAACTGAATGTGTCACAAAATACATGTTTGAACCACTTTGTCAGGTGATTGATTAAGGCACCTTGGGGCCTGATTGATTAAGGCACCTTGGGGCCTCTTGTTTATTTATTGGGGTTTAATGACACTACAGCAACAAGTCAGTTGTGTCAGTTTTGTGGGTTGAGATAACCACCAAGCAACGACGAGTAATTTCTAGACTTCCCAAAGTACAAACTCCGCACAATTGATGTGCACTATGCCTTAATACACAGCACCACTGTGCCCTGCAAAGACGTGAACAAATTTTGATGGCCAAAAATAATTTAGCACTCTACCAGTTAATGAAATGATTGATTCATGTTACAAGAAGAAGATTGTTAACCAGAAGAAGGATTATAGCTATTCCAGTGACAATAGTTTTGTTGGCCTGGCAAGAATATCTGCCAGCAGCATTACCTAAAATGAAAAGCAGACGACACTTGCAAAAAAAATTCTTGAACAACTAATTTTTTGTCTCAAAAACGTAGGTTATGACTCCACATTGGAACGAGCTCGTTCCAATGAGGGGTCATAACCTTTGTTTTTGAGACAAAAAATGAAAAAAATAATGAAAATTAATTGCTGATTTTTTAGAATAATGCTGGCAAGTTTTGGTCGTTACGTTGGGTAAAGGGTTAAATAAGAATTTGGTGGTGACAAGTTTTTACTTGCCACATGTGACAAGTATTATTCATTTGTTAAATGCTACCTTATAAGGTAGTGAGAAATGTGTAACAAATATTTTTTTTTTATTATATGCTAGCCTGTGAATTATCGCAAATTAGCTAAAAGATATTTCCCGATATGTATCGACTTGATGGATAACAAGGAATGCACATCAGTAGCTTCCTAAATGAATTCACGCTTCAGTGTATCACTTTGTCTTCGATACTGTTACAATTGATTCAGTGCCAGATTTACCAACAGTGCCAGAAGACCATGCCATTCTAAGCTGTTCTGGTGATTCTTTGACTGAAAAATTAGATGAATGATAATTATAAAATATTAAAGGAAAATAATTAGATGTATAGCAAAGGACTCTGAGAGTCTTGAACTAGGTAAATTTTGTGAAAAACATTGTTGATCGATTTGCCCAGGAAGTTTTTTTTGATGAGTCGGCGCACTTAATTCCAAATTTCTTGTAATTTGACATTTAAAATGTTCTAACAATTAACATTAATGAAAAATATGAGAATCTCATCTGTAGTATAATAATTATTAAATTCATCTGTAAATTGAACAATTAGTTGGTTAAATTATTGTGAGAAAGTAGGACTGTTTTTTATTATACAACCACTCATATTATGGTATGGCAATGTCCGTCTGCCCATCTGTCTGTCTGTCTGTCCATCTGTCCATCCATCCATTAGCTTTTGTTTGTCCATGTGATAACTTGAAAACAATACATCCAACACATACTGTTTTTTTATGGTTGATTAGTCCTGACTAGAGGATGGTTCCTTTCGATAATCAGCATTCTGGCATATCCAGTATGGCCACCACGGCAGCTGTCTTGTATATTTTTACACAATATACCAATGGCCCAGACATAGCTGGTGCTAACTCTAAAATATCTAGGGCCAAACACAAATTTTGCCCTCCCCCAATCCCCAAATTTTGCATGCAAAACCGAAAATTAGAAGTCCTATCTGGTCCTTCATACATTTACTCTCTGCGCATGTGCAGACTCCAGGAAGGGACCGGAATTGGCGCCAACACCATTCTTTGTTTGGCCCTTGTCAGATAACAACAAACTGACTTTTGTGCTTTTAAATCTCAAGTTTATAATGATGCCAGACACAAATCAATAGTTAATTTGGTGGATCCAAGGACACAACTGGATGAAGGAAGGAAGAAACAGTGGCTTGAAATGTTCAGGGCTGTAATTTTATAATATTTATAAAAATTAGTTCGTGTTCCCCAATTTTGGGACATGGACCTGACGTCATCATTGTTGATAATGATTTTTCCACTGTTTGTTAAGTATTCCTTCCCTACCCTCCCTAGATTCCCTCCAGTTAAACTCCCAATGTTTTTGGCTTCTTTTATTGAATTTTTTTTATAAAATTTCTTGGGAGTTTAACGTGTTACACAGAATGTTTATTCTGTATATCCCCAGGGTTTCGTCCTCACCCTTTGGGTGTTTAGGCATTTTGGTCATGCATCATACATCCAATGTATTGTTTTTTCTTCTGATGAAGATCTTGCCTTACATCTGATAGTTCAAAATTCTGTTAGTGACTTCGGGCCGTGTTGCCTGGGGTCTCATTTCCAGTTTTCATTCTGGAACTTGGGCTCTTGTCAAAATGTTTCAAAATTTTTTTTTGTGAAAACTATATATTTTTATACTGTACCAATGACCCAGACATAGCTGGTCCTAACTCTTAAAATTCTAGGGCCAAACACAAATTTTGCCCCCCAATCCCCAAAATTTGCATCTAAAACCAAAAGAAATCATGTCCTGAAGGTCCTCCATACTTTGCCCTTACTGCGCATGCACAGTGTCAAGGACGTCCCGAAATTGGCGCCAATTATCATTCTTTGTTTGGCCCTTCATCAGTTAACATCTCACTGATCTTTGTGCTTGTAAATCTCAGTTTAAATGATGCCAGACACATAAATATTGGAGAAATGGTGATTCTAAGGAGGATATAGAAGGAGGAGAGGAAAAAGCTGTCATTCTTGCTATGAAGTTGCACTGCTTATTCAGTGTTTCCTCTCCCCTTGTCCTTTAAGTCTCCCCTTGCTATTCTCCCATGCTTTTGGCATATTTTTGAGTAAGATTACTACTAAAATTTCTTGGGAGATTTAGCTTGGTAACAGAATGAATTCTGTTATTTTCCCCATGTTTACGTTCTCACCCATGGGTGTTTAGACGTAGTGTTCTGCATCTACCATCTGATGTTCTGCAGTTTCTTCCCTGGAAGTCTCTGTTTTGCATCAGATAGTGTTGTAATCGGTAACTGATTTCGGGCCATGTTTATCAGTGCCTGGAGTCATGTTTCCGGTTTTTATACACTTCTTGTTTACATTGACAGCGGTTTTTGTTGAGAGTGATTTCTTGTCTTTGTATTAGTTTAATCATAACAAGATACATTATTATTATACGTAAGTATTGCATTAATTTTTTTTTAAATATTTTTAAAAATTTTGTCCACACTTAGGCTTTTTTGGGATCCATTGGGGCTCAACGTTACTTTCAGAAACATGGGCTTTTCTGAAAAAATATTTTTTCCAAAAAATGTTTTGATTTCATTTATTTTTTCTATATGTTAATGGATCATGTTATTATGTATCTTTGTTTTCAGGGGTTGTGCGAGTACTAGGACTGTTTGTGTTCTTTTCACAATGAAAGGATATTGTTCAAATTGTAATAAGAGGAAATCTTCCTCTGACTTTCATAATCATTGTACTAATTGTAGTCAGTGTACTCGCACTAACTCCTGCTCAGTGTGGGTCAATTGGGATGACAAACATTGGAAACATGTGTCACGGTATGTTGTTAGCGGGGAAAAGGCCATGCCGGTCCTTTCTCCGCAGGGTCACTCTAGTTTTTCAATCTCTTTTTCAGAGAAACAAGAACAGGGTGATGTTTCCGTGATGTCTTCCAAAAGTGTGCCTCCGTCGTCACAGTTAAATGAAGAGCTAGCGGCAAAAGTGCTCATGGAAATACGTCAATTGCCTAAGAGGTCCCTAGTAGGATCGACGGCATTGGCGTCTGCTAGCTCGCCCGGTGTAGCGACCATTCATCGAATGGCTCGGCAGCCGGGTTCGTCCATTGTGGTCCAGGAAGGAGATTTGGGTGATGCGAGCACTATAAAAACACAAAGTGCACACCCAGTGACGACGGATCAGAGGATAGAACGGAGGAAGCCTATTAGTCCGGTTCGTAGCTCGTCCAGGTCCATCCGGGCTGCGAGCGAGAGAGGCCCCTCTCTCGTACAACAACATCTGGGACCAGATGTTGTGGTACAAAACGTTTCACATTCGGAGCATACGTCCGCCACTCGGCACACTCCGTTATATAAACAGTCCGGAGAGACTGTCAATATGGCTTCCTCATCCCCACGGCAGCGCACACGACCGCACCTTGGCTACGTGACCACGGATATCCAGCCAGCTTCGCCGATCAGGGATTCCATGGCGACCAGGTCACGCCATCCGGTAGCCAGAGACACGAGGCCTGTAGACTCGGGACGTTTGCATAAAAGAAATATGCAGGAGTCAACGTCCAGGGAGCTTCCAGCGGCAAAGCAACGTAAGACCGCTGCTCCACAGGCCTCAGTGACGGACGTGCTATCACAAATAGCACAACTTATCGCAGCATCCCAGCAGACGACAGAATCTCTGTCGGATCAGGAATTATCCGATGATGCTGGGTCGGTACGCTCCGCTGAAGCATCAGGTACGGACGACCAAGAACTTCATATGGTCCGACAGGATGGCGAAAGGGATTCAGAGGATCTGGAGTTTTCCCTTTTGGAACAACATAAAGCTGCCGTAGATTTTATCCGGCATTATCTTCCAGAGGTTGTTCCGTCGGACCAGAATGCTGCGATGCCGGATAAGAGACTGATAGCATCACTGGACACAGAATTTTTTGATCGGTTTAGGGACATCGTCCCTGAGTTTCCGACACAGTCCAATAATGTTACAAGAACATTTGAACTATTCAATGACGCTATATATAAGCTTGCTACCAAAACGAGCAAGTATGGTTTCTTGTCCGCAAATGCTCTACGTCTGCCTTTCATCAATTCAAGGAATAAATTTGAAACGGCAGGACAGGGCATATCGAGAGTTCCTCTGCGTTTAGACGACCAGGCTGAAGACCTAGAATTGTCTATACCGTCGTATATGTCAATTCCAACCACGACGTTGGAAACGACAATAATGTCTAATAGAGTTAACTTAGACGCTTTATCATACGCAGATCACCTTACTAAAGCGTTTTCATTACGTCTTCAAGGGAAAGAATTCCAGGATATACAATCCTCCTTAAGAGTTCTTTCGAGGGCCATAGCTTATTCCACGTATAACTCCACCCTTTCAGTGGCAAACCTGGAGTTGGTTAGACGTGACGCGGCCCTAGCTACATTCACGCGCGTGGATGGTAAGGTGAAAAACTCTCTCAGAGTCGCTTCGGTCTCCGGAGAGCTTCTCTTCGATGGCAAGCTTTCAGCAATCTATGATCAGATAACTAAGAAAGCTTCGGATTCTCTGCTATTCAAATCCGCTTCTAAAAAGTCGGATACAGCAGAAAAGAGTAAGACAGGCACTTCTGGGACAAGTACGCCCAAGGGAAGTACCTATAGAGGTTCCTATGTGTCCTCTAGGTCTTATTCTAGAGACCGTCAAGGCAGCGACTCACGTAGGGGACGTTATACTGGCCGAGATAACCGGTCAGACGTCCCTAGGTCGACGGAGCGAGGTGCGTGTCGTGGAGGACGTAGTTTCTCTTTCCGCAAGCCTTGCAGGTCCAGGAGGTGATGGTATGAACCTCTATCGTGTTCCGGTAGGCGGAAGATTGTCGAGTTTTATAAACAATTGGGCATCAATTACAGACGACCCCTGGGTTCTAGGGGTAATTTCGGAAGGACTAAGAATATCCTTCAAACGAAAGCCTCCATTAACTCGAAGTCCAAAATGGACTCAGCTTCCGTCAAATCCGCAGAAAAGAGACGCTCTTCTATCAGAAGTACAGTCTCTTCTGGAGAAGAACGCGGTAGAGGTCGTAGAAGACCAGGAATCACCGGGTTTCTACAGCCATCTGTTTCTGGTTCCGAAACCAGATGGCTCGTTCTGTCCAGTCATAGATCTGAGCTGGATAAACAAGCTGATCGTCGATCCGAAGTTCTATATGGAGTCAATTCGATCAGTCAGAGCGAGTATTCGGGTGAACGACTATGCTACAAGCATAGATCTCAAGGATGCGTACTTTCACGTCATGGTACATCCGGCATTCAGAAAGTATCTACGCTTCATAGTCCTAGGAGTTGTATATCAGTTCCGAGCGATGTGCTTCAGTTTGAACCTAGCACCCTGGGCTTTCACTCGAATAATGAACTTTTTAATGATGCATTTCCGAGTTCATCCGTCTGTGGGAACGTCGGCCTACCTGGACGACATTTTTCAGAGGTACGGCAATGAGTTAACGCTTCAGAATGATGTGCAGAATCTGCTTTTATTACTCCGACATCTCGGTTTTATAATAATCGAGGAGAAGTCGGATCTGGTGCCGTCCAAGTCATTCACCCACTTGGGAATGAGCTTCGAGACGCACAACAATCTCGTTCATCTGCCGTTAACCAGAGCGAAATTAATCAGTTGTTACGCTAGCTACTGTCTTCACTTAGACAAAGTCACAGCGAGAGAATTCATGAGACTGATAGGTCTGTGCGGAGCCGCTGCGGATCTCATTCCGATGGGGCGGTTTCGCACTCGTCCTCTCCAAATTTTCTTGACTCAGAATTGGAGAGTAAAGATTCATTCACTCGATATAGACGTTCTCTTGTCAAATCAAGTGAAACAAGAGATTCAGACTTGGGCAAACATTCAGTGGTTGACTCAGGGAGTTCCACTGCAGTTGCCGGATCCGAGTTTTACTATTATGACGGATGCCAGTCAAACAGGTTGGGGTGCAACATTGATCCCAACGGATTCGAAGTGCCAGGGTCTTTGGGATCCGCAGTTTCTAGGCAAGCACATAAACATCAAAGAAATGATGTCAATTTGGCTTGCACTATGTCATTGGATGAACATTATTCAGAAAGCACATGTCCAAATCCTGTCCGACAATACGACAGTAGTAGCGTATATTCGGAACCAGGGAGGCACTCATTCCATTCCGTTATTCAATTTAATGGAAAGAATCCTTCTGTTTGTACTAGAACACCAAGTTCTAGTACAATGGAAAGAATCCTTCTGTTTGTACTAGAACACCAAGTTCTACTTTCGGTCCGTCATATTCCGGGTCGTCTCAATGTATTAGCAGACTCTCTTTCACGGAAGGGTCACTTGTTGCCGTCAAAATGGACTCTCAACAAACAGGTATTCAATCAGATTTGCTACCAATGGGAACGGCCAATGACTTATTGCGACACAACTCAACAATCAGTTGCAGACGTATGTGTCACCATGTCCAGTCCTTTGCGTGAGACGGGCGCTATTCCGCTCGCAAGCGCCCGTAATTTAAAAAAGACGAGCGCAAAAAATCGCACCCGTCATCGAACAGTTCAACTTCACTTAAATTGCACTCAACTCACAAGCATTGCCACGCTTCAAGTCAGAATCGACATCTATTTTGTTATTGTCCATTGGTTAATGGTAAAACAAAAACAAAATTAAAACTGCTGTTATATGACCCCCCACCCCCCCCCCCCCCCCACCCCACCCCACCTTCATATCGCCATCCGCTCCGCAAGAGGTCGGAATCGATATTGTCAGTGAAATCTGAAACATTTCCAGTTTCCTTTGTTCACTGCGCATGTCATTATACATCCCCATTCATCCAGTAAACAAAACCGAAAGTACAGCTCTAATTTAATCAGAATTTGCTTTAAAAATTCTCATAATTATCTTGTACATACGTTTCATTTTCAGATTTCGGGTTTTAATTCTCAATTTAATGAATAAAACAAACAGAAAACCATGCGGTGTTGTTTTCATTTTTTGTACAGGTTACTCTCGAATCTAGAAATGGACGTAAGTTAAGTATGTCAATCAACACTGCAAACCACCCCCTTGAAAACAGACAAACATAGTCTGTTTAAAAATAGCTGGGTTTTTTTTAAATATGTACATTTATTACGAATAAACAAAATATAGCTTCACACAAAATCAATAAAAAAAAAAATCATAATATGAAGACCAGATAAAATTTACACAGCGGAATATGAATAACAAAATAGTTGCCTCCCTTGGCAAAATTCAAAAAATTGATTTTACACTGAAAGTCATAATTTTATATGTTGCAGAGCATGATGGAATGATAAATGAGCATGTTTTATTAAACCAATAAGTCATACATCATATCGCTGGTTAAATTGTTATATAATTCTCAAATACCAGAGTTGTAATTATTTTTTATTTTTAATTACCACTTTCTCCTTAATTTCTGAACACCCGTTTTCACAGTGAGTTGTGCACGCTCGAAAGTGGCAGTGTTCTTTCACAATGAGTGGTGCACCGCTCGAAAGTGGCAGTGTTCAATCAATATCTTTGTGATGATGTTCGACCACTGTGAAAACTATATGTTATGGGCGTGTTTCAGACAACTATTGACAGCAGTCTGCACACTTATTTGAAACAAGTCACAGCTTCCAAAACGAGGTCGACAAAAAATAAACAAGTCAGTTTTGCTTGGGATATATAATTTTTAGCTCAACTTTGGCGAAGCCAAATTTGAGCTTTTGTCATGGCACGTCGTCCGTCTGTCCATCTGTCCATACGTCAACAGTTGGATACGGCTCGGGCTTGAGGCCGTATTTATGAACCAATCTTTACGAAACTTCTTGGGTACCTTTGTTATGACCGTGGGATGAGAACGAGTGTTTTTGTGTGCGGTCCAAAATTCAAGATGGCTGCCAGCAGAAATCTGTTTTTTGTACAGAACTTCCATATGAAAGCTCTGATTTGAATAATTTTTTGTATGAATGTTTAGTACCATGGGATACATCACATATAATACGGGTTATTTCTCGTGCGTAAATTGTGCAAATTAGACTAATTTTGATGTTTTTTGGGCTTACTTTCAGCACTGTAAGTGCAAATGCCAATACGGCTTGGGCTAGTGGCCGTATTTATGAACCGAACTTTATGAAACTTCTTGGGTACCTTTGGTATCACCGTGGGACGAGAACGAGTGTTTTGGGGTCCGGTCCGAAATTCAAGATGGCCGATGGCAGCCATTTTGTACAAAATTAGATGCAGTCAGATTTTTGCACAGAACTTCCATATGAAAGCGCTGATTTGAATAATTTTTTGTGTGAATGTTTAGTACCATGGGATACATCACATATAATATGGGTTTTCTCTGGCAGAAATTATGCAAATTAGATGAACTTTGATTTTTTCAGTGCGACTTACACACAGTGAGTACACATGTCAATACGGCTCAGACTAGAGTCTGTATTTATGAACTGATCTTCACGAAATGTCTTGGGTACCTTTGTTATCACCTTGGGACGAGAACGAGTGTTTCTGGGTGCAGTGTAAAATTCAAGATGGCTGCCAGTGGCCATTTTGTACCGAAATTAGGTCTAATCAGTTTTTTGTACATAACTTCTATACAGCTCAGACTAGAGGCCATATTTATGAACCAATCTTTACGAAACTTCTTGGGTACCTTTGTTATCACTGTGGGATGAGAGCGAGTGTTTTTGGGTGTGGTCCGAAATTCAAGATGGCCACCAGCAGCCATTTTGTACCAAAATTAGTGCAATCAGTCTTTTGTACAGAACTTCTGTATGAAAGTTCTGATTTGAATAAATTTTTGTATGAATGTTTAGTAACATGGAATACATCACATATTGTAAGGGTTTTTTTTTCGTGCAGAAATTATGCAAATTAGATGAACTTTGATTTATTCAGTACTACTTACACAATGTAAGCACACATGTCAATACGGCTCAGGGTAGAGGCTGTACTTATGAACCGATCTTCACAAAACTTCTTGGGTACCTTTGTTATCACCTTGGGATGAGAATGAGTGTTTCTGGGTACGGTCCAAAATTCAAGATGGCTGCCAGTGGCCATTTTGTACCGAAATTAGGTCCAATCAGTTTTTTGTCACAAGTTCTATACAGCTCGTATTTATGAACTGATCTTCACAAAACTTCTTGAGTACTTTTGTTTTCACCTTGGGACAGGAACGAGTGTGTTTTGGGGTGCCTTTGTTATCACTGTGCTATGAGAACAAATATTTTGGGGTTCAGTCAGACCCACTCTGGGACTCAAAGATTTTTTTCTAGTTTAGCATCTGACTGTCACCCACCTTTACAATACTTTACCTATACATTTGTTACAGGCAACGGTCAGTATTTATGTACAGACCGTTACAATACTTTATATGTACCTTTGTTATCAGGTAATTACCTAGATGTTTGTCATTGCTGTGTCACATACTATACATGTACATGTCTTTGTGTTGACAAGTTGAGCTACAGTGTCATTGACACTTTCATTTAATAAAGACTTATTACACTGAACACAGACATAATGTATTACACAAAGGGCGAATTTAACAACACAAAAACCCATACTCCCAAAAATATACATAATACAGTATTACAGTTCTATTTGATACCGGGGTAAGTACAGTGTTGCAACAAGTCATCTGTTTTTCCATTTGATGCCTGTATTAAATTTGACGTCTCAAACAACTTTCGTCCAATTTGAAACTTAGGGGGGGGGGGGGGGGGGGTGGTTGACTCGAATAGGGCACTCTGGTTCATAAATCTGAAAAAGCGAGGGTGGGCCTAATCACGAATATGGGCTTCGACACGGGTGAGTACGGTAGCTGTGTTTAAACACATCTGTCTCAAACATGGACAGTTGTGAAACGTTGGGTAATTTTGCGAGTGCGATCGCACTCGCAACACAATTTGCGAGTGCACTTTTTTGCACCCGTAAAATTTACTCACACGAAGGACTGCATGTCCAGATCGTCAAGCATATGCAGTAGACGCTCTATCGATCTCGTGGGACGGAATGATAGAATATGCGTATCCTCCAGCGCCGTTGATTCAGCAGATATTGCTAAAGATAAAACAATCTCAATGCAAAATTCTGTTGGTAGCATCTCTGTCTCCACAGAGACCGTGGATAAATCTACTCAGGTGTCTGCTGTGGGACATACCGCGGAAGCTTCCTCCACAAGAGGATTTTCTTTCGCAGGGGAAATCGCGTCAACTACATCACAACCCGCAAGGTCTCAACCTTCACGTATTTCCATTGTGCGGTCCTTCTTGCACGGCAAGCATTTTACAGGACGAGCAGTGGACGCAATTTCTAACTGTAGGAGGACCTCCTCTTCGCTAAACTATGCGGCTAAGTGGAAGGTCTTATACTTGTTTGATGAGATCAAACTGCAGCCTGTTACTGTTAAAGGTTATAGGTCTATGTTATCTGATACCTATGCACACCATGATAGTTTACAAATTCGATCTAATGTTTCTTTATCTAAATTAGTTAGAAACTTCTCGATAAATAGACCTAGAACCCTTAGATTAATTCCTAAATGGAATTTAGCTTGGGTTCTTCTTAAACTAAAAGAAAAGCCATTTGAGCCTCTTGAGACAGTGGACTTCAAATTCTTATCTTATGAGACAGCATTTCTCTTAGCTTTCTCTTCTGCTAGAAGAGTCAGTGAGCTTCATGCACTATCTGTGGACGATTCTCGCTATCGTAGTGTCGGGAACACTATTACCTTTACTACTAATGTTGGATTTTTGGCTAAGAATCAGGCTCCTAATAAATATCCGGAACCTATTGTTATTAAGGCCCTTCCGTCTTCAGATGGGCATAGGCCTTTACTCTGTCCGGTTAAAGCTTTACGTATTTTTAAACGAAGATCTCAGTTTATCAGAAAGGGACGAAAACGCTTCTTTCTGTCTCTGATGCCTAATAGAAAGGACATTATGGTCCATTCTATTGCTAGATGGATTCAATTAACTATCCGTACTGCTTATGATAATCTTTCTTCAACTCAGCAGTCTGTGCTTAAAATTTCGGCTCATAAAGTAAGAGCTCTTTCTACATCTTGGACTTACTCAAATAGTGTTGCTATTACAGATTTAATGAAGGCTGCATATTGGTCTCAGCCATCCACATTCACGAATTTTTATCTCAGAAATATTGAGTCCATTTCTGGAGACCTGCATTGTTTAGGTCCATTATCTGTTGCTCAGAATGTCGTCCACTAAACAGTTGCAACTATAGTTATGCAGGCTTTCTGTTCCGGCAGTGACTCTGTCCTGCTGCCCTCTTCGCTCTGGGCTATTTGACCCAGGGCAAGGGGAAGGGGGGAGGGGAGGGTGTTCCCTTAGGTCACCTGCTTTATAGAGAAAAGCAAGGGAATACCTCCTCTGAAGTCAGTAATTCCGAGTCGGTGCCGGGATGGTTTTAAAGTGTAAAGCTAATGTCTATCTCATTTATGTAATATTTTTAAAGTGTAGCTTGGTGTGAAGCATTTGTATATGTCACGTGTCATACGAGCGCTAATATACAATGCTCAGACACTTTTAAATGAGTATAAAGAGTCTCATTCTCTGGACTATCTTTATTTATTGGCTTTCCTTTAAAAAAAACAGTATAATGGGTTATACTGGATGTTAATAGAGATCATTGATGTTATTGTGCTCAATTACGGAATTGTATTGTGTCTTTCTTTTTTGGTATGAACAAGAAAGATACATGTAAAGCCTGTTTTCCTTTTCTCCTTGAGGGGATAATTCTGTTTACATGTAATTGAGTCTATTGGATTTTCGTTTATGTCCTATGCCCTCCAGCCTTTTTTCTATTCAGCTAAGTCTGGGTCATTGGTACAGTATAAAAATGTTAAAAAATTTATGGTAATATTTATATATTTTTTATACTTACCAATGACCCAGATGGGGATGGCCCTCCCATGAGTTGCGAACTCATACCTCCCCGCTGATTACATAACACTTACCAGACACTGGTTGTAAGAATGAGGATTTGGCACCAATTTTGGCACTTCCTTGACACTGCGCATACGCAGTGGATAAAAGTATGGAGGACCACATAGGACATTGATTTTTTGTATTTTGATGCAAATTTGGGGGATTGGGGTGGGGGCAAAATTTGTGTTTGGCCCTAAAATTTTAAGAGCACCAGCTAATTCTGGGTCATTGGTAAGTATAAAAAATATATAAATTACTATAAATTTTTTAATTTTTGTACATATCGACTAAAAACACAAGCAATGTTTCTGCCAATGGACCCCTGCATTTAACCCGGAGGTCCATTGGCTGAAACTTTGCTTGTGCTGGTTATGCTTTGCAACAACTTTGTGCAATTATTGCTTGGGTGGAATATCCACTCTGCGGGTGATTTAGTGATAATACACTCTCCACATACTATATGGTGTGCAGTACCATCACAGGTGTCAGATTCAAGTTTGTTCAAATCAAGTCCTTTGATTAATATTTCGGCACCCTATAGGAGCCCAAATATTTTACTGGGTGCAATATGGGGAATACTCTTCAAAAATCTTTTCATGAACCCCCAGTTAGAATTTTTGGATACATGGTATACACCACCCTCAGGGCAGTCACATTCAACTTTGTTAAAATCAAGTCCCTGGGTTAATAGTTGGCTTCCTGTTGGAGCCCAAATTTTAACTTAAGTGCAGAAAGAGGAATGATCTTTAAAAATTTGCCTCTTGAGATACAATCAGAATCTTTTGATATTTGGTATTCAGCATCCTTAGACGGTTCTGAAAGAGGAATACTCTTTGAAATCATCTTGAGAACCACCATTCAGAATGTTTTGACACTTGGTATACAACACCCTAGTCAGGCTCAGTTTCAAGTTTGTTCTAATTAAGCCCCTGGATTCATATTTAGGCTCCCTATGGTGGCCCAAGTTTTAACTTTGTGTAATATGGCAAATAATCTTATAAAAATCTCCTTCTTCAGATCCACCATTCAGAATGTATTGATATTTGGTATACGACACCCTGGGGTGGAGGAGAAGGGGTCAGATTCTAGTTTGTTCAAGTTAAGTCCCAAGGTTGATATTTGGAATCCCTAGCTAGTGTTGCATTACTGGAAATCTGGGAATTATGTCTCCCCTTCCCAGAAGGAAGACATATTGTTTTAGTGCATATTCTTCTTCTTCTTCTTCTTCTTCTTCTTCTTCTCATACAAACTTTGTCCGGGCCATAACTTTTTTGTCTTTTGACCTACACCTTAGATACTTGGCATGTGGATGGATCACCATGAGCCGGTGTGCAGTGTATCACAGTCACCTTCATGTGACCTTGACCTTTGACCTGAAGGTCAGATTTATGTGTTTTTTTTAAGGGAAACATCACACAAACTTTGTCCGGGCCATAACTTTTTTGTCTTTTGACCTACACCTTAGATACTTGGCATGTGGATGTATCACCATGGACCGGTGTGCAGTGTACCATAGTGACCTTCATGTGACCTTGACCTTTGACCTGAAGGTCAGATTTATGCGCTTTTTTAAGGGAAACTGTCTGGACCAGAACTTTTTTGTATTTCGAGTCAGGCTTTAGATATTTGGCATGTGGATGTATCACCATGAGCTGATGTGTAGCGTACCATTGTGACCTTCATGTGACCTTGACCTTTGATCTGAAGGTCAGATTTGTGGTTTTTTCAAGGAAACTTTGTCCGGACCAAAACTTGTTTGTCTTTTGAGCCAGGCCTTAGATATTTGGCATGTGGATGTATCACCATGAGCAGGTGTGTTGCATACCATTGTGACCTTCATGTGACCTTGACCTCAAGGTCAAATTTATGTACTTCAAATAGGGAGTAATTGTCCAGACCAGAATTTTTTTGTTTTTTGACCTAGGACATGGTTATTTGACATGTGGATGTGTCACCATGAGACCGCATGTCATCTACCTCGATGACCTTCATGTGACCTTGACCTCTGACCTTAAGGTCAAATTTATGTACTTCAAATAGGGAATAATTATCCAGACCAGAACTTTTTTTGTTTTTTGACCTAAGACTTAGATATTTGACATGTGGATGTATCGCAATTAGACCGCATGTCACATGTAATCATGACCTTCATGTGACCTTGACCTCAAGGTCAAATTTATGTACTTTAAATAGGGAGTAATTGTCCAGACCAGATTTTTTTTTTGTTGGACATGTGGATGTGTCGCCATGAAACCGCATGTCCGCTACCTTGATGAGCTGCACGTGATCTTGACCTCTGACCTCAAGGTCAAATTTATGTACTTCAAATAGGGAATAATTGTCCAGATCAGAATTTTTTTTTTTGACATGTGGCAGATTTTTTTTTTTTGGGACATGTGGATGTGTCACCATGAAACCGCATGTCCGCTACCTTGATGAACTTCATGTGACCTTGACCTCTGACCTCAAGGTCAAATTTATGTACTTCAAATAGGGAATAATTGTCCAGATCAGAACTTTTTTGTTTTTTGACCTAGGATGATTGACATGTGGATGTATCACAATGAGACCACATGTCATCATGACCTTCATGTGACCTTGACATTTGACCTGAAGGTCAGATTTATCTGCTTTTTAAGGGAAACTTTGTCCGGGGCATAACATTTTTGTCTTTTGACCTAGACCTTAGATATTTGGTATGCTTGTCAATATTATTCATGTATATATATTTTGCAGTGCATTAAATAGAAAGGAAGGGGAGACATATGTTTTAGTGTGCTAAAACAGTTTCTAGTTATTTCTGTGGTAGCATCCCAATATTAAACAAAAATTATCTGCCATGGACAACAGAGTTATAAATAACTAAATAACTTCATTCCCCTGTAGAGTCAACTAGCCATAGATGTAAATTAAAACCTTTTTTGAACAACTTTGGTCAGATGGGCGCCTCAAGTCCCATAGGGTCTCTTGTTTAATAGTTTGAGCAAAGATCCTAGAAAATTTCATTTCATGTTTATCACAGTTGAGATTTTTTGTTTCAGATGCATCTTCCTTCACATGAGGAGCTGTTTCCAGAACTGAAACAATTGAAAAGAATGGAGGTAAGATTTCAACACAAAACTTGTTGGAGACAGTTTGAGACAGTGATTACAATATTGGATTCATTTTTAAATCTGATATTTCTGTATTTTTATGGTTCCCTGATAACAATCCATAACATGTTAACCATTTTCCTGGAGGAATTAACTCTTTACCTAACACACCTGCAGGCTAACCCTTTCAAAAATAATAATAATTAAATAACCAAACACTTTTCTTTATTTTTGCCTCAAAAACATAAGAGCCTTCACTGGAACACTCTCAGTGAGTTGGTCCATCATATGCTATGTTTTTGTATGCAAAAACTCAATAAATAATCAAATTTGAATGGTGATTTTTTTAATAGTGTGGCATATTTTTACACTATAACCCAATGGCCCAGACTAACTGGTGCTAACTCAAAATTATAAGGGCCAAACACAAATTTTGAACCCCCCCCCCCCCCCCAATCCCCCAAATTTGCTTGCAAAACCGAAAATTAAAAGTCCTATCTGGCCCTCCATACATTTACTCTCTGCGCATACATGCGCAGCTGTCAGGAAGTGACCGGAATTGACACAAACATCATTCTTTGTTTGGCCCTAAAGTCAGCAACAATGAACTGACATCTGTGCTTTAAAATCTCCTTTTTTGAGGATGTCAGACACAAATCAATGCAAGAATTGGTGGATACAAGGCTGTTATTGGATGAAGGAAGTGTTCATCGGTGGTTTATAGACGTTCAAGGCTGTAACTTTATAATATTTATAAAATTATTTTATGTTTCCCAATTTCGGGACATACGCCTGACGTCATCATTTTTGTTAATGATTATTCCACTGTTTGTTAAGTATTCCTTCCCTATCCTTCCATGAACCCTTCCTGTTAAACTCTTAAGCTTTTTGGCTATTTTTTATTGAAATTTTTTATTAAATCTCTTGGGAGTTTAGCATGTACTACAGAATATTTATTCTGTTTTTTTCCCCATGGTAACATTCTCACCCTAGGAATGTTAGGTCATTTAGTCTTGCATCTTCTCTCCGATGTATCGTTTTTTCTTTGTATGAAGATCTAGCTTTGCATCTGGTAGCATTTAAATTGGTTCTGACTTTGGGCCTTTTTGTGTGCCTGATGTCTTGTTTACATTGATGTTGTTTACATTGACAATGTCCTCATATATAGCTAGTTTTTTATATTCTGTTACTGTAGAATTACTGTAGGATACATGGATTATTATTTCGGTGGTGTAGCTCAAAAAATTTGGATTTTGTCCACACTTAGGCTCTATCAGGATGCCATTGGGCTCTTAATGTTCCCTTTGGGAACTTAGGCGTTTTTTCAAAATTTTTTGTTTCCAAAAAATACTTTGAATTTAATTTTGATTGCTATTATTCATGTATCTTAATTATATATATATTTTGTTGTGGAGTTTGGAGGACAGATATCGACTTTAGTCGATACACTCCTGCGGACTCTTGTCATTCTCGTGTTCACTGGGATGACTGATGTTGGAATCGGGTGTCGCGGTACGTTGTTGGCGGTGAGGTTCGGAGGTTCATTGCGGTCGAAGGGAATGTAGATGTGGGTAGAGCGAGCACTTTAATATAAATAGCTCACCCAGCAACAATGGAAATAGGGAGGAAGTCAGCAAGTTCTTGTATTCGGCGAGGTCTGATAGACCGCGAGCGGGAGAGGCCCCTCTCTAATCTAGCAACATCTGGGGCCAAATGTTGTTTTGTGAAACTTGCACAAACCGGAGCATATGTCCACCCTCCACTCGGGATGCTCTGTTTAGTCTGCAGCCGGGGTCGGCTTCAGTCAAGGCTTCCTCCGCTATGTTTCACAAGCCGAAATGAAGTTTTCTGGTTGGAAACTTGCACGGGACGAAGCATATGTCCACCCGCCCCTCGGGATGCTCCATCTAGTCTGCAGCCAGAGTTGGCTTCAGTCACGGCTTCCTCCGCTACATTATTTAAGCACACATGACCGCATCCTAGCTACCCGACTTCGGATATCCAGCCTGCTGCACGAAGAAGGAACCACTCTTTGACCCATGAAGTCGGACCATCTGGTAGCTAGGAAGATGAGGCCTTCATCAAGGGATCCATCTCCGACACACCGTCCCAGGAGCAGCATGCTAAGAAACGGAAGACCACTGCTCCTCAGGCCTCGATAACGGACTTGCTGTTGCAAATTGCACAGCTGATCGTAGCATCCCAGCAAATACAGGTGCAGCCTCCCTCAGACTCAGAATCTGAGCTGTCGGACGGTGCTGGGTCGGTCCAGTCGTCTGTTCACACAGATGCAATGGACCAAGATTCGCAACTGATTCTCTCGGATGGTGAAAGGGATAAGGAAGAGGATTACTCTTCCCTTTCGGAACAGCAAATGGTTGCTATGGTTTTCATCCATCAATACTACCCTGATTTTGTTCCGGCGAATCAGAATGCTGCAACGACAAGAGAGAAACCGCTGGCGTCATTGGACGCAGACCTTATCCGGACAAAGGAGGAAGTCCTTTCTTTTCCGGTTCAGTCTAGGCAGGTGTCGCAGGCCTTCGGCCATATAGACACTGCCGTATTTATCCTCTTGAGTGTGGGGAAGAAGGCGGTTTCTTATCTTCATCTTCCATAAATATACCGTTTTTTGGACCACATTAATTTAAAATGGTCGGGGAAGATGTTCAGAGAGTTCCTCTGCGTTTGGATGAGCAGGCCGGGGATCTAGAGGTATCCTTACCTGTGTCATTCACTATTCGCTCAGACACAATTGAGACAGCAATTTCTTCAGATAGAGTGAATTTGGATGCTATGTCTTATGCAGATCACCTGACAAGAGTTATGGCGCAACGTCTCAATGGAAAGGAATTTGAGGACGTTAGTACCTCTCTTAGAGTTCTTTCCAGGGCAATTATGTATACCACATAAAACTCTGCCCTGACAGTTGCTAATCTGGAGTTAGTCAGCCGTGATGCTGCCCTTGCGTCATCATCACTGATGGATGACAAGGTGAAAAGCTCTCTCCGAGTCGCTCTGGTCTCCAGACATATTATTTTCGGCGACTAGCTTTCGTTAGTGTATGAACAGGCTACTAAGAAAACGTCTAGTGTTCTGCTTTTGAAGTCGGCATATCATCAACCTGCTTCAGAAGACATGAGTAAAGGAGGGTCTTCCAAACAAAAATCGTCAAAAGGAAACTCCTCACGAGGGTACAAGAAACCATCTTATAATTACTCTGGAGGTTGTCAGTATAGTGACTTGGGAAAGGGGAGTAGGTCTGATCGGGACTATCGGTCAGATGCCCCCAGGCCGATGAGACGAGGTTCTTCGTGGGGAGGATGTGGTTTCTCCTCCCGTAAGCCTCGCAGGTCATACAGGTGATGGTTAAGACCTCTATTGCCGGCCAGTTGGCGTAAGGTTATCAGGCTCTGCCAAAAACTGGATAACAGTCATGGAAGATCAGTGGGTGAGAAGTGTAGTCTTGGACGGCTTACGGCTATCATTCTGAGCGAAACAGGCTCTCTTATCAAAGGAAGCAATAGAGGTCGTCGAGAATCTGGATTCTCAAGGTGTTTACAGTCACCTGTTCCTCGTACCTAAGCCAGACAGCTCGTTCCAACCGGTAATAGACTTGAGCTGGATAAACAAGCTTATCATGACTCGAAAAATTATATATGGAGACCATTCGGTCGGTAAGGGCAAACGTTCGAGTGAACGACTATGCGGCAAGCATAGATCTAAAGGATGCATACTTTCATGATTGGTACATCCGGCATTCAAAAAGTACCTACGGTTTGCCATACAAGGGAAGGTGTATCAGTTCAGAGCAATGTACTTTGGTCTGAACCTGGCTCCCTGGGCATTCACTCGAATAATGAACTCAGTAATGTCATACTTCCGAGCTAATTCATCTCCGGTAAGGTCGGCTAACTTGGACGACATTCTACAGAGATACGGCAACAGAATTATTCTTCAGAACGATGTTCAGAGAATGCTTCTATTACTCCGACGTCTCGGTTTCATAGTAAACAAGAAAAAGTCGGATCCAGCTCCGTCCAAGTCATTCACTCACTTGGGAATGAGCTTCAAGACTCACAACAATCTGGTTCGTCTGCCATTACTCAGAGCGAAATTAGTCAGTTGTTATGCTCGCTTTTGTCTACACTCAGATGCATTAACAGCGAGGGAATTCATGCGATTGATGGGGTTGTGCAGAGCGGCTGCGGATCTTATTCCAATGGGCTGCCTGCACACTCGTCCCCTCCAGATATTCTTTACTCAGAACTGGAGTGTGAAGACACTTTTGCTCAAACCAGTATTGTTTTAACGGACCTAGTAAAACAAAGAGTTCAGATTTGGGCAGATATTCAGTGGTTATCCGCTGCAACTGCCGGATCCGGCTTTCACGATTATGACGGATGCGAGTCAGACAGGTTGGGGCGTGACCCTAAGTCCCGTAGACTTGAAGTGTCAGGTTCTTTGGGACCCTCAGTTCCAGGAGAAACACATAAACATCAAGAGATGATGTCAATATGGCTAGCGCCACAACATTGGATTCACATAATAGCGGACATCCATGTTCAGATTTTGTCGGACAACTTGACACTAGTAGCATACATCAGGAACCAGGGCAGCACCCATTCATTTCCGTTATGCAAACTAACGGAGAAGATTCTCCTATACGTCATGAATCATCGTGTTCAGCTTTCTGTCCGTCATATACCAGGTCGTATGAACGTACAAGCAGTCTCGCTCTCTCGGAAAGGTAGGCAGTTGCATTCGGAGTGGACGCTCAACAAGCAAGTATTTGGGCAGATTTGCTACCAGTGGGATCGCCCCATGATAGATCTGTTTGCGACGCACCGGAACAATCAGTTACCGACGTTCGTGTCACCATGCCCAGATCATCGA
Source organism: Pictodentalium vernedei (assembly GCA_031216915.1). Taxonomy (NCBI): domain Eukaryota; kingdom Metazoa; phylum Mollusca; class Scaphopoda; order Dentaliida; family Dentaliidae; genus Pictodentalium; species Pictodentalium vernedei. Next base: position 623,481,355 of record CM062295.1, read on the forward strand.
GCGTACGCAGTAGACGCTTTGTCGATCTCATGGGAATGAATGTTAGGATATGCGTATCCTCCAATTCCGTTGATTCAGTAGATTATGGTAAAAATCAAACAGTCTCGTTGTGAAATCCTACTAGTAGCACCTCTGTCGTCAAAGAAACCTTGGATCAATCTTCTAAGGTGTCTGTTATGGGACGTTCCTCGGAAACTTCCTCCACGAGAGGACCTTCTTTATCAGGGCAAGCATTTGTTCTTCACGTCCTTCTCTGCCCTTAGTGGCATTATGGAGTCAGTTAGACGTGAAGGAACCATTGCAGTTCCTATATTATTTGATGACTAACACAAAAACAATTAAAGTAATGCGGGTGAGGAGGGTTCGATATGACTTCGAATCCCCCCCCCCCCCCTCCCCCACCATCAATGTGTTAAGAGGTGATTACCGGCAAGACGTAGTATTCTTCCCGTAAGCCTCGTTTGAGTTTAAGTACATACATGCATTTCATGACTTCTCGATTGACAGCTGGGTCGTGTTCTATGGCGACCTCATGGGCACATCCACTTTTTAGTTGGTTGGTTTCCTGTGGTTGTTTCGTCTATATGTCATATACAAGCGCATAATTCATCATCAATAAATTGCTAGTCTTTGGGTACCTCGGAGACTGTCTAGTCAGTTAACTGGTATTCAGATGATTACATGCGGGATTTCAATGCTCACGAACATAATAAATAAATTATTAGGCAGATGCATTATTGTATGGTATGGACCTAGAAATAATTAATTATTTCGGGGGCAGTCCGTGTCGAGTCTGTTATCACAGCTCGTTCCATTTCTTGATCCAAGTTTCTATGAATGTCAGTACCCAATCGAATACACCTTGTCTTACACTCTTGTATATTCGCACGTTTCCATATTCATAGATATCGGATAGTACAAGTTGGGGAGTGGTATTACTGGAATTTATTGTACACCTGAATGGAGTCGCCTGTGGGTTACCTCGGAAGTGTGTTTACTCTCCAGAGATCGTCCATTGTGATTCTATTGGACATGTGTATGTTATATATTATATCACCGGTTTTCGACCTATCTGCGTATGCCGACTCCGGTATACGTTACAAGCGGGTGATATTAATTACCGGGATCGCCACTATAGCCTTAACTCCTGAAGTGGCCTTAAGCACCAATTTATTAATAAAAATTTATACTAATTCTGAAGTCCTAGGCCCTCCGCCTTTTTACGATTCAGCTAGTCTGGGCCATTGGGTTATAGTGTTAAAATATTATAAATTTAAAGTAATTTGTATATTTTTTATACTTACCAATGGCCCAGACGGAGATGGCCCTCCCATGAGTGGGATCTCATTCCTCCCTGCTGAAGTATTATGTAGTACTCTCTTCTACAAAGAATGATGTTGGCACCAATTCCAGTCACTTCATGACGGCAGCGCATGCGCTGAGAGTAAATGTATGGAAGGCCAAAGAGGACTTTTAATTTTCAGTTTTGCAAGCACATTTTGGGGATTGGGGGGTTAAAAATTTGTGTTTGGCCCGTGATAACTTTGAGTTAGCACCAGCTAGTCTGGGCCATTGGCAAGTATAAAAATATACAAATTACTTTAAATTTATAATTTTTTTGTAATTGTCATCCTCTTATTGTGTTGAGAAAAGGGTTAATGTTATAGTTTTGATTCTGAACACTTAATATTGTATACACTGGGAATTATCCATTTGTGCTTGAGAAGGTCAGCATGCGCCCTAATGGCTTAGATGTAGCCCAATGGCATAGATGTTCTATCCCACCAAATCAGTTCTGAAGGGCATCATGCAGCCCAATGGCTAAGATGTTCCATCCCCCCCCCCCCCCAAATCAGGTCCAAAGGGCAGCATACACCCTAATGGCTTAGATGTAGCCCAATGGCATAGATGTTCCATCCCCCAAATCTATTCCAAAAGGCATCATGCAGCCCAATGGCTTAGATGTTCCGTCTCCCCAAATCAATTCCGAAGGGCAGCATGCAGCCCAATGACATAGATATTCTATCCCTTCCAAATCAGTTCTGAAGGACATCATGCAGCCCAATGGTTTAAATGTTTCATCTCCCCAAATCAGTTCCACAGGGCAGCATGCAGCCCAATGGCTTGGATGTTCCATCCCTCCAAATCAGTTCCAAGGAGCGGCTTGCCGATTGATGGCTTATATGTTCCATCCCACCAAATTAATTCCAAAGGGCGGCATGCAGCCTAATGGCTCAGATATTCCATCTCCCAAAAGCAATTCCAAAGGACAGCATTCAGCACAATGACTAAGATGTTCCATCCCCCCCAAATCAAACCCAAACCTACTTGAGAAGATGTATCGTCAAAGATTTTGGTCAAGTAGATTATTGACATCAAGGAAAAAGATTTGGGGCTCACCCTGTCACTCGCAGACCTCAGGAGCCCCATTCTGCAGTCTTGAAGTAAACTTGTGAATTACATTCAGTGTACTTTGGCAGTTGTTTCTAGGCAAGTCATGGCTTCCTCTATAGTCAGCCAAGATTTGCCTAGAAGCAACTGCAAATACACAGTATGTCGACTATCAAAGTGTAGCAAAAATATACAGAAATGTTCAGACTTCCAAGAGTTAACTTATGCTCTGTCATGGTAAGGTGTACTGCACGTCGATGGTGCACCTGTCTTGAACTAGTGCTAACACAGCTTGTGTGGCGTTAGTATGTTGGGGAGCTGAGAGTTGCTTGTCATTGCTCAGTGTCCTCTCTGGGTACTCCGCCCATAAAACCATTGTGGTCATGATTAGCCATTGTGCAGAAATATGTGACCTTAAACCCCAATAAATAAATTAATAAATAAATAAATGGTGAGTTTGGGGTACAGTCTCAAACCAAGTGGCAAAGGATGTGCCACCAAAAATCATTTAGACGAGAGTAATGCATGTGCAAGTGTGTGTGCAAGTGCGTGTGAAAGTGCCAGTGTGTGTGCAAGTGACCAGTCACCTCTTACAAAGAGGCCTAGAGCTATCTGATGGTAAACAATATATGTTGGGTACAAGGTTGAAAACTATAAAAGAACTGCTTTCTGTGCAAGTGCCGGAAATATGTATTTTTATACTGTACCAATGACCCAGATATTGCTGGTGCTAACTCTTAAAAATCTAGGGCCAAACACAAATTTTGCCCCCCAATTCCCAAAATTTGCATCTAAAACCGAAAAATCATGTCCTAAATGGTCCTCCATACTTTCCCTCCACTGCGCATGCGCAGTGTCAAGGAGGTCTCGAAATTGGTGCCAATTATTATTCTTTGTTTGGCCCTTCATCAGTTCACATCTGACTGATATTTGTGCTTGTAAATCTCAGTTTAAATGATGCCAGACACGTAATTATTAGAGAAATGGTGGATATAAAGAGGAATTAGAAGGAGGAGAGGAAAAATGAGTGGCAGGAAATAATCAGGGCTGTAACTTAAAATTTTTTTTATGAAATTATGTTATGTTGCCTAATTTCAAGGCATGTGCCTGTTGTCATTCTTGCTATAAAGTTACACTGCTTATTCAGTGTTTCCTCTCTCCCTTTCCTTTAAGTCCCCCCTTGCTATTCTCCCATGCTTTTGGCATATATTTTCTGTAATATTATTACTAAAATTTCTTGGGAGTTTTAGCTGGGTAACAGAATGAATTCTCTTCTTTTCCCCATGTTTACGTCCTCACCCATGGGTGTTTAGGCATTGTGTTCTGCATTTACCATCTGATGTTCTGCAGTTTCTTCCCTGGAAGCCCCTGTTGTGCATCAGATAGTATTATTATTGGTAACTGATTTCGGGCCATGTTTTTCAGTGCCTGGAGTCATGTTTCTGGTGTTTATACACTTCTTGTTTACATTGACAACGGTCTCTGTGGAGGGGGATTTCTTGTCTTTGTATTAGCTTAATCATAACAAGATACATTATTATTATACGTAAGTGTTGCATTAATTTTTTAAAATATTTTTAAAATTTTTGTCCACACTTAGGCTTTTTGGGATCCATTGGGGCTCAACGTTACTTTTCAGAAACTTGGGCTTTTCTGAAAAAATATTTTTTCAAAAAAATTTTTTGATTTCAATTATTTTTTCTATGTTAATGGATCATGTTATTATGTATCTTTGTTTGCAGGGGTTGGTGCGAGTACTAGGACTTTTTGTATTCTTTTCACAATGAAAGGATATTGTTCAAATTGTAATAAGAGGAAATCTTCCTCTGACTTTCATAATCATTGTATTAATTGTAGTCAGTGTACTCGCACTAACTCCTGTTCAGTATGTGTCAACTGGGATGACAAAGAACGACGCTATATATAAGCTTGCTACCAAAACAGGCAAGTCTGGTTTCTTGTCCGCAAATGCTCTAAATCTGCCTTTCATCAATTCAAGGAATAAATTCGAAACGGCAGGACAGGGCATACCGAGAGTTCCTCTGCGTCTAGACGACCAGGCTGAAGACCTAGAATTGTCTATACCGTCGTCTATGTCAATTCCAGCCACGACGTTGGAAACGACAATAATGTCTAACAGAATTAACTTTGACGCTTTATCATACGCAGACCACCTTACTAAGGCGTTATTATTACGTCTTCAAGGGAAAGAATTCCAGGATATACAATCCTCATTAAGACTTCTTTCAAGGGCAGTAGCTTATTCCATGTATAACTCTGCCCTTTCAGTGGCAAACCTGGAGTTGGTTAGACGTGACGCAGCCCTAGCTACATCCACGCGCGTGGATGGTAAGGTGAAGAACTCTCTCAGAGTCGCTTCGGTCTCCGGAGAGCTTCTCTTCGATGGCAAGCTTTCAGCAATCTATGATAAGATAACTAAGAAAGCTTCGGTTCTCTGCTATTCAAATCCGCTTCCAAAAAGTCGGATACAGCAGAAAAGAGTAAGACAGGCACTTCTCGGACAAGTACACCCAAGAGAAGTTCCTATAGAGGTTCTTATACGTCCTCTAGGTCTTATTCTAGAGACTGTCAAGGCAGCGACTCTCGTGCGGGACGTTATTCTGGCCGAGATAACCGGTCAGACGTCCCTAGGTCGACGGGGCGAGGTGCGGGTCATGGAGGACGTAGTTTCTCCTTCCGCAAGCCTCGCAGGTCCAGGAGGTGATGGTTTGAACCTCTATCGTGTTCCGGTAGGCGGAAGATTATCGAGTTTTATAAACGAGTGGGCGTCAATTACGGACGACCCCCTGGGTCCGAGGGGTAATTTCGGAAGGATTAAGAATATCCTTCAAACGAAGGCCTCCATTAACTCGAAGTCCAAAATGGACTCAGCTTCCGTCAAAGCCACAGAAAAGAGATGCTCTTTTATCAGAAGTACAGTCTCTTCTGACGAAGAACGCGGTAGAGGTCGTAGAAGACCAGGAATCACCGGGTTTCTACAGCCATCCGTTTCTGGTTCCGAAACCAGACGGCTCGTTCCGTCCAGTCATAGATCTGAGATGGATAAACAAGCTGATCGTCGCTCCGAAGTTCTATATGGAGTCAATTCGATCAGTCAGAGCGAGTATTCGGGTGAACGACTATGCTACAAGCATAGATCTCAAAGATGCGTACTTTCACGTCATGGTACATCTGACATTCAGAAAGTATCTACGCTTCGCAGTCCTAGGAGTTGTATATCAGTTCCGAGCGATGTGCTTCGGTTTGAACCTAGCGCCCTGGGCTTTCACTCGAGTAATGAACTCGGTAATGATACATTTCCGAGCTCATTCGTCTGCGGTAACGTCGGCCTACCTGGACGACATTCTTCAGAGGCACGGTAACAAGTTAACGCTTCAGAATGATGTGCAGAATCTGCTTCTATTACTCCGACATCTCGGTTTTATAATAAACGAGGAGAAGTCGGATCTGGTGCCGTCCAAGCCATTCACTCATCTGGGAATGAGCTTCGAGACGCACAACAATCTCGTTCGTCTGCCGTTAACCAGAGCGAAATTAATCAGTTGTTACGCTCGCTATTGTCTTCACTCAGACAAAGTCACAGCGAGAGAGTTCATGAGACTGATAGGTCTGTGCGGAGCTGCTGCGGATCTCATTCCGATGGGGTGGTTACGCACTCGTCCTCTCCAAATTTTCTTGACTCAGAATTGGAGTGTAAAGATTCATTCGCTCGATATAGACGTTCTCTTGTGAAATCAAGTGAAACAAGAGATTCAGACTTGGGCAAACATTCAGTGGTTGACTCAGGGAGTCCCACTGCAGTTGCCGGATCCGAGTTTTACGATTATGACGGATGCCAGTCAAACAGGTTGGGGTGCAACGTTGATCCCAACGGATTCAAAGTGCCAGGGTCTTTGGGATCCGCAGTTTCTAGGCAAGCACATAAACATCAAGAAAATAATGTCAATTTGGCTTGCACTACGTCATTGGATGAACATTATTCAGAAAGCACATGTCCAAATCCTGTCTGACAATACGACAGTAGTAGCGTATATCCGGAACCAGGGAGGCACTCATTCCGTTCCGTTATTCTATTTTACGGAAAGAATCCTTCTGTTTGTTCTAGAACACCAAGTTCTGCTTTCGGTCCGTCATATTCCGGGTCGTCTGAATGTATTAGCAGACTCCCTTTCATGGAAGGGTTGCATGTTGCCGTCAGAATGGACTCTCAACAAACAGGTATTCAATCAGATTTGCTACCAATGGGAGCGGCCAATGATAGACTTATTTGCGACACAACTCAACAATCAGTTGCAGACGTATGTGTCTCCATGTCCGGATCCCCGAGCATATGCAGTAGACGCTCTATCGATCTCGTGGGACGGAATGATAGGATATGCGTATCCTCCAGCGCCGTTGATTCAGTAGATATTGCTAAAGATAAAACAATCTCAATGCAAAATTCTGTTGGTAGCATCTCTGTCTCCACAGAGACCGTGGATAAATCTACTCAGGTGTCTGCTGTGGGACTTACCGCGGAAGCTTCCTCCACGAGAGGATCTTCTTTCGCAGGGGAAATCGCGTCAACTCCATCACAACCCGCAAGGTCTCAACCTTCACGTATTTCCGTTGTACGATCCTTCTTGCACGGCAAGCATTTTACAAGACGAGCAGTGGACGCAATTTCTAGCTGTAGGAGGACCTCCTCTTCGCTAAACTATGTGGCTAAGTGGAAGGTCTTTTGTCGTTGGTGTAGGGATCATTCTGTTGATATTTTTGATCCCTCCATTCCAGACATTGCAAACTTTCTAGTATTCTTGTTTGATGAGATCAAACTGCAGCCTGTTACTATTAAAGGTTATAGGTCCATGTTATCTGATACCTATGCACACCATGATAGTTTACAAATTGGATCTAATGTCTCTTTATCTAAATTAGTTAGAAACTTCTCGATAAATAGACCTAGAACCCTTAGATTAATTCCTAAATGGAATTTAGCTTGGGTTCTTCTTAAACTAAAAGAAAAGCCATTTGAGCCTCTTGAGACAGTGGACTTCAAATTCTTATCTTATAAGACAGCATTTCTCTTAGCTTTCTCTTCTGCTAGAAGAGTCAGTGAGCTTCATGCACTATCTGTGGACGATTCTCACTATCGTAGTGTCGGGAACACTATTGCCTTTACTACTAATGTTGGATTTTTAGCTAAGAATCAGGCTCCTAATAAATATCCGGAACCTATTGTTAATAAGGCCCTTCCGTCTTCGGATGGGCATAGACCTTTACTCTGTCCGGTTAGAGCTTTACGTGTTTATAAACGAAGATCTCAGTTTATCAGAAAGGGACGAAAACACTTCTTTCTGTCTCTGATACCTAATAGAAAGGACATTACGGTCCATTCTATTGCTAGATGGATTCAATTAACTATCCGTACTGCTTATGATAATCTATCTTCAACTCAGCAGTCTGTGCTTAAGATTTTGGCTCATGAAGTAAGAGCTCTTTCTACATCTTGGGCTTACGCAAATAGTGTTGCTGTTACAGATTTAATGAAGGCTGCATATTGGTCTCAGCCATCCACATTCACAAATTTTTATCTCAGAAATATTGAGTCCATTTCTGGAGACCTGCATTGTTTAGGTCCGTTATCTGTTGCTCAGAATGTCGTCCACTAAACAGTTGCAACTATAGTTATGCAGGCTTTCTGTTCCGGCAGTGACTCCGTCCTGCTGCCCTCTTCGCTCTGGGCTATTTGACCCAGGGGAAGGGGGGGGGGAGGGTGTTCCCTTAGGTCACCTGCTTTATAGTGAAAAGCAAGGGGATACCTCCTCCGGAGTCAGTAATTCTGAGTCATTTCCGGGATGGTTTTAAAGTGTAAAGTTAATGTTTAAAATTCATTCATGTCATATTTTTAAAGTGTAGCTCGGTGTGAAGCATTTGTATATGTCACGTGTCAAACGGGCGTTAATATACAAACCTCGGACACTTTTAAAAGAGTATAAAGAGTCTCAACTCTCTGGACTGACTTTATTTATTGGCTTACTTTAAAAATAATTAGCATAAAGGGTTATACTGGATGTTAATAGAGAACATGAATGTTATTATGCTCAATTACGGAGGGTGTTGTGTCTTTGTAATTTATCATAAATAAGACAGATACATGTAAAGCCTAATACTCCTTTTCTCCTCGAGGGGATGACTCTATTATATATAGTTGAGCTTATTGGATTTTCCTCTATGTCCTAGGCCCTCCATCCTTTTTACTATTCAGCTATGTCTGGGTCATTGGTACAGTATAAAAATGTTAAAAAATTTATAGTAATTTATATATTTTTTATACTTACCAATGACCCAGACAGGGATGGCCCTTCCAGGAGTTGGGAACTCTCACCTCCCCGCTGAGTACATAGCGCTGACCAGGCACTGCTTGTAAGAATGATAATTGGCGCCAGTTTCGGAACGCCCTTGACACTGCGCATGCGCAGTAAGGGCAAAGTATGGAGGACCATTTAGGACAGGATTTTTCGGTTTTAGATGCAAATTTTGGGGATTGGGGGGCAAAATTTGTGTTTGGCCCTAGATTTTTAAGAGTTAGAACCAGCAATGTCTGGGTCATTGGTAAGTACAAAAAATATATAAATTACTATAAATTTTTTAACTTTCCTTTGAAAAGGTAAAGGTGTCGGTTATGGATAACAGGAAGCATGAATCCAGATTTTATATTCTTTTCAGATAATTTTGAAATATAAATTTCTTAGGATTAACAAGATAAATTGTCACTTAAATTTTAAAACTTTTCAATATACAGAATTTAAATGTCAGAAGCCCCCCCCCCCCCCCCCCCTCCTCCCCTCCCACCCATCCAAATATGGTGTCTAAATCAATTTTATCTTTTTTAGGCCTTATGTGCCATCATTGCTGTGTGCATTGATAACACCAATGTTGTCAGATGGAGTGATCTCAATGCCTTGCCATTGTTTTTATTGGCAGGACAGAAACGAATTGATGAATTGATTTTTTTGATCTGATGAATTTGACCACTTATGAATAGGCTATTGGAAAAAAAGTGTTTCTCAGACAACTTTTCCTGAATTTTTTGATGAGAAAGCGACAGTTTTTAGCTTACCAACGAAGTTGTGTGAGCTTATGTCATGACCCGAGGCACATCAGTGTCGGCATCAACACTTGTGTTAAAGTTATTGTACCAGTCCACTTTGACTTTCAGCCCTGTTGCTATGCACCTCATACTGTATTTCTATGGCTTACAATTACCTACAGACCCTTAACTTTATTGATTTTTAGTGTTTTTGTAATGTTAGACTTTTTTGTCTGTTTCTGACCTGTTTTGCTATACATAAGTGGAGGCTACCACCGGTATGCTGTGGCTTTTATATTTTATATATGTGTTAAATTCATCAATATAAGATGACATTAATGCTTGGCCGGACATTTTTCGGAGATTTTTGACATTTTTAATGCAATGTTAGACTTTTTTGTCAGTGTCGACTCAGAAAATTTCTGACCTCTTTTCCTATACCTTGAGTGGAAGCTACCACCAGTATGCTGTGGCTTTTATATTTCATATATGTGTTAAATGCATCAATATAAGATGACATTAATGCTTAGCTGGACATTTTTTGGAGATTTTTGACTTTTTTACTGCAATGTTAGACTTTTTTGTCACTGTGGACATAGAAAATTTCTAACCTGTTTTGCTATGCATGTACATGACCGGACTTTTTTGCAGATTTGTAATAATCCAAGATTTATTGCATGCACCCCTCTTGTTTATTCTTTTTTTCAGCAATCACTTAAACAGTTCGAAGTGTCCCAAAAAAATATGAAATGTGTTCCCTCATGGGAATCATGTCATTCAGCAGTTGGGTTTTTTTTTTTGCAGTTTGGAGTCCCCATCTTAATTTATGAAAATTTGGAAAGAATCCGCTTTATTTGGTGTAGATTTTGCCTGCTTCAAAATAAAACGGGTAAAAGTAAGTGTTGCAGAATATCAGTGGTGGAGGATTGTTTTTTTTTTTGTGGAATTTTAACTCATAACCCTATGAGTATTTTTAAAATATTTTTCATCAATTAGTGATGGCTGCTATGAAGCAGCCTTGACTAGATTTGGTGAAATATTTATCAATATTTAATTCAAGAAATTGTTAGCCAAAAGGTCTCTTTAATTTATGGGGGTGGGGGTTGATTAATTTTACCCAAATTATACTTATATTGGTGACAAGAGATTTCATGTCCTGAGAAGGAATATCTGCCAGCAGCCTGTAAGATGTTAATAACTTGGAATATGCCTGAGAAAAAACAATTTTCAATGGCTTTTGCTTCCCTACCATGCAGACTATTAAGTACACTTGCAGATTGCATTGAAAGTACCCTAGCATTTGTTTCTAGTCAAGTTTTAACTGCCTTATATACAGCCAAGGCTTGACGAGGAAAAACAGCAAAGTCAAAGGACATAGCTTATTATGATGAACCAAAAATATGTAAAATGCTGGGTCCGACAAGATTTATAAGGAAGAAATTGGCTGAACATTGATGACATCGAATAAATTTACTCCTTGCATGCTGTTGGTGGATATTCCTGCCCATGACAGGAAACACCTTGCATTAACCCTTTACCCAACGAATCGCCCGCATCCGCCCGCGTAATATTCAAATTCAGCAGTTGAAAAAATATTATTTTTCAACAAAACCATATCATGTGACCCCTCATTGGAACGAGCTCGTCGAGCTCGTTCCAACGAGGGGTCACATGATATGGTTTTATTGAAATTTTTTTTAAAATTTGAAAAAATGATATTTAAAATAATAAATTTTGATATCGCCTGCGTTGGGTAAAGGGTTAAAATAAGTTTAATTTGAAGATATTTAACTAAATTTTCCCCTGTAAGTTCTATACACTTTTTAACTAATGATTTCTTGTGTCAAATTTTCATGAATTTTTCATCAAATCTAGTCATGGCTGCTTCACAACAGCCATGACAATATTTGATGAAAAATATTTTTTAATTACTCCATGGGTTAAGTCTTAAAGGCCTAATTCCGACCAATAACTTTTTAATGCAAAGGAACAGGTTCCCCAACATACATTGTTTGGGTAAACTCAAATCTTGTTTTCTAAGTACCTTGTCGCCTGTTTCTAGGCAAGTCTCAGCTGCCTCTATTGGCACCCAAGACTTAACTAGAAACAACTGCAAAGCCACAGGAAGTAGACTTTCAAAGTATAGCGAAAATGTATAAAAATCTCCAGGCTCTTAAGAGTTAATCATCATTTCTTACGTTTCTTTTTAGGTTGAAACATTGATTCACTGGTTACTAAGAATGTATTCTTCTCTTTGCCACATATATACAGAACATGTTGGGAACCCAGCCAACATGGTATATTGGCAGCATGTATCAAACCCACAGCAGGTGGTTCAACTTGACAAAAAAGGACTGATTTACAGAAAGCACACACTTGACAGTCATGTAATAATAAAAAGAGGAAAATATTCTGTGTGCAAAGCTCATTTTATCTCTATAGATAGTGTTCAGGACACTTTAGAAGACTCAAAGAAATTCTCATTTGATTTCTTTGACCCATACTTTGATACAGTGAATGCCTTTAATTGGTGTGACACAGAAATTGAATCTTTGCCAAGTAACTTTTTCAAAAAGTTCAAGAATCTCGAGTGTTTCAAAATACAAGCTAAAAATCTCAAACAGCTTCCCAGTGGACTGTCAGAGTGCAATAAACTAAAATATGTTTACATTGAGGGAATGCCTATAGAGGAACTTCCACAAGACTTGATGAAAAGTGAATCTGTGGAGGAGGTAGTGTGTAGTGATTTGTTAATCAGAGATTTACCTGCTCAATGGACACCAACCACCAATCTAACAAGATTATGTCTCAAGGATTCTTTGATTGAAGTACTACCAGATGCAGTGTGTCAATTACAAGGACTTGTCTCTCTAGATCTGAGTGGAAATTTGCTTACTGCTCTACCAGTCACATTTGGAAAGTTGGCCAGTTTAAAAATTCTACTGCTACAAGGTGAGACATTATAAAAAACAATGACCAAGTTTGAGGTGGATAGTGCAGTTTATCTCCCTGAGGAATACTGCCTCAGGAGACTATCCACAATGTCTGCCTCCAGCCTGGCTATCATTATATCCTCACTTCTGAAGAGATTGAAGAGTATACCGGATTTGGATTGCCTGCCTGCCTGCCTGCCTGCCTGCCTGCCTGCCTGCCTTCTTGTCCATCTGAATCCATCCATCCATCCATCCATCCATCCATCCATCCATCCATCCATCCATCCATCCAGAGCCATATCTCAGCTGTGAGTGTATGGATTTCATTGAAATTCAGTATGCTGTATCCATTATACCCTCACTTTCGAAGAGATTGCGGAGTATGCTGGATTTGGATTTTCTGCCTGCCTGCCTGCCTGCCTGCCTGCCTGCCTGCCTGCCTGCTGTCTGTCTGTCGGTCTGTCTGTGCCTACCTGCCTGTCTGCCTTCTTGTCCATCTGAATCCATCCATCCATCCATCCATCCATCCATCCATCCATCCATCCATCCATCCATCCATCCATCCATCCATCCATCCATTCAGAGCCATATCTAAGCTTTGAGTGTATGGATTTCATTGAAATTCAGTATGCTGTATCCATTATACCCTCACTTTCGAAGAGATTGAGGAGTATACTGGATTTGGATTTTCTGCCTGCCTGCCTGCTGTCTGTCTGTCTGTCTGTCTGTCTGTCTGTCTGTCTCTCTCTGTCTGTCTGTGTCTGTCTTGTCTGTCTGTCTGTCTGCCTGTCTGTCTCTGCCTTCCTGCCTTCTTGTCCATCTAAATCCATCCATCCATCCATCCATCCATCCATCCATCCATCCATCCATCCATCCATCCATCCATCCATCCAGAGCCATATCTCAGCTGTGAGTGTATGGATTTCATTAAATTCAGTCTGCTGTATCCCTTGGATGGATGGGCCACTTCTGCCACATGTTCAACAGAGTTGCTCATACTATGTTCACCTGAGTTATGGCATTCACTTTGTCAAATTTCATGTCTGTCTGTCTGTCTGTCGTCTGTCTGTCTGTCTGTCTGTCTGTCTGTCTGTCTGTCTGTCTGTCTGTCTGTCTGTCTGTCTGTCTGTCTGTCTGTGCCTGCCTGCCTTCTTGTCCATCTGAATCCATCTATCTGTCCATCCATCCATCCATCCATCCATCCACCCATCCATCCATCCATCCATCCATCCATCCATCCATCCATCCATCCATCCAGAGCTATATCTCAGCTGTGAGTGTATGGATTTCAATGAAATTCAGTATGCGGTATCCTTGGGATGGCCCACTTCTGCCACACATTGAACTGAGTTGCTCACACTATTTTTCCATTTAGAAATATCATTCGCCCTGACACAGACCAATCCCTCAACTTGGAACTGGTAGGGGGTATGCCAGAGCCTCTTGTGTAATCTCTTGTTATTTTGAGTATACCATATAAGTTGTGATTTAGCATTGCAAAGCCTTCTTGCACTCAAGGTACGAAATACACCACCACCTATGTTATTCTGTAGATTATGGGGCATAAAACATAAAACAAACCAAAAACATGAACTTTTGATGGCAAAAGAAATAATTACAAATATAAAAAATAAAATTAAAAAACCAACCACCCACTAACTAGCACTTTTACAAAAAATGGTCTGAGAAACAGAAAATTTTCTTTGTGGGGCCTGACAAGGTTATTCAACACCCCATCACACCACTTTCTGACTTTGACATTGAGAGACTCACACAGTGTACTTTACATTCAAAATGATTGACAGCTGTAAAAATTTATTCAAATCCGAGTTCATCATTCTGTGTAATTCACCTTGCCTTAGGTGTAGTGTTTCTGTGATGCGTCTACAGGACGTCTTGGTCTGAGAGGTGAACATTGCAAAAGATGTTGACTGTTAATGGTCCTTGGATGGAGAACATTGTGAAATAACTAACAACAGGCCATGTGAAATTAACATAGTGTCTAAGATTGAGGTATAATAAGGCCCCACAAGGCCATACAAAGTAGATCTTCTGTTTCTCAGGCCATTATTTGTAAAATTGCATGCGGGCAAGCAGGTTTTTATTTTATTTTTTATTTCTGTAATTATTTCTTTGCCTCCAAAAGTTCATGTCCTTGGTATGTTTTAGGCCTCATAATCTATGGAGAAGCATGGGTGGTGGTGTATTTCGTCCCTTGAGAGCAAGAAGGCTTTGCAATGCTAAAGCATTGCAAAGCCTTCTTGCACTCAAGGGACAAATTTATCAATTTTTTTTAACTTTGATAAAATTTCAGACATAAACCATTTAATTATTATTTTTTTCAAGTTTGCATTGGTTATAAAAAGAGAGCATGCGGCAGCCAAAAGGACTATGTCGGAGGGCCTGAGAAACAGATTTTTATTTCTTTTAGGCCCAAAGTAGATGTTCTGTTTTTCAGGCCAGTTTTTGTAAAATTGCATGTGGGCGGGCATTTTTTAATTTTATTTTTGTAATCATTTCATCAGAAGTTCATGACCTTTCTTTGTTTTATGTTTTACACCTCATCATCTTCAGAATAACATGGGTGGTGGAGTATTTCATCCCTTGAGTGCAAGAAGGCTTTGCAGTGCTAAACATTGCAAAGCCTTCTTGCACTCAAGGAACAAATTTATCAATTTTATTAACTTGGGTAAAATATTTTTATTTTTTTAAGTTTGCATCGGTTATAAAAAGAGAGCATGTGGCAGACAATAGGATCATGCAGGGGGCTGAGAAACAGTTTTGAAACTTTTTTAGGCCTTACGGAATTTGTAGAGGCCCTTATTCTTCAGGTTTATCAATTTTTATCCCCCCTAAAAATTTTGGGGGATATAACCGCGCTGCCATCTGTCCATCCATCTGTATGTCCATGTGGGTTAGGCATGATAAGAAGAAGAACCCTATTTATTTTGAGATCATTGTGCCAAAGATCAAGGTCACAGTGACCTTGAACTTTAATTTTTATCAGTATGGATTTCCGCTCTGCAATTGTCCCCCCAAAATTTTTGGGGGGACTATAGAAATCAGCGGTGTCCGGCCATCAGTCCGTCCGTCCATCCATCCGTCTGTGCATCCGTCCCACTTGGTGTCCCCATGATAACTCCAGTTTGGATCATTTGATTGGAACCACTTTTGGTATGTGACCTTCTTAGCCCAAACCACAGGTCAAGTTCGAATATGGGTTCAGCCAGATTATTTTTATTAGAGTGAAACCCCTTTTTTTATACTGTACCAATGACCCAGACATAGCTGGTGCTAACTCTAAAAAATCTAGGGCCAAACACAAATTTTGCCCCCCAATCCCCAAAATTTGCATCTAAAACCAAAAGAAATCATGTCCCAAAGGACCTCCATACTTTGCCCTTACTGCGCATGCACAGTGTCAACGATGTTCTGAAATTGGCGCCAATTATCATTCTCTGTTTGGCCCTTCATCAGTCAACATCTCACTGATCTTTTTGCTTGTAAATCTCAGTTTAAAGGATGCCAGACACGTAATTATTGGAGAAATGGTGATTCTAAGGAGGATATAGAAGGAGGAGAGGAAAAAGGAGTGACAAAAAATAATCAGGGCTGTACTTAAAATTTTTTATGAAATTATGTTAAGTTGCCTATTTTCGAGGCATGGGCCTCTTGTTGTCATTCTTGCTATAAAGTTGCACTGCTTATTCAGTGTTTCCTCTCCCCTGGTCTTCTAAGTCCCCCCTTGCTATTCTCCCATGCTTTTGGCATATTTTTGAGAAAGATCATTTTTAAATTCTCTTGGGAGAGTTAGCTTGGTTACAGAATGAATTCTGTTATTTTCCCCATAGTTACGTTTTCACCCATGGGTGTATAAACGTTGTGTTCTGCATCTACCATCTGATGTTCTGCAGATTCTCCCCTGGGAGTCTCTGTCTTGCATCAGATAGAGTGTAATTTTGATGACTGATTTTGGGCCAGTATTGTCAGTGCCTGGAGTCATGTTTTCTGGTGTTTTTACACTGTTTGTTTACAATGGCAACAGTCTCTTTTGATGGGGGCTGTTTGCCTTTGGAGTAGTTTATCTCGCTATAAGATACATTATTATTATCTATAAGTGTTGCATTAATTATTTAATATAATTTTAAAATTTTTGACCACACTTAGCCTTGGGATCCATTGGGGCTCAACGTTACTTTTCAGAAACTTGGGCTTCGCTGAAAAAATATTTTTCAAAATTTATTTTGATTTTTAATTGTTTTTTCTATATTAATGGATCATGTTATTATGTATCTTTGTGTTTAGGGGTTTGTGCGAGTACTAGGACTTGTTGTTGACTTTTCACAATGAAAGGATATTGTTCAAATTGTAATAGGAAGAAATCTTCCTCTGACTTTCATGATCATTGTATTAATTGTAGTCAGTGTACTCACACTAATCCCTGTTCTATATGTCAATATTGGGATGACAAACATTGGAAACGTGTGTCACGATATGTTGTTAGTGGAGAAAGGGCTATGCCGGCTCTTTCTCCGCAGGGTCACTCTACTCTATCAGTTTCTATTTCAGAGGAACAAGAACAGGGTGATGTTTCCATGTTATCTTCCGCAAGTGCGCTTCCGTCATCACAAATGAATACAGAGCTAGCGGCAAAAGTGCTCATGGAGATAAGACAAATGTCGTCCGCTAGCTCGCCCGGTGTAGCGTCCATTCACCGAATGGTTCGGCAGCCGGGTTCGTCCGATGCGGTCCAGGAGGAAATGTTGGGTGATGCGAGCACTATAAACATTCAACGTGCACACCCAGTGACGGCGGATAGTAGGAGAGATCGGAGGAAGCTTTCGAGTCCGGTTCCTAGCTCGTCCAGGTCCAGCCGGGCCGCGAGCGAGAGAGGCCCCTCTCTCGTACAACAACATCTGGGACCAGATCTTGTGGTACAAAATGTGTCGCAAGCGGAGCACTCGTCCGTCGCTCGGGACGCTCCGTTGTATAGGCAGTCCGCGGAGACTGCTCAGGCTTTTTCCTCTCACCAGCGCACACGACCGCACCTTGGCTACGTGACCGCCGATATTTTAGACTTAGAATTATCATTACCGTCGTCTGCGTCTATTCCAACCGCGGTGTTGGAGACGACTATTTCGTCTAACAGAGCCAGTTTAGATGCTTTATCTTACGCAGATCACCTTACTAAGGCGTTATCACTGCGTCTTCAAGGGAAAGAATTCCAGGATATACAATCCTCTTTAAGACTTCTTTCAAGGGCAATAGCTTATTCCACGTGTAACTCCGCCCTTTCAGTGGCAAACCTGGAGTTGGTTAGATGTGACGCAGCCCTAGCTACATCCACACTCGTGGATAGTAAGGTGAAGAACTCTCTCCGAGTCGCTTCGGTCTCCGGAGAACTTCTCTTCGACGGCAAGCTTTCTGCAATTTACGATAAAATTACTAAGAAAGCTTCGGATTCTCTGCTGTTCAAATCTGCTTCTAAGAAGTTGGACACGGCAGATAAGGGTAAGACAGGCACTTCTGGGTCTAATGCGCCCAAGAGAGGTTCCTATGGTGGTTCAGGTTCAGGAGGTGATGGCTTCAACCTCTATCGCGTGCCGGTTGGCGGAAGGTTGTCGAGTTTTTCACAAGAGTGGGCATCGATTACGGACGACCCTTGGGTGAGAGGGGTGATTTCGGAAGGTCTAAAGATATCCTTCAAACGAAAGCCTCCATTAACTCGAAGTCCAAAATGGACTCAACTTCCGTCAAATCCGCAGAAAAGAGACGCTCTGTTATCAGAGGTGCAGTCTCTTTTAATGAAGAACGCGGTAGAGGTCGTAGAAAACCAGGAGACACCGGGATTCTACAGCCATCTGTTTCTGGTTCCGAAACCAGACGGCTCGTTCCGTTCAGTCATAGATTTGAGCTGGATAAACAAGCTGATCGTCGCTCTGAAGTTTTATATGGAGACGATTCGATCGGTCAGAGCTAGTATTCGGGTGAACGATTATGCAACAAGCATAGATCTCAACGATGCGTACTTTCATGTCATGGTACATCCGACATTCAGAAAGTATCTATGCTTCGCAGTCCTAGGGGTGGTGTATCAATTCCGGGCGATGTGCTTCGGATTGAATCTAGCACCCTGGGCTTTCACTCGGGTAATGAACTCGGTAATGATGTATTTCCGAGCTCATTCGTCTGCGGTAACGTCGGCCTACCTGGACGTCATTCTTCAGAGGTACGGCAACGAGTTAACGCTTCAGAACGATGTGCAGAATCTGCTTCTATTGCTCCGACGTCTCGGTTTTATAATAAACGAGGAGAAGTCGGATCTGGTGCTGTCCAAGTCATTCACACATCTGGGAATGAGCTTCGAGACGCACAACAATCTCGTTCGTCTGCCGTTAACCAGAGCGAAATTAGTCAGTTGTTACGCTCGCTATTGTCTGCACGCAGACAAAGTCACAGCGAGGGAGTTCTTGAGACTGATAGGTCTGTGCGGAGCCGCTGCGGATCTCATTCCGATGGGGCGGTTACGCATGCGTCCTCTCCAAATTTTCTTGACTCAGAATTGGAGTGTGAAAATTCATTCGCTCGACATAGACGTTCTCTTGTCAGATCAAGTGAAACGAGAGATTCAGACTTGGGCAAACATTCAGTGGTTAACTCAGGGAGTTCCGCTGCAGTTGCCGGATCCGAGTTTTACCATTATGACGGATGCCAGTCAAACAGGTTGGGGTGCATCATTGATCCCAACGGATTCGAGATGCCAGGGTCTTTGGGATCCGCAATTCCTGGCCAAGCACATAAACATCAAGGAAATGATGTCAATTTGGCTTGCGTTACGTCATTGGATGGACATTATTCACAATGCTCATGTCCAAATCCTATCCGACAATACGACAGTAGTGGCGTATATACGGAATAAGGGAGGCACTCATTCAATTCCGTTGTTCAATCTAACGGAAAGAATCCTTCTGTTTGCTCTAGAACATCAAGTTCTTCTTTCGGTCTGTCATATACCAGGTTGTCAGAACGTACTAGCAGACTCCCTTTCACGAAAGGGTCGCTTGTTGCCGTCGGAGTGGACTCTCAACAAACAAGTATTCAATCAGATTTGCTACCAATGGGAACGGCCAATGATAGACTTATTTGCGACACATCTCAACAATCAGTTGCAGACGTATGTGTCTCCGTGTCCGGATCCAAGAGCATTTGCAGTAGACGCTCTGTCGATCCCTTGGGATGGAATGATAGGATATGCGTATCCTCCAGCGCCGTTAATTCAGCAAGTATTGCTAAAGATAAAACAATCTCAATGCAAGATTCTGTTGGTAGCATCTCTGCCTCCACAGAGACCGTGGATAAATCTACTCAGGTGTCTGTTGTGGGACCTACCACGAAAGCTTCCTCCACGAGAGGATCTTCTTTCGCAGGGGAAACCGCGTCAACTCCATCACAACCCGCAGGGTCTCAACCTTCATGTTTTTCCGTTGTGCGGTCTTTCTTGCATGGCAAGCACTTTACAGGACGAGCAGTGGACGTGATTTCTAACTGTAGGAGGACCTCCTCTTCGCTAAACTATGCGGCTAAGTGGAAGGTTTTTCGTCGTTGTTGTAGGGATCATTCTGTTGATATTTTTGATCCCTCCATACCAGATATTGCAAACTTTCTAGTATACTTGTTTGACGAAATCAAACTGCAGCCTGTTACTATTAAGGGTTATAGGTCTATGTTATCTGATACCTATGCACATCATGATAGTTTACAAATTGGATCTAATGTCTCTTTATCTAAGTTAGTTAGAAACTTCTCGATAAATAGACCCAGAACTCTTAGGTTAATTCCTAAGTGGAATTTAGCTTGGGTTCTTCTTAAACTGAAGGAAAAGCCATTTGAACCTCTTGGGACAGTAGATTTCAAATTCTTGTCTTATAAGACAGCTTTTCTCTTAGCTTTCTCTTCTGCTAGAAGAGTCAGTGAGCTTCATGCACTGTCGGTGGATGATTCTCACTATCGTAGTGTCGGGAACACTATCACCTTCACTACTAATGTGGGATTTTTAGCTAAGAATCAGGCTCCTAATAAATATCTGGAACCTATTGTTATTAAGGCTCTTCCGTCTTCAGACGGGCGTAGGCCTTTACTCTGTCCTGTTAGAGCGTTACGTATCTATAAACAGAGATCTCAGTTTATCAGAAAGGGACGAAAACGTTTCTTTCTGTCTCTGATGCCTAATAGAAAGGACATTTCGGTCCATTCTATTGCTAGATGGATTCAATTAACTATCCATACTGCTTATGAAAATTTATCTTCTTCTCAGCAGTCTGTGCTTAAGATTTCGGCTCATGAAGTAAGAGCTCTTTCTACTTCTTGGGCTTACGCTAATAGTATTGCTATTACAGATTTAATGAAGGCTGCTTATTGGTCTCAGCCATCCACATTCACGAATTTTTATCTCAGAAATATTGAGTCCATTTCTGGAGACCTGCATTGTTTAGGTCCGTTATCTGTTGCTCAGAATGTCGTCCACTAAACAGTTGCAACTATAGTTATGCAGGCTTTCTGTTCCGGCAGTGACTCCGTCCTGCTGCCCTCTTCGCTCTGGGCTATTTGACCCAGGGCAAGGGGAAGGGGGGGGGAGGGTGTTCCCTTAGGTCACCTGCTTTATAGTGAAAAGCAAGGGAATGCCTCCTCCGAAGTCAGTATCTCTGAGTCGTTTCCGGGATGGTTTTAAAGTGTAATATTAATGTTAATAATTCATTCATGTCATATTTTTAAAGTGTAGCTCGGTGTGAAGCATTTGTATATGTCAAGTGTCAAACGGGCGTTAATATACAATCCTCGGACACTTTTAAAGAATATAAAGAGTCTCAATTCTACTAACTAATTGGACTAACTTTATTTATTGGCTTACTTTAAAAATAATTAGTATAAAGGGTTATACTGGATGTTAATAGAGAACATGAATGTTATTGTGCTCAATTATGAGGGTATTGTATCTTTCTAATTTAACATAAAATAAGAAAGATACATGTAAAGCCTAATACTCCTTTTCTCCTTGAGGGGTTGACTCTATATTATATAGTTGAGCTTATTGGATTTTCCTCTATGTTTTAGGCCCTCCATCCTTTTTACTATTCAGCTATGTCTGGGTCATTGGTACAGTATAAAAATGTTAAAAAATTTATAGTAATTTATATATTTTTTATACTTACCAATGACCCAGGCAGGGATGGCCCTCCCAGGAGTTGGGAACTCTTACCTCCCCGCTGAGTACATAGCGCTGACCAGGCACTGCTTGTAAGAATGATAATTGGCGCCAATTTTGGAACATCCTTGACACTGCGCATGCGCAGTAAGGGCAAAGTATGGAGGTCCTTTAGGACATGATTTCTTATGGTTTTAGATGCAAATTTTGGGGATTGGGGGGCAAAATTTGTGTTTGGCCCTAGATTTTTTAGAGTTAGCACCAGCTATGTCTGGGTCATTGGTAAGTATAAAAAATATATAAATTACTATAAATTTTTTAACTTTTCGACTTAGAAATTTCAAGATTTGCGGTGTCCGGATGATAACTCCAGTTAGGATTATTTGATCAGAAAGAAATTTGGTATGTGACTTTCTGGGGTAATAATACAGATACAGGTCAAGTTCGAATATGGGTTCGGACCGATCATTTTTACTAGAGTTATGCCCCTTTTTCAACTTGTTTTTTTCGGGGACATGTGGCCGAGCGGCCTTTTATTAAAGTTTTGCTTGGCTGACTGAAGCCAAACCTGGCATTTGGGTTAGGCTTGATGAGAGGAAGAACCCAATTCATTTTGGGATCATTGTGCCAAATGTCAAGGTCACAGAGTTGGCTTCTCTAATTGAAATTTTGCTTCTTTGATCGATACTAAACTTGGCCTGTCAGTTGAGCATGATGACAGGAAGAACCCTATTTATTTTTAGCTTAACTTGACAAAGTCAAGATAAGCTATTGCCATCATGCGTGCAGACGTCTGTGAGTCTGTTCACTTTCCTTGGCACAGGCTACACCCCATAGTTCTTGTCCGATCATCACAAAATTTCATATGCAGATTTGAGGTCATGTCTAGATGAGAATCTCCCCTTTTGGTTGCAATCAGTCAACCATGACAGTTGAGCGAGCCTGAAACCCCAAAACCTTTAGTGCAGTCTACAGAGTGTCATATTTATGAAGGGATTTTATTTTGTAACTTGATAGGATGACTTCATATAATGTTTAATTGAGACTGTCCCCTTTTGGTCGTGATCGGTCAACCGTGACTGTTGCAAGAGCCTGAAACCCAAAAACCTTTAGCACAGTCTACAGGTCGTATTTATGAAGGGATTTTGTTGTAACTTGGTAGGATGACTCCGCATAATGTCTAGATGGGAACATCCCCTTTTGGTCGCGATCGGTCAGCCATGATGGCTACGTGGGGCCGAAGCCCGAAAACCTTTAGCACAGTCTACAGGTCGTATCTATGAAGGGATTTTATTGTAACTTGGTAGGATGTCTTTGTCTAATGTCTAGATGAAAATGTCGTGATCGGTCAACCATGACAGCCACACAGGCACGTGACCTAGATTTGTTTAGCACAGTATGCTTGCCACTATCTGTATTTTTATACTATAAACCAATGGCACAGACTAGCTGGTGCAAACTCAAAGTTATCAAGGGCCAAACACAAATTTTGAACCCCTTGATCCCCAAAATTTGCTTGCAAAACCGAAAATTAAAAGTCCTATCTGGTCCTCCATACTTTTAATCTACGCGCATACGCAGCCATCAGGAAGTGACCGGAATTGGCACAAACATCATTCTTTGTTTGGCCCTAAAGGCAGCAACAATGAACTGACATATCTGTGTTTTAAAATCTCCTGTTTGAGGATGCCAGACATAAATCAATGCAAGAATTGGTGGATCCAAGGCTGTTATTGGATGATGAAGTGTTCAATGGTGGTTTTAGATGTTCAGGGCTGTAACTTTATAATATTTATAAAAAAATTTTATGTTTCCCAATTTTGGGACATACACCTGACGTCATCATTTTTGATAATGATTATTCCACTGTTTGTTAAGTATTCCTTCCCTATCCTTGCATGAACCCTTCCTGTTAAAGCATTTTGGCTATTTTTTATTGAAATTTTTTATTAAATTTCTTGGGAGTTTAACATGTATTTTATTACAGAATATTTATTCTGTCTTTCCCCATGGTTACGTCCTCACCCTAGGGGCGTTACGTTGTTTTATGTTGCATCTTCTATTCGATGTATCGTTTTTTCTTCATATGAAGATCTAGCTTTGCATCTGGTAGCATTTAAATTGGTTTCTGACTTTGGGCCTTTTTTGTGTGCCTAATGTCTTGTTTCCAGTTTTTTCATTGACGTTGTTTAAATTGACAACGTCCTCATAAAAAGGTAGTTTTTTTATATTCTATTACTGTAAAATTACTGTAGGATACATGGATTATTATTCTGGTAGTGTAGCTCAATAAATTTGGATTTTGTCCACACTTAGACTCTATCAGGATGCCCTTGGGCTCAATGCTCCCTTTGGGAACTTAGGCGTGTTTTAAAAAAAAAATTTCCAAAAAATATTTTGAATTTAATTTTGATTGCTGTTATTCATGTATCTTAATTATATATTTTGTTGTGGAGTTTGGAGGACTGATATTGACTTAAGTTGATGCACTTCTGCGGTCTCATGTCATTGTTGTGTTTACTGGGATGACTAATGTTGGAGACGGGTGTCGCGGTACGTTGTTGGTGGTGAGGTTCCGAGGCCAGGCCTCTCACTGCATTATAATTAATTTTTTCAGTTTCTATTTCAGAGGAACATGAATATGGTGATGATATTGTGACACCCATCCAAGTATCCTACCATTGTCGTGCTTCATTGAGCAAATAGAGCTAGCTGCAGTGCTCATGTTATGCGAGGGATAAGGCCTCTAGTTAGTGTTCTTAATCTCTTGCAAGCATCTAACTCGATCTGTGAAGCAGTTACTCTGTCCATGGGAGCCGTGACACCGGGTAAGTCTGTTGCAGTCAAAGGAAGTGTAGATGTGGGTAGAGCAAGCACTTAAATATAAATAAGCTCACCCAGTGATGATGGAAATAAGGAGGAAATAGGGAGGACGTCAGCAAATTGCTCGGCTAGATCTGGGGTTAGATCTCCATTTGGAGAACCCTCTCCGTAACGTTAACAGTCGGGGCCAACTGTGTCTGTTGTGAGAAACCTTACTGAGTTGGAACACGCATCGAAACGTTCCTTCCACACTGCAGTCGGGACCAGTGGCAGTTATGTCTTCTTCTACTTACATAGAAGCACTCGAAAGAGCATTAAGCCTAGAAGTTTCTAAGCAGGATACTGTACGAGATCTGGGGACAGATCGAGAGTGCAGAGCATTTTTGTCTTGTCCCATTAACAGTCGGGGACGACTGTTTTGTGTTATAAGAAACTTCAATGAGGAGGAGCATCTGTCATGTGACGAGTCGGGTTGCTTCTTCCGCACTTCAGCTGGGGTCGACTGTGGTTACGGCTTCCTCTTCTTCCATGGATATGCACGATAAGGGATAGATGCCTACAAGTTTCTAACGGAATGCTCGGCGAGGTCTTGAGCAGACTGCAAGCCGTAGAACCTTCTCCTTTCCGTCAGCAGTCGGGGTCGACTGTTTTTTGTGCGAAAAACTTTAGTGAGTTGGGATGCCCGTTCACGCTTGCGGTTCGGGATGCTTCTTCCACACTGCAGACGGATTTGGTGGCAGCTATGGCATCTTCCCTTGCTTCGATAATGAAGCGTGTTGACCACAGACTAGATATCTGACTTCGCAAGTTCGGGTTGATAGCTAGTTGTTTAAGACTAGTACTACCATTTAACAGACTCCAATGGTGAGCTGTCAGGCGGTGCTGCATTGGTCCAGTCATCCGTTCAGTCGGATATTTGTGGATGGAACATTTGGATGGTGAGAGGGATACGCAGTTTGAGTCTCCATCTCACAGTAGGGCACTTTAAGACTATGAAAAGTCTTAAGCTCTTAAGAATATTGTTCCATCTGAATAAGTTTGCAGAAATAATGGAATGTGCTATTTCATTGAAAAGAACAAATCTGGGAGCAATGTCCTAAGCAGATCACCTTACCAGAGCTATGGCGCAACATCTCAGTGGAAAGAAATATGAGGACATGGTTCCTTGCTAAGAGTTCTTTCCAGGGCAGTCATGTATGCCACATACAACTCCGCACTGACAGTGAATTTGAAGTTTGTAAGACGTGATACTGCCCTTGCATTGTCAACACTTATAGATGACAAGGTGAAAAGCTCTCTCCGAGTTGCTCCGGTTACCGGAAATATTCTATTTGACGACAAGCTTGTGTTGATATATGTGCAGGCTACAAGAAGCTTCAGTGCTCTGCTATTGAAGTTCTGTCTCATCAACACACTTCAGCAGACCGAGGTAAGTGAGGCCGCTCTGCTTCTTAAGAAACCATCATGAGAATGTCTCGTGACGATTAACGGAAGGTTATCATCTTCAAGAGAAACTGGACGTTAATCACAGAAGTTCCTTTCAAAGAGAGTCGCTTCTAGTGGAGATAAAGGCTCTCTTATTGAAGGGAACAATTGAGGTCGACGAGACAAGCTTCTTTGTGGGGAGGACATAGTTTCTCCTCCCGTAAGAATCGTAAGTCGTACAGGTGATGGACATGACCTCTATTGCTTGCCAGTTGACGGAGGATTATCAACTTCACAAGAAACTGGATGTTAATCACGGAAGTTCCTTTCAAAGAGAGTTGGATCAATTGAGGTCGTTGCCACTTGGCGGTAGGTTATAAACCTCGCAAAAGTGGATAAATTGCGGAAGATCAGTGGATGAGAATGTAGTCTCGGTAGGCCTGCGGCTATCAGTCCAAGCAAGCTCCACTTACAAGAATACTTGTTAAACAAATCTTCCAAGATAGGCTTTCCTTCTGGAGGTATAAGCTTTCCTATTGAAGAAAAGCATTAGACGTCGTTGAAATTATTCTCCAGTTTTTTTTTATTATCACCTGTTTCTCTTCCTGTATCCAGATGATATTATCACCTGTCTCTCTTCCTGTATCCAGATGGATAGTGCATAGATTTGCTGATAGATCTTGGCGTCAAGACAATTATGTCATTGTGGATGCCATAGTAGCCTTCTGTACGGTTACAGCGGTCTCTTCGGTTAGGCTCTGTCCGCTGTCTTTTTGGGAATACAACCAAAAAAGATACTGTACTTTTTCGGTTTGTTTTTCCTAGGTGTCATAGACTTGAGTCTTATTGTTACACCATAGTAGCCTAGCTAAAATCTTTAGTGAGATTTTTTCAGTATTATGCAGTGGTATTACTGAATTTATTATCTCTTGGGACTGCAGTCTCTTTGGGAATTCAGGGCTGTTTATATAGCGGCTTTACATTCTCTACCTTACGCAGTGATAACTGTAAGTCTCCATTAAGTTAGCCTTCAGGGTCGCAACTTACACTGATATATCTGTCTTCACGTAGATGAAGACTTATAAGCTATGGCTAGCGTTGTAAGTCTCCTTAGTGAGCTTCTAGGGCCTCAGTTATCAGCTTTTAATGGTCTTCACGTACAGGAAGACCTTTAGCTGCTTCATCTAGGCTGAGTTAGTTGTCCTATCGGACATGATACCATTTGTTAGGAGAGGTTATTCTCTTCAAACCGGTATGTTTTGGTGTGAGTTATTATGCAAATACGGTGTATTTGTTCATCACTTCCTTCTTCACCCTTAGTGGCATTATGGAGTCAGTCAGACGTGAGGGAGCCTTGTGGTTCCTATACTATTTGATGACTAACACAAGAACGATTCAAGTAAAGTGGGTGAGGGGGATTCGATATGAATTTGAATCCCCCCTCTCCCCACCGCCAATGTGTTTAGAGGCGATTACCGGGCAAGACATAGTTTTCTTCCCGTAAGCCTCGTATGAATTTAAGTATATACATGCATTTCATGTTATCTCAATTGGCAGCTGGGTCATGTTCTATGGCGACCTCATGGGCACATCCACTTTTTAGTTGGTTGGTTTCCTGTGGTTGTTCGTCTATATGTCATATACGAGCATATGATTCATCATCAATAAATTGCTAGCCTTTGGGTACGTGTAAGGCTGTCTAGTCAGTTAACTGGTATTCAGATGATTACATGCGGGATTTCAATGCTCGTGTGCATAATAAGGGTATTATTAGGCAGATGCATTATCGTATGTTATGGACCTTAGAAACAATGATTTATTTCGGGGGCGGTCTGTGACAAGTCTGTTAATCACAGCTCGTTCCATTTCTAAATCCAGTTTTCTATTAATTTCGGCACCAATCGAATATAACTTGTCTTTATACTCTTGTATCTTCGCATGTTTCTGGGAGCATAGATATCGGATAGAACACATCTGGGAGTGTTATTTATTGGAATTTATTGTACACCTGAATGGGGTCGCCTGTGGGTTACCTCGGAAGTGTGTTTACTCTCCAGAGATCGTCCATTGTGATTCTATTGGACATATGTATGTTATATTCTATATCACCGGTTTTCGACCTATCTACGTATGCCAACTCCGGTATATGATATAAGCGGGCGCTATTAATTACCAGGATCACCGCAATAGCCTTAGCTTCTGAAGTGGCATTAAGCACAAATTTTTTAATAATAATTAATAGTCATTCATGCTAAGAATACGGAATTACTTGAATTTGGCTCCTTATTTATGATATGTCTTCTCTATTACTGTATAGAGAGACATACATGTAATTCCTTTTAAATTTAATTTCCTTTCACCTTAGATTACAGGCTTGGGAACTATGTTGGTCTGCTAATTCTGAAGTCCTAAGCCCTCCGCCTTTTTACGATTCAGCTAGTTTGGGCCATTGGTTTATAGTATAAAAATATGATAAAGTTAAAGTAATTTGTACATTTTTAACTCAACTTTGGCGAAGCCAAATTTGAGCTTTTGTCATGGCCCGTTGTCCGTCTGTCGTCTGTCCATCTGTCCATCTGTCCGCACGTCAACAATTGGATACGGCTCAGGCTAGAGGCCGTATTTATGAACCGATCTTTACGAAACTTCTTGGGTACCTTTGTTATGACCGTGGGACAAGAACAAGTGTTTTTGGGTGCGGTCCGAAATTCAAGATGGCTGCCAGCCGCCATTTTGTACCGACAATGCAGAAATCTGTTTTTTGTACAGAACTTCCATATGAAAGCTCTGATTTGAATAATTTTTTGTATGAATGTTTAGTACCATGGGATACATCACATATAAACCGGGTTTTTTTCTCGTGCTTAAATTATGCAAATTAGACTATCTTTGATGGTTTTGTGTTACTTTCAGCACTGTAAGTGCAAATGCCAATACGCCTCGGGCTAGAGGCCGTATTTATGAACCGATCTTTACGAAACTTCTTGGGTACCTTTGTTATCACCGTGGGACGAGAACGAGTGTTTTGGGGTCCGGTCCGAAATTCAAGATGGCCGATGGCAGCCATTTTGTACAAAATTAGGTGCAATCAGATTTTTGCACAGAACTTCCATATGAAAGCGCTGATTTGAATAATTTTTTGTATGAATGTTTAGTACCATGGGATACATCACATATAATACGGGTTTTTTTCTCGTGCAGAAATTATGCAAATTAGATGAACTTTGATTTTTTCAGTGCTACTTACACACAGTAGGTACACATGTCAATACGGCTCGGGCTAGAGTCTATATTTATGAACCGTTCTTCACGAAACGTCTTGGGTACCTTTGTTATCACCTTGGGATGAGAATGAGTGTTTCTGGGTGCGGTCTAAAATTCAAGATGGCTGCCAGTGGTAATTTTGTACCGAAATTAGGTCTAATCAGTTTTTTGTACACAACTTCTATACGGCTCAGGCTAGAGGCCGTATTTATGAACCGATCTTTATGAAACTTCTTGGGTACCTTTGTTATCACTGTGGGATGAGAACAAGTGTTTTTGGGTGTGGTCCGAAATTCAAGATAGCCACCAGCAGCCATTTTATACCAAAATTAGTGCACTCAGTCTTTTGTACAGAACTTCTGTATGAAAGCTCTGATTTGAATAAATTTTTGTATGAATGTTTAGTAACGTGGAATACATCACATATAGTACAGGTTTTTTTCTCGTGCAGAAATTATGCAAATTAGATGAACTTTGATTTACTCAGTGCTACTTATACACCGTAAATGAAATGCACATGTCAATACGCCTCAGGCTAGAGGCTGTATTTATGAGCCGATCTTCACAAAACTTCTTGGGTACCTTTGTTATCACATTGGGACAAGAACGAGTGTTTCTGGATGCGGTCCAAAATTCAAGATGGCTGCCAGTGGCCATTTTGTACTGAAATTAGGTCCAATCATTTTTTTGTCACAACTTCTATACAGCTCGTATTTATGAACTGATATTCGCGAAACTTCTTGGGTACCTTTGTTTTCACCTTGGGACATGAACGAGTGTGTTTTGGGGTGCCTTTGTTATCACTGTGCTATGAGAACACATATTTTGGGGTTCAGTCAGACCCACTCTGGGACTCAAAGATTTCTTTTCTAGTTTACCATCTGACTGTCACCCACTTTTACAATACTTTACCTATACATTTGTTACAGGCTGCGGTCAGTATTTATGTACAGACCCAGACCGTTACAATACTTTATATGTACTTTTGTTATCAGGTCATTACTCAGATGTTTGTCATTGCTGTGTCACATACTATACATATACATGTCTTAACAAGGTGAGCTACAGTGTCATTGACACTTTCATTTATACTTACCAATGGCCCAGACGGGTATGGCCCTACCATGAGTGGGCACTCATACCTCCCCACTGAGTTATTATGTAGTACTCTTTTCTACAAAGAATGATGTTAGCGCCAATTCCAGTCACTTCCTGATGGCTGCGTATGCGCAGAGAGTAAAAGTATGGAGGACCAGATAGGACTTTTAATTTTAGGTTTTGCAAGCAAATTTTGGGGATTGGGGCATTCAAAATTTGTGTTTGGCCTTTGATAACTTTGAGTTTGCACCAGCTAGTCTGGGCCATTGGTCAGTAGAAAAATTTGCAAATTACTTTAAATTTATCATATTTATGAAGCAATTTCATTGTCACTTGGAAGGATAACTTAGGGTGATTTTTTGTGGGGATTTGCCACCCTTGGTGGCTACCTCTAGTTTTGCTATATGACATGGTGATATACTTAACTTCTTGATTAAGTTCGATTTTTACGATTGGCCATTCAGTTGTGATCCTTGTTTGGAAAATTTATCATTATATCACTGTATCTGGTTTGTGAACACTGACTCCTTCACCATTCAATCAGTGTTCTTGAAATTTAACATGGTGATCAATTTTGGTAAGTTGTTGATGAAGTTCTATTTTCACCATTATCCATGTGTAATTATTTTAACTTAGGCCCTTGTTACTTGGCTTGTTCCTCCCTGCAGCCCTGCTGCTGCATCTTGTATTGTTTTCAATTCCTTGATTTGTTATTGGATATAGGAAGCAAATTTCACCACTAGTTGAAATATTTTTTTATTATTATCAGTTCTGGGTCAAATACTGTAGCGGCCTTTCAGGAACCATTTAATGCTTGCCACCAGATATGTGATTTAAAAGCACATATTTTTGGTGTTCTATACATGACATACAACCTTCATTTGGGTGTATAATATGGGTATATTTATTGAATTTTACAGATTTGGGATTTTCGAAGTAAATTTGTGTGTCAGTACTTATATAGAACCTTAAGAATCTGAATTTTTTACAGGTCTACCTTGGTTCACAATGGCTGGTGGACAATCTGCCATATCAAAGGAAAGTTACTTTGAATGGTTTGAAGTGAGCAACAAACATATACTGCAGTTTTTGACAAAACCGGTGAGTTGATTTTTAAACATTAACCCCTTTTACAATTTGTAGTTCTGAACCCTTTTCCTGACAAATCAGTGGCATGAACCCATATTCACCTGTATAATTTACAAATCCCCCCCCCCCCCCCCCACACACCCCCCTCATTGGAATGAGTACATTGAGCTCGTTCCAATGAGGGATCACATGATATGGTTTTGTTGAAATTTGAAAATTTGGAAAAAAACAAAACAAAATAAGGCCCCAAAAAGTTCAAAATATGTTTCTCAGGCCCATCCACATGCTCCTTTTGGCTGCTGTATCCTCTCTTTTTATAACCAATGCAAACTTAAAAAAATAAAAGTTAACTGGTTTATGTATGTTATTTTACCCAAGTAAATAAAATTGATAAATTTGTCCCTTGAGTGCAAAAAGGCTTTGCAATGCTTCAGCTTGCAAAGCCTTCTTACTTGCAAGGACCAAAATACACCACCAGCCATGCTATTCTGTAGATTATGAGGCCTAAAATATAAAACAAACCAAGGACATGAACTTTTTGATGGCAAAGAAATAATTACAAAAATAAAATAAAAAACCTCCGGCCCACGTGCAATTTTACACAAAATGGCCTGAGAAACAGAAGATCTACTTCGTGGGACCTAACAAATTTTAATTGTGTGTACATTGAGTAAAAGGTTAATTAATACATAATATAACATTCAGTAGGCAAGATTTTAACCCTTTCATCACCGAGTGAATTGCGCCACTATTCTCTGTCGATTTGGATTGCTGGAACACTCATCGGTCACACATAGAAAAGTGTCTCAGATGCCACCATCTTGGTGGGGACAAATATTGTCAGAAAGAGTCAATGTTCAACAACCAAAATTTTCTCGAAAATCACGATCGCCAATTGCATTTTAACCCTTTACCTAACACAGTATTTTTTAAAAATAAATTAAATTTCTCATTTTTCGAAAATAAATTTCACAATTTTTCAATAAAACCATACAAATAAGGATATCATTAGAACTAGTTCAATGAGCTGGTTGTAATGATATCCATATTTGTATGGTTTTATTGAGCAACTGCTTATTCTAGTTAATATTTTTATACTGCACCAGTGACCCAGACTTAGCTGGTGCTAACTTAGGGCCAAACACAAATTTTACCCCCCCCCCCCCCCCATCCCCAAAATTTGCATCTAAAACCGAAAATTACATGTCCTATATGGTCCTCCATACTTT
The DNA here is from genome assembly GCA_031216915.1 of Pictodentalium vernedei. NCBI lineage: Eukaryota > Metazoa > Mollusca > Scaphopoda > Dentaliida > Dentaliidae > Pictodentalium > Pictodentalium vernedei. The sequence continues at coordinate 623,513,902 of CM062295.1, forward strand.
TACTCCACTGCGCATGCACAGTGTCAAGGAGGTCTCGAAATTGGCGCAATTATTATTCTTTGTTTGGCCCTCAATTCAGTTACATCTTACTGATATTTGTGCTTGTAAATCTCAGTTTAAATGATGCCAGACGCATAATTATGAGAGAAATGGTGGATATATGGTGGAAATAGAAGGTGGAGAGGAAAAAACAGTGGAAACAAATGTACAGGGCTGTAACTTATAATTATTTTATGAAATTATTACATGTTACCTATATTTTTATACTGTACCAATGACCCAGATTTAGCTGGTGCTAACTCTAAAATATTTAGGGCCAAACGCAAATTTTACCCCCCAATCCCCAAAATTTGCATCTAAAACCGAAAATTACATGTCCTATATGGTCCTCCATACTTTTACTCCGCTGTGCATGCGCAGTGTCAAGGAGGTCTCGAAATTACCGCCAAAAGTCATTCTTTGTTTGGCCCTCAAAACAATTACACTTCACTGTTATTTGTGCCAGACGCATAATTATGAAAGAAATGGTGGATATATGGTGGAAATAGAAGGTGGAGAGGGAAAAACAGTGGAAACAAATGTTCAGGGCTGTAACTTATAATATTTTTATACTGTACCAATGACCCAGACATAGCTGGTGCTAACTCTTAAAATATAGGGCCAAACACAAATTTTGCCCCCCAATCCCCAAAATTTGCATCTAAAACTAAAGAAAACATGTCCTGAAAGGCCCTCCACACCTCGCCCCCACTGCGCATGCGCAGTGTCAAGGACGTTCCGAAATTGGCGCCATTTATCATTCTAAGTTTGGCCCTTCATCAGTTAACATCTGACTGATCTTTGTGCTTTTAAATCTCAGTTTAAATGATGCCAGACACATAAATATTAGTGAAATGGTGATTCTAAGGAGGATAGAAAAGGAGGAGAGGAAAAGAATGTGTGACAGAATATTATCAGGGCTGTAACTTAAAATTTTTTAATGAAATTATGTTAAGTTACCTATTTTCAAGGCAGCAGCCATTTTGTTGTCATTCTGATTATTTAGTCACACTGTTTTTTCAAGTGTTTTTCCTCTCTCCCTGTCCTTTAAGTTCCCCCTTGCTATTCTCCCATGCTTTTGGCATAGTTTCTGTAATTATTATTACTAAAATTTCTTGGGAGTTTTAGCTTAATAACAGAATGAATTCTGTTCTTTCCCCATGTTTACGTCTTCACCTACGGGTGGTTAGGCGTTGTGTTCTGCATCTACCATCTGATGTTCTGCAGTTTCTTCCCTGGAAGTCTCTGTTTTGCATCAGATGGTGTATTTTTGGTAACTGATTTCGGGCCTGGGTGCCTGGAGTCTTATTTTAGTGTTTTTACACTCATTGTTTACATTTACAACAGCCCTCTGTGTGAGGGGGGGATTTCTAAATAATAATATCTTTATGTTATTTTAATCATAACTAGATACATTATTATTGTTCGTAAGTGTTGAATAAATTGTTTAAAATATTTTTAAAATTTTTGTCCACACTTAGGCTTGGGATCCATTGGGGCTCAACGTTACTTTTCAGAAACTTGGGCTGTTCTGAAAAAATATTTTTTCAAAATATTTTGATTTCAATTATTTTTTCTATATTAATGGATCATATTATTATTATGTATTTTGATTGCCAGGGGTTAGTGCGAGTACCAGGACTTGTTTTCTTTTCACATTGAAAGGATATTGATCAATTGTTTTAAGAGGAAGTCTTCCTCTGACCTTATTATCATTCTATATGTGGTCAGTGTACTCGCATTAACTCCTGTTCTGTATCGTATGATTTCGATGACAATATGGGAAGCGTATGTCACGGTATGTTGTTGGGGATTTGGACACTCCGGTCCTTTCCCCGCAGGGTCACTCTACTTTATCAATTTCTATTTCAGACGATCAAGATTAGGGTGATGTATCTGTGATGTCTTCCAACAGTGTGCCTCCGTCGTCACAATTAATGAAGGGCTAGCGGAAAAGTGCTCATGTAATACGCCAATTGCCTAAGAGGACCCTAGTAGGTTCGACGGCCTTTGACGTCCGCTAGCTCGCCCGGTGTAGCGTCCATTCACCGAATGGTTCGGCAGCCGGGTTCGTCCGTTGCGGTCTAGAAGGAATTTTGGGGTGATGCGAGCACTATAAAATTAACTTAATGCACACCCAGTGACGGCGGATCGGAGGGAGAACGGAGGAAGCCTTTTAGTCCGGTTCATAGCTCGTTCCGGTCCATCCGGACGGCAAGCGAGAGAGGCCCCTCTCTCGTTCAACAACATCTGGCCCCAGATGTTGTGGTACAAATGTGTCGTTAGCGGAGCATACGTCCGTCGCTCGGGACGCTCCGTTGTATAGGCAGTCCGCTGAGACTGCTAAGGCTTCCTCTTCTCGTCAGCGCACACGACCGCACCTTGGCTGCGTGACCGCCGATATATTACCAGCTTCGCCGATCAAGGATTCTTCGGCGACCAGGTCACACCATCTGGCAGCCAGGGATTCGAGACCGATGGACTCCGGACGTTCGCATAGGAAGTATGCGGGAGCCATCTGATGCGGAGCTGCCCTCGGCGAAGCACCGATAGACTGCGCCTCCGCAGGTCTCGACGCCGGACATTCTTGTGCACATAGCACAGCTTATCGCAGCATCCCAGCAGCCGACAGAAACGGTGTCGGATCGAGAATTATCCGACAGCGCTGGGTCGGTAGCCGGGGACTCGAGGCCTGCAGACTCCGGACGTTCGCATAGGAAGTGTGCGGGAGTCAACGTACACGGAGCTGCCAGCGGCAATGCATCGTAAGTCCGCTACTGCACAGGCCTCGGGAACGGACGTGCTTTCCTTAATAGCACAGTTTATCGCAGCATCCCAGCATCAACTGAATCTGTCGCATATATTTTATCCGACGATGCTGGGTCGGGACGCTCCGCGGAAGCGGGTACGGACGTCCGAAAGTTTCATCCGGTCCGACGGGATACCGAAAGGGATTCGGTGGATTTCAAGCTTTCCCTTTCGGAACAACATATGCTGCGATGCCGGATAAGAAACTGATAGCGTCGGTGGACTTAGAAATTTTTGGTTCGGTTCAGGGACATCGTCCCTCAGTTCCGACATAGTCCAATAATGTCACACAAACTTTCGAATTATTGAACGACGCTATATATATTATTATTTTATGCTTGCTATCCAAGCATTTCTGGTTTCTTGTTCGAAGAGTTATGGAGATGTCTTTCAAAAGTGTGCCTCTGTCGTCATAGTTAATGAAGAGTTAGCGGCAATAAGTGCTCATGGAATATGTCTATCGCTTACGGAGTGACATTCGCTAGCTCACCCGGTGTAGCGTACATTCATCGAATGGTTCGGCTGCCGGGTTCGTCCGTTGCGGTCTAGGAAGGAGATTTGGGTGATGCGAGCACTTTAATTACTTTAGTACTCACCCAGTGACGGCAGATTGAGGACAGATCGGAGGAAGCCAACAACATAGGGGACCGCATGTTGTGGTTCAGATATTTTACATTCGGAGCATATGTCCGTTGCTCGGGACGCTCCGTTATATTGACAGTCCGAGAGTCTGTCTTTAATGCTTCCTCATCCTCACAGCAGGGCACACGACCGCACATTGGCTACGTGACCTCGAGTATCCGATCAGTTTCGGCATTCAGTGATTCCACAGCGAATAGGTCGCGCCATCCGGTAGCCAAGGGACACGAGGCCTATACACTCCGTTCGCTCGCATATTGGAAGTATGCACGGGGTAACGATCTCGGAGCTTCCTGCGGCAATGCATCGTAAGACCGCTGCTCCTCAGGCCTCAGTGACGGACGTGCTATCCGAGTTAGCACAGGTGTTTCGCAGCATCCCAGCAATTGACGGTTTCTCGGTCGAATCAGGAATTATCCAACGGCGCTGGGTCGGTGCGGTCCGCGGTTGCATCAAGCTACGGACGACCGAACGCTTTATAGGGTCCGACAGGATGGCGAAAGGGATTCGAAAGATTTCGAGTTTTCCCTTTAGTAGTATCGGAAGATGCCTTTCATATCTTCTGGCATTTCTTCCAGTGATTATTTTTCGGACTTCATTGCTGCGATCTTGGATAAGAGACTTATAGCGTCATTGGACTCGGATTTTTCGATCGGTACAGGGACTTTGTCCCTGACTTCCGACGCAGTCCAATATTGTCATTACAACATGTGTTTTATTTTTCGACGCTATATATTATTTATATATATACAAGCCTGCTACTAAGCATGATAGTTTAGTTTCTTGTCCGCGTGGCTCATTTCTGCCATTTTATCTTTTTTACATATAGTTTATTTTGGCAGAGCAGGGCATACCGAGAGTTCATATGCGTCTAGACGGTGTGATTAAAGACTGCATATATTCTTTTTCGCCGTTTATGTCTTTTCCAATTTCAATGTTGGGAACGACATTATGTATAGTAGACTTAACTTAGACGCTTTATTATACGTAATCCGCCTTACTGAGGCGTTATCATTACGTCTTCAAGAAAAGATTTACGGGATATTATTCTCAATGTAATTTCTTTTGAGGGCAGTAGTTTGTTCACGTATAACTCCGCCCTTCAGTGGCTGATTGGAGTTGGTTAGACGTGATGCAGCCCTAGCTACATCCGCGCGTGGATAGTAGGTTAAGAACTCTCTCAGAGTCGCTTCGTTCTCGGAGGAGCTTCTCTTCGACGGCAACTTTCCGGCAATCCATGAATTGCTTGATTTATACATTCTCTTGTCTATCTAGTGTTACAAGAGATTCAGACTGGGGCAAACATTCGGTGGTTGACTCAGAGAGTGCCGCCGCAGTTGCCGGACCCTAGTGTGGCTGTTATGACGGTTGCCAGCCAAACAGATTGGGATATATACTGATCCCTACGGATTCGAAGTGCCAGGGTCTTTGGGTTCCGCTGTCTTTTAGCTATCAGTTTAACTTCCGCGGAATAATGTTTTTTAGGCTTGCTTTATGTCATTGCATGAACATTATTCAGAAACGCATGCCCAAATTCCTGTCCTTTAATTCGACAGTAGTGGCGTATCTCCGGAACCAGGGAGGCACTTTTTCGTTTCCGTTATTCAATTTAATGGAAAGAATCCGTCTGTTGGTTATTGTACACCAAGTTCAGTTTTGGTCCGTCATATTCTGGGTCGTCTGATTGTTTTATCGCACTCCCGTTCTCTTACGGGTCGCTTGTTGCTGTCAGAATGGACTCTCAACAAACAAGTATTTAATCAGATTTGCTATCTATGGGAGCGCCCAATGATGTTTTATTTATGACACAGCTTGCTAATCAATTGCAGACGTATGTGTTGGCTTGTCCAGATCTCTGAGCTAATACTGTTAACGCTCTATTGATCTATAGGACGGAATGATAGGATACGCGTATCCTCCGGCGCTGTTGTTTTAGCAGGTATTGCTAAGATAAACAACCACAATACATTTCTGTTGATAGCATCTCTATCTTCACAGAGATCATGAGTAATTTACTCTCTTGTCTACTGTGGATCTTAACGTGAAATCTTCCTCTATGTGAGGATCTTTTTTCACTGGGTAAATCGTGTCATCTTTATCACAACCAGCAAGGTCGCAACCTTCATGTATTCCGTTGTGGTCCGTATTGCATTGTAAGCACTGTACTGGACGAGCTTTGGACGCGATTTCTTACTATAGGAGATCCTCTTCTTTGCTATTCTATGCGACTAAAGTGGAGGCTCTTTCGTCGTGGTGTAGGGATCATTATGTTCATATGGTTGATCCCTCCATACTACGCATTGCTAGTTTTTAGTATACTTGTTTCACAAGATCTACTGCAGCCTGTTGTTATTTAGGTTATAGGTTTATGTTACCTCATACCTATGCACTCTACGATAGTTTACAATTGAGTCTTTTGTCTCTTTATCTAAGTCAGTTAGTAACTTTTTGATAAATAGACTTAGAATCTTTAGATTAAATTCCTATACGGATTTTAACTTCGGTTCTTATTTAGCTAAGTAATCATTTGAGCCTCTGGAAACAGTAGTTTTCAAATTCTGACCTTCTAGACAGTAATTCTGTTGGTTTCTCTTTTACTGTAGAGTCAGTGAGTTTCATGCACTATTGATGGATGATTTTCACTTTCATAGTTTCGGAATCAATACTTCCGTTACTATTTAGGTTGGATTGTTGCATAAGAGTTAGGCTCCTATTATCCGGAACCTATTATTTTAAGGTCCTTCCGTCTTCGTATGGGCATAGGCCTTTACTCTTTCCGGGTACAGTTTATGTATTTATAAACAGATATCTGTTTATTACAAGGGCGTAAGCTTCTTCTGTCTTTGATGTCTAGTAGAAGGACGTTACGCTCCATTTTATTGTTAATGGATTCTATTATCTAGCGTACTGCTTATGGTATATCATTGGCTTAGCAGTTGTGCTTAAGATTTCGGCTCATGAAGTAAGAGTTCTTCTACTTCTTGGGCTTACATTAATAGTGTTGCTATTATAGATTTTTGAAGGCTGCTCATTGCGCTCAGCCATCCATTCATGAATTTTATCTCAGAAATATCGAGTCCATTTCTGGAGGCCTCTATTGTTAGGTCTATTATCTACTGCTCAGAATGTCATTCACTTAACAGTTGCTACTATAGCTAGGTAGGCTGTCTGTTTCGGCAGTGTCTCCGTTCGGCTGCCCTCTTCGCTCTGGGCTATTTGACCCAGGGCAAGAAAAAGGGGGGGGGGAGGGTGTTCCCTTGGGTCACCTGTTTTTACTATGAAAACAAGGGGATACCTCCTCCGGAGTTAGTAATTCTGAGCTGTTATTGGGATGGTTGTTTAGTTAGAAGTTTAAGTTTATAAAATTCATTCAAGTCTTAGTTTTTAAAGTATAGCTTTTGAATATTGCATATGTCAACGGACATGATTATGCAATTCTCACACACTTTTAGGAGTATAAGAGTCTCTATTCTCTAGACTTACTTTATTATTGGCTTACTTTAAAAATTATTAGTATAAGGATTATTGGATATTAATAGAGTACATGGATGTATGAAGCTCAATTTTTGGAAGGTGTTGTATCTTTCTAATTTATCATAAATAAGAAAGATACATGTAAGGCCTATTACTTCTTTTCCCTACAGGGGATGACTCTATTTTATTTTATTGAGCGTATTCCATTTTGCTCTATGTCCTTGGCCCTCCAGCCTTTTTACTATTCAGCTATGTCTGGGTCATTGGTACAGTATAAAAATGTTAAAAAATTTATAGTAATTTATATATTTTTTATACTTACCAATGACCCAGACGGGGATGGCCCTCCCAGGAGTTGGGAACTCTTGCCTCCCCGCTGAGTACATAGCGCTTACCAGGCACTGGTTATTAGAATGATAAATGGCGCCAATTTCGGAACGTCCTTGACACTGCGCATGCGCAGTGGGGGCGAGATGTGGAGGGCCTTTCAGGACATGTTTTCTTTAGTTTTAGATGCAAATTTTGGGGATTGGGGGGCAAAATTTGTGTTTGGCCCTATATTTTAAGAGTTAGCACCAGCTATGTCTGGGTCATTGGTAAGTATAAAAAATATATAAATTACTATAAATTTTTTAACTTTTTTACGAAATTATTTCATGTTACCTATTTTCGAGGCATGACCTTGTTGTGGTCATTCTTGCTATGAATGTTCCATTGTTTAATCAGTGTTTCCTCTCTCCCTTTCCTTTATTCCCCCTTAGCTATTCTTCCATACTTTTGGCTTATTTTTTGTAATGTTTATTACTAAAATTTCTTGGGAGTTTTGGCTTGGTAACAGAATTATTTTCTGTTTTTTTTCCCCATGTTTACGTCCTCACCCTAGGGGTGTTTAGGCGTTTTGGTCTGTATACCATCTGATGTTCTACAGTTTCTTCTCTGGAAGCCTCTGTTTTGCATCAGATAGTGTTTAAATTGGTAACTGATTTCGGGCTATGTTTGTTTCAGTGCATGGAGTCATGTTTCCAGTTTGTTGACACTTTTGCTTGTGTTGACAACTGTTACTTCTGACAGTGATTACTTGTCTTCTGCTTAATTTAGTTCATAACAAGATACATTAATATTGTCCGCAAGTGTTACATAAATTTTTCAGAATGATTAAAAATTTTTGTCCACACTTAGGCTTTTTTGGGATCCCTTGGGTTCAAGGTTCCCATTGGGAACTTGGGCTCTTCTGAAAATTTAAAAAAAAATTTTTTTTTTTTTAAATTATTTTCTTTCGAAATGTTATAATCAATTAATATATTATGTATATTTATTTCAAGAGTTAGTGCGAGTAATATGACGTTGTATATTTTTTCTGGTTGGAAAAAATATTCTTTATTTGTTATGCGAGGATATCTTCCTCTAATTCACAAGTTCATTGTGTTTCTTATAGTCAGTGTAGTCGCATTAATTCTTGCTCTGTGACAACGTTGGAGACGTGTGTCACGGTATTTTATTAGCGGTGAGGGGTCCATTACGGCCCTCTCTCCGTAGGGTCACTGTATATTCTCAGTTTATTTTCAGAATTCAGAGTGATGTTTCCGTGATGTCTTCAATAAGTGTGTCTCCGTCGTTGCAATATTAGGGCTAGCGGGAAGTGCTCAAGGTATTACAACAATTGCTGAAGAGTTCCCTAGTAGGATCGAAAGCAATTGATCGCCCGCTAGTCCGCCCGGTGTAGCGACCATTCATCGAATGGCTCGGCAGCCGGGTTAGTCCGTTGCGGTCCAGGGAAGCAGATTGGATGATGTGAGCACTATAAAACTTCAGATGTGCACACCCAGCAACGACGGATCCGAGGATAGTACGGAGGAAGCCTGTCAGTCCGCTAACTAGCTTGTCCAGGTTCCCTGGACCTCGAGCGAGAGAGGCCCCCTCTCGCTTGCATCAACATCTGCGCCGCGATGTTGTTGTATGTTGTTCGCTTAGTCGGAGCTTACGTCCACTCCTCCTGCTCGGGATGCTCCGTCGCATGACAGTCCGACGCGGCTGTTATATTGGCTTCCTCATCTTCGTCAACACTCACGACCGCACCTTGGCTATGTGACCACAGATTCCAGGGGACATTCGCATATTATATAAATGCAGGATTGAACATCCCTGGTGCTCCTGCTTTGCCGACCAAGGAATACATGTCGACCAGGTCACTCCATCTGCTAGCCAAGGATATGAGACCGTTCCAGTTGGGACGTTCACATATTATATAAATGCAGGAATGAACGTCCCGGGAGCTTCCAGCAGATATTTCATGTAGGACCGCGGCTCCACAGGTCTCATAGGGTAACATGAACTAGGTATTGTTACCGTGATGTCTTCGTAAGTGTGCTTCCGTTGTCACAGTCAAATGAAGAGCTAGCGGTAAAGTGCTCATGCAGATACGTCAATTGCCTAAGAGGTCCCAAGTAGGATCGATGGTGTTGGCGTCCGCTAGCTCGCCCGGTGTCGCGACCATTCACCGAATGGCTCAGCACCCGGGTTCGTCCGTTGCGGTTCAGAAAGGAGATTTGGGTGATGCAAGCACTATAAAATACAATGTGCACACCCAGTGATGACGGATACGAGGATGGTACGGAGGAAGCCTATTAGTCCGGTTCTTAGCTCGACCATGTCCATCCGGGCTGCGAGCGAGAGAGGTTCCTCTCTCGTATTACAACATCTGGGCCCAGGTGTTGTGGTACAAGCGTTCCTCAGTCGGAGCATACGTCCACCGCTTGGGATGCTCCGTTATATAGACAGTCCAGAGAGACTGCTCTTTCGGCTTCCTCATCCTCATGGCAGCACACACGACCGCACCTTGGCTACATGACCTGTGATATTCAACCAACATCGCCGACCAGGGATTCTACGGTGACCAGGTCACGCCATCCGGTAGCCAAGGATACAAGGCCTTCATAATCCAGATGTTCGCATATGAGATGTATGCAGGAGTGAACGTCCAAGGAGCTTCTAGCGGCTAAATCCTATAAGACTGCAGCTCCACAGGCCTCTGTTACGGACATGCTATCGTAGATAGCACAAATTATCGCAGCATCCCAGCAACCGACAGTAACTCTGTCGGATTAGGAATTATCTGAGGAAGCTGGGTTGGTACGTTCCACTGCAGGTTCAGGAATAGACGACCAAGAATTACAAGTGGTCTGACAGGATGGCGAAAGGGATACGGATGAGTTGTATTTTCCCTTTTCGGAACAACATAATTGCCGTAGAGTGCATCCGGCATTGTCATCTGACATTGTTCTTCCGGACCAAAATGCTGCGTTGCCGGATAAGAGACTGATAGCGCCACTGGACACAGAATTCTTAATCGGTTTAGGGACATCATCCCTCAGTTTCCGACATAGTCCAGATATGTCTCACGGACATTTGATCTGTTGAACGACGCTATATTTATTTAACTTGCTACCTAAATGGGCAGGTCAGGTTCTTATCGGCAATATGCTTTACATCTGCCTTTCATCAATTCAAAGAATATTTTGAAACGGCAGGACAGAGCATTCTGAAAGTTCTCTGCGTCTAGACGACCAGGGCAGGTCCTAGTTTTGTTTTTCACTGTTGTCCATGTCAAATTCCAACCACGATGTTGTCAATTATAATATTGTCTAGCAGAGTCAGCTTAGACGCATCGTCGTACGCAGATCATCTTACCAGAACTTTTTCATTACGTCTAAAAGGGAAAAGAATTCTAAGATGATGATATCCTTAATAGTTCTTTCAAGGGCTTGATGTAAAACTCCGTCCTTTAGTGGCAATATGGAGTTGGTTAGACGTGACGCGACCTCTGTTTTGCATCAGATAGTGTTTAAATTGGTAACTGATTTCGGGCCATGTTTGTTTCAGTGCCTGGAGTCATGTTTCCGGTTTGTTGACACTTTTGCTTATGTTGACAACTGTTACTTCTGACAATGATTACTTGTCTTCTGCTTAATTTAATTCATAGCAAGATACATTAATATTGCCCGTAAGTGTTACATTAATTTTTCAAAATGATTAAAATTTTTGTCCACACTTAGGCTTTTTTGGGTTCCTTTGGGCTCAGGGTTCCCATTGGGAACTTGGGCTCTTCTGAAATTTTTTTCAAAAATTATTTTTTGAAAATTATTTTCTTTTGAAATGTTATAATGAATTATAATATATTATGTATATTTATTTCAAGAGTTAGTGCGAGTAATATGACGGTGTATATTTTTTCTGGTTGAAAAAATATTCTTCAATCGTAATGCGAGGATATCTTCCTCTAATTCACAAGTTCATTGTGTTTCTTATAGTCAATGCAGTTGCATTAATTCTTACTCTGTGTGTGTTGATTGATATGACAACGTTGGAGACGTGTGTCACGGTATTTTGTTGCGGTGAGAGGTCCATTATGGTCCTCTCTCCATAGGGTCACTATATATTATCAGTTTTTTTTTCAGAACTCAGAGTGATGTTTCCGTGATGTCTTCAATAAGAGTGTCTCCGTCGTTGCAATATTAGGGCTAGCGGGAAGTGCTCAAGGTATTACGACAATTGCTGGGAGTTAGCTAGCTAGTTCTATCGAAGGCATTGTCGCCCGGTGTCGCGACCATTCACCAGGAAAGAATGGCTCAGCACCCGGGTTAGTCCGTTGCAGTCCAGGGAAGTAGATTGGGTGATGCGAGCACTATAAAACTTCAGATGTGCACACCCAGCAACGACGGATCCGAGAATAGTACGGAGGAAGCCTGTCAGTTCGATAGCTAGCCCATCCAGGTCCCCCGGACCGCGAGCGAGAGAGGCCCCCCCTCTCTCTTGCATCAACATCTGCGCCGCGATGTTGTTGTATGTTGTTCGCTTAATCAGAGCTTACGTCCACTCCTCCTGTTCGGGACGCTCCGTCGCATGACAGTCCGACACGGCTGTTATATTGGCTTCCTCATCTTTGTCAACACACACGACTGCACCTTGGCTATGTGACAACAGATTTCCAGGGGACGTTCGCATATTATATAAATGCAGGATTGAACGTCCCTGGGGCTCCTGCTTCGACGACCAAGGAATACACATCGACCAGGTCACTCCATCTGCTAGCCAAGGATACGAGACCTTTCCAGTTGGGATGTTCGCATATTATATAAATGCAGGAATGAACGTCCCGGGAGCTTCCAGCGGATATTTCACGTAGGACCACGGCTCCACAGGTCTCATAGGGTAACATGAACTAGATATTGTTACCGTGATGTCTTCGTAAAGTGTGCTTCCATTGTCACAGTCCAATGAAGAGTTAGCGGCAAAAGTGCTCATGTAGATACGTCAATTGCCATGAGTTCCCTAGTAGGATCGATGGTGTTGGCATCCGCTAGCTCGCCCGGTGTCGCGACCATTCACCGAATGGCTCAGCACCCGGGTTCATCCATTACGGTCCAGGAAGGAGATTTGGGTGATGCGAGCACTATAAAATACAATGTGCCCACCCAGTGACGATGGATACGAGGATGGTACGGAGGAAGCCTATTAGTCCAGTTCCTAGCTCGTCCAGGTCCATCCGGACTGCAAGCGAGATAGGTCCCTCTCTCATATTACAACATCTGGGCTCAGATGTTGTGGTACAAATCGTTCCTCAGTCAGAGTATACGTCTACCGCTCGGGACGCTCCGTTATATAGATGTCCGGAGAGACTGCTCTTTTGGCTTCCTCATCCTCACGGCAGCACACGTCACCGCACCTTGGCTATGTGACCTGTGATATTCAACCAACATCGCCGACCAGGGATTCTACGGCGACCAGGTCACGCCATCCGGTAGCCAAGGATACGAGGCCTTCATTCTCTGGATGTTCGCATATTAGAGGTATGCAGGAGTGAACGTCCAAGGAGCTTCCAGCGGCTAAATCCTATAAGACCGCAGCTCCACAGGCCTCTGTTACAGATATGCTATCGCAGATAGCACAAATTATCGCAGCATCCCAGCAACCGACAGTAACTCTGTCAGATCAGGAATTATCCGACGAAGCTGGGTTGGTACGTTCTGCTGCAGGTTCAGGCATGGACGACCAAGAATTTCAAGTGGTCCTACAGGATGGTGAAAGGGATACGGATGAGTTGTATTTTCCCTTTTCGGAACAACATAATTGCCGTAGAGTGCATCCGGCATTCTCATCGGACGTTGTTCCTCCAAACCAAAATGCTGCATTGCCGGATAAGAGACGGATAGCACCACTGGATATAGAATTCTTAATCGGTTTAGGGACATCATCCCTCAGTTTCCAACATAGTCCAGATATGTTTCACGGACATTTGATCTGTTGAATGACGCTATATTTATATAACTTGCTACCTAAATGGGCAGGTCAGGTTTCTTATCGGCAATATGTTCTACATCTGCCTTTCATCATTTCATTGAATATTTTGAAAGGCAGGACAGAGCATTCTGAGAGTTCTCTGCGTCTAGACTACCAGGTCAGGAACTAGTATTGTTTTACTGTCATCTATGTCAATTCTAACCACGATGTTGGAAATAACAATATCGTCTAGCAGGGACAGCTCAGACGCATCATAGTATGCAGATCACCTTACCAGAACGTTATCATTACGTCTGAAAGGAAAAAGAATTCTAGGATGCACAACCTCCTTAAGAGTTCTTTCAAGGGCCTCACGTAAAACTCCGTCCTTTAGTGGCAATATGGAGTTGGTTAGACGTGACGCGGCCCTGGCTACATCCACGCGTGTAGATAGTCAGTTGAAAAACTCTCTCAGAGTCGCTCTGGTCTCCAGAGAGTTTTCTTCGACGGCAAGCTTTTCGCTGTTTATGATCAGTTAACTAAGAAAGCTTTAGACTCTGCTTTTAAAATTCGCTTCCATCTTGTCGGATTCAGCAGAGAAGAGTAGGACAGGCACTTCTGGGACGAATACGTCCAAGGGAAGTTCCTATAGAGGTTCCTATGCATCCTCTAGGTCTTATTCTAGAGACCGTCAGGGTAGCGTCTCAGATAGGGGTCATAATTCTGACCGAGACATCCGGTCAGATGCCCCTAGGTCGAGGAGGCGAGGTGCGGGCCATGGAGGACATGGCTTCTCCTTCCGCAAGCCTCGCAGGACCAGGAGGTAAAGGTTTTAACCTCTATCGTGTACTAGTGAGCGGAAGACTGTCGAGTTTCTCAATGATTTGGGATTAGATTACGGACGTCCTTGGATTCAAGGGGTGATTTCGGAAGGATTAAATTGTTCCTCAAACGAAATCCTCTGTTAACTCGGAGTCCAAGTTGGACTCAGCTTCCATCAGTCAGTAGGATAGAGGCTCGCTTCCATCAGAAGTCCAGTCTCTTCTGGAATGATCGCGATAGAGATCATAGAAATCCAGGAATTTCCAGGCTTCTACAACCATCCTTTTCTGGTTCCAAAACCAGACGGCTCGTTCCGTCCACTCATATTCTGAGCTGGATAACAAGCTGATCGTGGCTCCAAGTTTCTATATGGAGTCCATCCGATCGGTCAGAGCGAGTATTCGGGTGTACGACTATGCTACATGCATAGATTTCTAGTTGCATACTTTCATGTCATGGTACATCAGGCGTTCAGAAAGTATCTTTGCTTCTTTATCATTGGAATTGTGTTTCAGCACCGACCAATGTGTTTTGGTCTGAATCTAGTTCCTGGGCTTTCACACGGATAACGAATTCGGTAATGACTCATTTCCGAGCTCTTTCGTCTGCGGTAACGTCGGCCTACCTGGACGACATTCTTCAGAGGTATGGCAATGAGTTAACGCTTCAGAACAATGTGCAGATTCTGCTTCTATTGATCCGACGTCATAAGTAAACGAGGAGAAGTCGGATCTGGTTTTGTCCAAGTCATTTACCCACCGGGGATGAGCTTCGAGATGCATAACATTCTCGTTCATCTGCCGTTAACCAGAGCGAAATTAATCAGTTGTTATACTCGCTATTGTCTTAGCTCAGACAAGGTCTCAGTGAGAGATCTCATGTGACTGATACGTTGTGCAGAACTGCCATGATTTTATTCCAATGGGGCGGTTGTGCATTTGTCCTCTCCAAATTTCTTTTAATTCAGAATTGGAGGGTGAAGATTATTTCGCTCGATACGAACATCTTCTTGTCAGATCAAGTGAATAAGAGATTCAGACTTGGGCAAGCTTTCAGTGCTTAACTCAAGTAGTTCCACTGCAATTGCCGGATCCGAGTTTTACAGTTTTGACAGATGTCAGTCAAACACTTTGGGTAGTTTCATTGAACCCAACGGATTTGAGGTGCCAGGGTCTTTTGTTTCCGTAGTTCCTTATCAAGCACACAAACTTCAAGAATGATGTCATTTTGGCTTGCGCTAAGTTATTGATGAACGTTATTCAGAATGCTGATATGCTAATTCTGTCTGACAACTCGACGGTATTAGCGTATTTTCGGAATTATGGAGGCACTCATTCCATCCTGTTATTCATGTTAACAGAAGGAATCTTTCGGTTGGTACTAGAACATCAAGTTCTTCTATTGGTCCATCATATTCCGGATTGTCTGAACGTATTAGCGGACTCCCTTCACGGAGGGGCCGTTTGTTGCCATCAGAATGGACTTTCAACAAATGAGTATTCAATCAGATTGCTACCAAAGAGAGCGGCCAATGATCGACTTTTTCGCGACGCGTCTCAACAATTAGTTGCAGACGTATGTGTCACAATGTTTGGATCTTCGAGTGTTTGCAGTAAACGCTCTTTCGACCTTGTGAAACGGAATAATATGATATACGTATCTTCCACCGCCGTTGATTTAGCAGATATTGCTCAATGTAATTATTTCAATGCAAATTCTGTTGGTAGCTTCTCTAGATCCACAAAGACTGTGGATTAATTTACTCAGGCGTCTGTTGTGGGACATGCCGTGGAAGCTTCCTCCACATTTCGGTCCATTCTATGGTCAGATGGATTCAATCTACTATCAGTTATGCTAATGATTATATCTTCATTCAGCAGTCTGTGCGTTAGTTTTAAGCTCATGAAGTAAGAGTTCTTCTACATCATAGGCTTAAGCTAATAATGTTGATATTACAGATCTAATGAGGTCTGCATATTGGTCTTAGCCCTCCATTTTCACGATTTTGTATCTGAGAATATTGAGTCCTTTCTGCAGATCTACATTGTTTAGGTCTGTTATTTTTTTACTCAGAATGTCGTCTACTAAACAGTGGCAACTATATGTGTATAGGCTTTCGGTTCCGGCAGTGACTCTGTCCTGCTGCCCTCTTTGCTCTGGAGTATTTGATCCAGGGCAAGGGGAAGAGGGGGGGGGGGTGTTCCCTTGGGTCACCTGCTTTATAGTGTAAAGCAAGGGAATACCTCCCTTGTAGTCAGTAATTCCGAGTTGGCTCCGAGATGATTTTAAAGGGTAAAGCCTATGTTTACTCATCTGTGTAATATTTTTTAAAGTGTTGATTGGTGTGAAGTATCTGTATATATATCACGTGATTAATTGGGCGTTAATATACATTCTTCGAACACTTTTAAATGAGTAGATAGAGTCTCATTTCTCTAGACTCCCGTATTTATTGGCTTTCCTTTAAAAAATATAAGTATAAAGGGTTATACTAGATGTTGAGATCATTGAGGTTATTGTGCTCAAATACAGATTGGTGTTGTGTCTTTCTTTTTTGATACAAATAAGAAAGATACATGTAGCCTCTCTCTCCTTTTCTCATTGAGGGGATAGGTTTGTTATGGGTAATTGAGTCTATTGGATTTTCCTTATGTCCTAGGCCCTCCAACCTTTTTACTATTCAGCTAAGTCTGGGTCATTGGTACAGCATAAAATTGTTAAAAAATTTATAGTAATTTATATATTTTTATGTGTACCCATACTATGTATGGTACACATAATGCCGTCATCCGGGGTGACCATCTGTCATTCGTCCATCCTTTGTCCGTCCGGCATCTGTATCCATTTCTTTGTCATTCGATAACTTGAAAAATATTGCTTGGATTGTCAGGTTACTTTATATTTGTGTTCAGGTTAGTGATGTGCCGAGCTGTATAGTTTTTGGTGTAAATCGGATAATTTGATCCTGAGATATTAACCCTTTACCTTCAAATTGAAAATTCCTCCAATCCCTTTGGCATTCGATAACTTGAAAAATATTGCTTGGATTGTCAAGTTACTTTATATGTGTGTTCAGGTTACTGATGTGCCGAGCTGTATAGTTTTTGGTGTAAATCGGATAATTTGATCCTGATATATTAACCCTTTATCTTTCAAATTGAAAATTCTTCCAATCCCTTTGGCATTCGATAACTTGAAAAATATTGCTTGGATTGTCTAGTTACTTTATATTTGTGTTCAGGTTACTGATGTTCTGAGCTGTATAGTTTTTGGTGTAAATCTGATGATTTGATCCCGAGATATTAACCCTTTATCCTTCAAATTGAAAATTCCTCCAATCCCTTTCGCATTCGATAACTTGAAAAATATTGCTTGGATTGTCAAGTTACTTTATAATTGTGTTCAGGTTACTGATGTGCTGAGCTGTATAGTTTTTGGTGTAAATCTGATAATTTGATCCGGACATATTAACCCCCTTTATCCTTCAAATTGAAAATTCCTCCAATCCCTTTGGCATGAGATAACTCCGTCATACAGCTTTCTACTAATTGCGTGTATGGGTACACATCTGACGATTTCATCGGCCTATTTTTTATATTTACCAATGACCCAGACGGGGATGGCCCTCCCAGGAGTTTGGAACTCTTGCCTCCCCACTGCGTACATAACACTTACCAGGCACTGGTTGTAAGAATGACTTTTGGCGGCAGTTTCGAGACCTCCTTGACACTGCGCATGTGCAGTGGAGTAAAAGTATGGAGAACCATATAGGACATGTAATTTTCGGTTTTAGATGCAAATTTTGGGAATTGGGGGGTAAAATTTGTGTTTGGCTCTAAATATTTTAGAGTTAGCACCAGCTAAGTCTGGGTCATTGGTAAGTATAAAAAATATATAAATTACTATAAATTTTTTAATTTTCTGGCCGTTTTGTAAAGAGTTAACCCTTTACCCAACGAATCGCCTGCATCCACACCTGCGTAATATGCAAATTCAGCAACTGAAAAAATATTATTTTTCGAAAAATTTCAACAAAACCATATCATGTGACCCCTCTTTGGAACGAGCTCATCGAGCTTGTTCCAAAAGAGGGGTCACATGATATGGTTTTGTTGAAATTTTTTGAAAAAATTTAAAAAATTATATTTAAAATAATAAATTTTGAAATCATCTGCATTGGGTAAAGGGTTAAAGAATATTATTACCACTTTATAGGGCGTTCCCTAGTACATTAACAAAGTTTAACAGGGCATTACAAGAACATAACGCTCAACTTAAAAAGTCACATGATGCGTCGGGCCGTTAATGAATTAAGCATCTCATTAACAGCCCAACACGTCAAGTGACTTTTGTTCCTCGCTCTCGTACAATCGAAAATGGAAACAGTTTCCAGAAATGCTTTCAACTAGAAAACAATGTGATTTTTATTAACATTATTAAATATGTAAAATGTCCAGCAAAGTTAGTCCCATAATAACAAGCAGCTGCATATAGTTAGTTAGGCTGCAGACATTTTAAGCCTTTATTCCTGACTTAAAAGCGGTAAATATCGGGTCTGTTTTTAAGTTTTCAAACTTCATTGCAATTGAAAGAGTACCGATGCTGATCACGTGATAATCATGTGACATCAGTTTATATACTATCATCTGCCAAAATTGAAAACGTTAAAAATGTCTCAATGAAGCGAATTGAATGAAGACCAATTTGCTGTTTGTAGCTGACATGTAAGGTGCAGGGTCAAACCTTTCTCAGAATTGCAGTGGTGATAATAGTAATATCATGACTTTGTCAGGCCTTGTGGTTTATTTATGGCCCAACAGGTGTGAATAACAGCCCTTCAGCTTATTAATGGCCCTCGACTTCAACTCGGGCCTTTTATAAGCTGTCGGGCTGTTATTCACATCTGTTGGGCCGTTAATAAACCACAATGCCATCCAAAGTCATGTTATTGATATATTAATTTTGTCATGGAGCTGTGTAGGTATAGCCAATAATATATACATTTTACTGCTCAATATTCAGCCCAATTCAACAGGAAAAAGTTTCAAGACAATAACAAAGATCTGCTGATCATTCATTCAAGGCGATGTTTAACCCTTTACCTAACAGCATTTTTAAAAAATAAATTAAATTTCACAATTTTTGAAAACAAATTTCACAATTTTACAATAAAACCATACAAATAGGAATATCCTTAGAACCAGTTCAACGAGCTGGTTGTAATGATATCCATATTTGTATGGTTTACTGCTATGTTTTGTAAAGGGTTAAAGAATATATTGATATCTGTGAAAACTGAATATGTAGATATTGAGTACATTTTTCATGGCAGATTAAATATCTACAACATATTTCAGATATTATTGACAAAAAAACAAGTGTTGATATTAGAAATTGATAACATTAACAAGTTTTCATGCTCCAGTATGGCCACTGTGGACTGGACACTTTTCACGCGTGGGCAATATTTCCATGGATGCAATAATATTAGATTCCTAACACTTATTATAGGAATAATCATAAAAAATTTTAACAATGAAGCACCAGGTACAACCATGCATGAGTGGACATCACTGACCATGGTGGCTGTACTGTAGGTAAACATCATAACATTTGATGACATGAAAGCTGTTATGCTGTGACTTCATTCACAGCATAACAGCTTTCATGGCATCAAACATCATTGATGGGAGGAGTTACCACATTGATTGACTTTATGCCATCTTAGGAGGGACAGAGTGAATTGCAATGTTTTCCTTTGACATTCCAGCGCTCTAGTTGTGTAGAAATATCATCCATACAATAATCTAGCAACAATGAGGCAAATCCTTTTTTATGCCCCCGAGAGAGTCTCTTGGGAGCATTATGTTTTCACCATGTCCAGCCGTCATCTGGCATCTGTCCGTTGTCTTCCATTAATGTTTGGTTTCCATCAACTGAAGAACTTATTTGATCAACTCATTATTTTAGGAGTTATTTGTGGATGACCCGACAATGCTTCCTTTCGATTTTGGTCCAGCTAGCCAATTCAATATGGCCACCATGGCAGCCATATTGAATTTGGTTTCTGTCCAATAACTAATGAAATCTGACTTGAATTATTTTTTTTATTTTTTAACCTTTGCATTGTTGGATTCTAGAGGAAGCTTCCTTTCGATTTCAGACCGTGATCTGAACCATAGTCATCTTGAATTTGGTTTCTGCCCAATAACTAATGAATACTGACTTAAACCATTTAATTTTTATTTTTTAAAGTTTGCATTGGTTATAAAAAGAGAGCATGCAGCAGCCCAAAGGACCATGTGGGGTGGCCTGAGAGCCAAATATTTAATTTTTTTAGGCCTTATCAAATATTTTTCACAAAAAATTAACGGCCAAAACCGACCAGCGTTATTCACAAAATTTGCCAATTAATTTTTATTTTTTTCATTTTTTGGCCCCAAAACATATGTTATGACCCCTCTTTGGAACAAGCTTGTCGAGCTCGTTCCAAAGAGGGGTCATAACCTATGTTTTTAGCTGCGACTAGCAGCTCAATAACTGGCAATGTTGGTCTGTTGGTCTGTCTGTCGGTCTGTTGGTCGGCCTGTCGGTCTGTGACCAACGAGTTTCAAAACTCAATAACTTTTCAAATACTAGATGGAATGACTTTATATTTGGCATGTAAGTGTATCTTATTGATGTCTAGCCACTGTTCAATGCATGTGTTGTTTCAAATATTTTTCTTGGAGTTATGGCCCTTGATGAACTTAGAATTTTGTGAGATTGCACCACCCGTCGCAGCTACGGCGTAGATGTCGTGATTTTTGAGACAAAAAATGAAAATAAATTAGTAATTCCAGAATTTTGTTTGCAAGTGTCGTCTGCTTTTCATGTTAGGTAAAGGCTTAAAGGCTTTTATATTCTGTCAATGTGCTTCATATTATCTTAGAAGTGAAATTATTTAATCTATAAGCATTAGTGATGTTCCGATTAATCGAGTTCATCAAGCATTGCTCGTTTGGACCTTTATTTTGATTAATCGAGTAGATTTTTGTGTACTCGAGTAAAACCGAGTAAAACTAAGAAACTTTGGAAGCTGAGAAGTGGTACAAAAATTATCCATTTCCAGAAGACACAGTGTCGCTTACGACATGAAAAACTTGTTTGTATTTCCTTAACATGTCATCTGTATGTGTGGTACACCACTGTACATGAGTTTAGTAGATCAAACTTCACTCACAATTCACATAAAAATATAACAATAAAAACACAACTTGAATTTTAATTAAACCAGGAAAGCTCTTGATATCATTATTAATTTATTTTTCCCATGACGTACGTGGCTCAGTCTAAAAAATCAAAACAAGTAAACAATATGAAAGACAAACTTGATGACGCTGATAAAATTTCGGATAAATTATACGATTATCCAGGAAGCAAAAGGAGAAATGTCGTATGGACCCACTTTGGCTTTCATAAAAAAGAAAATGGGCCGCCAACAAAACAAAACCTGGACACGTCAAAAGCGATATGCAAACACTGTTGTTGAGTTTATACTTTCAATGGTGACTATCAACAGTCAGAAAACACTTGCTTTTTAGTCTGGCACTTTTTGGCCCAACCATTTCGACCTGGAGCTTTTTGGCCACAGGGGATTGTGAGTTGAGCTGAGATTCTGGGAGATTTTTGAGCAATAAAAGGAGTCTAATGTATTTAATAATGCCATTTTATCTTATTTTGAATTAAAATAAAGAAACAAACTTAAAGAGGCATGGGAATGGGTGGGGGAGAGGCAATTTAATTTAATTTTTAAGCAACTTGTACACTTACCCTACCTTACACAATAACAAATACTTGAAACTAATAGGACAAATAATGTACAAAATGTTACAAACTTACAAGTTTATTAGTAGAATGAGAGTACATGACGTAGAAATCATAAAAGGGTTTAACACATGGTTCAAGTTTTGCGATTCACATTATGGAAGCCAATATTAATCAATTAATAATCGATTATTGGTCAGTTGGTGCAACCGATCATCGGTTATGGTTTTTCATACCTATTTTCAACACTAATAAGCATCTGCCGTTTTACAGTTCATGGGAGAGCCCATAAATTGTAACAAGGCAAAGTCATGTAAACAAATTTTGGATGGTTTGAAGTGAGCAACAAACAGTGTTTGTTTTGTGTGGTAAAGAAACCATTTTACTGGTTAAATAGGATCCGGTAACCAATGCTTGGGGTGGAAGTCCTCTAAAATGGGCAACATGCTTATAAATCATTGTATGGAATTGACTTTATATCCGTGTTTTGGTTCCCTGTGTAAACCCCAGGAAGTGAAGCAGTGCTTGTTTACTGTGGTAAACAAGCTCTGTTTTACTGGTAAAATAGGACCCAGTCACCAGTGCTTGGGATGGAAGTCCTAAAATGGGCAACAATAGGTGACCTTAAATACCAATAAATAAATAGGACGACTGAAACAGAAAGCACTATTGACGATGACATGTTTTTTAATCCTCTTGAGTTTACACTTTTCTGTATGTGACCAATGAGCAATCCAGTTGTAGAAAGATAAGTGGCTCAGCGCTATTAACATTAACCAGCATCAAGGATGTTCCAGTGAGGTATCAGAAAAATGAAAAAAGAAGAAGAAACTGCAAGCAACACTTGCTGTTCATTTTAACTGGTTGAGGGTTACATTTTTTTGTGGTTTAAATTTGCTTATCATAGCCACTCTTCAATTATTTGTGATAAAACAAATTTATATAAGATCCTACAAAGTAGATCTCTGTTTCTCAGGCCATTTTTTTTGTAAATTTGCATGCGGGCGGGTGGCTGGCTTTTTATTTTTGTAATTATTTCATTGCCATCAAAAGTTCATACTTGTGGTTTGTTTTTTGATTTAGGCCCATAATCTCCAGAATAGCATGGGTGGTGGTGTATTTTGATCCTTGAGTGCAAGAAGACTTTGCTATGCTTCGGCATTGCAAAGTCTTATTGCACTCTAGGGACAAATTTATCAGTTTTATTAGCTCACCTGACTTTCAGCCAGGAGAGCTATAGTGATCACTCACCGTCTGTCGTCCATCGTCGTCGTCCGTCGTCGTCCGTGAACATGGTGTTTGCGTCTTCTCCTCCCAAACCGCTGAACCAATTTAAATGATATTTGAAATAATAGTTTGTTATGACATCGCAATTTGATTTTGTTCAAATCAAGTTGCCTCGCCTGTGGGTAGGGCCACACCCAAAAAGTGTGCTGAAATCTTAAAAAATCTTCTTCTCATGAACCAGCAGCAGCAGAGACTTGATATTTGGTGTGCAGCTTCCTTTTGAGGTGTAGACTCAGATTTGTTCAAGAGAAGCTTGTGGGGCTAAAACTTGGCGTCGTAATGGGAGGGGAAAGAATATTTGCCCCTCCCAAAATTTCTATTTTCCAAACCGAGAGGCAAATTTTGACCAAATTTGATATGAGGGCTTATTGGGTCATAAGTACTTAATTTATGCCAAAATTTTTTTTCCCGTTGCCCCATGGGGACCGCAGGAGCTAAAAATAGAAAAAAATTAAAACGCCCATATCTCCAAAACTCCACGGCACTGAGAATTCTTATTTGTTGTGAAGCTTCCTTAGGACCAACAGAATGGAATGGTAAAAAAAAATTGCCATCGGTTTTATCATGGGGTACTTTTTGGGGACTTTGAAAAAGTGCTGAGTCAGCATTTTTTAATGCTGTGGGTAATGGGAAAAACATATAAGACGACTTTTCTCCCAAACGACTGCTCCAAAACCTTTCAAAGTTCACATATAACATCTTTGGAAGATTGTTTCACATATTTATTGAAATCAATTCCCTGGGTCGATATTTGGGCTCTCTATGGGAGCCCAAATGTTTAAATTAGTGCAGTATGAGGAGTATTTTTTAAAAATCTTCTTCAGATCTACCATAAGAATCTTTTGATATTTGGTATGCAGCATCCTTAGAGGGGTGAGATTCAAGTTTGTTCAAGCCAAGTCCCTGGGTTCATATTTAGGTTGAAAATTTGGAACTTCGAAATTTTGGACCAAAATCTGGAAATTTTTTTTTTTTTTTTTTTTTTTTATGCATTTCGGTCAATTTTAAGACCCCAAAATTTTTTTTTTTTTACACTGAAAATTTGGGGTCCGGGTGGGACTTGGAAAATTTTGGACCAAAATCCCCAAAAAATTTTTTTTTGTTTTTTATGCGTTTCGGTCAATTTTAAGACAAAAAAAAATTTTTTTTTTACACTGAAAATTTGGGGTCCGGATGGGACCAAAATCCGAATTTTTTTTTTTTGTTTTTTATGTGTTTCGGTCAATTTTAAGAGGAAAAAAAAAATTTTTTTTTACACTAAAATTTGGGGGTCCGGGTGGGACTTACAAAATTTTGGACCAAAATCCGAAATTTTTTTTTTGTTTTTTATTATGCATTTCGGTCAATTTTAAGAGAAAATTTTTTTTTTTTTTACACTGAACATTTTGGGGTCTGGGTGTGACTTAGAAAATTTTGGACCAAAATCCTGAAAATTGTTTTTTGTTTTTATGCGTTTCGGTCAATTATAAGAGGAAAAAAAAAAAATTTTTACACTAAAATTTTGGGGTCTGGGTGGGACTTAGAAAATTTTGGATCAAAATCCGAATTTTTTTTTTTGTTTTTTATGCGTTTCGGTCAATTTTAAGAGAAAAATTCTTTTTTTATTTTACACTGAAAATTTGGGGGTCCGGGTGGGACTTAGAAAACTTTGGACCAAAATCCTAATTTTTTTTTTTGTTGTTTTTTATGCATTTTGGTCAATTTTAAGAGAAAAAAAAATTTTTTTTTACACTGAAAATTTGGAGTCCGGGTTGGACTTGGAAAATTTTGGACCAAAATCCTGAAATTTTTTTTTATTTTTTATGTGTTTCGGTCAATTTTAAGAGGAAAAAAAAAAAATTTTTTTACACTAAAATTTTGGGGTCCGGGTGGGACTTAGAAAATTTTGGACCAAAATTCGAAACTGTTTTTTGTTTTTTATGCGTTTCGATCAATTTTAAGAGGAAAAAAAAAATTTTTTTACACTCAAATTTTGGGGTCTGGGTGGGACCAAAATCTGAAAACTTTTTTTTTGTTTTTTATGCGTTTCGGTCAATTTTAAGAGAAAAATTTTTTTTTTTTTACACTGTAAATTAGGGGTCCGGGTGGGACATAAAAAATTATGGACCAAAATCCTGAAATTCTTTTTTGTTTTTTATGCGTTTCATTCAGTCAATTTTAAGAGAGAAAACATTTTTTTTCTTTACACTGAAAATTTTGAGTCTGGGTGGGATTTAGAACATTTTGGACCAAACGCCGAAGATTTTTTTTTTGTTTTTTATGCGTTTCGGTCAGTTTTAAGAGAAAATTTTTTTATTTTTTTTACACTGAAAATTTGGGGTCTGGGTGGGACTTAGAAAATTTTGGACCAAAATCCGGAAATTAGTTTTTTATGCGTTTTAAGAAGAAAAAAAATATTGAGGCTGAAAATATTTTGTTTGGGGAAAAAAGTCTGTTTTTTATGCGTTTATCTCAATTTTGGGACGTAAAAGTGCAGGAACTGAAAATAGAAGAAAAATCCTGTGTATTGTGTGGGCACAATCGCTTCATCTAGTTGGTATATGCTTTTCTTAGGAGGGGCGTATGCAGCTTATTCAAGTCCCTGGTTTGATATTTAGACTACCATGTCAGGTGAACGCCCGCAGGCCCCCTGGGGCGTCTTGTTAATTTGGGTAAAATATTAGACATGAATGTTTTAATTTTTAAGTTTGATTGGTTATATAAAGAGAGCATGCAACAGCTAAAATGATTATGTGGGAGGGCCTGAGAAACAGATTCTTAACTTTCTTAGACCTAAACAAAATATTATTGCGGTTGACTGAATATGAAAAATGAGCAAGGAAAATGGATTTTCCTCTGGTACCCTCATTTTTTTAAAGCCTTGATAGTGGCTTCTAGCACTGAACCTGTGAAGTAAAATGGTAGCATTATGATACTCAGACTGCCTGAACATAGACATTTTTCTTTTCAGGTAATTGAAAAACTCTTTGTTGATTGTGATGTAAACAAAAATGGCCAGTTGGACAGAGACGAGACAGGGAAACTCAATGTTGAATTATTCTTCAGAATTCCCAGGATTGGCTGTGATGATATCAGTATGTATATAGATTAAAAATTAGTAATTACTAATAATTAGTGATATTAAATGACTACTACAATCAGCTCCTCAATACAGTAGAGATGGACGGTATTGGAATTTTGATTTCAGTATCGGTTTCGGTATTTTTAGGAGCGTGTACCTCGGTATCGGGTCGATATTTCATATCTAGCTTGACTCAGATTTGCAGATACAATGGAACCCTGTTAATTGAATAGCCACTTCGCCAGTGAAAATTATTCCATTAACAGGAGTATTCAGTTACCAGGCATTTGATCACTTTCCTGCATTTTAGAGATAAATTGAGCATTTATTCTATTATATCTTGTTTGACAGAGCTAATAGAGCTCTGTCAAACAAGATGTGATAGAATAAATGCCTATCTTAGATACACTTATGTGAAATAGGTCTCTAAGCATTTGGTATTTTGAGACTGTCAGGATAATTTCTTGTCACATTACAGGATTTTTTATTCAGTTAGCAGGAGTTTGCTCTATAACCCATATTCAATTAACAGGTCAAATTTGTACTGAAAGTATGGTAAATGGTTTGGTGTTTGGAAATTGTATTCAATTAACAGGGTTATTCAATTAGAAGATATACAATTAAGTGAGCTCAACCATAGTACCAAAGAGGAATTCAGGAAAAACAGAATAAGTTGTTGTAGTGCCATTCTACCACAACACTATAAATGACACTGCTAATGAGCTCAACAGTGACATTCTTTTATGATCACAAATAATATCTACAGTAATTTTGTGACTTGTTCTAAAAGAACCTTAATATTTTTAATGCAAAGGAACAGGTTCCCCAACATGCATTTTTTGAGTAAACTCAAAACTTGTTTTCTAAGCACCTTGTCAGTGGTTTCTAGGCAAGTCTTGGCTGCCTCTGTAGGCAGCCAAGTCTTGACTAGAAACAACACCAAACCCCATGGTGGTAGACTTTCAAAGTTTTGAAAAAATGTATAAAAATCTCCAGGCCTTTAAGGTTAACACCCTCTCTTGGAGCCATTGTGACCGTTTCTCTTGATACTGTATTTTTCTGTTAATTTAGTCACTTCTTTTCCTTTTCAGATGATCCTAACTTTGGTGGTTTTCCTCCACAGATCTTTGAGTTGCCATCTCTGACTACTCTTGATCTTTCCTACCAAGGCATTACATTTGTTCCAGAAGTTATTGCCAAAATGCAAAATTTGGAACATTTAATTCTCGCCAACTGTCCTCTGCTGGAGGGTCTTCCTGGACTCCTTGGACATTTACCAACAATAAGAAGTGAGTAATAATAGATTTGACTGTAGTGATGATACTATAATTTTTTTTTTGACAAGTGAGATTCTTTGGAATTGTGGACATAAAATCAGATGGAGAGGTTTGACCAGCTAGCACAGACCAGAAAATAAGCAGATTATCATCTGCAAAATGAGGTCCACAGAGGGTGGATTTAGTGATGCTACCCTGCATAGCAGGGTAGCATCACTAAATTTACCCTCTGTCAACCTCAGTCTGAATCAGGGTCTCAAAACTAAACAGAAAGAGGTACCCAGAGGATAAATTGGTCCACTGTATGGGATAGCATCACCAAATTCCCCCTCTGGGAATCTCATTTTGCAAATGTCAGTCTGCTTATTTTCAGGCTTGAGCTTGCAACTGAATCAGGATTCTGTCAAAATTCTCTGTCTGTATTGACAGAACTGTAGATTTCTTGCATCAGCACTACTGGTAATGAAAAGATTTCTTTTAAATACAAAGGAACTCTGTGTCATTTGAATTTCCACTTGGCCAAAGAAAAATATTTAATTAAGGCCCCACAAAGTAGATCTTCTGTTTCTCATTTTCTGTAAAATTGCATGTGGGCGGGTGTTTTTAGCTGCGACTAGCAGCTCTATAAGTGGCAATGTCGGTCTGTCTGTCGGTCGGTCTGTCTGTGACCAACGAGTTTGTCTGTGACCAACGAGTTTCAAAACTCAATAACTTTTGAAATACTTGATGGAATGACTTTATATTTGGCATGTAAGTGTATCTTATTGATGTCTAGCCACTGTTCAATGCATGTGTTGTTCCAAATATTTTTCTTGGAGTTATGGCCCTTGATGAACTTAGAATTTTGTGAGATTGCACCACCCGTCGCAGCTACGGTGTCGATGTCACGATTTGTGAATTTCATTTTTTATTTCTGTAATTATTTCTTTGCCATCAAAAGTTCATGTTCTTGGTTTGTTTTATGTTTTAGTCCTCATAATCTGCAGATGGGTGTTGGTGTATTTCATTCCTTATTGCACTCAAGAGACAGATTTATCAATTTTATTAACTTGGGTAAAATATCAGACATAAATCATTTAATTTTTAGTCAAGTTTTAAAAAAAAAAACGTGACTATTGGTATAGCAAGGGTTGGTCACTTGGTGGGCAGGCATTTTTGCAGTCACTTGGGCAGGTCGGCGGTCTGGCTGGTGGGTGGGCCTTTGTGCTTATAACTTAGTTGTTTGTGAATGGATTTTGATAATATTTCGTATGTTTCTTGATGTTTCTTGATATGCATGGTCAACACCACGTGACTTGAAATAGAGTATGTTCATGCTTTTTTGCAAGAGTTATGACCCTTCGTTAAAATTGACTAATTTTGAGCTTGATAGCATGATAACTTTAACAAATGTCAACTGATTTGATTGATATTTAGCACATGGATTTCAAGGAACAATGTCTTGATCGACTTCGAAAATGGGCTCAGTCCGATGTACTGCAGCAGAATTATTCGACTGACTTTTTTTGCTAAAATGGACTAATTTTGAGCTTGAGAGCATAATAACTTCATCAAACGTCAACCGATTTGTCTGATATTTGGCACATGGGTTTCAAGGGACAATGTCTTGAACATGTTCAAAAACAGGTTCTGTCTGAATACAGCAGCAGAATTATTGGGCTGACTTTGTCATATTTTTATACTGTACCAATGACCCAGACATAGCTGGTGCTAACTCTTAAAAATATAGGGCCAAACACAAATTTTGCCCCCCAATCCCCAAAATTTGCATCTAAAACCAAAGAAAACATGTCCTGAATGGCCCTCCATACTTCACCTCTACTGCGCATGCGCAGTGTCAAGGACGTCCCAAAATTGGCGCCATTAATCATTCTTAGTTTGGCCCTTCATCAGTTAACATCTGACTGATCTTTGTGCTTGTAAATCTCAGTTTAAATGATGCCAGACACATAAATATTAGTGAAATGGTGATTCTAAGGAGGATATAGAAGGAGGAGAGGAAAAATGAGTGATAGAAAATAATCAGGGCTGTAACTTAAAATTTTTTGATCAAATTATGTTAAGTTACCTATTTTCGAGGCAACTGCCTGTTGTGGTCATTCTTGTTATCAAGATTACCCTGCTTATTCAGTGTTTTCCTCTCTCCCTTTCCTTTAAGTCCCCTCTTGCTATTCTCCCATGCTTTTGGCATATTTTCTGTAATATTATTACTAAAATTTCTTGGGAGTTTTAGCTGGATAACAGAATGTATTCTGTTCTTTTCCCCATGTTTACGTCTTCACCTATGGGTGGTTAGGCGTAGTGTTCTACATCTACCATCTGATGTTCTGCAGTTTCTTCCCTGGAAGTCTCTGTTTTGCATCAGATGGTGTATTATTGGTAACTGATTTCGGGCCAGGGTGCCTGGAGTCTTGATCTAGTGTTTTTACACTTATTGTTTACATTTCCAACAGCCCTCTGTGTGAGGGGGGGATTTCTTGAAAATAATATCTTGATGTTAATTTAATCATAACTAGACATATTATTATTGTTCGTAAGTGTTGCATAAATTGTTTTAAATATTTTTAGAATTTTTGTCCACACTTAGACTTGGGATCCATTGGGGCTCAACGTTACTTTTCAGAAACTTGGGCTGTTCTGAAAAAATATTTTTTCAAAAGTTTTTGATTCAATTATTTTTTCTATGTTAATGGATCTTGTTATTATGTATTTTGATTGTCAGGGGTTGGGGCGAGTACTAGGACTTTGTTTTCTTTTCACATTGAAAGGATATTGTTCAATTGTAATGAGAGGAAATCTTCCTCTGACTTTCATAATCATTGTATAATGTAGTCAGTGTACTCGCACTAACTCCTGTTCTGTATGTGTTGATTACGATGACAACATGGGAAGCGTGTGTCACGGTATGTTAGTGGGGAATTGGCCATTCCGGTCCTTTTCCCGCAGGGTCACTCTACTTTATCAATCTCTATTTCAGACGATCATGATCAGGGTGATGTATCCGTGATGTCTTCCAAAAAGTGTGCCTCCGTCGTCACAATTAATGTAGAGCTAGCGGAAAAGTGCTCAGGTAATACGTCAATTGCCTAAGAGGACCCTAGTAGGTTCGACGGCCTTTGACGTCCGCTAGCTCGCCCGGTGTAGCGTCCATTCATCGAATGGTTCGGCAGCCAGGTTCGTCCGTTGCGGTCTAGAAAGGAGTTTTGGGTGATGCGAGCACTATAAACATCCATGTGCACACCCAGTGACGGCGGATTAGAGGGGAGAACGGAGGAAGCCTTTTAGTCCGGTTCATAGCTCGTCCAGGCCCATCCGGGCTGCGAGCGAGAGAGGCCCCTCTCTCATACATCAACATCTGGCCCCAGATGTTGTGGTACAAAATGTATCGCATTCGGAGCATACGTCCGCCGCTCGGGACGCTCCGTTATATAGACAGTCCGGAGAGACTGTCAATAAGGCTTCCTCATTCTCATGACGGCGCCCACGACCGCACCTTGGCTACGTGACCTCCGATATCCAGTCAACTTCGCCAATCAGAGAATCCTCGGCGACCAGGTCATGCCATCCGATAGCCAGGGACACGAGGCCTGCAGACTCCGGACGTTCGCATAAGAAAGTATGCGGGACTCAACGTACACGGAGCTTCCAGCGGCAAAGCATCGTAAGACCGCTTCTGCACAGGCCTCGGTGACGGACGTGCTATCCCAATTAGCACAGCTTATCGCAGCATCCCAGCAATGACAGAATCTCTGTCGCATAATATAATATCCGACGGCGCTGGGTCGGGACGCTCCACAGAAGCATCAGGTGCGGACATCCGGAAATTTCATACGGTCCAACGGGATGCCGAAAGGGATTCGGAGGTTTTCGAGCTTTCCCTTTCGGAACAACATAAGCTGCTGTATATGTCATCCGACTTCTTCTTCTAGAGGTTCTTCGTCGGACCAGAATGCTGCGATACTGGATAAGAAACTGATAGCGTCGGTGGACTTAGAAATTTTTGCTTTGGTTCAGGGACATCGTCCCTCAGTTCCGACACAGTCCAATAATGTCTCAGATACGTTCGATTTATTGAACGACGCTATATATATTTTTTATATGCTTGCTATGTACAAGCATATCTGGTTTCTTGTTCGCAAAATTACTGAGATGGTTTTCAAAAGTGTGCCTCTGTCGTCATAGTTAATGAAGAGCTAGCGGCAATTAGTGCTCATGGATTACGTCAATCTCCTAAGAGGTCCCTAGTAGGATCGACGGAGTTGACATTCGCTAGCTCACCCGGTGTAGCGTCCATTCATCGAATGGTTCGGCAGTCGGGTTCGTCTGTTGCGGTCTAGGATGGAGATTTGGGTGATGCGAGCACTATAATAGACTTTAGTACACACCCAGTGACGACGGATTAGAGGAGAGATCGGAGGAAGCCTGTTAGTCCGGTTCCTAGCTCGTCCGGTCCGTCCGGGCGGCAAGCGAGAGAGGTCCCTCTCTCGTGCAACAACATATGGGACCGGATGTTGTGGTACAGACATTTCACCTTCGGAGCGTATGTCCGCCACTCCGGACGCTCCGTTATATAGACAGTCCGAGTGACTGTCGATAATGCTTCCTCATCCTCACAGCAGCGCACACGACCGCACATTGGCTACGTGACCTTGAATATCCGACCAGCTTCGGCATTCAGTGATTCCATGGCGAACAGGTCACGCCATCCGGTAGCCAAGGAACACGAGGCCTGCACACTCCGGTCGCTCGCATAATAGAAGTATGCACGGGGTAACGAACACGGAGCTACCAGTGGCAATGCATCGTAAGACCGCTTCTCCACAGGCCTCAGTGACGGACGTGCTATCCAAAATAGCACAGCTTATCGTAGCATCCCAGCAAACGACAGATTCTCGGTCGGATCAGGAATAATCCGACAGCGCTGGGTCGGTACACTCCGCTGTTGCATCAGGTACGGACGACCGAATATTTCATAGGGTCCGACAGGATGGCGAAAGGGATTCGGATGATTTCGAGCTTTCCCTTTCGGAACAACAGAAGCTGCCATATATTTCTTCCGGCATTATCTTCCAGAGGTTGTTCCGTCGGGACTACATTGCTGCGATGCTGGATAAGAGACTATAGCGTCATTGGACACGGAGTTTTGGATCGGTTCAGGGACATTATCCCTGAGTTGCCGATGCAGTCCAATAATGTCTTAGAACATTTGAATTACTGAACGACGCTATATATATATAAGCTTGCTATCAACATGCTAGTATAGTTTCTCTATTCTGCCTTTCGGGATTTCTAGGAAATAATTGTTTATTGGCAGAACTGGGCTTACCGAGAGTTCCTTTGCGTCTAAGACGGCGAGACTGAAGACTGCTAATTATCTTTTTCGCCGTCTATGTCAATTTCAACCATGATGTTGGAAACGACAATGATGTATAATAGACTTAACTTAGACGCTTTATCATACGTATACCACCTTACTGAGACGTTTATCATTACGTCTTCAACAGAAAGAATTCCAGGATATGATCCTCAATGAGATTTCTTTCAGGGGCAGTAGTTTTTCCACGTATATCTCCGCCCTTCAGTGGCAACCTGGAGTTGGTTAGACGTGACGCAGTCCTAGCTACATCCACACGCATGGATAGTAAGGTGAAGAACTCTCTCAAGTCGCTTCGGTCTCTAGAAGCTTCTCTTCGACGGCAACCTTTCAGCAATCTTGAATTGCTCGATATACACGTTCTCTTGTTTATCAAGTGTAACAAGAGATTCAGACGTGGGCATACATTTGGTGGTTGACTCAGAGAGTTCCACTGTAGTTGCCGGATCCAAGTTTTTCGATTATGACGGATGTCAGTCAGACAGGTTGGGACACAATTTTGATCCCAACGGATTCGAAGTGCCAGGGTCTTTGGGTTCCGCAGTTTTTAGGCAAGCTCCTTACTTCCAAGGAAGAATATTATGTTGGCTTGCACTACGTCATTGGATGAATTTTATTCAGAAACGCATGTTCAATCCTGTCCGATAATACGACAGTAGTTGCGTATATCCGGAACCAGGGAGGCACTCATTCGGTTCTGTTATTAATTTTAACGGAAAGAATCCTTCTGTTTGTTATAGAACACCAAGTTCTGTTTCGGTTCGTCATATTCTCGGTCGTCGGATCGTATTAGCAGACTCCCTTTCACGTAAGTGTCGTTTGTTGCCGTCGGAATGGACTATCAACAAACAAGTATTCAATCAGATTTGCTATCAATGGGAGCGCCCAGTGATAATTTATTTGCGACACAACTCTCCAATCTATTGTAGACGTATGTGTCACCGTGTCCGGATCCCTGAGCATATGTAGTTAACGCTCTATCGATCTAGTAGGACGCTATGATAGGATATGCGTATCCTCCATCGCTGTTGATTCAGCAAGTATTGCTAGAATTATTCATTCACAATACAATTCTGTTGATAGCATCTCTGTCCCACAGAGACGGTGGATAAATTTACTTAGATGTCTACTGTGGGACTTACCGCGGAAACTTCCTTCACGAGAGGATCTTTTTTCGCTGGGGAAATCGTGTCAACTCTATCACAACCCGCAAGGTCTCAACCTTCACGTATTCCGTTGTGCGGTCCTTCTTGCATAGCAAGCACTGTATAGGACCAGCAGTGGACGCGATTCCTAACTGTAGAAGGACCTCCTCTTCGCTATACTATGCGGCTAAAGTGGAGGGTCTTCCGTCATTGGTGTAGGGATCTTTATGTTGATATTTTTGATTCCTCCATACCAGACATTGCAAACTTTCTAGTATACTTGTTTGACGAGATCAACTGCAGCCAGTTACTTTTATAGGTTATAGGTCTATGTTATCTGATACCTATGCACACCATGATAGTTTACAATGGAGCCTAATGTCTCTTTATCTAAGTTAGTTTGAAACTTTTCGATAAGAGACCTAGAATCGTTAGATTAATTCCTATTCGGAATTTAGCTTGGGTTTTTATTAACTAAAGCAACCATTTGAATTCTTGAGACAGCAGTTTCAATTCTGGTCTTTTAAGGCAGCAATTCTCTTAGCCTTCTCTTCTGCTGAAGAGTCAGTGAGCTTCATGCACTATCGGTGGACGATTCTCACTTTCGTAGTATCGGGAACTCTATTACCTTTACTACTAATGTTGTATTTTTGGTTAAGAATCAGGCTCCTAATGATATCCGGAACCTATTGTTTTTTAGGTCCTTCCATCTTCGAGCGGGCATAGGCCTTTACTCTGTCCGGATAGACCTTTATGTATTTATTAACAGATCTCAGTTTATCAGTAGGATGTAAAGCTTCTTCTGGCTCAAATGCCTAATAGAAGGGTCATTACGGTCCATTCTATTACTTAATGCATTCAGTTAACTATCGGTACTGCTTAGGATAATCTATCCTTAACTCAGCAGTCTGTGCTTAAGATTTTGGCTCATGAAGTAAGAGCTCTTCTACATCTTGGGCTGACGTATAGTTTTGCTATTATAGATTAATAGGCTGCATATTGGTCTCAACCATCCACATTCACAAATTTTTATCTCAGAAATATTGTATCCATTTCTGGAGACCTGCATTGTTTAGGTCCATTATCAGCTGCTCAGAAAGTCGATCACTTAACAATTGCAACTATAGCTATGTAGGCTTTATGTTCCAGCAGTGACTCCGTCCTGCTGCCCTCTTCGCTCTGGGCTATTTGACCCAGGGCAAGAAAAAGGGGTGGGGGAGGGTGTTCCCTTGGGTCACCTGTTTTTATTATGAAAACAAGGGGATACCTCCTCCGGAGTTAGTATTTCTGAGCTGTTACTGGGATGGTTTCTTAAGTGAAAGTTATGTTTTTAAATTCATTCATGTCATAGTTTTAAAGTATAGCATTTGTATATGTCATGTGTCAAACGGATGTTATTATACTATCCTCGGACACTTTTATAAGAGTATAAAGAGTCTCAATTCTTTGGACTAACTTTATTTATTGGCTTACTTTAAATATAATTAGTATACGAATTATACTGGATATTAATAGAGAACATGGATGTTATCATGCTCAATTATAAAAGGTATTGTGTCTTTCTAATTTGTCATAAATAAGAAAGATACACGTGAAGCCTATTTCTCTTTTTCTCCTACAGGAGATGACTCTATTTATATAGTTGAGCTTATTGGATTTTCCTCTATGTCCTGGGCCCTCCAGCCTTTTTACTATTCAGCTATGTCTGGGTCATTGGTACAGTATAAAAATCTTAAAAAATTTGTAGTAATTTATATATTTTTTATACTTACCAATGACCCAGACGGGGATGGCCCTCCCAGGAGTTGGGAACTCATACCTCCCCGCTGAGGACATAGCGCTTACCAGGCACTGTTGGTAAGAATGATTAATGGCGCCAATTTCGGGACGTCCTTGACACTGCGCATGCGCAGTAGAGGTGAAGTATGGAGGGCCATTCAGGACATGTTTTTAGGGCTGGGCGATATTTCGATATACCGGTAAATACCGGTATTGAAATCGGTACCGGTTAAATATCGTCTATTTTTTGGCAATACCGGTATATCGTCTGTAACGATATTGGTTTGGGTCACATGATAATAAAATTTCAACATGTGTTTTTTCGTTAAATCGCACAGAAAGTTGCTTTGAAAATACAGGAAGTTTACCTTTCCTTATTTCGTGAACAAATGATAAACAGCGAGAGGTGATGAGAGTAACGTTCTATCTCATTTATCGTCACCGACATGCAAGCATTCATGGAGAAATTATGAAATAAAAATGTAATACTTGTTTGCTAAATTTGTTTGATTATTTTTAATTAGTGAATAATTAAAGTAGCACACATCACACAAATAGTTTGTTGTTACACGGAAAACACACCCGACTGTCACGCTGTAAAAACACGGTCACCTGCTGTTGGTCGCATTTGTTTGAACTGTAATCCGCAAGCCATACTTATCGCTTAATTCGTCGTCAGCAATCTGACACAAAAATGTTTCAAATCACACATATTCACAATTGCGAAATGTGCAACAATTTTTGTCAAATATGACAGAGGTGTGATGCCATCACTGGGAGAAAACATTGTCGGCTGGTGATTGACACCTGCAGACTCTCATGAAAGTGAAGGGTGATCACGTCTTGGAGGCGTGCTTAATATCAACAGACCGACTGGCCTGACATGTGACAGATGACATTTGACATTGTCATCTGAGGAAGTTCACTGCTGGAAGATAGGAGAAGGGGAGGAGCTACTTCTGGTTCTTTGTGAAACCAGGCCCTCAGAATCCCATCAACTGGATACCCGTTGTTTTGATAAAAAGTTTTGTTTGCCACTGTTTTCATGAAGCCACACATACGCAATTAACACAATGTGACAATTGCCTGGCTCAGTAATTAAATGCTTATCAATCAAGAGAGGCTGGCCATGTTTTTACAGGAATTAAATTGACAAAGACTAATTTACTTGTATCCCAGATTCAGATGAAAGCCAGTAAACCCATGATAATTTTATGGCTTATTTTCGTATTAAACAATAGGTTCAATAACTTTGTAGACGTGGATTATTATGGTCTTCCATTCAAATCACTCATTTTTCCAGAGCAGTAAGTGATACTTCTATCTTTTGCTCCAAAAATATATATTTTTATACTGTACCAATGACCCAGACATAGCTGGTGCTAACTCTTAAAATATAGGGCCAAACACAAATTTTGCCCCCCAATCCCCAAAATTTGCATCTAAAACTAAAGAAAACATGTCCTGAAAGGCCCTCCACACTTCGCCCCTACTGCGCATGCGCAGTGTCAAGGACGTCCCGAATTTGCGCCATTTATCATTCTAAGTTTGGCCCTTCATCAGTTAACATCTGACTGATCTTTGTGCTTTTAAATCTCAGTTTAAATGATGCCAGACACATAAATATTAGTGAAATGGTGATTCTAAGGAGGATAGAAAAGGAGGAGAGGAAAAGAATGTGTGACAGAATATTATCAGGGCTGTAACTTAAAATTTTTTAATGAAATTATGTTAAGTTACCTATTTTCAAGGCAGCAGCCATTTTGTTGTCATTCTGATTATTTAGTTACACTGTTTTTTCAAGTGTTTTTCCTCTCTCCCTGTCCTTTAAGTTCCCCCTTGCTATTCTCCCATGCTTTTGGCATAGTTTCTGTAATTATTATTACTAAAATTTCTTGGGAGTTTTAGCTGAATAACAGAATGAATTCTGTTCTTTCCCCATGTTTACGTCTTCACCTACAGGTGGTTAGGCGTTGTGTTCTGCATCTACCATCTGATGTTCTGCAGTTTCTTCCCTGGAAGTCTCTGTTTTGCATCAGATGGTGTATTTTTGGTAACTGATTTCGGGCCTGGGTGCCTGGAGTCTTATTTTAGTGTTTTTACACTCATTGTTTACATTTACAACAGCCCTCTGTGTGAGGGGGGGATTTCTAAATAATAATATCTTTATGTTATTTTAATCATAACTAGATACATTATTATTGTTCGTAAGTGTTGAATAAATTGTTTAAAATATTTTTAAAATTTTTGTCCACACTTAGGCTTGGGATCCATTGGGGCTCAACGTTACTTTTCAGAAACTTGGGCTGTTCTGAAAAAATATTTTTTCAAAATATTTTGATTTCAATTATTTTTTCTATATTAATGGATCATATTATTATTATGTATTTTGATTGCCAGGGGTTAGTGCGAGTACCAGGACTTGTTTTCTTTTCACATTGAAAGGATATTGATCAATTGTTTTAAGAGGAAGTCTTCCTCTGACCTTATTATCATTCTATATGTGGTCAGTGTACTCGCATTAACTCCTGTTCTGTATCGTATGATTTCGATGACAATATGGGAAGCGTATGTCACGGTATGTTGTTGGGGATTTGGACACTCCGGTCCTTTCCCCGCAGGGTCACTCTACTTTATCAATTTCTATTTCAGACGATCAAGATTAGGGTGATGTATCTGTGATGTCTTCCAACAGTGTGCCTCCGTCGTCACAATTAATGAAGGGCTAGCGGAAAAGTGCTCATGTAATACGCCAATTGCCTAAGAGGACCCTAGTAGGTTCGACGGCCTTTGACGTCCGCTAGCTCGCCCGGTGTAGCGTCCATTCACCGAATGGTTCGGCAGCCGGGTTCGTCCGTTGCGGTCTAGAAGGAATTTTGGGGTGATGCGAGCACTATAAAATTAACTTAATGCACACCCAGTGACGGCGGATCGGAGGGAGAACGGAGGAAGCCTTTTAGTCCGGTTCATAGCTCGTTCCGGTCCATCCGGACGGCAAGCGAGAGAGGCCCCTCTCTCGTTCAACAACATCTGGCCCCAGATGTTGTGGTACAAATGTGTCGCTAGCGGAGCATACGTCCGTCGCTCGGGACGCTCCGTTGTATAGGCAGTCCGCTGAGACTGCTAAGGCTTCCTCTTCTCGTCAGCGCACACGACCGCACCTTGGCTGCGTGACCGCCGATATATTACCAGCTTCGCCGTTCAAGGATTCTTCGGCGACCAGGTCACACCATCCGGCAGCCAGGGATTCGAGACCGATGGACTCCGGATGTTCGCATAGGAAAAGTATGCGGGAGCCATCTGATGCGGAGCTGCCCTCGGCGAAGCAGCGATAGACTGCGCCTCCGCAGGTCTCGACGCCGGACATTCTTGTGCACATAGCACAGCTTATCGCAGCATCCCAGCAGCCGACAGAAACGGTGTCGGATCGAGAATTATCCGACAGCGCTGGGTCGGTAGCCGGGGACTCGAGGCCTGCAGACTCCGGACGTTCGCATAGGAAGTGTGCGGGAGTCAACGTACACGGAGCTTCCAGCGGCAATGCATCGTAAGTCCGCTACTGCACAGGCCTCGGGAACGGACGTGCTTTCCTTAATAGCACAGTTTATCGCAGCATCCCAGCATCAACTGAATCTGTCGCATATATTTTATCCGACGATGCTGGGTCGGGACGCTCCGCGGAAGCGGGTACGGACGTCCGAAAGTTTCATCCGGTCCGACGGGATACCGAAAGGGATTCGGAGGATTTCAAGCTTTCCCTTTCGGAACAACATATGCTGCGATGCCGGATAAGAAACTGATAGCGTCGGTGGACTTAGAAATTTTTGGTTCGGTTCAGGGACATCGTCCCTCAGTTCCGACATAGTCCAATAATGTCACACAAACTTTCGAATTATTGAACGACGCTATATATATTATTATTTTATGCTTGCTATCCAAGCATTTCTGGTTTCTTGTTCGAAGAGTTATGGAGATGTCTTTCAAAAGTGTGCCTCTGTCGTCATAGTTAATGAAGAGTTAGCGGCAATAAGTGCTCATGGAATATGTCTATCGCTTACGGAGTGACATTCGCTAGCTCACCCGGTGTAGCGTACATTCATCGAATGGTTCGGCTGCCGGGTTCGTCCGTTGCGGTCTAGGAAGGAGATTTGGGTGATGCGAGCACTTTAATTACTTTAGTACTCACCCAGTGACGGCAGATTGAGGACAGATCGGAGGAAGCCAACAACATAGGGGACCGCATGTTGTGGTTCAGATATTTTACATTCGGAGCATATGTCCGTTGCTTGGGACGCTCCGTTATATTGACAGTCCGAGAGACTGTCTTTAATGCTTCCTCATCCTCACAGCAGGGCACACGACCGCACATTGGCTACGTGACCTCGAGTATCCGATCAGTTTCGGCATTCAGTGATTCCACAGCGAATAGGTCGCGCCATCCGGTAGCCAAGGGACACGAGGCCTATACACTCCGTTCGCTCGCATATTGGAAGTATGCACGGGGTAACGATCTCGGAGCTTCCTGCGGCAATGCATCGTAAGACCGCTGCTCCTCAGGCCTCAGTGACGGACGTGCTATCCGAGTTAGCACAGTTGTTTCGCAGCATCCCAGCAATTGACAGTTTCTCGGTCGAATCAGGAATTATCCGACGGCGCTGGGTCGGTGCGGTCCGCGGTTGCATCAAGCTACGGACGACCGAACGCTTTATAGGGTCCGACAGGATGGCGAAAGGGATTCGAAAGTTTTCGAGTTTTCCCTTTAGTAGTATCGGAAGATGCCTTTCATATCTTCTGGCATTTCTTCCAGTGATTATTTTTCGGACTTCATTGCTGCGATCTTGGATAAGAGACTTATAGCGTCATTGGACTCGGATTTTTCGATCGGTACAGGGACTTTGTTCCTGACTTACCGACGCAGTCCAATATTGTCATTACAACATGTGTTTTATTTTTCGACGCTATATATTTATATATATATACAAGCCTGCTACTAAGCATGATAGTTTAGTTTCTTGTCCGCGTGGCTCATTTCTGCCATTTTATCTTTTTTACATATAGTTTATTTTGGCAGAGCAGGGCATACCGAGAGTTCATATGCGTCTAGACGGTGTGATTAAAGACTGCATATATTCTTTTTCGCCGTTTATGTCTTTTCCAATTTCAATGTTGGGAACGACATTATGTATAGTAGACTTAACTTAGACGCTTTATTATACGTAATCCGCCTGACTGAGGCGTTATCATTACGTCTTCAAGAAAAGATTTACGGGATATTATTCTCAATGTAATTTCTTTTGAGGGCAGTAGTTTGTTCACGTATAACTCCGCCCTTCAGTGGCTGATTGGAGTTGGTTAGACGTGATGCAGCCCTAGCTACATCCACGCGTGGATAGTAGGTTAAGAACTCTCTCAGAGTCGCTTCGTTCTCGGAGGAGCTTCTCTTCGACGGCAACTTTCCGGCAATCCATGAATTGCTTGATTTATACATTCTCTTGTCTATCTAGTGTTACAAGAGATTCAGACTGGGGCAAACATTCGGTGGTTGACTCAGAGAGTGCCGCCGCAGTTGCCGGACCCGAGTGTGGCTGTTATGACGGTTGCCAGTCAAACAGATTGGAATATATACTGATCCCTACGGATTCGAAGTGCCAGGGTCTTTGGGTTCCGCAGTCTTTTAGCTATCAGTTTAACTTCCGCGGAATAATGTTTTTTAGGCTTGCTTTATGTCATTGCATGAACATTATTCAGAAACGCATGCCCAAATTCCTGTCCTTTAATTCGACAGTAGTGGCGTATCTCCGGAACCAGGGAGGCACTCTTTCGTTTCCGTTATTCAATTTAATGGAAAGAATCCGTCTGTTGGTTATAGTACACCAAGTTCAGTTTTGGTCCGTCATATTCTGGGTCGTCTGATTGTTTTATCGCACTCCCGTTCTCTTACGGGTCGCTTGTTGCTGTCAGAATGGACTCTCAACAAACAAGTATTCAATCAGATTTGCTATCTATGGGAGCGCCCAATGATGTTTTATTTATGACACAGCTTGCTAATCAATTGCAGACGTATGTGTTGGCTTGTCCAGATCTCTGAGCTAATACTGTTAACGCTCTATTGATCTATAGGACGGAATGATAGGATACGCGTATCCTCCGGCGCTGTTGTTTTAGCAGGTATTGCTAAGATAAACAACCACAATACATTTCTGTTGATAGCATCTCTATCTTCACAGAGATCATGAGTAATTTACTCTCTTGTCTACTGTGGATCTTAACGTGAAATCTTCCTCTATGTGAGGATCTTTTTTCACTGGGTAAATCGTGTCATCTTTATCACAACCAGCAAGGTCGCAACCTTCATGTATTCCGTTGTGTGGTCCGTATTGCATTGTAAGCACTGTACTGGACGAGCTTTGGACGCGATTTCTTACTATAGGAGATCCTCTTCTTCGCTATTCTATGCGACTAAAGTGGAGGCTCTTCCGTCGTGGTGTAGGGATCATTATGTTCATATGGTTGATCCCTCCATACTACTCATTGCTATTTTTTAGTATACTTGTTTCACAAGATCTACTGCAGCCTGTTGTTATTTAGGTTATAGGTTTATGTTACCTCATACCTATGCACTCTACGATAGTTTACAATTGAGTCTTTTGTCTCTTTATCTAAGTCAGTTAGTAACTTTTTGATAAATAGACTTAGAATCTTTAGATTAAATTCCTATACGGATTTTAACTTCGGTTCTTATTTAGCTAAGTAATCATTTGAGCCTCTGGAAACAGTAGTTTTCAAATTCTGACCTTTTAGACAGTAATTCTGTTGGTTTCTCTTTTACTGTAGAGTCAGTGAGTTTCATGCACTATCGATGGATGATTTTCACTTTCATAGTTTCGGAATCAATACTTCCGTTACTATTTAGGTTGGATTGTTGCATAAGAGTTAGGCTCCTATTATCCGGAACCTATTATTTTAAGGTCCTTCCGTCTTCGTATGGGCATAGGCCTTTACTCTTTCCGGGTACAGTTTATGTATTTATAAACAGATATCTGTTTATTACAAGGGCGTAAGCTTCTTCTGTCTTTGATGTCTAGTAGAAGGACGTTACGCTCCATTTTATTGTTAATGGATTCTATTAACTAGCGTACTGCTTATGGTATATCATTGGCTTAGCAGTTGTGCTTAAGATTTCGGCTCATGAAGTAAGAGTTCTTCTACTTCTTGGGCTTACATTAATAGTGTTGCTATTATAGATTTTTGAAGGCTGCTCATTGCGCTCAGCCATCCATTCATGAATTTTATCTCAGAAATATCGAGTCCATTTCTGGAGGCCTCTATTGTTAGGTCTATTATCTACTGCTCAGAATGTCATTCACTTAACAGTTGCTACTATAGCTAGGTAGGCTGTCTGTTTCGGCAGTGTCTCCGTTCGGCTGCCCTCTTCGCTCTGGGCTATTTGACCCAGGGCAAGAAAAAGGGGGGGGGGGGGAGGGTGTTCCCTTGGGTCACCTGTTTTTACTATGAAAACAAGGGGATACCTCCTCCGGAGTTAGTAATTCTGAGCTGTTATTGGGATGGTTGTTTAGTGAGAAGTTTAAGTTTATAAAATTCATTCAAGTCTTAGTTTTTAAAGTATAGCTTTTGAATATTGCATATGTCAACGGACATGATTATGCAATTCTCACACACTTTTAGGAGTATAAGAGTCTCTATTCTCTAGACTTACTTTATTATTGGCTTACTTTAAAAATTATTAGTATAAGGATTATTGGATATTAATAGAGTACATGGATGTATGAAGCTCAATTTTTGGAAGGTGTTGTATCTTTCTAATTTATCATAAATAAGAAAGATACATGTAAGGCCTATTACTTCCTTTCCCTACAGGGGATGACTCTATTTTATTTTATTGAGCGTATTCCATTTTGCTCTATGTCCTTGGC
This sequence comes from Pictodentalium vernedei, assembly GCA_031216915.1. Classification (NCBI taxonomy): domain Eukaryota; kingdom Metazoa; phylum Mollusca; class Scaphopoda; order Dentaliida; family Dentaliidae; genus Pictodentalium; species Pictodentalium vernedei. Next base: position 623,557,623 of record CM062295.1, read on the forward strand.
CCTCCAGCCTTTTTACTATTCAGCTATGTCTGGGTCATTGGTACAGTATAAAAATGTTAAAAAATTTATAGTAATTTATATATTTTTTATACTTACCAATGACCCAGACGGGGATGGCCCTCCCAGGAGTTGGGAACTCTTGCCTCCCCGCTGAGTACATAGCGCTTACCAGGCACTGGTTATTAGAATGATAAATGGCGCAAATTCGGGACGTCCTTGACACTGCGCATGCGCAGTAGGGGCGAAGTGTGGAGGGCCTTTCAGGACATGTTTTCTTTAGTTTTAGATGCAAATTTTGGGGATTGGGGGGCAAAATTTGTGTTTGGCCCTATATTTTAAGAGTTAGCACCAGCTATGTCTGGGTCATTGGTAAGTATAAAAAATATATAAATTACTATAAATTTTTTAACTTTTTATTCATGATATCCCTTGCACTTAATATGCGTTTCACACACTGCTGCACGATATACCGGTATATCGCGATATTTTTTCTGATATCGTTACCGGTATTCAGATTCCCATATTGCCCAGCCCTACATGTTTTCTTTGGTTTTAGATGCAAATTTTGGGGATTGGGGGGCAAAATTTGTGTTTGGCCCTATATTTTTAAGAGTTAGCACCAGCTATGTCTGGGTCATTGGTAAGTATAAAAAATATATAAATTACTATAAATTTTTTAAGTTTTAGTTAAAATCGACTAATTTTGAGGTTCATTGTGTGATAACTTCAACCATTGTCAACTGATTTGACTGAAATGTGGCACATGGGTTTCAAGAAACAATGTCTTGATCGTGTTCGAAAATCGGCTCGGCCCGATGTATGGCAGCAGAATTATGGCTGACTTGGTCATTTTTAGCTTAACTTGATACAGTCAAGAAAAGCTATTGCCATCATGCATGCGGAAGTCTGTGAGTCTGTTAGTCTGTCAGTCTGTTCACATTTTCTTTAGCACAGGCTACACCATGTAGTTCTTGTCTGATCATCACATAATTTCATGTGCAGGCTTGAGGTCATGTCTAGATAAGAACGTCCTCTTTTGGTCGCGATTGATCAACTGTGATGGCTATGAAAGCCCAAAACCCAAATATCTTTAGCACAGTCTACAGGTGTATTCATGAAAAGATTTCATTGTAACTTGGTAGAATGACTCCATATATTGTCTAGATGAGAACATCTCCTTTTGGTTATGATCCATCAACCATGACTCGTACGTGAGCTCAAAACCCTGAAATTCTTTGGCACAGTCTACAGGCCATATTGATGAAAGGATTTCATTGTAACTTGGTAGGATGACTCCGAATAAGGTCCAGATGAGATTTCCCCTTTTGTCTGCTGTGAAGGCTGCGCTGGCCTAAAACCCAAAACCTTTAGCACAGCCTACAAGTCGTATTTATGAACTGATTTTATTGTAACTTCATAGGATGATTCTGTATAATGTCTAGATGAGAACACCCTACTTTGGTCAGGTTCAGTCAACCATGACAGCCACAGGGGCACGTTACCTAGACTCCTTTAGCACAGTCTACAGCTGGCATTTATGAAGGGATTTCATTGCAAATTTGTAGGATGACTCAGTATAATGTCTAGATGAGAACGTCCTATTTTGGCCATGATTGGTCTACCGTGATGGTCGCACAGGTACGTGACCAAGATTTGTTTAGCTCCGTCTACAGTCAATATTTATGAAGCAATTTCATTGTAACTTGGAAGGATAACTCAGTATGATGTCTAGATGAGACTGTCCTATTTTGGTCACGATCGGTCTGCCATTACCGCTGCCCAGTTACATGACCTAAATTCCTTTAGCACTGTCTGTAGGTTGTTTTTATGAAGGGATTTAATTGTAACTTGGTAGGATAACTTTGTATGATATGTAGATGAGACTGTCCTATTTTCATCATGATCGGTTAACCGTGACCACCAAACCGTCATGTGACCTAGATTCCTTTAGCAAAGTCTACAAGTTATATTTATGAAGGGAATTCATTGTAACTTGGTAGGATGACTCATTTTGGAATGATTTTACTATAACTTGGTGACTTTGGGTGACATACATTAACCCTGAGGGCCACATTAACCCAGGCCTCAAATCTTCAGTACATTCTACACTTCAAATTATTCTTATTGAAAACATAGCACATATAGGGAACAGAAATTAACAAATTCTCTATTAACACAATTCTTGTCTTATTTCATAATCCTTTCACAAACATTGAACATTATCCTTTTCATCAAACACTACACACAAGTCAAGTTAAGCTACAGTGTCATTGACACTTTCATTTGCAAATTTTGTGCTTGATAGCGCTATAACTTAAACAAACGTCAACCAATTCATTTCATATTTTTATACGACAACCAATGGCCCAGACTAGCTGGTACTAACTCAAATTAATCCAAGGCCAAACACAAATTTTGCCCCCCAATCCCCTAAATTTGCCTGCAAAACCCCAAAAATCAAGTCCTAGATGGTCCTCCATACTTTTTAGATCTGCACATGCACAGTATCCAGGAAGGTACCAAAATTGGCGAAAACCATCATTCTTTGTTTGGCCCTAAAGTCAGCAACAATGAACTGACATCTGTGCTTTTAAATCTCCTTTTTTGAGGATGCCAGACACAAATGAATGGTAAAATTGGTGGATCCAAGGATATAAATGGATGATGGAAGTGAACTATGATGGTTAGAAACGTTCAGGGCTGTAACTTTATAATAATTATAAAAATTATTTCATGCTTCCCAATTTCGGGATATGCGCCTGATGTCATCATTCTTGCTAATGATTTATCCGCTGTTTGTTAAGTGTTCCTTCCCTATCCCTCCTTGAAGCCCTCCTGTTAAACTCCCAAGCTTTTTGGCTTATTTTTATCGAAATTTTTTATTAAATTTCTTGGGAGTTTAACATGTGTAACAGAATGTTTATTCTGTTTATCCCCATGGTTACGTCCTCACCCTAGGGGTGTTAGGTCATTTTGGGTCATGCATCTTCTATCCGATGTATTGTTTTTTCTTCGTTTGAAGGTCTTGCTTTACATCTGGTAGCTTTAAAATCTGTTACTGACTTTGGGCCTTTTTTCTGTGCCTGATGTCTTGTTTCTGGATTTTTCTTGACATTGTTTACATTGGCAACGTCTTTAAATATATGTAGTATTTAGTTATTATTACTGTATGATTGTTAGCTCAACTTTGGCAAAGCCAAATTTGAGCTTATGCCATGGCCAGTCGTCCGTCTGTCCATCTGGCCGTCTGTCTGGGCCAACATTGGGGGTTTAGGGGATATTTTTATTAGGGGCTACCTCCAAATTAAGGTAGTGTTAGGGTTAGGAGTGGAGTGGGGTTAGGGTAGCCCCAGAGTAGGGCTTAAGGTTTGGGGAGGGTTAGGGTTGGGGTCAGGGGTGGGGTTTTAGTTTTAGTAGCCCCTAAACCGAAAAATAGCTCCTAATCCTATTGGTTTGGCTAGGGTGGGGTTGGGTGGGGTTAGGGGTAGCCCCAGAGTAGGGCTTAAGGTTGGGGGGTTTAGGTCCCGGTGTGGGTGGGGGGTAGGGTCTGGGGTGGGCTTTTAGGGTTTAGGGTCAGGGTGGGGTAGGGTTAGGGTGTGGTTTTTGGGTGGAGGGTGGGGTTAGGGTTAAATATAAGTTCTAGGGTGGAGGTGGGTAAAATAAGGTTTTGGACATACAAAATGTTTTTTTGGTAGCCCATAAACCCGAAATGTTGGAGCGTCCGTCTGTCCGTCAACAATTCAATACGGCTCGGGCTAGAGGCCGTATTTATGAACCGATCTTTACGAAACTTCTTGGGTACCTTTGTTATGACCATGGGACGAGAACGAGTGTTTTGGGGTCCGATCCGAAATTCAAGTTGGCCGCTAGCGGCCATTTTGTATAGACTTAGCTAAAATCAGATTTTTGCGCAGAACTTCCATATGAAAGCGCTGATTTGAATAATTTTTTGTATGAATGTTTAGTACCATGGGATACATCACATATAATACGGATTTTTTTCTCGTATGTAAATTATGCAAATTAGACTAACTTTGATGTATTTAGTGTTACTTTCAGCACTGTAAGTGCAAATGCCAATACGGCTTGGGCTAGAGGCCGTATTTATAAACCGATCTTTACTAAACTTCTTGGGTACCTTTGGTATCACTGTGGGACGAGAACGAAATGCAAAATGGCCGATGGCAGCCATTTGGTACAAAATTAGGTGCAATCAGATTTTTGCACAGAACTTCCATATGAATGCACTGATTTGAAAAATTTTGTGTGTGAATGTTTAGTACCATGGGATACATCACATATAATACAGGTTTTTTTTCTCGTGCATAAATTATGCAAATTAGATGAACTTTGATTTTTTCAGTGCTACTTACACACAGAAAGTACACATGTCAATACGGCTCGGGCTAGAGGCTGTATTTATCAACCGATCTTCACAAAACTTCTTGGGTACCTCTGTTATCACCTTGGGATGAGAACAAGTGTTTCCGAGTGCGGTCCAAAATTCAAGATGGCTGCCAGTGGCCATTTTGTACCGAAATTAGGTCTAATCAGTTTTTTTGTACACAACTTCTATACGGCTCAGGCTAGAGGCCGTATTTATGAACCGATCTTTACGCATCTTCTTGGGTACCTTTGTTATCACCGTGGGATGAGAAAGAGTGTTTTTGGGTGTGGTCCGAAATTCAAGATGGCCACCAGCAGCCATTTTGACCAAACTTAGTGCAGTCAGTCTTTTGTACAGAACTTCTGTATGAAAGTTCTGATTTGAATGAATTTTTGTATGAATGTTTAGTAAAATGGAATATATCACATACAGTACGGGTTTTTTTCTCGTGCAGAAATTATGCAAATTAGATGAATTTTGATTTATTTTGTGCTACTTATACACTGTAAGTGCACATGTCAATACGGCTCGGGCTGGAGGCTGTATTTATCAACCGATCTTCAAGAAACTTCTTGTGTACCTTTTCTATCACCTTGGGATGAGAACGAGTGTTTCTGAGTGCGGTCCAAAATTTAAGATGCCTGCCAGTGGCCATTTTGTACCGAAATTAGGTCCAATCAGTTTTTTGTCACAGCTTCCATACAGCTCGTATTTATGAACTGATCTTCACGAAACTTCTTGGGTACCTTTGTTTTCACCTTGGGACAGGAATGAGTGTGTTTTGGGGGTGCCTTTGTTATCACTGTGCGATGAGAACAAATATTTTGGGGTTCAGTCAGACCCACTCTGGGACTCAAAGATTTCTTTTCTAGTTTAGCATCTGACTGTCACCCACCTTTACAGTACTTTACCTATACATTTGTTACAGGCTATGGTCAGTATTTATGTACAGACCGTTACAATACTTTGTATGTACCTTTGTTATCAGGTCATTACCTAGATGTTTGTCATTGCTGTGTCACATACTATACATGTACATGTCTTGACAAGTTGAGCTACAGTGTCATTGACACTTTCATTGTAAGATACATTAATTCATATTCCGGTAGTGTCGCAAAAAAATTCGGATTTTGTCCACACTTAGGCTTTATCTGGATACCCTTGGGCTCTTCATGTTCCCTTTGGGAACTTGGGCTTTTTTTTTTCAAAATGTTTTTGAAAATTTTTTTTAATTTAATTTTTCGATTTCGATTTTGATTGCTGTTTATTATGTATCTTTATCATATATTTGTTGTGGATTTGTGGGAGTATGATCGACTTAGTTTTGATTAATTATGAAAGCTTACTGCTCAAAATGCAAGGCGAGGAAGTCTTCCTCAGATTTACATGCTTGTTGCCTTGCCTGTAGTTGATGTACTCCTGCAGATTCTTGTCCTGTATGTGTCAATTGGGATGACAAACATTGGAAGCGGGTATCATGGTACATTGTTGGCAGTGAGATGCCTATGCCACTGCTCTCACCGCAAGGTAATTCAAGTTTTTCAGTTTCTTTTTCAGAGGAACAAGAACATGGTGATGGTATTGTGACACCCACCAAACGTGTGCTACCGCCATCGCGCTCTGGTCAGCAAACAGAGCTAGCTGCTAAGGTGCTCTTGAATATTAGACAGGAGATAAGGCCAGTGGGCAGTGGTCTTAATCCCTTGCAGGCAGCTAGCTCGACTGGTGAAGCGGTTACTCCGTCCATAGGAGCCGTAGCACCGGTTATGTCCATTGCGGTCGAAGGAAGTGTAGTGGGTAGAGCGAGCACCTTAAAAACTAAAGCTCACCCAGCAACAACGGAACTGGGGAGGAAGCCAACAAGTTTCTTGTCAGGAGGCTTGGCGAGGTCTGAAAAGGCCAAGCGCGGGAGAGGTCCCTCTTTAACCCAGCAACATCTGGGGTCAGATGTTATGTGAAACTTGCACAGGCCGGAGCATACGTCCACACCTACCGCTCGGGACACTCCGTCTAGACTGCAGCCGGCCTTGGCTACAGTCAGGGCTTCCTCCACTACGATCAGTAAGTGCACACGTCCGCATCCTAGCTACCCGACTTCGGATATCCAGCCAGCTGCTTGGATCATCGGGACGTTCAGAGAAGATCCATCTCCCGACGCCATCCGAGGAGCAGCAAGCAGCTGAGAAACAGAAAACCGCTGCTCCTCAAGCCTCAGTGACAGACTTGCTGTCACAGATTGCGCAGCTGATTGCAGGATCCCAGCAAGTGCGGGAGCAGCCTCCCTCAGACTTCGGAAGTGAGCTGTCGGATGGTGCTGGGTTGGTCCAGTCATGTGTTCACGCAGATGTAATGGACTGGGATTCTCAGCTGATTCATTCAGATGGTGAAAGGGATAAGGAAGAGGATTACCCTTCCCTTTCGGAACAACATATAGTTGCGATGGACTTTATCCATCAATACTATCTTGAATTTGTTCCACCAAATCAGCAAGCTGCGACAAGAAGGGAGAAACCACTGGCGTCTTTAGACGCAGACTTTATATGGAGGAAGGAAGAAGTTCTTTCTTTCCCGGTTCAGTCTAGACAGGTGTCGCAGGCCTTCGGCCATGTAGACAGCACCATATTTAACCTCTCAAGTGTGAGGAAAAAAGGCGGTTTCTTATCAACATCTTCCATAAATATACCGTTCCTTGGACCATGTTCAGTTAAAACTGTTGGAGAAGATGTTCAGAGAGCTCCACTGCATTTAGATAAGCAGGGCAGGGATTTAGACATATCCTTACCTGCCTCATTCAACATTGGCTCAGATGTTATGGAAACTGCATATTTTTATACTGTACCAATGACCAAGACTTAGCTGGTGCTAACTCCTTAAAATCAAGGGCCAAACACAAATTTTGCCCCCCAATCCCCCAAATTTGCATCAAAAACCAAAATTTAATGTCCTATGTGGTCCTCCATACCTTTTGTCCACTGCGCATGCGCAGTGTCAAGGAGGTCTCGAAATTGGCGCCAGTTGTCATTCTTTGTTTGGCCCTAAATTCAGTAACACCTCACTGATATTTGTGCTGTAAATCTCTGTTTAAATGATGCCAGACACATAATTATGGATGCAATGGTGGATCTATGAAGGAAATAGAAGGATGAGAGGATAAAACAGTGGCAGAATATGATCAGGGCTGTAACTTATAATTTTTTACGAAATTATTTCATGTTACCTATTTTCGAGGCATGACCCTGTTGTGGTCATTCTTGCTATGAATGTTCCATTGTTTGATCAGTGTTTCCTCTCTCCCTTTCCTTTATTCCCCCCTAGCTATTCTCCCATGCTTTTGGCTTATTTTTTGTAATGTTTATTACTAAAATTTCTTGGGAGTTTTGGCTCTGAAACAGAATTATTTTCTGTTTTTTCCCCATGTTTATGTCCTCACCCCTGGGTGTTTAGGCATTTTGGTCTGCATCTACCATCTAATGTTCTACAGTTTCTTCTCTGGAAGCCTCTGTTTTGCATCAGATAGTGTTTAAATTGGTAACTGATTTCGAGCCATGTTTACCAGTACCTGGAGTCATGTTTCCAGTTTTGTTTACACATTTTGTTTAGGTTGACAACGGTTACTTCTGATAGTGATTACTTGTCTTCTGCTTAGTTCAGTTTATAGCAAGATACATTAATATTGTTCGTAAGTGTTACATTAATTTCTTGAAATGATTTAAAATTTTTGTGCACACTTAGGCCTTTTTGGGATCCATTTGGGCTCATTGTTCCCATTAGGAACTTGGGCTCTTCTGAAAAATTTTTTCAAAAATTTTGTTCTTTTTGAATTATTTTTTAGTAATGTTATAATGGATTATTTTATTATGTATCTTTGTTTCAAGGTTTAGTGCGAGTACTATGACTGTTTACTTTTTTCACAATGAAGATTATTGTTCAAATGGTAATGAGAGGAAATCTTCCTCTGATTCTCATGATCTGTGTATTAATTGTAGTCATTGTGCTCGCACTAACCCTTGTTCAGTGTGTATCAATTGGATGACAAACATGGGAGACGTGTGTCACGGTATGTTGTTACCGGGGAGAGGACCATGCCAGTCCTCTCTCCGCAGGGTCACTCTAGTTTTTCACTCTCTTTTTCAGAGGAACAAGAACAGGGTGATGTTTCCGTGATGTCGTCCAGAAGTGTGCTTCCATCGTCACAATCAAATGAAGAGTTAGCGGCAAAGTGCTCATGCAGATACGTCAATTGCCTGGAGTTCCCTAGTAGGATCGATGGTTTTGGCGTCCTCTAGCTCACCCAGTGTCGCGACCATTCATCAAATGGCTCAGCACCCAGGTTCGTCCGTTGCGGTCCAGGAAGGAGATTTGGGTGTTGCGAGCACTATAATAATACAACGTGCACACCCAGTGACGATGGATCAGAGGATGGTATGGAGGAAGCCTGTTAGTCCGGTTCCTAGCTAGTCCAGGTTCATCCGGACCACGAGCGAGAGAGGCCCCCTCTCTCTTACATCAACATCTGCACCGCGATGTTGTTGTATGTTCGTTTGTTAGTCGGAGCATACGTCCACTCCTCCTGCTCGGGACGCTCCGTCGCATAGACAGTCGGACGCGGCTGTTCTATTGGCTTCCTCATCCTAACGTCAGCACACAGGACCGCACCTTGGCTATGTGACCACAGATTTCCAGGGGATGTTCGCATATTATATAAATGCAGGAATGAACGTCCCTGGAGCTCCTGCTTCGCCGACCAGAGAATACACGTCGTCCAGGTCACTCCATTTGCTAGCCAAGGACACGAGGCCTTTCCAGTCGGGACGTTTACATATTATATAAATGCAGGAATGAACGTCCCTGGAGCTTCCAGTGGCTAATCACGCATGACCGTGGCTCCACAGGCCTCATTGAGGAGCATAGCAGGGTGATGTTATCCTGATGTCTTAGAAAAGTGTGCTTCCGTCGTCACAGTCAAATGAAGAGTTAACGGCAAGTGCTCATGCAGATACGTCAATTGCCTGGAGTTCCCTAGTAGGATCGATGGCTTTGGCGTCTGCTAGCTCGCCCGGTGTAGCGAGCATTCACCAAATGGCTCGGCCTCCGGGTTCGTACGTTGCAGTCCAGAAAGGAGATTTGGGTGATGCGCGCACTATAAAATACTTTGTGCACACCCAGTGACGACGGATATGAGGATGATACGGAGGAAGCCTATTAGTCCATTTCCTAGCTCGTCCAGGTTCATCCGGGCTGCGAGCGAGAGAGGTCCCTCTCTCGTACAACAACATCTGGGTCCAGATGTTGTGGTACATAACATTCCTCAGTCGGAGCATACATCCACCGCTCGGGACGCTCCGTTATATTGACAGTCTGGAGTGACTGCTTTATCGGCTTCCTCATCCTCACGGCAGCACACACGACTGCACCTTGGCTATGTGACCAGTGATATTCAACTTATCTCGCCGACCAGGGATTCCACGGCGACCAGGTCACTCCATCCGGTAGCCAAGGATACAAGGCCTTCATCCTCCAGACGTTCGCAGTAGGATGTATGCATGTGTCAACGTCCAAGGAGCTTCCAGCGGCTAATTCCCGTAAGACTGCAGCTCCAAAGGCCTCCGTTATGGATGTGCTATCGCAGATAGCACAATTATAGCAGCATCCCAGCATCCGACAGAAACTCTGTCGGATCAGGAATTATCCGAGGAAGCTGGGTTGGTATGTTCCGCTGCAAGTTCACGCATGGACAACCAAGATTTACAAGTGGTCCGACAGGATGGCTAAAGGGATACAAAGGAGTCGTAATTTTCCCTTTCGGAACAACATAATTGCCGTAGAGTATATCCGGCATTATCATCTGACGTTGTTCCTCCGGACCAAAATGCTGCGTTTCCGAATAAGAGACTGATAGCGCCACCTGACACAGGATTCTTAAGGGGCATTGTCCCTGAGTTTTCGACACAGTCCAGTATTGTCTCAAGGACATTTGAACTAGTGCATGACGCTATATATAACTTGCTACCAAAACGGGCAGGTCCAGTTTCTTATCGGCAAATGCTCTCCATCTGCCTTTCATCAATTCATGGAATAATTTGAAACTGCAGAACAGGGCATTCCAAGAGTTACTCTGCGTCTAGACGACTAGGCCGAAGACCTAGTACTGTCTATACCATCGTCTATGTCAATTCCAACCACGATGTTGGAAACGACAATATCGTCTAACAGGACTAGCTTAGACGCATTATCATACGCAGATCACCTTACCAGAGCATTATCATTACGTCTCGATGGAAAAGAATTCTAGGATGTATCTACCTCCTTAAGAGTTCTTTCGAGGGCCATAGCATTCTCCACGTTTAACTCCACCCTTTTAGTGGCAACCTGGAGTTGGTTAACGTGACGTGGCCCTGGCTTCATCCACGCGCGTGGATAGTAAGGTGAAAAACTCTCTCAGAGTCGCTCATGTCTCCGGAGAGCTTCTCTTTGACGGCAAGCTTTTTTGCAATCTATGATCAGATAACTAAGAAAGCTTCAGACTCTCTGCTATTCAAACCCGCTTCCATAAGTCGGATTCAGCGGAGAAGAGTAGGACAGGTACTTCTGGGACGAATACATCCAAGGGAAGTTTCTATAGAGGTTCCTTTGCGTCCTCTAGGTCTTACTCTAGAGACCATCAGGATATCGACTCAGATAGGGGCCGTAATTCTGGCTGAGTCAACCGGTCAGACGCCCCTAGGTCGACGGAGCAAGGTGTGGGCCGTGGAGGACATGGTTTCTCCTTCCGCAAGCCTCGCAGGACCAGAAGGTGATGGTGTAACCTCTATCGTGTTCCAGTGGCCGGAAGACTGTCAAGTTTTCTCAACCATTTGGGAGTCGATTACGGATGTCCCTTGGGTTCAAGGGGTGATTTCGGAAGGACTAAACTGTCCTTCGACGAAAACCTCCGCTAAACTCGAAGTTCAAGATGGACTCAGCTTCCGTCAAATACACAGAGTAGAGGCTCGCTTCCATCAGAAGTCCAGTCTCTTCTGGAGAAGTTAGCGATAGAGTTTGTAGAAATCCAGGGATCCCCAGGTTCTACAACCATCCGTTTCTGGTTCGAAACCAGACGACTCGTTCCGTCCACTCATAAATCTGAGCTGGATTAACAAGCTGATCGTGGCTCCAAGTTTCTTATATGGAGACCATCCGATCGTTCAGAGCGAGTTTTCGGGTGAACGACTATGCTTCATGCATAGATCTCAAGATGCGTACTTTCACGTCATGGTACATCAGGTGTTCAGAAAGTATCTTTGCTTCGCCGTCATAGGAGTCGTGTATCAGCTCCGAGCATGTGCTTCTGTCTGAATCTAGCACCCTGGGTTTTCACTCGAATAATGAACTCAGTAATTACTCATTTCTGAGCTCATTCGTCTGCGGTAACGTTGGCCTACCTGGACGACATTCTCCAGAGGTACGGCAGTGAGTTAACGCTTCAGAACGATGTGCAGAATTTGCTTCTATTGCTCTGACGTCTCGGTTTCATAAATAAATGAGAAGTCAGACCTGGTGTTGTCCAAGTCATTCACCCACCGGGGGAGGAGCTTCGAGACGCATAACAATCTCGTTCATCTGCCGTTAACCAGAGCGAAATTAATCAGTTGTTACACTCACTATTGTCTTCATTCAGACAAAGTTACAGCGAGAGATTTCATAAGAATGATAGGTTGTGCGGAGCTGCCATGGATTTTATTCCAATGGGGCGGCTATGCACTCGTCCTCTCCAACTTTCGGACCCAGAATTGGAGGGTGAAGATTCATTCGCTCGATACGGATATCCTCTTGTCAAATCATGTGATCAAGAGATTCAGACTTGGGCAGCTATTCAGTGGTTAACTCAGGTAGTTCCACTGCAACTGCTGGATCCGAGTTTTTCAGTTTTGATGGATGCCAGTCAAACATGTTGGGACGCAGCATTGAGCCCAACGGATTTGAAGTGCCAGGGTCTTTGGAATCCGCAGTTCCTAATCAAGCACATAAACATCAACAATGATGTCAATTTGGCTTGCGATACGTCATTGAATGAACGTTATTCAGATTGCTCACTTGCAATTCTTTCCGCCAATTCAACGATATTAGCGTATTTTCGGAACCAGGGAGGCACTCATTCCATTCTGTTATTCAAGTTAACAGAATGAATCCTTCTGTTTGTACTAGAACATCAAGTTCTCCTATCGGTCTGTCATATTCTGGGTCGTCTGAACGTATTAGTGGACTCCCTTTCACGGAGGGGCCACTTGTTGCCGTCAGAATGGACTTACAACAATGAGTATTTAATCAAGATTTGCTACCAATGAGAGTGGTCAATGATGGATTTACTTGCGACATATCTCAACAATCAGTTGTAGATGTATGTGTCACCATGTTCCGATCCTCGAGCGTTGGCAGTAGACGCTCTATCAATCTAGGAGACGGAATGGTAGGATATGCGTATCCTCCAGCACCGTTGATTCAGCAGACATTGCTCAAGTTAAATAATCTCAATGCAAAATTCCATTGGTAGCATCTCTATCTCCACAAAGACCGTGGATTAATCTACTCAGGGGTCTGTAGTGGGATATAACGTGGAAGCTTCCTCCACATTTCGGTCCATTCTATGCCTAAATGGATTCAATTAACTGTCCATACTGCTTATGATAAATATCTTCAACTCAGCAGTCTGTGCTTTAGATTTCATCTCATGAAGTAAGATTCCTTTCTACATCGTGGGCTTACGCTAATAGCGTTACTATTACAGATATAATGAGGGCCGCATATTTGTCTTAGCCCTCCACTTTCACGAATTTGTATCTTAGAAATATTGAGTCCATTTCTGGAGATCTGCATTGTTTCGGTCTGTTATCTGTTGCTCAGAATGTCGTCCACTAAACAGTTGCAACTATACTTACATAGGCTTTCGGTTTCGGCAGTGACTCTGTCCTGCTGTGCTGCCCTCTTCGCTCTGGGGTATTTGACCCAGGGCAAGGGGGGGGGGGGGGGGTGTTCCCTTAGGTCACCTGCTTTATAGTGTACAGCAAGGGAATACCTCCCTTGGAGTCAGTAATTCCAAGTCGGTACCGGGATGGTTTTAAAGTGTAAAGCTAATGTTTACACATCAGTGTAATATTTTTTAAAGTGTAGCTCAGTGTGAAGCATTTGTATATGTCATGTCTCAATCGGGCATTAATATACAATCCTCGGACACTTTTAATGATTATAAAGAGTCTCATTTCTCTGGACTTCCCTTTATTGGCTTTCCTTTAAAAATATTAGTATAAAGGGTTATACTGGATGTTAATAGAGATCATTGATGTTATTGTTCTCAATTTCAGAATGGTGTTGTGTCTTTCTTTTTTTTGATACAAATAAGAAAGATACATGTAAAGCCTATCTCTCCTTTTCTCCTTGAGGGGATAATTCTGTTATATGTAATTGAGCCTATTGGATTTTCCTTTATGTCCTAGGCCCTGCAACCTTTTTACTATTCAGCTAAGTCTGGGTCATTGGTACAGTATAAAAATGTTAAAAAGTTAAAAAATTTATAGTAATTTATATATTTTTTATACTTACCAATGACCCAGACATAACTGGTGCTAACTCTAAAAAATCTAGGGCCAAACACAAATTTTGCCCCCCAATCCCCAAAATTTGCATCTAAAACCAAAAGAAATCATGTCCTAAAGGACCTCCATACTTTTCCCTTACTGCGCATGCGCAGTGTCAAGGACGTTCCGAAATTGGCGCCAATTATCATTCTTACAAGCAGTGCCTGGTCAGCGCTATGTACTCAGTGGGGAGGTAAGAGTTCCCAAATCTTGGGAGGGCCATCCCCATCTGGGTCATTGGAAGGGAAGGGGTGCAAAATTTGTGTTTGGCCCTAGATTTTGAGAATTAGCACCAGCTATGTCTGGGTCATTGGTACCGTATAAAAGTTAAAAAATTTATAGTAATTTATATATTGTTTATACTTACCAATGACCCAGACATAGCTGGTGCTAACTCTTAAAAATCTAGGGCCAAACACAAATTTTGCCCCCCAATCCCCAAAATTTGCATCTAAAACCAAAAGAAATCATGTCCTGAAGGGCCTCCATACTTTGCCCTTACAGCGCATGCGCAGTGTCAAGGACGTTCCGAAATTGGCACCAATTATCATTCTTACAAGCAGTGCCTGGTCAGCGCTATGTACTCAGCGGGGAGGTATGAGTTCCCAACTCCTGGGAGGGCCATCCCCGTCTGGGTCATTGGTAAGTATAAAAAATATATAAATTACTATAAATTTTTTAACATTTTTATACTGTACCAATGACCCAGACATAGCTGAATAGTAAGAAGGCTGGAGGGCCTAGGACATAGAGGAAAATCCAATAAGCTCAACTATATAACATAGAGTCAACCCCTCAAGGAGAAAAGGGGTATTAGGCTTTACATGTATCTTTCTTATTTTATGACAAATTAGAAAGATACTATACCCTTCATAATTGAGCACAATAACATTCATGTTCTCTATTAACATCCAGTATAACCCTTTATACTAATTATTTTTAAAGTAAGCCAATAAATAAAGTTAGTCCAGAGAATTGAGACTCTTTATATTCTTTAAAAGTGTCCGAGGATTGTATATTAACGCCCCTTTTGACACTTGACATATACAAATGCTTCACACCGAGCTACACTTTAAAAATAAGACATGAATGAATTTTTAGCATTATTATTACACTTTAAAACCATCCCGGAAACGACTCAGAATTACGGACTCCGGAGGAGGAATTCCCTTGCTTTTCACTATAAAGCAGGTGACCTAAGGGAACACCCTCCCCCCCCCTTCCCCTTGCCCTGGGTCAAATAGCCCAGAGCGAAGAGGGCAGCAGGACGGAGTCACTGCCGGAACAGAAAGCCTGCATAACTATAGTTGCAACTGTTTAGTGGACGACATTCTGAGCAACAGATAACGGACCTAAACAATGCAGGTCTCCAGAAATGGACTCAATATTTCTGAGATAAAAATTTGTGAATGTGGATGGCTGAGACCAATAAGCAGCCTTCATTAAATCTGTAATAGCAACACTATTTGCCTAAACCCAAGATGTAGAAAGAGCTCTTACTTCATGAGCCAAAATCTTAAGCACAGACTGCTGAGAAGAAGATAAATTTTCATAAGCAGTACGGATAGTTAATTGAATCCATCTAGCAATAGAATGGACCGAAATGTCCTTTCTATTAGGCATCAGAGACAGAAAGAAACGTTTTCGTCCCTTTCTGATAAACTGAGATCTCTGTTTATAAATACGTAAAGCTCTAACAGGACAGAGTAAAGGCCTACGCCCGTCTGAAGACGGCAGCGCCTTAATAACAATAGGTTCTGGATATTTATTAGGAGCCTGATTCTTAGCTAAAAATCCAACATTAGTAGTGAAGGTGATAGTGTTCCTGACACTACGATAGTGAGAATCGTCCACCGATAGTGCATGAAGCTCACTGACTCTTCTAGCAGAAGAGAAAGCTAAGAGAAAAGCTGTCTTATAAGACAAGAATTTGAAATCTACTGTCCCAAGAGGCTCAAATGGCTTTTCCTTCAGTTTAAAAAGAACCCAAACTAAATTCCACTTAGGAATTAATCTAAGAGTTCTGGGTCTATTTATCGAGAAGTTTCTAACTAACTTAGATAAAGAGACATTAGATTCAATTTGTAAACTATCGTGGTGTGCATAGGTATCAGATAACATAGACCTATAACCCTTAATAGTAACAGGCTGCAGTTTGATCTCGTCAAACAAGTATACTAGAAAGTTTGCAATGTCTGGTATGGAGGGATCAAAAATATCAACAGAATGATCCCTACACCAACGACGAAAAACCTTCCACCTAGCTGCATAGTTTAGCGAAGAGGAGGTCCTCCTACAGTTAGAAATCGCGTCCACTGCTCGTCCTGTAAGGTGCTTGCCATGCAAGAAGGACCGCACAACGGAAAAACGTGAAGGTTGAGACCTTGTGGGTTGTGATGAAGTTGACGCGGTTTCCCCTGCGAAAGAAGATCCTCCCGTGGAGGAAGCTTTCGCGGTAGGTCCCACAACAGACACCTGAGTAGATTTATCCACGGTCTCTGTGGAGACAGAGATGCTACCAACAGAATCTTGCATTGAGATTGTTTTATTTTTAGCAATACTTGCTGAATCAACGGCGCTGGAGGATACGCATATCCTATCATTCCGTCCCATGAGATCAATAGAGCGTGTGCTGCAAATGCTCTTGGATCCGGACACGGTGACACATACGTCTGCAACTGATTGTTGAGATGTGTCGCAAATAAGTCTATCATTGGCCGTTCCCATTGGTAGCAAATCTGATTGAATACTTGTTTGTTGAGAGTCCACTCCGACGGCAACAAGCGACCCTTCCGTGAAAGGGAGTCTGCTAGTACATTCAGACGACCCGGTATATGACGGACCGAAAGTAGAACTTGATGTTCTAAAGCAAACAGAAGGATTCTTTCCGTTAAATTGAATAACGGAACGGAATGAGTGCCTCCCTGGTTCCGTATATACGCCACTACTGTCGTATTGTCGGACAGGATTTGGACATGAGCTTTGTGAATAATGTGCATCCAATGACGTAATGCAAGCCAAATTGACATCATTTCCTTGATGTTTATGTGCTTGCTTAGGAACTGTGGATCCCAAAGACCCTGGCATCTCGAATCCGTTGGGATCAATGATGCACCCCAACCTGTTTGACTGGCATCTGTCATAATCGTAAAACTCGGATCCGGCAACTGCAGTGGAACTCCCTGAGTTAACCACTGAATGTTTGCCCAAGTCTGAATCTCTTGTTTCACTTGATCTGACAAGAGAACGTCTATGTCGAGCGAATGAATCTTCACACTCCAATTCTGAGTCAAGAAAATTTGGAGAGGACGAGTGCGTAACCACCCCATCGGAATGAGATCTGCAGCGGCTCCGCACAGACCTATCAGTCTCATGAACTCCCTTGCTGTGACTTTGTCTGCATGAAGACAATAGCAAGCGTAACAACTGACTAATTTCGCTCTGGTTAACGGCAGACGAACGAGATTGTTGTGCGTCTCGAAGCTCATTCCCAGATGAGTGAATGACTTGGACGGCACCAGATCCGACTTCTCCTCGTTTATAACAAAACCGAGACGTCGGAGCAATAGAAGCAGATTCTGCACATCGTTCTGAAGCGTTAACTCGCTGCCGTACCTCTGAAGAATGTCGTCCAGGTAGGCCAACGTTACCGCAGACGAATGAGCTCGGAAATACATCATTACCGAGTTCATTACCCGAGTGAAAGCCCAGGGTGCTAGGTTCAATCCGAAGCACATCGCCCGGAATTGATACACCACTCCTAGGACTGCGAAGCGTAGATACTTTCTGAATGTCGGATGTACCATGACATGAAAGTACGCATCTTTGAGATCTATGCTTGTAGCATAATCGTTCACCCGAATACTCGCTCTGACCGATCGAATCGTCTCCATATAGAACTTTGGAGCGACGATCAGCTTGTTTATCCAGCTCAAATCTATGACTGGACGGAACGAGCCGTCTGGTTTCGGAACCAGAAACAGATGGCTGTAGAATCCCGGTGTTTTCCTGGTCTTCTACGACCTCTACCGCGTTCTTCATTAAAAGAGACTGCACCTCCGATAACAGAGCGTCTCTTTTCTGCGGATTTGACGGAAGTTGAGTCCATTTTGGACTTCGAGTTAATGGAGGCTTTCGTTTGAAGGATATTCTTAGACCTTCCGAAATCACCCCTCTCACCCAAGGGTCGTCCGTAATCGATGCCCACTCTTCTGAAAAACTCGACAACCTTCTGCCAACTGGAACACGATAGAGGTTGAAACCATCACCTCCTGGACCTGCGAGACCTGCAGGAGGAGAAACCACGTCCTCCATGACCTGCAGCTCGTCCCGTCGACCTCGGGGCGTCCGACCGGTTGTCCCGGCCCAAAGGACGTCCCGCACGTGAGTCGCTGCCTTGACGGTCTCTTGAATAAAACCAAGAGGACGCACCGGTACCTCTATAGGAACCTCTTTTGGGCGCATTAGTCCCAGAAGTGCCTGTCTTACTCTTATCTGCCGTATCCGACTTTTTGGAAGCGGATTTAAACAGCAGAGAATCCGAAGCTCTCTTAGTAATTTTATCGTAGATTGCAGAAAGCTTGCCGTCGAAGAGAAGTTCTCCGGAGACCGAAGCGACTCTAAGAGAGTTCTTCACCTTACTATCCACGCGTGTGGATGTAGCGTTACGTCTAACCAACTCCAAGTTTGCCACTGAAAGGGCAGAGTTATACGTGGAATAAGCTACTGCCCTTGAAAGAAGTCTTAAAGAGGATTGTATATTAAGGCTGTCACGATTATGAATTTTCATAATCGATTATTTTGTCATAAAAATCGACGGTTATTCGATTATTTATGGTTAATATTTCTGTTTCGTTTCCTAGAACTTCGTCTATGAAATAACTTGGGAGGCGTTAAAAATTAAAATATCCTAATCGTAAATGAAGCAAACAAACACCATACCTTGAAAAATTTGACAAAACAGAATCTACATCGCATAGATTCAAACTTCAAATCATAGAAAAATGCATACTAAACTCACTAATAGCCTGGGGTATTAGCCCCATCCGCGCTCAATGCGTAACGATTATGAATTTAGCCTCAGGGAATGTCAAGTCAACAAAGCTTTACACGTGGAAATGAAACTTCCGGTTGCGGTACGTCGGAGAACGAAATAAATCATCATATTTTAAAAATAAATAACATGGCATTTCGAAGTTTTTCCCTCTTTACTTTCCGAATGTTAAAATTGCTTATCAAGTATCAAATTGATAAAAACAAAAACAACTCAACACTCGACGATGTCTTATTGGCAAGGAATACAATGTAGCCATTGACAGTAAGGCATCATCGAGTGTTATGTTATTTTTGTTAAATTGTTTTCACCGCTAATGGTAGTGAGCCAGCGATGCTGGAACCGGAAAGTTCGGCCCATGAATGATAATGATTCAGCCCCAGTGTGAAAAATGCTTTCCCTTTGGGGTCTCAATCTTTCCAGGAATTTATTTTATTTATTTACTCATTTATTTAATGGTGTTTGACACTTGAACACTTTGAAAGGTAGGGTCATATCAGGTCGGTGGCAGGTGCCGGGTTTACGGTTGGAGGGAGCCAGAGTACTTGGAGAGAACAACCGAGCAACTAGAAGTACCTGCCAGCTCTTCAACGTCATAACTCAAGACTTTACTGTGCACTGCACAGCAGTACTACTAGTCAGCACAGGCAGGGTGAGATAGGTTTAAGACATACAGTCTGTCTCAGCACACAGCGTCTGTAGTCTGTACCGTTATCTTTGTATAGATAAAATGTGTGGGAAGACCCTGCCCAAGCCCAAAGACATGTAATTAAAGACTTTAAAGCTGCACTTTGCCCCGATAGTCCACTGCTGGGTGGGGGTGGGGCACGATGGCGCTCAGCGTCATCATGCCCCCCCCCCCCCACGCAGTGGGTTATCGAGATGAAGTGAAGTGCAGCTTTATTAAAATGTATTGGGACTTCTGGGGCTTTTAGCGTCATTGTGCCCCCCCCCCCCTCCATGTTTCCCATGGGTTATTGGGGCGAAGTGCGGCTTCAAGTGTCTTGGGCCGGGTCTTCCCACATATTTTATCTATACAAAGATAAGTTAGATAACGGTGGTGCTTACACATCCTGAGCAAGCTCGATCATTATGATTGTATTGGTATTAATAAATGTGTAGTAAATGATACCACACTTTCATTATCAAATTAATAAAAAAAAATAACTCAACACTTGACAATGTCTTATTGTCAGGGGCTACAGTGTGGCCATTGTCATCAAGGCATTGTCGAGTGACGAGTTATTTTTGTTTCCACTACTGAGTACTGATGCTAGAACGAAAGATCGGGAAGATCAAGCAAGATTCATCAGTTGGTTACCAGAGCACTATTCAGAAGAAATAGAAAGTCAAAACAAATAAATTTATTGGTCAATCATGATCAATGCTGAATAGGGAATGTAAAGCCGATCTTTCCGATCTACACTCTACAGAACTGAGAGTCTTTGTGAATTGTGAATGATCTTGTGGTTAAGTTTTGAAATAAATGGATTCTGTTGCTTGTCAGTAATGTATGCTACTACCTGTGAAAACTGGAAAGAAAAGTTGATGACGCGTTTAAAACTTGAAGGCACTAAACCGAAAAGTCGCATTTTCCAATGTTCTTGTTCATGAAAACCAGCATGTCAACAGTTTCAGGTTTTAATGAGCCGCGTTTTGGACAAACTATCTGTCCCGAACAAGAGAACACTCTTTCCGACGGCGTGGATGTCGAGACTATCGACAGATATTTCCGTGCAAGGTTAGCAATCTTAGGATATCTCCTCTCGTTTACACTCCACCAGTTCAGTGGATTCTGGTCTAGTTCCAAAGGTAATTCACGACGGAATTGTTCAAATTCATCTGAAATAGTACAAGTTCCTGTCTTCTTCAGACGATCCGGGGAAATTCCAAAGATGAGCTCTAATGGACTGAGTTTGGGTTTTTTGGAGGTTTGGGACAAAACTTCATCGGTTGACGTACTTGTACTTGGGTGGTTTTCTGGTGTATCATAATCAGATTCAATGGTAGTGTCTTTTTTACTGTTGCTGTCAGACGTTTTCGCTGCGTCCCCATCTGTTCTTTGCGTGGGTTCAATTTCGGCACTAAGCTGGTTTAAGGAAGACTGTAAAGTTGACTTCTGTTGGTCACCCATAAAAGAAAGACTGCTATGGTGTGGGTCCACAGCACATGACAACACATGCAGTGGATTCGGTGACTTTCCCTGTTGTTTCAGTCCGAATCTTGTTTCTATGTCATTTCTGATTGCAGCTTTAACTGCAGAAGTGTTTGCTGAATCGTTCTCATCACTCTGTAGTCTTTCGGTTAAACTAACCATCATCGGTAACACAAATGACAGGCTAACCTCCGTCTCCGAAGATAAAAGCGTAGTTGCTGCTTCAAGCGGCTTCAGAATAGGAATGAGATCCCCAAGAAGCGCCCATTGCTCATTTGTCATTTCGAGAGTCCTAGCATCACTGCGACTAGTCACAGTATCGTCGGACAACACGGCTAAGATGGGCCACCTTTCCTCAACTAATCTCTCGATCATAAACAGTGTCGAGTTCCATCTGGTTTTAACTTCTTTCATGAGCTTCTTTTTCTGTCTTCCCATTAACTGTTGACGTCTATATAACTCCTGTGTTGCCCTGGCACGGTGACTGAAATGCCCAACTAAACGCCTACAAGCAGCAAGCGCTGTCGACACTTTTCGGACTTTGATACCAGCTTTCACACATAACTGCAGCGTATGTGCGGCACAAGGAACGCTGGCTATTGTGGGTGATCCTTCTGGAAGCAGATGATTCAACTCTCGAATACTTGCAACTGCATTTGATGCGTTGTCGTGTATAACTGCACTCACAGAATCAGGTTTTATTCCAAACTCTTTAAGGATACTAAGGAGTTTCTCTGCTATATTGATAGCAGTGTGCTGTTCTGGCATGAGCTTTGTAGCTAACACATTCGATTCCATTTCCCAACTTTTGTCTGGCACAAAATGAGTGGTTACTGTTATATATGGGTCGTTTGTGCGACTTGTCCAAATATCACTGGTTAAACAAAAAGAACACCCAGACTCTTGCAATGCGGCAAATTTCTTGGTAAGAGCCGTCTTGGTTTCAGCATATTTGTTCTTGATCAAATCTGTCACATGCGCGCGGCTTGGAGGCTCATATCCAGGAACCAGGTAGGCCAATAACTCTTTGATGCCTTTGCCTTCAATGATGCTTATGGGCCGGAGATCTAAAATGACGAACTTGGCTAGCAATTTGTCAATGGCATTTTTCTTGGCATCTGGAAGCGGGGCCGAGATTTTCAAGGCCATAGAAATCTTGGGTTGCTCTTGCTCTGCAGCCAGCTTCGTTCCATGGATATTTTTGCAATGGGCAATCAAGCTAGTCGTGGATCCATGATACGCAAATATCTTTTTACAGTGTTTGCACTCGGAACTTTTTTCAGTTGTTTTTTCAAAATGCTTCCAGATTTCTGACTGTCTTCGCGAGGACATTTTGACAGAATATTTTTCAGGCACGTTTTACCTTTTACTTCGAATTTTATAAATTTTATGTATCGGTTGGAAATTGAGTAATTTGAGTTCAAAAGGAGGGGAAAGATCAAAGACATGCAATCGACAGCATGCATTTGATACTCGGCAGAAGAATACAACCTCGTAACAACGTTGATGTTTTTTTGGCAGGTCACATGACTCACATCAAAGTAATGAGAAGTATTGGGAACTGAGTGATCACGCATAGGATGATGACTGGGTTTCGGCTAACTTTAACTCGCGTAGTGCCGCGACTTGAAGCTATATATTGGTTTTATGTTTTAACCCCGTTCACACACACATTTCTTGTCGAAATAGGTCCTTTATGTGAAACAATAGCTTGTGAATCAATATTTCCCCTTTGTTTAACAAAAAGGTATGACAGCACATGTCTAGTCAAATAATCGATCATTGAAAAAAATCGTCGATTATGACCTCAATCGACAGTTGATCGATTTTTCGATCATTCGTAACAGCCTTATTGTATATCCTGGAATTCTTTCCCTTGAAGATGCAGTGATAACGCCTTTGTAAGGTGGTCTGCATAAGATAAAGCGTCTAAACTGACCCTGTTAGACGTAATTGTCGTATCCAACACTGCGGTTGGAATGGACGTAGACGACGGTAATGACAATTCTAAGTCTTCCGCCTCGTCGCCAAGACGCAGAGGAACTCTCGGAATACCCTGTCCTGCCGTATCGAATTTATTCCTTGCATTAATAAAAGGCAGGTTAAGAGCATTGGCGGACAAGAAACCAGCTTTGCCTGTTTTGGAAGCAAGCTTGAAGATAGCGTCGTTCAATAATTCAAATGTTCTTGTGACATTATTGGACTGAGACGGAAACTTAGGGACGATGTCTCTGAACCGCTCGAAGAATTCAGTGTCCAATGACGCTATCAGTCTCTTATCCGGTACCGCAGCAGTCTGGCCTGACGGAACAACTTGAAGGAAGTGCCGGATGAAATCCACGGCAGCTTTATGTTGTTCCGAAAGGGATAGCTCCAAGTCATCCGTATCCCTTTCGCCATCCGATCGGACCTCATAATGCTCCCGGTCGTCCGCACCCGATGCTTCGGCAGAGCGTACCGACCCAGCGCCATCGGATAATTCCCGATCCGACACCGATTCTGTCGATTGCTGGGATGCTGCGATAATTTGTGCTATCTGAGCTAGCACGTCCGTCATCGAGGCCTGCGGAGTAGCGGTCTTTCGCTGCTTAGCCGCGGGAAGCTCCACATCAACTGACTCCCGCGTACTCTTCCTATGCGAACGTCCGGAGTCTACCGGCCTCGTGTCCCTGGCTACCGGATGGCGTGACCGGGTCGCCGATGAATCCCTGATCGGCGAAGCTGGTAGAATATCCGCGGTCACGTAGCCAAGGTGCGGTCGTGTGCGCTGGTGAGAGGATGAGGAAGCCTGAGCTGTCTCCGCGGACTGCCTATACAACGGAGCGTCCCGAGCGACGGACGTGTGCTCCGCTTGTGACACATTTTGTACCACAACATCTGGTCCCAGATGTTGTTGTACGAGAGAGGGGCCTCTCTCGCACGCGGCCCAGCTGGACCTGGACGAGCTAGGAACCGGACTAGAAGGCTTCCTCCGATCTCTCCTATTATCCGCCGTCACTGGGTGTGCACCTTGTATGTTTATAGTGCTCGCATCACCCAACATTTCC
Source organism: Pictodentalium vernedei (assembly GCA_031216915.1). NCBI lineage: Eukaryota > Metazoa > Mollusca > Scaphopoda > Dentaliida > Dentaliidae > Pictodentalium > Pictodentalium vernedei. The sequence goes on from CM062295.1 coordinate 623,581,876, forward strand.
TCCTGGACCGCAACGGACGAACCCGGCTGCCGAACCATTCGGTGAATGAACGCCACACCGTGCGAGCTAGCGGACGACAGCGCCGTCGATCCTACTCGGGACCTCTTAGGCAACTGTCGTATCTCCATGAGCACTTTTGCCGCTAGCTCTGCATTCAATTGTGACGACGGAAGCGCACTTTTGGAAGATAACATGGAAACATCACCCTGTTCTTGTTCCTCTGAAATAGAAACTGATAGACTAGAGTGACCCTGTGGAGAAAGGACCGGTATAGCCCTTTCTCCACTAACAACATACCGTGACACATGTTTCCAATGTTTGTCATCCCAATATTCACATATTGAACAGGAGTTAGTGCGAGTACACTGACTACAATTAATACAATGATCATGAAAGTCAGAGGAAGATTTCTTCCTATTACAATTTGAATAATATCTTTTCATTGTGAAAAGACAACAAGTCCTAGTACTCGCACAAACCCCTAAAAACAAAGATACATAATAACATGATCCATTAACATTGAAAAAACAATTGAAATCCAAAATAATTTTTGAAAAATATTTTTTCAGCGAAGCCCAAGTTTCTGAAAAGTAACGTTGAGCCCCAATGGATCCCAAGGCTAAGTGTGGTCAAAAATTTTAAAATTATTTAAATAATTAATGCAACACTTACGGATAATAATAATGTATCTTGTAATGAGATAAACTACTCCAAAGGCAAAAAGCCCCCCTAAACAAGAAGTGTATAAACACCAGAAAACATGACTCCAGGCACTGACAATACTGGCCCGAAATCAGTTATCAACAATACACACTATCTGATGCAAAACAGAGACTTCCAGGGAAGAATCTGCAGAACATTAGATGGTAGATGCAGAACACAACGTCTAAACACCCATGGGTGAGAACGTAAACATGGGGAAAATAACAGAATTCATTCTGTAACCAAGCTAATTCTCCCAAGAAATTTTAGTAGTAATCTTACTCAAAAATATGCCAAAAGCATGGGAGAATAGCAAGGGGGGACTTACAGGATAAGGGGAGAGGAAACACTGAATAAGCAGTGCAACTTCATAGCAAGAATGACAACAACAGGCCCATGCCTCGAAAATAGGCAACTTAACATAAATTTCATTACAAAATTTTAAGTTACAGCCCTGAATATTTTCTGTCACTCCTTTTTCCTCTCCTCCTTCTATATCCTCCTTAGAATCACCATTTCTCCAATATTTATGTGTCTGGCATCATTTAAACTGAGATTTACAAGCACAAAGATCAGTGAGATGTTAACTGATGAAGGGCCAAACAAAGAATGATAATTGGCGCCAATTTCGGAACGTCCTTGACACTGCGCATGCGCAGTAAGGGCAAAGTATGGAAGTCCTTCAGGACATGATTTCTTTTGGTTTTAGATGCAAATTTTGGGGATTGGGGGGCAAAATTTGTGTTTGGCCCTAGATTTTTAAGAGTTAGCACCAGCTAAGTCTGGGTCATTGGTACAGTATAAAAATATTTATAGTAATTTATATATTTTTTATACTTACCAATGACCCAGACTCCCCGTGGGAACCCCGGGAAGTAAGCAGCACTTGTTTACTGTGGTAAACCAGTTCCGCTTTACTAGTAAAATAGGACCCAGTCACCAATGCTTGGGGTGAAAGTCCTCTAAAATGGGCAACATGTAGATCAACGATTGACTAAACTTGACTTCATCTCCATGTTGTGTCACGATTAGCCATGGTGCATAAATATGTGACGTTAACCACCAACAAACAAACAATGACCCAGACGGGGATGGCCCTCCCATGAGTTGAGTACATAGCACTTACCAGGCACTGGTTGTAAGAATGACATTTGGCGCCAATTTCGAGACCTCCTTGACACTGCGCATGCGCAGAGGAGTAAAAGTATGGAGGACCATATAGTACATCTATTTTTCGGTTTTTGATGCAAATTTTGGGGATTGGGAGGAAAAATTTGTGTTTGGCCCTAGATATTTTAGAGTTAGCACCAGCTAAGTCTGGGTCATTGGTAAGTATAAAAAATATATAAATTACTATAAATTTTTTAACTTTCCATGGTTATCATATTCAAATGCAAAAAAATAATGTCAAACACAAATAAAATCTTAATTTCTGTACTAAACTCATTAAAGGTATAATTAAATAAAAAATATATACACTTTTCATTAAAACATTTCAACTAAAACGTAAAACAGGTAGTTAGATGTTCTTGTTGCTCAGCAAACTTTGAGTAGTATATATATATATCTGTATGTATGTTTATATATATATTTATGTGTACTCCTCATGTTGAACTTATTTTGAGTTATAGCTTGATTAATTATACTGTTTTTCATCATCTCCTCAGAGAGAGCTAAGTCTTTTCCCAGGACATTCTGAATTCTTTATTTTGGTCATAGGGGCTTTATGTTCCTTTAGTATGCTTTTATGGCCTTAGTTTTTATTATAACTCAATATACATTACACTCCCTCCATACCTATTGTTCAGTCGGCACGTTGTATCACGTAGGAAAGTTGGGAAAAAATTAATTTTTTTTACCAAAATTTATTTTTTATAATACTTACCAAAGTGATACCAAATGATGCCCTCCCGGCATTATAACTACTATTATAATTGCTTGCTCCCCACACATATGTATACGTGTACATTTTATTTGATTCAAAATCGGAAATAGATATTGTTGTGCAATACTGGCCTGAACTGGACAATGTGTGCAAGGTCAAATAGGGTACACTACGCCAGGTTTTGTGTACCTACACAAATTGGCACCTGGCAAAACCGGTTCAGTTTTCTTTTCTGTCTTCTGTCAGTTTTATAGCCTCCTAAGGGGTGTTTTCTTTGAATCTCTAAATTCTGCTCTCTTTTTCATCTGGTAGTAATGCGGAATATTAGGCACTTTGTATCACTTTGATAAGTATTAAAAAAAATAAATTTTGGTAAAAAAATTTAATTTCCATTATGTGGATTTCTGGGAACATTTTCTTGATGGAGTTCGAAAATGGGCTCGGTCTGATATATACGGCAGCAGAATTATTGGGCTGACTTTTCATTTTTTTGCAAATTTTGTGCTTGATAGTGCCAAAACTTGAACAAATGTTAATCGATTTGATTCTTTTTTTATTATATGGGTTTTTTAGGAAAATTCCCCAGACAGAGTTCAAAATGGGTTCAGTTAGATATACGGCAGCAGAATTATTGGGTTGGCTTACTCATTTTTGGCAAATTAGTTATTTAGAAAAGGTACTCTGATGCTTTTTTGTTCATAGCCACCATTGCGTTAGCCACGAAAACTCGACTCCGCATCAGCGATGCAAACCCTTGTTATTTTTAGTCGAGTTGTGACGAAGTCAAACTCGACTTATAGTTTGGTGAATGGCGGGCGGGCGGGCGGGCGGGCGGGCGGGCGGGCGGGCGTAAACAATTGGTTTCCGGATGATAACTTGATAGTGGTTCAACTCACATTCATTAAACTTCATACGTAGGTTGGTCTTGGTGGGAGGAAGAACCCTATTGATTTTGGACTTGCTACGTCGAAGGTCAAGGTCACAGTGACCTTGAACATAGTAAATCTTAAACAATTGGTTTCCGGATGATAACTTGATAATGGTTCAACTCACATTCATGAAACTTCATAGGTAGATTGGCCTTGGTGAGGGGAAGAACCCTATTGATTTTGGACTCGCTACGTCAAAGGTCAAGGTCACAGTGACCTTTAACATAGTATATCGCAACAATTGGTTTCCGGATGATAACTTGATAGTGGTTCAACCTAGAGTCATGAAACTTCATAGGTATGTTGGCCTTGGTGCGAGGAAGAACCCTATTGATCTTGGACTCACCAGGTCAAAGGTCAAGGTCACAGTGACCTTGAACATAGTATATCGCAACAATTGGTTTCCGGATGATAACTTGATAGTGGTTCAACCTAGAGTCATGAAACTTTATAGGTGTGTTGGCCTTGGTGTGAGGAAGAACCCTATTGATCTTGGACTCACCAGGTCAAAGGTCAAGGTCACAGTGACCTTGAACATAGTATATCGCAACAATTGGTTTCCGGATGATAACTTGATAGTGGTTCAACCTAGAGTCATGAAACTTCATAGGTATGTTGGCCTTGGTGCGAGGAAGAACCCTATTGATCTTGGACTCACCAGGTCAAAGGTCAAGGTCACAGTGACATTGAACATAGTATATCGCAACAATTGGTTTCCGGATGATAACTTGATAGTGGTTCAACCTAGAGCCATGAAACTTTACAGGCGTGTTGGCCTTGGTGCGAGGAAGAACCCTATTGATGTTGGACTCACCAGGTCAAAGGTCAAGGTCACAGTGACCTTGAACATAGTATATCGCAACAATTGGTTTCCGGATGAGAACTTGATAGTGGTTCAACCTAGAGTCATGAAACTTCATAGGTGTGTTGGCCTTGGTGCGAGGAAGAACCCTATTGACCTTGGACTCGCCAGGTCAAAGGTCAAGGTCACAACTCGACATTGGATCTGTGATCCTGAGCGGCATTTTTTATGTTTGCATTGGTTATAAAAAGAGAGCATGTCGCAGCCAAAAGGACCATGTGTGAGGGACTTGTGAAACAGATGTTTAACTTTTTTTTAGGCCTAACAGGAATCAGGTCAATTTCCCCTCTTCCAGTTATAAACTGAGCATTTGTTCTATTATATCTTGTTTGACACACCTCACTGTTAATAAGCCTTTACCCAGCATAATGGTCAAAACCGGCAAGCATTATTCACAAAAATTCAGTTGTAATTACTTTTTCACTTTTTTTTCTCAGAAATATAGCTTATGACCCCTCATTAGAATGAGCTCATTTCAGAAATATGCATTCTAAATTCCTCTAAAACATGATAGTGTTCTCTGAAAAACACACGCACATATGCATGCATGCACACTTGCACACATATCCACACACACATGCACATGTATGCATCCACAGTACTACCATAAGTAATGGGAAGGCTGTGAAAATGCACAGGGTTAATTGGTTACATGTTACATAGAGGGCAGGATTCAAGGGGAACTAATATAAATACTTGTTTGTAGAAAATGTTTTAAAGGGGATTCCAAAAATGAAAACATATTCTATTTTCAATTTATCCTTTACCCAATGCAGACTATATCAAAATCTGTCAGTTTAAATATTTGTTTTAAAATTTTTCAATTAAATTCAAGAACATCATATCATGTGACCCCCTTATTGGAATGAGCTTATTGAGCTCATTCCAGTGAGGGGTCACATGATATCATTTTGTTGAAATGTTTTGGAACTTTTTCAATTGCTTATTTTACAAAAATGTGCATATGTGGCCAGTTTCATTAGGGAAAGGGTTAATAACTTGTTGACTGCATATTTTCCGAAATAATTTATACTATTTAACCCTTTACCCAACACAGATGATATCAAAATTTATTATTTTAAATATCATTTTTTTTAATTTTTCAAAAAATTTCAACAAAACCATATCATGCGACCATGCATTGGAACGAGCTCAGTGAGCTCGTTCCAATGAGGGGTCACATGATATGGTTTTGTTTAAATTTTTTCAACTGCTCAATTTGCATATTACGTGGGCGGATACAGGCGATTCGTTAGGTAAAGGGTTAACAAAGAATAATTATAGTATAGGTATTTATGTAGGATAAAGATGCGATAAATATCAAACCTGTATTTTAACTTATCATATTTTAGGTATTGTGTTGAACCATTGCCCCTCCTTGAGAACACCACCCAATGAAGTTATTTGCCGAGGATTTAGTTCTGTGATAGCATATTTGAAGAGACTTGCAGGTGGATTTACTGAATGCAGAAGAACAAAGCTTATGTTAGTTGGACTTGGTGGCGCAGGGAAAACCAGGTTTGTTGAAACTCATGCTTGTCTCTCTGCAGCATTTAACACTTTACTTAACAGGAAGGGCAGATGACATTTGCAAACAGAATTCTTGAATAACTAATTTTTTCATTTTTTGTTTCCTAAACATAACTTGTGCTCCCTTATTGAAACAAGAGTTCTATCAATGGATCAAAAGCTATGTCTAAGTCAAAAAATGAAAGAAGTAATTAAAATTGAATGGTGGTTTTTAGCTTAACTTGACAAAGTCAACATAAGTTATTGCCATCATATGTGCGGAAGTCTGTGAGTCTGTTCACATTTTTTTAACATAGGCTACACCCTGTAGTTCTTGTCCGATCATCACTAAATTTCATATCCAGGGTCGAGGTCATGTCTAGATGAGACCATCCCATTTTGGTTGTGAATGGTCAACCGTGATGGCTGCACAGCCTGAAACCCGAAAACCTTGAGCACAGTCTACAGGTCATATTTATGTTCTTGTCTTATTTCTTAATCCTTTCATAAACATTGAACATTATCCTTTTCATCAAACACTACATACAGTCAATTCAAGCTGCAGTGTCATTGACACTTTCATTTGAATTGTGCTGGTTGGTTTCTTCGATACGTTGGGTAATAGGTTAATTTGATAAGTTGTGCTTTTTATTGCATCAAGGTAAGTGCATTTTCCTCAATAATCATTCCTTCAACAAAGACTGAGGCCAAGTTATTTCTTGGTCTGTTCAGGCATGGAAGGGTAAAATTCACCTGAAATTGGATTTTTAGCTCACCTGACTTTCAGTCAAGAGAGCTATAGTGATCACTCGCCGTCCGTCGCTGAACCGATTTAAGTGAAATTTAATAGTTTATTATGACATCGCATTTTGATTTTGTTCAAATCAAGTTGCTTCGCCCCTCAGTAGGGCCATACCCAAAAAGTGTGCATAAATCTTAAAAAATCTTCTTCTCATGAACCCGCTGTAGCAGAGACTTTATATTTGGTGTGCAACTTCCTTTTGAAGTGTAGACTCAGATTTGTTCAAGAGAAGTTCGAGGAGCTATATTTGCCATCGTTATGGGAGAGGCAAGAATTTTCGCTCCGCTAAAACTTCAATTTTCCAAACTGAGAGTCTGATTTGAAGCAAATTTGATATGAGGGCTTATTGGGTCATAAGTACTTAATTTATGCCAAAAAGAACTTCCGCATGCCCTGATGGGAACCGCAGGAGCTAAAAATAGGAAAAATTTAAAAACGCCCATATCTCCAAACCTACATGGCACTGGGAATTCTTGTTTGGTGTGAAACTTCTTTAGGACCAACAGAATGGAATGGTAAAAAAAATTGCTATCGGTTTATCATGGGGAACTTTTTCGAGACTTTGAAAAACTGGGAGTTCGCATTTTTTAGCACTGTGGGTAATGGGAAAAACATTTAAGACTACTCTTTTCCAAAACCACTGCTCCAAAAGCTTTCACATTTCGCATATAACATCTTTGGAAGATTGTTTCACATGTTTATTGAAATCAAATCTCTGGGTCCATATTTGGGCTCTCTATGGGAGCCCAAATGTTTAAATTAGTGCAGTATTACGAATATTCTTTTAAAATCTTCTTCAGATCCACCAATCAGAATCTTTTGATATTTGGTATGCAGCATCCTTGGGGGGGGGGGGGGGGGGGGGGGGGGGGAGATTCAAGTTTGTTCAAGTTTGTTCAAGCCAAGTCTCTGGGTTCATATTTGGGCTCCCAACGGGAGCCCGAATTATAACTTCAATATGAGGAATATTCTTTAAAAAAATTTTTTTTTAGATTCACTGGTCAGAATCTTTGGATATTTGGTATAAGCTTTTCTTAGAAGGTCAGATCAAACTTGTTCAAATCAATTCCCTGGGTTGATATTTAGGCTACCATGTCAGGTGTGTGCCCTTAGGCCTCCTGGGGCCTCTTGTTTTCTAATAGAAATGGATATCATCTTCTTTGGGAAGTTATAGCACATTTTTATGATGGTAGTCCTCCTGTAATGGACATCATTCAAAGTAGATGAATAATTTTTGGTGCAAATGCTACTATTGAGGCTCTGTTGAAAATTGCTGAAAGCCACTTTAGTGGCTTTACAGTGTATGCATTATCTTGTTTTTTTGCAAAGTAGTATAACCAGAAATGTTCATATAAAATTCTTTTATGATTTATTGGAGAGAGTCAAATCAATTATTTATAAACAAAATCTTTCTAAACTGTGGCTCTCTTTACTAAGAACATGTTATGTGTGGGAGAAAGAAAATCAACTGTATAGAATAATGTAGCACTCTACAGTTAACTGGTAGAATGCTGGAAGCCCATATTTGGGCTTTATTCTGAAGTTACAGTGTGCTACAATATCTTCCTCGGCTGGACATCTTCCCCCTGGGGCAAGATGTCCTAGGATATCTCCTCCGGGGGGAGAGGGGGGGGGAGTTATCCCAGAATCTCTTTCCCCACATGGATATCATCCCCCCTCCCCCCTACTCACCCACCCACAAAAAATAAAAATAAAACTACTTATAACAGCATAACATTTATTTACTGCATTTCATCACTTTAACATTGAAATAGTTGTTCAAGCTGTTAAGTATGTACATTTATACATATTTTTACACTATAATCCAATGGCCCAGACTAGCTAGTGCTAACGCAAAGTTATCAAGGGCCAAACACAAATTTTGAACCCCCCAATCCCCAAAATTTGCTTGCAAAACCGAAAATTAAAAGTCCTATCTGGCCCCCCATACATTTACTCTCCTCGCATGCGCAGCCATCAGGAAGTGACCGGAATTGGCACCAACATAATTCCTTGTTTGCCCCTAAAATCAGCAACAATGAACTGACATCTGTTCTTTAAAATCTCCTTATTTGAGGATGCCAGACACAAATCAATGCAAGAATTGGTGGATACAAGGCTGTTATTTGATGAAGGAAGTGTTCAGTGGTGGTTTTAGATGTTCAGGGCTGTAACTTTATAATATTTATAAAATTATTTTATGTTTCCCCATTTCGGAACATATGCCTGACGTCATCATTTTTGTTAATGATTATTCCACTGTTTGTTAAGTATTCCTTCCCTATCCTTCCATGAACCCTTCCAGTTAAACTCTTAAGCTTTTTGGCTATTTTTTATTGAAATGTTTTATTAAATTTCTTGGGAGTTTAACATGTATTACAGAATATTTACTCTGTTTTTTCCCAAGGTTACGTCCTCATCCAAGGGGTGTTAGGTCATTTAGTCTTGCATCTTCTATCCGATGTATCGTTTTTTCTTTGTATGAAGATCAAGCTTTGCATCTGATAGCATTTAAATTGGTTCTGACTTTGGGCCTTTTTGTGTGCCTGATGTCTTGTTTACATTGACGTTGTTTACATTGACAACATCCTCATATATAGGTAGTTTTTTATATTCTATTACTGCAGAATTACTGTAGGATACATGGATTATTATTCCGGTAGTGTAGCTCAAAAAATTTGGATTTTGTCCATACTTAGGCTCTATTGGTATGTCCTTGGGCTCTTAATGTTCCCTTTGGGAACTTAGACGTTTTTTCCAAATTTATTTGTTTCCAAAAAATATTTTGAATTTAATTTTGATTGCTATTATTCTTGTATCTTAATTATATATATATTTTGTTGTGGAGTTTGGAGGACTGATATCAACTTTAGTCGATGCACTCCTGCGGACTCTTGTCATTCTTGTGTTCACTGGGATGACTGAGGTTGGAGTCGGGTGTTGCGGTATGTTGTTGGCTGCGAGATTAGGAGGCCAGGCCTCTCACTGTGTTATAATTCATTTTGTCAGTTTCTATTTCAGAAGAACATGAACATGGTGATGATATTCTGACACCCATCCAAGTGTGCTACCGTCGTCGCGCTCCATGGAGCATATAGAGCTAGCTGCAGTGCTCATTATTGCAAGAGTTGGGGCCTTTTGTTAAGGGTTTTAATCTCTTGCAAGCAGGTAGCTCGCCCGTTGAAGCGGTACTCCATCCGTGAGTGCCATGACACTGGGTAAGTCCGCTGCGGTCATAAGAAGTGGATGTGTGTAGAGCGAGCACTTTAATATAAATAGCTCACCCAGCGACGACGGAAATAGGAAGGAAATAGGGAGGAAATCAGCAAGTTCTTGGACTCAGCGAGGTCTGATAGACCGTGAGCGGGAGACGCCCCTCTCTAATCTAGCAACATCTGGGGCCAGATGTTGTTTTGAGAAACTTGCACAAGCCGGAGCATATGTCTGCCCTCCACTCGGGATGCTCTGTTTAGTCTGCAGCCTGGGTCGGCTTCAGTCAAGGCTTCCTCCACTAACTACGTTTCACAAGCCAAAATGAAGTTTCTGATTGGAAACTTGCACGAGACGGAGCATATGTCTGCCCGCCGCTCGGGATGCTCCGTCTAGTCTGCAGCCAGGGTTGGCTTCAGTCATGGCTTCCTCCGCTACGTTATTTAAGTTTACACAGCTGCATCCTACCTATCCGACTTCGGATATCCAGCCTGCTGCACAAAGAAGGAACCACTCTTTGCCCGTGAAGTTGGACCATCCGGTAGCTAGGGACACGAGGCCTTGATCATCGGGACATTCGGAGAAGGGATCCGTCTCCGACACACCGTCCCAGGAGCAGCATGCGGCTAAGAAACGGAAGACCACTGCTCCTCAGGCCTCGATGACGGACTTGCTGTCGCAAATTGCACAGCTGATCGCAGCATCCCAGCAAGTGCAGGTGCAGCCTCCCTCAGAATCTGAGCTGGCGGACGGTGTTGAGTCGGTCCAGTTGTCTGTTCATGCAGATGCAATGGACCGAGATTCGCAACTGATTCTCTTGGATTGTGAAAGGGATAAGGAAGAGGATTACCCAAAGACCCAGCACATGGTTGCGATGGTTTTCATCCATCAATACTACCCCAATTTTGTTCCGCTGAATCAGAATGCTGCGACGACAAGAGAGAAACCACTGGCGTTGTTGGATACAGACTTTATCTGGACAAAGGAGGAAGTCCTTTCTTTTCGGGTTCAGTCTAGACAGGTGTCGCAGGCCTTCGGGCCATATAGACAATGCCGTATTTATCCTCTTGAGTGTGAGGAAGAAGGCGGTTTCTTATCTTCATTTTCCATAGACATACCGTTTTTGGACCACGTTCATTTAAAAATGGCCGGGGAAGATGTTCAGAGAGTTCCTCTGCGTTTGGATGAGCAGACCAGGGATCTAAAGGTATCCTTACCTGTATCATTCACTATTTGCTCAGACATAATTGAGACGGCAATTCTTCAAATAGAGCGAATTTGGATGTTATGTCTTACGCAGATCACCTTACAAGAGCTATGGCGCAATGTCTCAATGAAAGAATTTAAGGACATTCGTACCTCTCTTAGAATTCTTTCCAGGGGAATTATGTATACCACGTATAACTCTGCCCTAACAGTGCTAATCTGGAGCTAATCAGACGTGCTGCTGCCCTTGCGTCGTCATCACTAATAGATGACAAGGTGAAAAGCTCTCTCCGAGTCGCTCCGGTCTCCGGACATATTATTTTCGATGACTAGCTTTCGTTAGTCTATGAACAGGCTACTAAGAAAGCATCTAGTGCTCTGCTTTTGAAGTCAGCGTAACAACGACCTGCTTCAGCAGACAAGAGTAAAGGAGGGCGTTCCAGACAAAAATCGTCAAAAGGAAACTCCTCACGAGGATACAAGAAACACTCTTATAATTTCTCTGGAGGTTGTCTGTATAGCGACTCGGGAAAGGGGGCATAGCTCTGATCGGGACTATCAGTTAGATGCCCCTAGGCCGACGAGACGAGGTTCTTCATGGGGAGGATGTAGTTTCTCCTCCCGTAAGCCTCACAGGTTATACAGGCGATGGTTAAGACCTCTATTGGCCAGTTGGTGGAAGGTTATCAAGCTCCGCAAAAAAACTGGATAACAGTCACAGAAGATAAGTGGGTGTGAAGTGTAGTCTCGGACGGCTTACAGCTATCATTCCGAGCGAAACCCCCACTAACAAGTTGTCCGCGTTGGACAAATCTTCCATCAGATCCTTTCAAAAGAGAGCTTCTTCTAGCAGAGGTACAGGCTCTCTTATCAAAGGAAGCAATAGAGGTCGTCAAGGATCAGGATTCTCAAGGTTTTAAAAGTCACATGTTCCTCGTACCGAAGCCAGACGGCTCGTTCCGACCGGTAATATACTTGAGCTGGATAAACAAGCTTATCGTGGCTCCAAAAATTATATATTGAAACCATTCGGTCAGTAAACGCGAGCGTTCGAGTGAATGACTATGCGGCAAGCATAGATCTAAAGGATGCGTACTTTCATGTCCTTGTACATCCAGCATTCAAAAAGTACCTACGGTTTGCCGTACAAGGGAGTGTGTGTGTCAGTTCAGAGCAATGTGCTTTGGTCTGAACCTGGCTCCCTGGGCATTCACTCTAATAATGAACTTGGTAATGTCATACTTCTGAACTAATTCGTCTGCGGTAACGTCAGCTTACTTGGACGACCTTCTACAGGGATACGGCAATGGATCTAGCTCCGTCCAAGTCGTCTATTCACTTGGGAATGAGCTTTGAGACTCACAACAATCTGGTTCGTCTGCCATTACCCAGAGCGAAATTAGTCAGTTGTTATGCTTGCGTTTGTCTACACTCAGACACATTAACAGTGAGGGAATTCATGTGCCTGTTGGAGCTGAGTTGAGCGGCTGTGGATCTCATTCTGATGGGCCATCTGCGCGCACGTGCCCTCCAGATATTCTTTACTCAAAACTGGAATGTGAAGACGCTTTTGCTCGAACCAGTATTGTTTTAACGGACCTAATAAAACAAGGGTTCAGATTTGGACAGATATTCAGTGGTTAACTCAGGGAGTTCTGCTGCATTTCTGGATCTGGCTTTCACGATTATGACGGATGCGAGTCAGACGGGTTGGGGCGTGACCCTAGTCCCACAAACTTGAAGTGTCAGGGTCTTTGGGACCCTCGGTTCCAGGAGAAACACATAAACATCAAGAGATGATGTCAATATGGCTAGCGCTACAACATTGGATTCACATAATAGCGGACGTCCATGTTCAAATTTTGTCAGACAACTCGACAGTAGTAGCGTACATCGGGAACCAGGGCAGCAGTCATTCATTTCCGTTTTGCCAACTAACAGAGAAGATTCTCCTATACGTCATGAGTCATCATGTTCAGGTTGCTGTCCGTCATATACCGGGTCGTCTGAACGTATTAGCAGACTCGCTCTCTCTGAAAGGTTGCCTGTTGTAATTAGTGTAGTGGACGCTCAACAAGCGAGTATTCGGCCAGATTTGCTATCAGTGGGATCAACCCATGATAGATCTGTTTGAGACGCACTGGAACAATCAGATACCGACGTTCGTATCGCCATGCCCAGACCATCGAGCATATGAAGTAGATGCTCTGTCGACCTCATGGGAAGAAGAATATGCATATTCTCCAATTTCGTTGATTCAGTAGATTATGTTAAAGATCAAACAGTATCGTTGTGAAATCCTATTAGTAGCACCTCTGTCGTCACAGAAACTTTGGATCAGTCTTCTCAGGTGTCTGTTAAGGGACGTCCCCCCGGAAGCTTTCTCCACAAGAGGACCTTCTTTATCAGGGGAAGTATTTGTTCTTCACTTCCTTCACCGCCCTTAGTGGCATTATGGCTAACACAAGAACGATTAAAGTAATGTGGGTGAGGAGGGTTCAATATGACTTTGAATCCCCCCCCCCCCCCCCACCACTGCTAATGTGTTAAGAGGCGATTACCGGGCAAGGCGTAGTTTTCTTCCTGTAAGCCTCGTATGAGTTTAAGTACATACATGCATTTCTTGACTTCTCGATTGGCGGCTGGGTCGTGTTCTATGGCGACCTCATGGGCACATCCACTTTTTAGTTGGTTGGTTTCCTGTGGTGTTTGTCTATATGTCATATACAAGCGCATAATTCATCATCAATAAATTGCTAGTCTTTGGGTACCTCGGAGGCTGTCTAGTCAGTTAACTGGTATTCAGATGATTACATGCGGGATTTCAATGCTCACATGCATAATTAATGAATTATTAGGCAGATGCATTATTGTATGTTATAGACCTTAGAATTAATTAATTATTTTGGGGGCGGTCCATGTTGAGTCTGTTAATCATAGCTCAATCCTTATCTAGATCCAGATTTCTATTAATGCCAGTACCCAATCGAATACACCTTGTCTTACACTCTCGTATATTCACACATTTCTAGAGTCAGAGATATTGGATAGTACACGTCGGGGAGTGTTATTACTGGAATTTATTGTACACCTAAATGGGGTCGCCTGTGGGTTACCTCGGAAGTGTATTTACTCTCCAGAGATCGTCCATTGTGATTCTGTTGGACATGTGTATGTTATATATTATATCACTGGTTTTCAACCTATCTGCATATGTCAACTCCGGTATACGTTACAAGTGGGCAATATTAATTACCGGGATCGCCACTATAGCCTTAGCTTCTGAAGTGGCATTAAGCACCATTTATTAATAATAATTAATACCTTAGTGCCTGTTTGACAAATATTTATATTGTTTTTTGGTACTGATTCCAGAGAGCTGCCCTCTTTCTTATGAGTGAAGCTGTTTTGTCTGTAATTATATCCTACATACAGCTTGGGTTTTATTGTATATGGCGTATGTTTGTGGGGGATATTCTCTCATTCTCAAATACGCCATCCTAATTTTTGGGGCTTAGTCCTTAGCCTTAAAAATATTGGAACCTCGTTACATCCAAATTAGCATAGTCTTCATGCTAAGAATTCAGAATTACTTGATCTGGGTTCCTTTTTTATGATATGTCTTCTCTATTACTGTATTATGATATGTCTTCTCTATTACTGTATTATGATATATCTTCTCTATTACTGTACAGAGAGACATTCATGTAATTCCTTTTAAATTAAATTTCCTTTCACCTTGGATTACAGGATTGGAACTATGTTGATCTACTAATTCTGAAGTCCTAGGCCCTCTGCCTTTTCACGATTCAGCTAGTCTGGGCCATTGGGTTGTAGTGTAAAAATATGATAAATTTAAAGTAATTTGTATATTTTTATACTTACCAATGGCCCAGATGGAGATGGCCCTCCCAGGAGTGGATACTCATTCCTCCCCGCTTAATTATTATGTAGTATTCTCTTCTACAAAGAATGATGTTGGCGCCAATTCCGGTCACTTTCTGACAGCTGCGCATTCGCGGAGAGTAAATGTATGGAGGGCCAGATAGGATTTTTAATTTTCGGTTTTGCAAGCAAATTTTGGGGATTGGGGGGTTCAAAATTTGTGTTTGGCCCTTGATAAGTATAAAAATATACAAATTACTTTAAATTTATAGTTTTCTTTTAAGTTCATGTGAAAATATGATTATCTTCCCCTTCACCCATTCCCATAACAACCATTTGAAATAAAAGGTTTTATTTTATTCACCCAACCATTTCAAAGTTCAAACAATGGTTTAAAGGTTGTATGAATGTCTACAAGACTTTGACGGGGGGTGGGGGTGGGAATATCCAGGCCTGATATCTTTCCCACCACTACACAGCCCCCCCAACCACCCCCCCCCCCCCCCACACTCCCCTACAGCCTCCCCACCTCTGTCAAAATTGGAAGGAAAAAAAATAGCATCAGAATTAACTATTTGTACAAATTTCTCTGTTGGAACTTCAAAAGAACTTGATGGATACAATGCACAAAACATTATCACTGCATTGTGTTACACACAAAGATAAAAGAAGTTAAAACAGAGTCATTTTATTATTTGGAAATTTAAAAAATGCAAATTTTGGAATGTTGTACTAATATTTGTGGACTAATGAATTAGAAACACCCAATCTTAGAACCTTTGTAAAAAATTTTTTTACATTTTGTCAGAGTGGGGCAGAAGATGTCCAGGCCCAAAATATATCACAGTCATGAAAAAAGGAAGATATATATTTATTTTAATGAGATACTATTAAATTTTTTCTACTGAATTAGAATTAGCCAATCTTATAACCTTTGTAACAGTTTTTGGCTCACCAACGTTAGTTGTGTGAGCCTATGGCATAGCCCTCATGTCAGCGTCGGCGTCCGCTCTCAAATATTTTGAACTTTTGTGTACAGGTTTTGATTTTTTGTCTTTTTAAAATTTTTTTTAGTTTCTGCATTTTGCCATGGTGGTTCACTATAACATTTAACTCTTTTCCAGGGTATTTTGTCTTAATTTTAACCCCTTGAATCAAATTTTAGACTTATTTTGATGTTTGCGTGCAGGTTTTGATGTTTTTTTTTTCCTTTCTTCCAAGTGGAGATTTACCTTACAACATATGGCCATGCTTTCTATTGCATGTAAACATGCATCTTAGGGCTAAGTTTGTATTATTTAACCCTTTTCCCGCTGAATTACTTCAATTTTGGACTTTTATGTACAGGTTTTGGACTTAGGCTTACAGCTTTTTACTTTTATGTACAGGTTGTGATAAAAAAAAAATTTAAATTGAGCTTGACCTCACTGCATATTGCAGTGATGGTTATTATAACATTGATATCTTTCCAGTGCATTTTTAAAAATTTTTTAACCCTTTGAATAGATTTTTAGACTTATTTTGACGTTTGCGTGCAGGTTTTCATGGGTTTTTTTTTTCCTTTCTTTCAAGTAGAGATTTGCCTTGTAGCATATGTCCATGCTTTCTATTGTATGTAAACATGCATCTTAGGGCTACATTGTATTCTTTAACCCTTTTCCTACTTAATTACTTCAATTTTGGACTTCTTTTGTTTACAGGTTTGGATTTTTGTGCTTTTTAAAAAATTTTTTTCTTCTTTGCATATTGCTATGGGGGTTCACGATAACATTTAACTCTTTTCCAGGGTATTTTGTCTTAATTTTAACCCTTTGAATCAAATTTTGGACTTATTTTGACGTTTGTGTGCAGGTTTTGATGTTTTTTTTACTTTTATGTGCAGGTTTTGAGGTTTGTCTTTCTTCTTTTCCAAGTGGCGACTTACCTTGTATCATATTGCCATGGTTCCTATTTTATGATAGGATGCTTCTTGGGGCTATTATTATATTTAGCTGCTTATTTACTTTAATTTTGGACTTTTGTGTGCAGGTTTTGTACTTTTGTGTGCATGTTTTGATATTTTTTTTTAAGCGGAGTTTTACCTCACTGGCATATTGCCATGGTGGTTACTGTAACATTTTCAGGGTATTTTTCTAAATTTTAACCCTTTGAAACAAATGTGATACTTTTTTGACTTATGTGCAGGTTTTGAGGTTTGTCTTTCTTTTCTTCCAAGTGGATATTTTTCAAGTAGAGTTTCACCTTACTGGCATATTGCCATTGTGGTTACTGTGACAGGGTATTTTTCTCAATTTCAATTTTAACCCCTTGAAACAAATGTGATACTTTTTTTTACTTTTATGTGCAGGTTTTGAGGTTTGTCTTTCTTTTCTTCCAAGTGGCGACTTACCTTGTAGCATATTGCCATGGTTCCTATTTTATGTTAGGATGCTTCTTGGGCTATTTTTATATTATTTAACCCTTTAGCTGCTTATTAACTTTAATTTTGGACTTTTGTGTGCAGGTTTTGTACTTTTGTGTGCAGGTTTTGATATTTTTTTTAAGTGGAGTTTTACCTCACTGGCATATTGCCACGCTGGTTATTGTAACATTTTCAGGGTATTTTTCTTAATTTTAACCCTTTGAAACAAATGTGATACTTTTTTGACTTTTATGTGCAGGTTTTGAGGTTTTTCTTTCTTTTCTTCCAAGAGGATATTTTTCAGGTAGGGTTTCACCTTACTGGCATATTGCCATGGTGGTTACTGTGACATTATCAGTGTATTTTTCTCAATTTTAACCCATTTAAACAAATGTGATACTTTTTTTTTTACTTTTATGTGCAGGTTTTGAGGTTTGTCTTTCTTTTTTTCAAAGTGGAGACTTACCTTGTAGCATATTGCCATGGTTCCTATTTTATGTTAGCATGCTTCTTAGGGGTTTCTTTAATTTTGGACTTTTGTGTGCAGGTTTTGAACTTTTTGTGTTACTCTAGCCACCCCTTTACATTGGCCACCTGTTGGTGAGCCACGGGGTACTGATACCCCCTCTAGTTCAGATTTTGATAGGGTGAGGAGAAAGATGTCCAGGCCTGAATATCTTCCCCCTCACCTTGTCAAAATATTTATCAGCTGTGAAAACAAATTTTGGAATCCTGTACTAATATTTGTACACTATTGAATTAGAAACAGCCTATCTTAGAACCTTTGTAACCATTTTTTTTTAAAGATTTTAACAGGGTGAGGAGGACTGTTTCTAAAATTCATTCAAAATATTTCTCTCCCTGATATGTTCCACATTTTGTTATGTGTTCCTGAGTAATTTTATACAAGGATTCGCTGTTTAGAAGCAAATGTAATGAAATATTGTGAAATAATAGTACAAGAAACAAAATTAGATGAATATATTTAAAAATTTAGGTCGGGGAAGATATCTGGGGGTGGGGGTGGGGGTATCCTAGGATATCTTAACCCATGTGGTATATCCAGCGGGAGGAATATCCTGCTGCACCGGTACCACAACTTAAAAGCTTCATATTCTGTTTAAGAAAATAAACAACAACATCAGAAAATATGGTCTCTATCTTTTCTTTGTTTTATTTATAAATTTTTACAAAACTTTGTTTGGCCTTTCCGAAGGTGATCTGGTCTGCCTCACAATAGCATGACCTAATGTCAGTAATCATCACGTTGTGATGCATGGACGCATTGATAAATGTGACAGAGAACTGATACGACTGATTGTCACAATGTGACAGAAAGCAAATGACTAGGTGTAAAGTCCACCATGGCTGAAGATTATATTGCAGCCTAGGTAAGCGACTGAATTGAGGAGGCAAGCTTGAGAGCATGCAAGTGTTCTCAAGCTCGCCACCACCCACGCAAGCATCTTGAAATGACCAGATCACATTCACGAAGAACAGAGCAGACAAGCTGAAAGAAAAACATAACATGAAACCAACATGGGCAGATGTCACAGAATGGGTGAATGGCAGGGTCGGTGGGTGGTTAGGAGAAGAATTTCATATGATCTGAGCAAATTGCCAAAAACAGAAAAACTGAATCTGCTAAGGGGGGCCTAGGAATAACAATAAGGTACTGTGTAATTTTGGTTACCATATTTGGTTATGCCTCCCTGTACGTATTCTGTAAAAATTTACTTGGTGTGAGTCACTTCAGTGCTTTGAAATTGTGTTTGCAAAGCTGTTGCCTGATATGGTATGACCTGGAGTAGCTGCAGGGAAATTTCCTAGAATTCTACTGAGTCAGCTCAATTCTATGCAACTTTTACACGGAAAGTTGGTGATGGTAAATATAGCATTCACTTTAATGGATATCCAGGGTTGCATGTTACCATTTATACCTATGAGTACTGAATCAGCATTGAAGTTACAAATGGTAAAACCAGGACCCTGTTTCTATAGTGGAT
Source organism: Pictodentalium vernedei (assembly GCA_031216915.1). Lineage (NCBI taxonomy): Eukaryota > Metazoa > Mollusca > Scaphopoda > Dentaliida > Dentaliidae > Pictodentalium > Pictodentalium vernedei. The sequence goes on from CM062295.1 coordinate 623,601,273, forward strand.
TTGGGACTGAAAAGTGTTCAGATGTGGTTCTGTTATTAATTAAAGCTGCACTGCTAATTGTTATAATAAATGCAATGGCCTAAAAGTCCTATAGGATGGGTGGCTGTGGGGGGCTAGCATGCATTTGCTGAGGACATTGCTGTTCAATTAGCTCAAACTCCCATTAATACAGTTTTAATGTATTAATTTAGAATAAATGTGCTTCATATTATCTTTAAAGTGAAATTATTATACCCCCACTTTCAAAGAAAATGGAGGTATACTGGATTACATGCATCTGTCCGTCCGTCCGTCCGTCCATCCATCCATCCATCCGTCCGTCCATCTGTCCGCGTGCGAGTCTGTCCGAGAATATTCATAACTTAAGTAAATTATTATTTTTTATAATATTTGTTGTTCATAGGTATGCCCACACTAGTTATTTTTTTTTTTATTACTTGTTCACTTAGAAATTGTGTCCGTCCGAGCCAAATTTTGTCTGTTCAGCCTGTATCTCGGGTATCGAATGTTCTATTGCAATGAAATTTGCCATGAACACTGCTTATGGTATAGGCTTTAAAAAAAGGATTCAACAATATTTCTCACATTCTCCTTTTTAGAGTTATCCCCCTTTTTTGACTTAGAAATTGTAGGAAATAGACATTATTTGTCTGTTCAGCCTGTATCTCAGGTATGGGTTATTGGATTTCAGTGAAATATGGCATGCAGTTTGCCTATGACAAAGGCTTCTGCCCCCATTGCATAAAACTTCCAAACACCAAACATTTTACCAAACCTTTTGACTTAGAAATTGTTGAAAACTTTTGAAGAAAATGGGGGCGCGGTGGCTCAGTAGGTAGAGGCGCAGGCTGCAAGCCGAGAGATCCTCGGTTCGAATCCCACCTGCAGCAACCGTGTTGTGTTCTTGGGCAAGACACTTCACCCCCATTGCCCACGTGGGGGCACGGTGACGTTGTGTACTAAGGCGTACTGCACGTCGATGGTGCACTGTCTTCAACCAGTGCTAACCCTGCATGTGTGGAGTTAATATGTTTGGGAGCTGGCAGTTGCTCGGCGTTGCTCAGTGGTTCTCTCCGGGTACTCCGGCTTCCTCCACCCGTAAAACTGTCGAGGTCATGATTAGCCATTGTGCAGAAATATGTGACCTTAAACACCTATAAATAAATATAATTTGGAAGAAAATGGGAGGGGGGAGGGGGCATACTGAATTGGGGCTATCAGATTTCAGTGAAATATGGAATGCAGTTTGCCTATGACAAAGGCTTTTGCCTCATTGCATAAAACTTCCAAACACCAAACAATTTACCATACCTTTTGACTTAGAAATTGTTGAAAACTTTCGAAGAAAATGGAAGGTGGGAGGGGGGGGGGGGGGGGTATACTGGATTGTGTCCATCCATCTGTGCATCCATCCGTCAGTACGAGAATATTCATAAATAATATTTGTTGGTCATAGGTATGCCCACACCATGTGGGGTAAGCACCAGCTCTTGTTTTGTCTGTATGAATTTGCCTTTTTATAATTTGTGGGAAAGCGCCAATAGGCACTCTCCCGTAAATCATAAAACAAAAAACTGTGAAGAAGTTTTGGCATCTAAAAATAATTTAGCACTCTACCTGTTAAACTGGGAACAACAGCCAGAGAATATCGACCCTCTGCCACATGACAAGATGCCTTCCAACTGACGGGGTTCTCGAAAAGAAAGGAGAAGAAGGAAAAAGATCAATCCTTCACCTGCTTTAAGTGTCCTACCCCTGATATGTCTAATTTCAGATTGGCTATTTCCTCACAACAGTTAAAGAGAAAAAGCCAAAGAGAATAGCATAACGGTTGACCCACTAAACTGCAGCTTGGCTTGCAACTTCGAGGGATGATGTGGGGTTGACAAATCTCTTGTAATCCTATTGGCATGTTTATTAAATTGAGTGTCATGTTACGAGGAAAAGCACAGCACCATTTCTTTTTTTTCTTCTTTGTTGTTGGTGTTGGCCAATTGCCTTTTAAATCCCTGTCACACTCTACTTGCATTGTGCTGAAAACTTATCAAAGCTCCAAAATAAACACATGAAGGTCTCCAAGAACCAATTGTTGATGCAGTGGACACTGGCTAGGATGGGAGAGGGTCCCCATGGTCACCCGTGAGCGCCAGAGTGCCGCGCTTGTTTTGTGCATGCACAAAACAAGTGCAGAGGTTTGGCATTCTGACCAGGGCACTGCAGTGACTCAGTACTATCACCGTGGCAGCGCAAGGCGCCATTGATGTAGCAAGGATGCATGCAAGCTACTCGTGGAATCAGTCTTGTCCTCTTCAACTGCAGTAAGCTTAATCAGACTCTCACTACATGCCTCTGCCATCCTTATTGCACTAACTTCTTTCTCCCGACCTTATTGCGCTCTTACTGCGCTGCCATTAGGTGTAATTGACTGGTTCACACTCATAGAACATCCACACGGTGCTGCCACTGCGACTAGGGTGCTTGTTATATTTCCAAGCATCACAAATGGCATTCTTCCAACATTTCCAGCAGGTTTACAGTACGATCCCACTTTGAAATGCGATCTGCTCACCCACACATACAAATGGTATAAATACAGCCTCATCATCACTCAGCATCGGTCTCAATCTCTTCACCAAGGGTGCAGAGAGGCAGAATTTGGTGGTGGAGATACTGCCTTTCTCTTCTCCTCCCTCTGTCCTTGGGTGCTGAAGCCTTGCATTTGCCTTTTACCATTGTGACAACATTGTTCGATGCAATGTTTAGCGCCGAAAACAGACTGATGACTGGTGCATGCAGGAGGTGCCATTTATACTCTCCGCGCCCATGCAGAGAACATTTTGCAAACGTATTGAGAATGTACTAGCAACACAATGACAATGACTTGGATGCACTAAGAATGATTACAGCGTAGAGGAAGCACAGTGAGAGTGCATGGGAGTGTGAGACTTGACAAAGTAGGAATGCAATGGGTCATACTAAGAGTGCAATGAAACGAGATAGAGCATACTAAGAGCTACCTTGTTTTAAAAGTTTGACAGTTTTGGACAGTTTTCTGTGCTCTTTCTGTGTGTTGTTCATATTTTGACACCTTTGCAGTGCAATGCAAGCACCAGCCTGATCACAGCAGAGTGTGACAGGGGTATTAAAAATAAGTTAACCCTCTGCACATTGATGTCAAACTACTAAAATTTCAAGCAGCGAATTATTCCCATAATGCAACAGGGATACTAACCAGTTCAATGAGGACGGTCTAGCAAATTTGAATCGGTTACATTCCTTGCTACTTTATGGGAAAAATTTGCAACTTGAAAGTTCAACAATGTGCAAACGATTAACATATGTGCACATTTGCATGTGTTAAGCCATCCGATCAACTAGAAATTGGAAAGCATACGTCATATTTTCCACAACCACTGAAGAGAATGTTGAAGTTGAAACTGGTATTTTTTTAAATATCAAATTTATATATGTGCATGTAATTGTAGTTTACTGAAGGCTTTGATGAGTGCAAATAAAAAGACAGTTGGAACTAAGGGAGAATTGATCACTGATGGCATTGACATACAGGCCTGGACAGTGAAGAACAGTGATGGAACTGACATCACTTTTAGCACCTGGGATTTTGCTGGACAATCACTCTACTACAATACTCATCAGGTAATGCCTAAAAAAGTTAAAAATCTGTTCCTCTGGCCCTTCCACACGATCATTTTGGCTGCCACGTGCTTTCTTTTTTTAAAACCAATGCAAACTTAAAAAATAAAAATGAAATGGTTTATGACTGATATTTTACCTAAGTTAATAAAATTGATAAATTTGTCTCTTGAGTGCAACAAGGCTTTGCAATGCTGTAGCATTGCAAAGCCTTCTTGCACTCAAGGATCACAATACACCACCACCCATGCTATTCTATAGATTATGAGGCCAAAAACATAAAACAAACCAAAAGAAATAATTACAAAAATAAAAAATAAAATAAAAAACCAAGTGCCCACATGCAATTTTAGAAAAAATGGCCTGAGAAACAAAAGATCTACTTTGTGGGGCCTAAGAAATATTTACTGACTCTTCGCTTTCACAAATACAGTGAAATCCTGTAAACAATAAGTTAACAAACACACTGTATTAGTAATTAATATGGCAGCAGAGAATTTGATTACATCCATGGGTGTGGAGATACAGCATTTTCATTCCAATCAGTTTTCATTTTTGCATAAACAAATGTTCACGCAGTTGGTTGCCAATTTAGCCAACTGCACTAAAAATTTTAATTTGGCACTAACAAATCTTCATTGGCACAAATTTTGGCACCAAAAAATTAAGAAGGAAAGTCATTGATTGATCAAATTCTTGATTGTATGTTTTAGTACCAAGAGATGATGTCTCCGCTAATATGAAACAAACCAAGTAAAAACCACTTTATTTATTTAACCAACCAAACTGATGAATGGCATTTCATTTAGCTGTACAACCTATTTTGTCACACTGTAAGTTCACGTAGTCAAGAGAGGTAAAGCCCTCTTGAAAACTGAATAAAGAAGATGATTACGTTATGTATTTATTAGGGTTTAACGTCACATTAACAGCCAAGGTCATATAGTATCGGTGACAGTTTGATGGGTTGAGGAAGCCGGAGTACCCAGAGAGAACCACCGAGCAACGACAAGCAGCTGCCAGCTCCCCAACATCATAACTCCGCACTGCAGCACAGGCTGGGTTAGATTGGTTGAAGTCATGCGCACCTTCGACGTACAGTACGCCTTAGTACATGGCGTCATCATGCCCCCCCATGTGGACAATCGGAAAGATGATTATATGTATAAATCAGGTTATGTGCGATTTGAATTTGAAATATACCAGTACAGAATCAAGTAAACATGAAAAGATTTGCAAATCATACAGCCTGAAAGTAGTGCTAGCTATGGAAAAGAATAATTCCAGCTTGACAGCTGACAAGTTTGGAAAATATTTGAGGGATAGAAAAGTGAGATTGATTGATACAAAAAGCAAGACACCATCTTTAAACATTATTCATCGGAACAAGTAATAAATATGCCTACATTAAGCTTTTGGTTGAATGCAAGTGTTAGGAAGGAGAAAATCACTGCATGTTTTGGAACTTCAGTGCCCTGCCAAACACCTGAATAAGCAATAATATCAAACAAATTCAAATGCTGAACAGGTAACTTTATTTTTTAAGCTTAACCCTTTGATACTTTTGTATGTCTTATGACGTACAAAATCAAACGGCGCCTTGATATTTTGTGGTCATTTGTTTTGTTATTATTTTTCGATTTTTTAAAGTTTTAACCTCAATTCCTATTTTCTCCCGTATAGTGCTCAGTGACAACCGTTGAGCCAAATATTATCGCAGCTTAAATAACTAATATAATCCTGTTGTCAAGACTTCTTAACTGGTTGAGTGCAAGAAGCCACTATCAGGGCTTTCAAAAAATAAGGATACCAGAGCAAAAGCCAACACTTCCCTTGCTTATATTTCATATTCAGTCAAACACAAATAATGTTTTGTTAATATAAATTTGTTTTGTTACAAATTATTGGAGAGTGCCTGTGGGCACTCTCCAATAATTTGTAATAAAAAAAGTTTTGAATAACAAATTTAGACCATATATAGCTCTCAACCAGATAATCTCTAATGAGAAAAATATCTTGTTATTTGTATATTTTTATACTGTACCAATGACCCAGACATAGCTGGTGCTAACTCTTAAAATATAGGGCCAAACACAAATTTTGCCCCCCAATCCCCAAAATTTGCATCTAAAACTAAAGAAAACATGTCCTGAGAGGCCCTCCACACTTCGCCCCTACTGCGCATGCGCAGTGTCAAGGACGTTCCGAAATTGGCGCCATTTATCATTCTAAGTTTGGCCCTTCATCAGTTAACATCTGACTGATCTTTGTGCTTTTAAATCTCAGTTTAAATGATGCCAGACACATAAATATTAGTGAAATGGTGATTCTAAGGAGGATAGAAAAGGAGGAGAGGAAAAGAATGTGTGACAGAATATTATCAGGGCTGTAACTTAAAATTTTTTAATGAAATTATGTTAAGTTACCTATTTTCAAGGCAGCAGCCATTTTGTTGTCATTCTGATTATTTAGTTACACTGTTTTTACAAGTGTTTTTCCTCTCTCCCTGTCCTTTAAGTTCCCCCTTGCTATTCTCCCATGCTTTTGGCATAATTTCTGTAATTATTATTACTAAAATTTCTTGGGAGTTTAGCTGAATAACAGAATGAATTCTGTTCTTTCCCCATGTTTACGTCTTCACCTACGGGTGGTTAGGCGTTGTGTTCTGCATCTACCATCTGATGTTCTGCAGTTTCTTCCCTGGAAGTCTCTGTTTTGCATCAGATGGTGTATTTTTGGTAACTGATTTCGGGCCTGGGTGCCTGGAGTCTTATTTTAGTGTTTTTACACTCATTGTTTACATTTACAACAGCCCTCTGTGTGAGGGGGGGATTTCTAAATAATAATATCTTTATGTTATTTCAATCATAACTAGATACATTATTATTGTTCGTAAGTGTTGAATAAATTGTTTAAAATATTTTTAAAATTTTTGTCCACACTTAGGCTTGGGATCCATTGGGGCTCAACGTTACTTTTCAGAAACTTGGGCTGTTCTGAAAAAATATTTTTTCAAAATATTTTGATTTCAATTATTTTTTCTATATTAATGGATCATATTATTATTATGTATTTTGATTGCCAGGGGTTAGTGTGAGTACCAGGACTTGTTTTCTTTTCACATTGAAAGGATATTGATCTATTGTTTTAAGAGGAAGTCTTCCTCTGACCTTATTATCATTCTATATGTGGTCAGTGTACTCGCATTAACTCCGGTTCTGTATCGTATGATTTCGATGACAATATGGGAAGCGTATGTCACGGTATGTTGTTGGGGATTTGGACACTCCGGTCCTTTCCCCGCAGGGTCACTCTACTTTATCAATTTCTATTTCAGACGATCAAGATTAGGGTGATGTATCTGTGATGTCTTCCAACAGTGTGCCTCCGTCGTCACAATTAATGAAGGGCTAGCGGAAAAGTGCTCATGTAATACGCCAATTGCCTAAGAGGACCCTAGTAGGTTCGACGGCCTTTGACGTCCGCTAGCTCGCCCGGTGTAGCGTCCATTCACCGAATGGTTCGGCAGCCGGGTTCGTCCGTTGCGGTCTAGAAGGAATTTTGGGGTGATGCGAGCACTATAAAATTAACTTAATGCACACCCAGTGACGGCGGATCGGAGGGAGAACGGAGGAAGCCTTTTAGTCCGGTTCATAGCTCGTTCCGGTCCTTCTGGACGGCAAGCGAGAGAGGCCCCTCTCTCGTTCAACAACATCTGGCCCCAGATGTTGTGGTACAAATGTGTCGTTAGCGGAGCATACGTCCGTCGTTCGGGACGCTCCGTTGTATAGGCAGTCCGCTGAGACTGCTAAGGCTTCCTCTTCTCGTCAGCGCACACGACCGCACCTTGGCTGCGTGACCGCCGATATATTACCAGCTTCGCCGATCAAGGATTCTTCGGCGACCAGGTCACACCATCCGGCAGCCAGGGATTCGAGACCGATGGACTCCGGACGTTCGCATAGGAAAAGTATGCGGGAGCCATCTGATGCGGAGCTGCCCTCGGCGAAGCAGCGATAGACTGCGCCTCCGCAGGTCTCGACGCCGGACATTCTTGTGCACATAGCACAGCTTATCGCAGCATCCCAGCAGCCGACAGAAACGGTGTCGGATCGAGAATTATCCGACAGCGCTGGGTCGGTAGCCGGGGACTCGAGGCCTGCAGACTCCGGACGTTCGCATAGGAAGTATGCGGGAGTCAACGTACACGGAGCTTCCAGCGGCAATGCATCGTAAGTCCGCTACTGCACAGGCCTCGGGAACGGACGTGCTTTCCTTAATAGCACAGTTTATCGCAGCATCCCAGCATCAACTGAATCTGTCGCATATATTTTATCCGACGATGCTGGGTCGGGACGCTCCGCGGAAGCGGGTACGGACGTCCGAAAGTTTCATCCGGTCCGACGGGATACCGAAAGGGATTCGGTGGATTTCAAGCTTTCCCTTTCGGAACAACATATGCTGCGATGCCGGATAAGAAACTGATAGCGTCGGTGGACTTAGAAATTTTTGGTTCGGTTCAGGGACATCGTCCCTCAGTTCCGACATAGTCCAATAATGTCACACAAACTTTCGAATTATTGAACGACGCTATATATATTATTTTATGCTTGCTATCCAAGCATTTCTGGTTTCTTGTTCGAAGAGTTATGGAGATGTCTTTCAAAAGTGTGCCTCTGTCGTCATAGTTAATGAAGAGTTAGCGGCAATAAGTGCTCATGGAATATGTCTATCGCTTACGGAGTGACATTCGCTAGCTCACCCGGTGTAGCGTACATTCATCGAATGGTTCGGCTGCCGGGTTCGTCCGTTGCGGTCTAGGAAGGAGATTTGGGTGATGCGAGCACTTTAATTACTTTAGTACTCACCCAGTGACGGCAGATTGAGGACAGATCGGAGGAAGCCAACAACATAGGGGACCGCATGTTGTGGTTCAGATATTTTACATTCGGAGCATATGTCCGTTGCTCGGGACGCTCCGTTATATTGACAGTCCGAGAGACTGTCTTTAATGCTTCCTCATCCTCACAGCAGGGCACACGACCGCACATTGGCTACGTGACCTCGAGTATCCGATCAGTTTCGGCATTCAGTGATTCCACAGCGAATAGGTCGCGCCATCCGGTAGCCAAGGGACACGAGGCCTATACACTCCGTTCGCTCGCATATTGGAAGTATGCACGGGGTAACGATCTCGGAGCTTCCTGCGGCAATGCATCGTAAGACCGCTGCTCCTCAGGCCTCAGTGACGGACGTGCTATCCGAGTTAGCACAGTTGTTTCGCAGCATCCCAGCAATTGACGGTTTCTCGGTCGAATCAGGAATTATCCGACGGCGCTGGTCGGTGCGGTCCGCGGTTGCATCAAGTTACGGACGACCGAACACTTTATAGGGTCCGACAGGATGGCGAAAGGGATTCGAAAGATTTCGAGTTTTCCCTTTAGTAGTATCGGAAGATGCCTTTCATATCTTCTGGCATTTCTTCCAGTGATTATTTTTCGGACTTCATTGCTGCGATCTTGGATAAGAGACTTATAGCGTCATTGGACTCGGATTTTTCGATCGGTACAGGGACTTTGTCCCTGACTTACCGACGCAGTCCAATATTGTCATTACAACATGTGTTTTATTTTTCGACGCTATATATTTATATATATATACAAGACGGCTACTAAGCATGATAGTTTAGTTTCTTGTCCGCGTGGCTCATTTCTGCCATTTTATCTTTTTTTACATATAGTTTATTTTGGCAGAGCAGGGCATACCGAGAGTTCTTATGCGTCTAGACGGTGTGATTAAAGACTGCATATATTCTTTTTCACCGTTTGTCTTTTCCAATTTCAATGTTGGGAACGACATTATGTATATTAGACTTAACTTAGACGCTTTATTATACGTAATCCGCCTTACTGAGGCGTTATCATTACGTCTTCAAGAAAAGATTTACGGGATATTATTCTCAATGTAATTTCTTTTGAGGGCAGTAGTTTGTTCACGTATAACTCCGCCCTTCAGTGGCTGATTGGAGTTGGTTAGACGTGAGGCAGCCCTAGCTACATCCACGCGTGGATAGTAGGTTAAGAACTCTCTCAGAGTCGCTTCGTTCTCGGAGGAGCTTCTCTTCGACGGCAACTTTCCGGCAATCCATGAATTGCTTGATTTATACATTCTCTTGTCTATCTAGTGTTACAAGAGATTCAGACTGGGGCAAACATTCGGTGGTTGACTCAGAGAGTGCCGCCGCAGTTGCCGGACCCGAGTGTGGCTGTTATGAGGGTTGCCAGTCAAACAGATTGGGATATATACTGATCCCTACGGATTCGAAGTGCCAGGGTCTTTGGGTTCCGCAGTCTTTTAGCTATCAGTTAACTTCCGCGGAATAATGTTTTTTAGGCTTGCTTTATGTCATTGCATGAACATTATTCAGAAACGCATGCCCAAATTCCTGTCCTTTAATTCGACAGTAGTGGCGTATCTCCGGAACCAGGGAGGCACTCTTTCGTTTCCGTTATTCAATTTAATGGAAAGAATCCGTTTGTTGGTTATAGTACACCAAGTTCAGTTTTGGTCCGTCATATTCTGGGTCGTCTGATTGTTTTATCGCACTCCCGTTCTCTTACGGGTCGCTTGTTGCTGTCAGAATGGACTCTCAACAAACAAGTATTCAATCAGATTTGCTATCTATGGGAGCGCCCAATGATGTTTTATTTATGACACAGCTGGCTAATCAATTGCAGACGTATGTGTTGGCTTGTCCAGATCTCTGAGCTAATACTGTTAACGCTCTATTGATCTATAGGACAGAATGATAGGATACGCGTATCCTCCGGCGCTGTTGTTTTTAGCAGGTATTGCTAAGATAAACAACCACAATACATTTCAGTTGATAGCATCTCTATCTTCACAGAGATCATGAGTAATTTACTCTCTTGTCTACTGTGGATCTTAACGTGAAATCTTCCTCTATGTGAGGATCTTTTTTCACTGGGTAAATCGTGTCATCTTTATCACAACCAGCAAGGTCGCAACCTTCATGTATTCCGTTGTGTGGTCCGTATTGCATTGTAAGCACTGTACTGGACGAGCTTTGGACGCGATTTCTTACTATAGGAGATCCTCTTCTTCGCTATTCTATGCGACTAAAGTGGAGGCTCTTCCGTCGTGGTGTAGGGATCATTATGTTCATATGGTTGATCCCTCCATACTACTCATTGCTATTTTTTAGTATACTTGTTTCACAAGATCTACTGCAGCCTGTTGTTATTTAGGTTATAGGTTTATGTTACCTCATACCTATGCACTCTACGATAGTTTACAATTGAGTCTTTTGTCTCTTTATCTAAGTCAGTTAGTAACTTTTTGATAAATAGACTTAGAATCTTTAGATTAAATTCCTATACGGATTTTAACTTCAGGTTCTTATTTAGCTAAGTAATCATTTGAGCCTCTGGAAACAGTAGTTTTCAAATTCTGACCTTTTAGACAGTAATTATGTTGGTTTCTCTTTTACTGTAGAGTCAGTGAGTTTCATGCACTATCGATGGATGATTTTCACTTTCATAGTTTCGGAATCAATACTTCCGTTACTATTTAGGTTGGATTGTTGCATAAGAGTTAGGCTCCTATTATCCGGAACCTATTATTTTAAGGTCCTTCCGTCTTCGTATGGGCATAGGCCTTTACTCTTTCCGGGTACAGTTTATGTATTTATAAACAGATATCTGTTTATTACAAGGGCGTAAGCTTCTTCTGTCTTTGATGTCTAGTAGAAGGACGTTACGCTCCATTTTATTGTTAATGGATTCTATTAACTAGCGTACTGCTTATGGTATATCATTGGCTTAGCAGTTGTGCTTAAGATTTCGGCTCATGAAGTAAGAGTTCTTCTACTTCTTGGGCTTACATTAATAGTGTTCTATTATAGATTTTTGAAGGCTGCTCATTGCGCTCAGCCATCCATTCATGAATTTTATCTCAGAAATATCGAGTCCATTTCTGGAGGCCTCTATTGTTAGGTCTATTATCTACTGCTCAGAATGTCATTCACTTAACAGTTGCTACTATAGCTAGGTAGGCTGTCTGTTTCGGCAGTGTCTCCGTTCGGCTGCCCTCTTCGCTCTGGGCTATTTGACCCAGGGCAAGAAAAAGGGGGGGGGGGGGGGAGGGTGTTCCCTTGGGTCACCTGTTTTTACTATGAAAACAAGGGGATACCTCCTCCGGAGTTAGTAATTCTGAGCTGTTATAGGGATGGTTGTTTAGTGAGAAGTTTAAGTTTATAAAATTCATTCAAGTCTTAGTTTTTAAAGTATAGCTTTTGAATATTGCATATGTCAACGGACATGATTATGCAATTCTCACACACTTTTAGGAGTATAAGAGTCTCTATTCTCTAGACTTACTTTATTATTGGCTTACTTTAAAAATTATTAGTATAAGGATTATTGGATATTAATAGAGTACATGGATGTATGAAGCTCAATTTTTGGAAGGTGTTGTATCTTTCTAATTTATCATAAATAAGAAAGATACATGTAAGGCCTATTACTACTTTTCCCTACAGGGGATGACTCTATTTTATTTTATTGAGCGTATTCCATTTTGCTCTATGTCCTTGGCCCTCCAGCCTTTTTACTATTCAGCTATGTCTGGGTCATTGGTACAGTATAAAAATGTTAAAAAATTTATAGTAATTTATATATTTTTTATACTTACCAATGACCCAGACGGGGATGGCCCTCCCAGGAGTTGGGAACTCTTGCCTCCCCGCTGAGTACATAGCGCTTACCAGGCACTGGTTATTAGAATGATAAATGGCGCCAATTTCGGAACGTCCTTGACACTGCGCATGCGCAGTAGGGGCGAAGTGTGGAGGGCCTCTCAGGACATGTTTTCTTTAGTTTTAGATGCAAATTTTGGGGATTGGGGGGCAAAATTTGTGTTTGGCCCTATATTTTAAGAGTTAGCACCAGCTATGTCTGGGTCATTGGTAAGTATAAAAAATATATAAATTACTATAAATTTTTTAACTTTCCGACGTTTGATGTCACATTTTGAAAAACGTTGAAGAAACTGAATTCCCAGTGACGTTTGAATGTCAGGATAATTAAAGTCTCAAAGGGTTAATGCTTAAATTCTTGGTCAGTTAACTGGTAGAGTGCTGGGAGCCCATATTTGGGCTTTGCTCTGAACTACAGCTACCACAGCTTAAAGGCTTCATATTCAGTGGATGTGCTTCGCTTTATCTTTGAAGTGAAATTATTTAGTCTGTTAGATTTGCATTGTTACAATTTGTGGGAGAGTGCCTATTGGCACTCTCCCATAAATTGTAACAAGGCAAAGACCTGAAGAAATTCTATTGACCAAAAATAACTTAGCACTTTTACCAGTTAAAATATTAGTGCTGGATCCTACTTCTCCAAGGTGTCTCTGAATGCTCAATAGAATACTTTTCAATGTTGATGGCTCATAAGTTATATTCTCCACCTTCAACTTTCCTAGCTAGAAAAAATTTAGCTAAATACGGATTTAGTTCATATGGGGAAATTTCTGCAGTGCTGTTGAATCAGTCAGTTTCCATTGTTTTCACACAAACAACTACAGAAGGTTTTTAGATCTGTAGCAGTCTATCTCATGGTGTTAGTGTTTACCTTTCTTTTGATAAAGTCAGATGTTTCCTCTTCTCCTACCTTGCTGAATCTCCGCCTCTCTGAATATGATTTGCAGTTTGTGTTGCATTTTCAACACACTTTTCTTCTTCAACCCAATCCACACCCTTTGGCATAATAAATTCACTGTAATTCAAAAAACTCTACTTCCAGCCACTCCATTATATAACACCAGTTTTCTGGATTGCATTTCTCGGTTAACAGTTTTGATGTAAACATTTTGTTGTGCCTACCAACAATGCATCAAAGGGAACAACTCTATGTGCGATTCTGAAATTGATAATCAGTTTGTGTTGCGTGTCCAACACATTTTTAGCATAACTTGACAAAGTCAAGATAAGCTATTGCCATTACGCGTGCGGAAGTCTGTTAGTCTGTGAGTCTGTTAGTCTGTGAGTCTGTGAGTCACAGACTAACATTTTCCTTTAGCACGGACTACACCCCGCAGTTCTTGTCTGATCGTGCCGAAATTTCATGTGCAGGTTTGGGGTCATGTCTAGATGAGAACGTCCCCTTTTGGTCGCGATTGGTCAACCGGTATGGCTGCCCGAGCCCAAAACCCGAAAACCATTAGCACAGTCTACAGGTTGTCTTTATGAAGGGATTTCATTGTAGCTTGGTAGGATGCCTCTGTATAATGCCTAGATGAGAACGTCCCCTTTTGGGCATGATCTGTCAACCGTGATGGCTGCCCAAGCCCGAAACCCAAAAACTTTTAGCACAGTCTGCAGGTCATGTTTAATATGGAGGGATTTCATTGTAACTTGGTAGGATGACTCCTTATGATGTCTAGATGAGAATTTCCCCATTTGGGCATGATCTGCCAACCGTGACGCCTGCCCAAGCCTAAAACCCCAAAACTTTTAGCACAGTCTACAGGTTATATTTATTGAGGAATTTCATTGTAACTTGGTGAGTTGACTTCATATAATGTCTAGATGAGAAAGTCCTCTTTTGGACGTGATTGGGCAACTGTGATGGCTACAGGGGCCCGAAGCCCGAAAACCTTTAGCACAGTCTACAGGTCATATTTATGAAGGGATTTCATTGTAACTTGGTAGGATGACTCCAAATAATGTCTAGATGAGAACGTCCCATTTTGATCGCTATCATTCTGCCTTGATGGCTGCCCCGAGCCAAAAAACCGTTAGCATAGGCAAAAGGTCATATTTATGGAAGGATTTCATTGTAACCTGTTATGTTGACTGCATATAGTGCCTAGTTGATGACATTCCCTTTTGGTCGTGATTGGTCAACTGTGATGGCTACAGGTGCCCGAAGCCCGAAAATCTTGAGCACAGTCTACAGGTCATATTTATGAAGGGATTTTATTGTAACTTCGTAGGATCACTCCAGATGATGCCCAGATGAGATTGTCCCCTTTGGTTGCGATCATTCAACCATGATGGCTGCCCGAGCCTGAAGCCCGAAAACCTTTAGCACAGTCTACAGGTCATATTTATGAAGGGATTTTATTCTAACTTGGTACTTCATATAATGTCTAGATGAGAACGTCCCCTTTTGGACATGATTGGGCAACTGTGACGGCTACAGGGGCCCGAAGCCCGAAAACCTTTAGAACAGTCTGCAGGTCATAATTATGAAGGGATTTCATTTGTAGCTTGGTAGATGACTCCAAATAATGTCTAGATGAGAACGTCCCCTTTTGGTCGCGATCATTCAGCCTTGATGGCTGCCCGAGCCCAAAAACCTTTAGCATAGTCTATAGGTTGTATTTATGGACGGATTTCATTGTAACTTGTTAGGTTGACTGCATATAATGCCTAGTTGATGACATCCCCTTTTGGTCATGATTGGTCAACTGTGATGGCTACAGGTGCCCGAAGCCCGAAAATCTTGAGCACAGTCTACAGGTCATATTTATGAAGGGATTTCATTGTAACTTCGTAGGATCACTCCAGATGATGCCCAGATGAGAATGTCCCCTTTTGGTTGCAATCATTCAACCATGATGGCTGCCCAAGCCCAAAGCCCGAAAACCTTTAGCACAGTCTTCAGTTCATATTTATGAAGGGATTTCATTGTAACTTGGTAGGTTGACTTCATATAATGTCTAGATGAGAACGTCCCCTTTGGACGCAATTGGGAAACTGACGGCTACAGGGGCCTGAAGCCCGAAAACCTTTAGCACAGTCTACAGACCATATTTATGAAGGGATTTCAATGTAACTTGATAGGATGACTCGTTTGGAATAATTTCACTGTAACTTGGTAAATTTTGTTGATATACGTTAACTGTGAGGGCCACATACATTAACTGTGAGGTCATATTAACCCACCCCTCAGCTCTTTAGTACAGTATACACCTCATATTATATTTTTATACTGTACCAATGACCCAGACATAGCTAGTGCTAACTCTTAAAATATAGGGCCAAACACAAATTTTGCCCCCCAATCCCCAAAATTTGCATCTAAAACTAAAGAAAACATGTCCTGAGAGGCCTTCCACACTTTGCCCCTACTGCGCATGCGCAGTGTCAAGGACGTTCCGAAATTGGCGCCATTTATCATTCTAAGTTTGGCCCTTCATCAGTTAACATCTGACTGATCTTTGTGCTTTTAGATCTCAGTTTAAATGATGCCAGACACATAAATATTAGTGAAATGGTGATTCTAAGGAGGATAGAAAAGGAGGAGAGGAAAAGAATGTGTGACAGAATATTATCAGGGCTGTAACTTAAAATTTTTTAATGAAATTATGTTAAGTTACCTATTTTCAAGGCAGCAGCCATTTTGTTGTCATTCTGATTATTTAGTTACACTGTTTTTTCAAGTGTTTTTCCTCTCTCCCTGTCCTTTAAGTTCCCCCTTGCTATTCTCCCATGCTTTTGGCATAATTTCTGTAATTATTATTACTAAAATTTCTTGGGAGTTTAGCTGAATAACAGAATGAATTCTGTTTTTTCCCCATGTTTACGTCTTCACCTACGGGTGGTTAGGCGTTGTGTTCTGCATCTACCATCTGATGTTCTGCAGTTTCTTCCCTGGAAGTCTCTGTTTTGCATCAGATGGTGTATTTTTGGTAACTGATTTCGGGCCTGGGTGCCTGGAGTCTTATTTTAGTGTTTTTACACTCATTGTTTACATTTACAACAGCCCTCTGTGTGAGGGGGGGATTTCTAAATAATAATATCTTTATGTTATTTCAATCATAACTAGATACATTATTATTGTTCGTAAGTGTTGAATAAATTGTTTAAAATATTTTTAAAATTTTTGTCCACACTTAGGCTTGGGATCCATTGGGGCTCAACGTTACTTTTCAGAAACTTGGGCTGTTCTGAAAAAATATTTTTTCAAAATATTTTGATTTCAATTATTTTTTCTATATTAATGGATCATATTATTATTATGTATTTTGATTGCCAGGGGTTAGTGCGAGTACCAGGACTTGTTTTCTTTTCACATTGAAAGGATATTGATCAATTGTTTTAAGAGGAAGTCTTCCTCTGACTTTATTATCATTCTATATGTGGTCAGTGTACTCGCATTAACTCCGGTTCTGTATCGTATGATTTCGATGACAATATGGGAAGCGTATGTCACGGTATGTTGTTGGGGATTTGGACACTCCGGTCCTTTCCCCGCAGGGTCACTCTACTTTATCAATTTCTATTTCAGACGATCAAGATTAGGGTGATGTATCTGTGATGTCTTCCAACAGTGTGCCTCCGTCGTCACAATTAATGAAGGGCTAGCGGAAAAGTGCTCATGTAATACGCCAATTGCCTAAGAGGACCCTAGTAGGTTCGACGGCCTTTGACGTCCGCTAGCTCGCCCGGTGTAGCGTCCATTCACCGAATGGTTCGGCAGCCGGGTTCGTCCGTTGCGGTCTAGAAGGAATTTTGGGGTGATGCGAGCACTATAAAATTAACTTAATGCACACCCAGTGACGGCGGATCGGAGGGAGAATGGAGGAAGCCTTTTAGTCCGGTTCATAGCTCGTTCCGGTCCATCCGGACGGCAAGCGAGAGAGGCCCCTCTCTCGTTCAACAACATCTGGCCCCAGATGTTGTGGTACAAATGTGTCGTTAGCGGAGCATACGTCCGTCGCTCGGTACGCTCCGTTGTATAGGCAGTCCGCTGAGACTGCTAAGGCTTCCTCTTCTCGTCAGCGCACACGACCGCACCTTGGCTGCGTGACCGCCGATATATTACCAGCTTCGCCGATCAAGGATTCTTCGGCGACCAGGTCACACCATCCGGCAGCCAGGGATTCGAGACCGATGGACTCCGGACGTTCGCATAGGAAAAGTATGCGGGAGCCATCTGATGCGGAGCTGCCCTCGGCGAAGCAGCGATAGACTGCGCCTCCGCAGGTCTCGACGCCGGACATTCTTGTGCACATAGCACAGCTTATCGCAGCATCCCAGCAGCCGACAGAAACGGTGTCGGATCGAGAATTATCCGACAGCGCTGGGTCGGTAGCCGGGGACTCGAGGCCTGCAGACTCCGGACGTTCGCATAGGAAGTATGCGGGAGTCAACGTACACGGAGCTTCCAGCGGCAATGCATCGTAAGTCCGCTACTGCACAGGCCTCGGGAACGGACGTGCTTTCCTTAATAGCACAGTTTATCGCAGCATCCCAGCATCAACTGAATCTGTCGCATATATTTTATCCGACGATGCTGGGTCGGGACGCTCCGCGGAAGCGGGTACGGACGTCCGAAAGTTTCATCCGGTCCGACGGGATACCGAAAGGGATTCGGTGGATTTCAAGCTTTCCCTTTCGGAACAACATATGCTGCGATGCCGGATAAGAAACTGATAGCGTCGGTGGACTTAGAAATTTTTGGTTCGGTTCAGGGACATCGTCCCTCAGTTCCGACATAGTCCAATAATGTCACACAAACTTTCGAATTATTGAACGACGCTATATATTATTACCAAGCATTTCTGGTTTCTTGTTCGAAGAGTTATGGAGATGTCTTTCAAAAGTGTGCCTCTGTCGTCATAGTTAATGAAGAGTTAGCGGCAATAAGTGCTCATGGAATATGTCTATCGCTTACGGAGTGACATTCGCTAGCTCACCCGGTGTAGCGTACATCCATCGAATGGTTCGGCTGCCGGGTTCGTCCGTTGCGGTCTAGGAAGGAGATTTGGGTGATGCGAGCACTTTAATTACTTTAGTACTCACCCAGTGACGGCAGATTGAGGACAAATCGGAGGAAGCCAACAACATAGGGGACCGCATGTTGTGGTTCAGATATTTTACATTCGGAGCATATGTCCGTTGCTCGGGACGCTCCGTTATATTGACAGTCCGCGAGACTGTCTTTAATGCTTCCTCATCCTCACAGCAGGGCACACGACCGCACATTGGCTACGTGACCTCGAGTATCCGATCAGTTTCGGCATTCAGTGATTCCACAGCGAATAGGTCGCGCCATCCGGTAGCCAAGGGACACGAGGCCTATACACTCCGTTCGCTCGCATATTGGAAGTATGCACGGGGTAACGATCTCGGAGCTTCCTGCGGCAATGCATCGTAAGACCGCTGCTCCTCAAGCCTCAGTGACGGACGTGCTATCCGAGTTAGCACAGTTGTTTCGCAGCATCCCAGCAATTGACGGTTTCTCGGTCGAATCAGGAATTATCCGACGGCGCTGGGTCGGTGCGGTCCGCGGTTGCATCAAGCTACGGACGACCGAACGCTTTATAGGGTCCGACAGGATGGCGAAAGGGATTCGAAAGATTTCGAGTTTTCCCTTTAGTAGTATCGGAAGATGCCATTCATATCTTCTGGCATTTCTTCCAGTGATTATTTTTCGGACTTCATTGCTGCGATCTTGGATAAGAGACTTATAGCGTCATTGGACTCGGATTTTTCGATCGGTACAGGGACTTTGTCCCTGACTTACCGACGCAGTCCAATATTGTCATTACAACATGTGTTTTATTTTTCGACGCTATATATATTATATATATATACAAGCCTGCTACTAAGCATGATAGTTTAGTTTCTTGTCCGCGTGGCTCATTTCTGCCATTTTATCTTTTTTACATATAGTTTATTTTGGCAGAGCAGGGCATACCGAGAGTTCATATGCGTCTAGACGGTGTGATTAAAGACTGCATATATTCTTTTTCACCGTTTATGTCTTTTCCAATTTCAATGTTGGGAACGACATTATGTATGGTAGACTTAACTTAGACGCTTTATTATACGTAATCCGCCTTACTGAGGCGTTATCATTACGTCTTCAAGAAAAGATTTACGGGATATTATTCTCAATGTAATTTCTTTTGAGGGCAGTAGTTTGTTCACGTATAACTCCGCCCTTCAGTGGCTGATTGGAGTTGGTTAGACGTGATGCAGCCCTAGCTACATCCACGCGTGGATAGTAGGTTAAGAACTCTCTCAGAGTCGCTTCGTTCTCGGAGGAGCTTCTCTTCGACGGCAACTTTCTGGCAATCCATGAATTGCTTGATTTATACATTCTCTTGTCTATCTAGTGTTACAAGAGATTCAGACTGGGGCAAACATTCGGTGGTTGACTCAGAGAGTGCCGCCGCAGTTGCCGGACCTGAGTGTGGCTGTTATGACGGTTGCCAGTCAAACAGATTGGGATATATACTGATCCCTACGGATTCGAAGTGCCAGGGTCTTTGGGTTCCGCAGTCTTTTAGCTATCAGTTAACTTCCGCGGAATAATGTTTTTTAGGCTTGCTTTATGTCATTGCATGAACATTATTCAGAAACGCATGCCCAAATTCCTGTCCTTTAATTCGACAGTAGTGGCGTATCTCCGGAACCAGGGAGGCACTCTTTCGTTTCCGTTATTCAATTTAATGGAAAGAATCCGTCTGTTGGTTATAGTACACCAAGTTCAGTTTTGGTCCGTCATATTCTGGGTCGTCTGATTGTTTTATCGCACTCCCGTTCTCTTACGGGTCGCTTGTTGCTGTCAGAATGGACTCTCAACAAACAAGTATTCAATCAGATTTGCTATCTATGGGAGCGCCCAATGATGTTTTATTTATGACACAGCTGGCTAATCAATTGCAGACGTATGTGTTGGCTTGTCCAGATCTCTGAGCTAATACTGTTAACGCTCTATTGATCTATAGGACGGAATGATAGGATACGCGTATCCTCCGGCGCTGTTGTTTTTAGCAGGTATTGCTAAGATAAACATCCACAATACATTTCTGTTGATAGCATCTCTATCTTCACAGAGATCATGAGTAATTTACTCTCTTGTCTACTGTGGATCTTAACGTGAAATCTTCCTCTATGTGAGGATCTTTTTTCACTGGGTAAATCGTGTCATCTTTATCACAACCAGCAAGGTCGCAACCTTCATGTATTCCGTTGTGTGGTCCGTATTGCATTGTAAGCACTGTACTGGACGAGCTTTGGACGCGATTTCTTACTATAGGAGATCCTCTTCTTCGCTATTCTATGCGACTAAAGTGGAGGCTCTTCCGTCGTGGTGTAGGGATCATTATGTTCATATGGTTGATCCCTCCATACTACTCATTGCTATTTTTTAGTATACTTGTTTCACAAGATCTACTGCAGCCTGTTTAGGTTTATGTTACCTCATACCTATGCACTCTACGATAGTTTACAATTGAATCTTTTGTCTCTTTATCTAAGTCAGTTAGTAACTTTTTGATAAATAGACTTAGAATCTTTAGATTAAATTCCTATACGGATTTTAACTTCAGGTTCTTATTTAGCTAAGTAATCATTTGAGCCTCTGGAAACAGTAGTTTTCAAATTCTGACCTTTTAGACAGTAATTCTGTTGGTTTCTCTTTTACTGTAGAGTCAGTGAGTTTCATGCACTATCGATGGATGATTTTCACTTTCATAGTTTCGGAATCAATACTTCCGTTACTATTTAGGTTGGATTGTTGCATAAGAGTTAGGCTCCTATTATCCGGAACCTATTATTTTAAGGTCCTTCCGTCTTCGTATGGGCATAGGCCTTTACTCTTTCCGGGTACAGTTTATGTATTTATAAACAGATATCTGTTTATTACAAGGGCGTAAGCTTCTTCTGTCTTTGATGTCTAGTAGAAGGACGTTACGCTCCATTTTATTGTTAATGGATTCTATTAACTAGCGTACTGCTTATGGTATATCATTGGCTTAGCAGTTGTGCTTAAGATTTCGGCTCATGAAGTAAGAGTTCTTCTACTTCTTGGGCTTACATTAATAGTGTTGCTATTATAGATTTTTTGAAGGCTGCTCATTGCGCTCAGCCATCCATTCATGAATTTTATCTCAGAAATATCGAGTCCATTTCTGGAGGCCTCTATTGTTAGGTCTATTATCTACTTCTCAGAATGTCATTCACTTAACAGTTGCTACTATAGCTAGGTAGGCTGTCTGTTTCGGCAGTGTCTCCGTTCGGCTGCCCTCTTCGCTCTGGGCTATTTGACCCAGGGCAAGAAAAAGGGGGGGGGGGGGGAGGGTGTTCCCTTGGGTCACCTGTTTTTACTATGAAAACAAGGGGATACCTCCTCCGGAGTTAGTAATTCTGAGCTGTTATTGGGATGGTTGTTTAGTGAGAAGTTTAAGTTTATAAAATTCATTCAAGTCTTAGTTTTTAAAGTATAGCTTTTGAATATTGCATATGTCAACGGACATGATTATGCAATTCTCACACACTTTTAGGAGTATAAGAGTCTCTATTCTCTAGACTTACTTTATTATTGGCTTACTTTAAAAATTATTAGTATAAGGATTATTGGATATTTATAGAGTACATGGATGTATGAAGCTCAATTTTTGGAAGGTGTTGTATCTTTCTAATTTATCATAAATAAGAAAGATACATGTAAGGCCTATTACTTCTTTTCCCTACAGGGGATGACTCTATTTTATTTTATTGAGCGTATTCCATTTTGCTCTATGTCCTTGGCCCTCCAGCCTTTTTACTATTCAGCTATGTCTGGGTCATTGGTACAGTATAAAAATGTTAAAAAATTTATAGTAATTTATATATTTTTTATACTTACCAATGACCCAGACGGGGATGGCCCTCCCAGGAGTTGGGAACTCTTGCCTCCCCGCTGAGTACATAGCGCTTACCAGGCACTGGTTATTAGAATGATAAATGGCGCCAATTTCGGAACGTCCTTGACACTGCGCATGCGCAGTAGGGGCGAAGTGTGGAGGGCCTCTCAGGACATGTTTTCTTTAGTTTTAGATGCAAATTTTGGGGATTGGGGGGCAAAATTTGTGTTTGGCCCTATATTTTAAGAGTTAGCACCAGCTATGTCTGGGTCATTGGTAAGTATAAAAAATATATAAATTACTATAAATTTTTTAACTTTTATCAAAAACATAGCATACAGGGAACAGAATTGAACATATTCCCAATTATCACAATTCTTGTCTTATTTCATAATCCTTTCATAAACATTGAACATTATCCTTTTCATCAAACACAACACACAAGTTAAGCTACAGTGTCATTGACACTTTCATTCTTCTTCCACCCAATTTTCACTCATTACCATAATTAATTCATCGTAATTGTGAAAATCTGCTTCTAGCCACTCCATTTTATAACACCAGTTTTCCAAGTTGCATTCCTCGGCTAACATATTCAATGTAAACAATTTGTTGTGCCCAGTAACAATGCATCAAGGGGAACAAGTTTGGCTTGGACAACTCAGATATTCCTGCCCAGGAAGGATTTCTCTTGCAACTGAAATAAGCATAATTTGAGCACCATTTATAAATTTTTCACCCTGAAAAGTGAATGGATTTTGTCAGCAATAATCCCTTGTGTTAAAGTTAGATGAATTTTTCATCAAATCTAGTCATGGCTGCTTCCAAGCAGCCATGACTAAATTTGTTGAAAATAACTTCAAAATACTCAGCGGGTTGAGAGTTACTTCCCTACCATACAAAAACTACTTCCTATTTCCTGGTAATGCCAATTTTACTGTTTGATTGCATCATAGGTGTCGTCTCTAGGTTTGTTCATACCAGTCCAAAATTGGTGTCCTTTCAGCTGAGTTTGAAGTCATATAAGCCAAGCCTGATAATTGGCAATTCTGGGAAAGAAAATCATATGTAATAAATGAATAGAGGATATCTAGTGTTTTTGAGTGGATACCCAAAATTATCTCATGAGTGACTAAGATAAATGACAAAATAACCATTTGTCTCAGTCACAAATGAGATAATTTTCAGTATCCACTCAAAAACAATAGATTTTCTTTTTATTATACGCTTTTTATAAGAATCTGATAATTCCACTCATTTCAACCGTGAATTGATGCATGAAAGTAAACAGCACATTGAATCATTGATACGCGGAAGTGATTTGACAATACTCAGAACAGATAGCGTCTTGCAATCTGATTTAGCTGGCGGGTTTCTAGTCCAAACATGGCCTGAAAGTCTGTAATATAAGTTTTTGGTTTGGTACATCCTTTGAAAGGACGTACCAAACCAAAAACTTATACTAAGGACATTCAGGCCATGTTTGGACTAGCAGGTTTCATGCATCAATTCAAGGTGAATACATGTAGAATTATTGCTGGAAATGATCAATTTGTTCTCAAATACGTATAATGAAAAGTAAATCTAGTGTTTTTGAGTGGATACCAAGTCATAATTCGACTCGTATTAAAGCTACCATTTTGAATGATACCGTGAAAATTAAAATGGCTGTGTCTTCACAGATACGATTTCTATCTTTCTGCAATTTCTCCGATACTCTATCATTTAGCATATAATAAAATGGTCATATCTGATCGGCAGTATTGGAGTATAAGGTCATGTGGGATGACATATTTATTTATATATTTATTGGGGGTTTTAACAACACTTTTGACAGCCAAGGTCACCTCGTATCGGACAGTTTTACAGGTGGAGGAAGCTGGAGTACCTAGAGAGAACCAGCAAGCAATGGTAAGCATCTGCCAGACTCCCCAACATACTAACTCCACACAAGCAGGGTTTAGCATTGGTTGAAGACAAGGGCACTATAGACATGCAGTATGCCTTAGTACACAATGTCACCTGCCCCCACTTGGGCAATTGGGATGAAGCGTCTAGCCCAAGGATACACTGCAGGTGGGATTCGAACCGAGGATCTCTCAGCTTACAGCCTGTATCTCTACCTACTGAGCCACCGCACTCCCGGGGTGACAGATAGATAGTCGATCTGGCTTTGTTATTTCCCTTTGATGTAAACACATTCTATCTGATTAGTCGTTCCTTTTGTATTTGCATGCAATGCTTATACTGTTAAATGAATAGACGGAACACAATGCGTGTTTGAATCAGTGGGTGTTTCACATAATGAGTTGGAATGGCATAGTCATTTTTTGTGAGAGCCATGAATGCAAATAGTTTAAAGGCACTAAAGTGGCTTTCAGCACTTTTCAGTAGAGTCATGATAGTGGCTTCTAGTACTCAATCAGTTAATAAATCCCAGAATATAGCCACTGTAAATTTATATCAGTGTACCAGATATGACCCCTTGTTGATAAATGCATCCACCATGGGAGATTTCTGACTTTTTTGTCACAAAATAATTATTACCAGGTGAATGTTTCCATATGAACGCAATTTCTTTTTTTGTCTCTCTTCATATACTTGGCAATAAATATGATATGCATTGTTTAATTTCAGTTTTTCTTGTCAAAGAGGGCAGTTTACTTGCTGTTATGGTCATGTCGACAAGGATTTGAACATGCAGGATTAGACTTCTGGTTGAGCTCAATCACATGTCATGCTCCAAAAACACCAATATTCATTATCGGAACTCACTATGATCAGGTAAGCTGAAGTGTCTAATTTTTAGCTTAACTTGACAAAGTCAAGATAAGCTATCGCCATCATGTGTGCGAAAGTCTGTTAGTCTGTGAGTCTATTCACATTTTACTTTAGCACAGGCTACACCCTGTAGTTCTTATCCGATCGTCACGAAATTTCATATGCAGGTTTGAGGTCATGTCTAGATGAGAACGTCCCCTTTTGGTCGCGATTGGTCAACCGTGGTGGCTGCCCGATCCCAATACCCGAAAACCATCAGCACAGTCTACAGGTCGTATTTATGAACAAATTTCATCCTAACTTGGTAGGATGCCTCTGTATAATATCTAGATGAGAATGTCCCTTTTGGTCATGATATGGCAACCGTGATGGCTGCCCAAGCCCGAAACCCAAAAACTTTTCACACAGTCTACAGGTCATATTTAATATGGAGGGATTTCATTGTAACTTGAACTTGGTAGGATGACTCCGGGTAATATCTAGATGAGAACTTCGCCATTTGGTTGGAATCTGTCAACCGTGACTACTGCCCGAGCCCAAAACCCTAAGCACAGTCTACAGGTCGTATTTATGGAGGGATTTCATTCTAACCTGGTAGGTTGTGTCCATATAATGTCTAGATGAGAACGTCTGTGACGGCTACAGGGGCCCAAAGCCCCAAAACCTTGAGCACAGTCTTTTGGTCATATTTATGAAGGGATTTCATTGTAACTTGGTAGGATGACTCCAGATATTGTCTAGATGAGAACGTCCCCTTTTGGTCGCAATCATTCAGCCATGACAGCTGCTCGAGCCCAAAACCCGAAAACCTTTAGCACAGTCTACACATCGTATTTATGGAAGGATTTCATTGTAACTTAGTAGGTTGATTCCATATAATGACTAGATGATAACTTCCCCTTTTGGTCACGATTGGTCAGTTGTGATGGCTACAGGGGCCCGAAGCCCGAAAACCTTTAGCACAGTCTACGGGTCATATTTATGAAGGGATTTCATTGTAACTTGGTAGGATGACTCCAGATAATGCCTAGATGAGAACAGCCCCTTTTGGTCGCGATCATTCAACCATGGCGGCTGCACGAGCCCAAAACCCAAAAAACTTTAGCACAGACTACAGATCATATTTATAAAAGGATTTCATTGTAACGTGGTAGGATGACTCAGTATAATGTCTAGATGAGGACTACCCTTTTGGTTGCGATCAGTCAGCTGTGATGGCTTCACAGGCCTGAAGACCAAAAACCTTTAGCACAGTCTACAGGCCGTATTTATGAAGTGATTTCATTGTAACTTGATAGGATGACTCGTTTTGGAATAATTTCACTGTAAATTGGTAACTTTTGTTGATATATACTACTCAAAGTTTGCTAAGCACCAAGTATATCAAACTATCTGCTTTATGTTTTAGTTGCAATATTGTAATGAAAAGTGTATATATTTTTTATTTAATTATATCTTTAATGATTTAAGTACGGAAATTAAGATTTTATTTGTATTTGACATTATTTTTTAGCTTTTGAATACAATAACCATGGAAAATGGATATTATTGGTAAAAGAGGAAATTTTTCAATTTGCCAAAAAGTTGATGGAGTGAACAGCTGGTATGGGTTCAGTATCGAGTATGAGACCCATTACTTTAGCACAGTCTGCAGGTCATATTTATGAAGGGATTTCATTGTAGCTTGGTAGGATGACTCCAGATAATGCCTAGATGAGAACAGCCCCTTTTGGTCACGATCATTCAACCATGACGGCTGCACGAGCCCAAAACCCGAAAAACTTTAGCACAGACTACAGATCATATTTATAAAGGGATTTCATTGTAACGTGGTAGGATGACTCAGTATAATGTCTAGATGAGGACGTCCCCTTTTGGTTGCGATCAGTCAGCTGTGATGGCTTCACAGGCCTGAAGACCAAAAACCTTTAGCACAGTCTACAGGCCATATTTATGAAGGGATTTCATTGTATTTTGATAGGATGACTCGTTTTGGAATAATTTCACTGTAAATTGGTAACTTTCGTTGATATATACTACTCAAAGTTTGCTAAGCACCAAGTATATCAAACTACCTGTTTTACGTTTTAGTTGCAATATTGTAATGAAAAGTGTATATATATTTTTATACTGTACCAATGACCCAGACTTAGCTGGTGCTAACTCTAACAAAAACCAGGGCCAAACACAAATTTTGCCCCCCAATCCCCAAAATTTGCATCCAAAACAAAAAGAAATCATGTCCTAAAGGACCTCCATACTACGCCGCTACTGCACATGCGCAGTGACGCAGACGTCCCGAAATTGGCGCCAATTATCATTCTCTGTTTGGCCCTTCATCAGTCAACATCTCACTGATCTTTGTGCTTGTAAATCTGTTTAAAGGATGCCAGACACGTAATATTTTTATACTGTACCAATGACCCAGACTTAGCTGGTGCTAACTCCAACAAAACCAGGGCCAAACACAAATTTTGCCCCCCAATCCCCAAAATTTGCATCCAAAACAAAAAGAAATCATGTCCTAAAGGACCTCCATACTACGCCTCTACTGCGCATGCGCAGTGATGCAGTCGTCCCGAAATTGGCGCCAATTATCATTCTCTGTTTGGCCCTTCATCAGTCAACATCTCACTGATCTTTGTGCTTGTAAATCTCAGTTTAAAGGATGCCAGACACGTAATTTTTGGAGAAAATGTGATTCTAAGGAGGATAGAAGGAGGAGAGGAAAAAGAAGTGGCAAAAAATAATCAGGGCTGTACTTAAAATTTTTTGATGAAATTATGTTAAGTTGCCTATTTTCGAGGCATGGGCCTCTTGTTGTCATTCTTGCTAATTGTTGCACTGCTTATTCAGTGTTTCCTCTCCCCTAGCCTTCTAAAGTCCCCCCTGGCAACTCTCCCATGCTTTTGGCATATTTTTGAGAAATTTCATTTCTAAAATTTCCTGGGAGAGTTGCTTGGTTACAGAATGTTTTCTGTTATTTTCCCCATAGTTACGTTTTCACCCATGGGTGTATAACGTTTGTGTTCTGCATCTTCCATCTGATGTTCTACAGATTCTCCCCTGGGAGTCTCTGTTTTGCATCAGATAGAGTGTAATTGATGACTGATTCCGGGCCAGTTTTTTCAGTGCCTGGAGTCATGTTTTCTAGTGTGTTTACACTGTTTGTTTTCATTGGCAACAGCCTTTTTTGAGGGGGGCTGTTTGCCTTTGTGGTAGTTTATCTCATTATAAGATACATTTATATTATCCGAAAGTGTCTCATTAATTATTTTATATAAATTTAAAATTTTTGACCACACTTTGCCATCGGATCCATCGGGGCTCAACGTTACTTTTCAGCAACTTGGGCTTCTCTGAAAAAATATTTGTTCAAAATTATTTTGTTTTGCAATTGTTTTTTCATTTATTAATGGATCATGTTATTATGTATCTTTGTGTCAGGGGTTTTTGCGAGTAACTAGGACTTATTGTTGTTCTTTCACAATGAAGGGACGTTGTTCAAATTGTAATAGGAAGAAATCTTCCTCTGACTTTCATGATCATTGTATTAATTGTAGTCAGTGTTCTCGCATTAATCCCTGTCCTATATGTGAACATTGGGATGAGAAACATTGGAAACGTGTGTCACGATATGTTGTTTCTGGAGAAAGAGCGATGCCGGCTCTTTCTCCACTAGGTCACTCTACTCTCTCAGTTTCTATTTCAGAGGAACCAGAACAGGGTGATGTTTCCATGTTATCTTCTTCAAGTGTGCGTCCGTCGTCACAAATGAATTCAGAGCTAGCGGCAAAAGTGCTCATGGAGATTAGACAAATGTCGTCCGCTAGCTCGCCCGGTGTAGCGTCCATTCACCGAATGGTTCGGCAGCCGGGTTTGTCCGATGCGGTCCAAGAGGAAATTTTGGGTGATGCGAGCACTATAAACATAATAGATGCACACCCAGTGACGGCGGATAGTAAGCGAGAACGGAGGAAGCCTTTTAGTCCGGTTCCTAGCTCGTCCAGGTCCAGCCGGGCCGCGAGCGAGAGAGGTCCCTCTCTCGTACAACAACATCTGGGACCAGATGTTGTGGTACAAAATGTGTCTTTAGCGGAGCATACGTCCGTCGCACGGGACGCTCCGTTGTATAAGCAGTCCGCAGAGACTGTTAAGGCTTCCTCTTCTCATCAGCGCACACGACCACATCTTGGCTGCGTGACCGCCGATATATTACCAGCTTCGCCGATGAAGGATTCTTCGGCGACCAGGTCACACCATCCGGCAGCCAGGGATTCGAGACCGATGGACTCCGGACGTTCGCATAGGAAAAGTATGCGGGAGCCATCTGATGCGGAGCTGCCCTCGGCGAAGCAGCGAAAGACTGCGCCTCCGCAGGTCTCGACGCCGGACATTCTTGTGCAGATAGCACAGCTTATCGCAGCATCCCAGCAGCCGACAGAAACGGTGTCGGATCGAGAATTATCCGACGGCGCTGGGTCGGTACGCTCCGCCGAAGCATCGGGGGCGGACGACCGGGAACATCGTGAGGTCCGACCGGATGGTGAAAGGGATACGGATGACTTGGAGCTATCCCTTTCGGAACAACATAAAGCTGCCGTGGACTTCATCCGGCACTTTCTCCCTCAAGTTGTTCCGTCGGGCCAGACTGCTGCGCTTCCGGACAAGAGAATTATAGCGTCATTGGACTCTGAATTTTTTGAGCGGTTCAGGGACATCGCTCCCGAGTTTCCGTCGCAGTCCAATAATGTTGCTAGAACATTTGAATTATTGAACGACGCTATATTTAAACTTGCTTCCAGGACGGGGAAAGCAGGCTTCTTGTCCGCTAATACGCTCAACCTGCCTTTCATTAATGCAAGGAATAAATTCGATACGGCAGGACAGGGTATACCGAGAGTTCCTCTGCGTATGGACGACGAGGCGGAAGACTTAGAGCTATCATTACCGTCGTCAGCTTCTATTCCAACCGCGGTGTTGGAAACAGCTATTGCGTCTAACAGAGCCAATTTAGATGCCTTATCTTACGCAGATCACCTTACTAAGGCGTTATCACTGCGCCTTCAAGGGGAAGAGTTTCAGGATATACAATCCTGTTTAAGACTTCTTTCAAGGGCAGTAGCTTATTCCACGTGTAACTCCGCCCTTTCAGTGGCAAATCTGGAGTTGGTTAGACGTGACGCAGCCCTAGCTACATCCACACTAGTGGATTCTAAGGTGAAGAACTCTCTTAGAGTCGCTTCGGTCTCAGGAGAACTTCTCTTTGACGGCAAGCTTTCCGCTATTTATGATAAAATTAAAAAGAAAGCTAATGATTCTCTGTTGTTCAGATCGACTCCTAAAAAGTCGGATACAGCAGACACGAATAAGACAGGCACTTCTGTCTCTAATGTGCCCAAGAGAGGTTCCTATAGAGGTTCCGGTGCGTCCTCTTGGTCTTATTCGAGAGACCGTCAGGATAGCGACTCTCGTTCGGGACGTCCTTCAGGCCGGGACAATCGGTCGGACGCCCCGAAGTCGACGAGGCGAGGTGCGGGTCGTGGAAGACGTGGTTTCTCCTACTGCAGGCCTCGCAGGTTCAGGAGGTGATGGCTTAAACCTCTATCGCGTTCCGGTTGGCGGAAGGTTGTCGAGTTTTTCACAAGAGTGGGCGTCGATTACGGACGACCCTTGGGTGAGAGGAGTGACTTCGGAAGGTCTAAAGATATCCTTCAAACGAAAGCCTCCATTAACTCGAAGTCCAAAGTGGACTCATCTTCCGTCAAATCTACAGAAAAGAGACGCTCTGTTATCAGAGGTGCAGTCTCTTTTAATGAAGAACGCGGTAGAGGTCGTAGAAAACCAGGAATCTCTGGGATTCTACAGCCATCTGTTTCTGGTTCCGAAACCAGACGGCTCGTTCCGTCCAGTCATAGATTTGAGCTGGATAAACAAGCTGATCGTCGCTCCGAAGTTTTATATGGAGACGATTCGATCGGTCAGAGCGAGTATTCGGGTGAACGATTATGCAACGAGCATAGATCTCAAAGATGCGTACTTTCACGTCATGGTACATCCGACATTCCGAAAGTATCTACGCTTTGCAGTCCTGGGAGTGGTGTATCAATTCCGGGCGATGTGCTTCGGATTGAATCTAGCACCCTGGGCTTTCACTCGGGTAATGAACTCGGTAATGATCTACTTCCGAGCTCATTTGTCTGCGGTAACGTCGGCCTACCTGGACGACATTCTTCAGAGGTACGGCAACGAGTTAACGCTTCAGAACGATGTTCAGAATCTTCTTCTATTGCTCCGACGTCTCGGTTTTATAGTAAACGAGGAGAAGTCGGATCTGGTGCCGTCCAAGTCATTCACTCATCTGGGAATGAGCTTCGAGACGCACAACAATCTCGTTCGTCTGCCGTTAACCAGAGCGAAATTAGTCAGTTGTTACGCTCGCTATTGTCTGCACGCAGACAAAGTCACGGCGAGAGAATTTATGAGACTGATAGGTCTGTGCGGAGCCGCCTCGGATCTCATTCCGATGGGGCGGCTACGCACACGTCCTCTTCAAATTTTCCTGACTCAGAATTGGAGTGTGAAAATTCATTCACTCGATGTAGACGTTCTCTTGTCAGATCAAGTGAAACAAGAGATTCAGACTTGGGCAAACATTCAGTGGTTAACTCAAGGAGTTCCGCTGCAGTTGCCGGATCCGAGTTTTACCGTTATGACAGATGCCAGTCAAACAGGTTGGGGTGCATCATTAATCCCAACGGATTCGAGATGCCAGGATCTTTGGGATCCGCAATTCCTGTGCAAGCACATAAACATCAAGGAAATGATGTCAATTTGGCTTGCGTTACGTCACTGGATGGACATTATTCACCATGCTCATGTCCAAATCCTATCCGACAATACGACAGTAGTGGCGTATATACGGAATCAGGGAGGCACTCATTCAGTTCCGTTGTTCAATCTAACGGAAAGAATCCTTCTGTTTGCGTTAGAACATCACGTTCTTCTTTCGGTCCGTCACATACCGGGTCGTCTGAATGTGCTAGCAGACTCCCTTTCACGAAAGGGTCGCTTGTTGCCATCGGAGTGGACTCTCAACAAACAAGTATTCAATCAGATTTGCTACCAATGGGAACGGCCAATGATAGACTTATTTGCGACACATCTCAACAATCAGTTGCAGACGTA
Organism: Pictodentalium vernedei; assembly: GCA_031216915.1. NCBI lineage: Eukaryota > Metazoa > Mollusca > Scaphopoda > Dentaliida > Dentaliidae > Pictodentalium > Pictodentalium vernedei. Next base: position 623,633,556 of record CM062295.1, read on the forward strand.
TGTGTCTCCGTGTCCGGATCCAAGAGCATTTGCAGTAGACGCTCTGTCGATCCCTTGGGACGGAATGATAGGATATGCGTATCCTCCAGCGCCGTTAATTCAACAAGTATTGCTAAAGATAAAACAATCTCAATGCAAGATTCTGTTGGTAGCATCTCTGTCGCCACAGAGACCGTGGATAAATCTACTCAGGTGTCTGTTGTGGGACCTACCGCGGAAGCTTCCTCCACGAGAGGATCTTCTTTCGCAGGGGAAATCGCGCCAACTCCATCACAACCCGCAAGGTCTCAACCTTCACGTTTTTCCGTTGTGCGGTCCTTCTTGCATGGCAAGCACTTTACAGGACGAGCAGTGGACGCGATTTCTAACCGTAGGAGGACCTCCTCTTCGCTAAACTATGCGGCTAAGTGGAAGGTTTTTCGTCGTTGGTGTAGGGATCATTCTGTAGATATATTCGATCCCTCTATACCAGACATTGCAAACTTTCTAGTATACTTGTTTGACGAAATCAAACTGCAGCCTGTTACTATAAAGGGTTATAGATCTATGTTATCTGATACCTATGCACATCATGATAGTTTACAAATTGGATCTAATGTCTCTTTATCGAAGTTGGTTAGAAACTTTTCGATAAATAGACCCAGAACTCTTAGATTAATTCCTAAGTGGAATTTAGCTTGGGTTCTCCTTAAATTGAAGGAAAAGCCATTTGAACCTCTTGGGACAGTAGATTTCAAATTCTTATCTTATAAGACAGCTTTTCTCTTAGCTTTCTCTTCTGCTAGAAGAGTCAGTGAGCTTCATGCACTATCGGTGGATGATTCTCATTATCGTAGTGTTGGGAACACTATCACCTTCACTACTAATGTGGGTTTTTTAGCTAAGAATCAGGCTCCTAATAAATATCCGGAACCTATTGTTATTAAGGCTCTTCCGTCTTCAGACGGGCGTAGGCCTTTACTCTGTCCTGTTAGAGCACTACGTATCTATAAACAGAGATCTCAGTTTATCAGAAAGGGACGAAAACGTTTCTTTCTGTCTTTGATGCCTAATAGAAAGGACATTTCGGTCCATTCTATTGCTAGATGGATTCAATTAACTATCCGTACTGCTTATGAGAGTTTATCTTCTCAGCAGTCTGTGCTTAAGATTTCCGCTCATGAAGTAAGAGCTCTTGCTACTTCTTGGGCTTATGCTAATAGTGTTGCTATTACAGATTTAATGAAGGCTGCTTATTGGTCTCAGCCATCCACATTCACGAATTTTTATCTCAGAAATATTGAGTCCATTTCTGGAGACCTGCATTGTTTAGGTCCGTTATCTGTTGCTCAGAATGTCGTCCACTAAACAGTTGCAACTATAGTTATGCAGGCTTTCTGTTTCGGCAGTGACTCCGTCCTGCTGCCCTCTTCGCTCTGGGCTATTTGACCCAGGGGAAGGGGGGGGGGGGGGGGGCGGGTGTTCCTTAGGTCACCTGCTTTATAGTGAAAAGCAAGGGAATGCCTCCTCCAAGTCAGTATTTCTGAGTCGTTTCCGGGATGGTTTTAAAGTGTAATATTAATGTTAAAATTCATTCATGTCTTATTTTTAAAGTGTAGCTCGGTGTGAAGCATTTGTATATGTCAAGTGTCAAACGGGCTTTAATATACAATACTCGGACACTTTTAATGACTATAAAGAGTCTCAATTCTCTGGACTAGTTTATTTATTGGCTTACTTTAAAAATAATTAGTATAAGGGATATACTGGATGTTAATAGAGAACATGAATATTATTGTGCTCAATTATTAAGGGTATTGTATCTTTCTAATTTAAATATTAAATAAGAAAGATACATGTAAAGCCTAATACTCCTTTTCTCCTTAAGGGGTTGTCTCTTTATTATATAGTTGAGCTTATTGGATTTTCCTCTATGTCCTAGGCCCTCCAGCCTGTTTACTATTCAGCTAAGTCTGGGTCATTGGTACAGTATAAAAATGTTAAAAAATTTATAGTAATTTATATATTTTTTATACTTACCAATGACCCAGACGGGGATGGCCCTCCCAGGAGTTGGGAACTCTTGCCTCCCCGCTGAGTACATAGCGCTGACCAGGCACTGCCAGTAAGAATGATAATTGGCGCCAATTTCGGGACGTCTGCGTCACTGCGCATGCGCAGTAGAGGCGTAGTATGGAGGTCCTTTAGGACATGATTTCTTTTTGTTTTGGATGCAAATTTTGGGGATTGGGGGGCAAAATTTGTGTTTGGCCCTGGTTTTTGTTAGAGTTAGCACCAGCCTAGTCTGGGTCATTGGTAAGTATAAAAAATATATAAATTACTATAAATTTTGTAACTTTTTATTTAATTATATCTTTAATGATTTAAGTACGGAAATTAAGATTTTATTTGTGTTTGACATTATTTTTTAGCTTTTTAATACGATAACCATGGAAAATGGATATTATTGGTAAAAGAGGAAATTTTTCAATTTGCCAAAAAGTTGATGGAGTGAACAGCTGGTATGGGTTCACTATCGAGTATGAGACCCATTACTGTTAATTACTGCTTGACAACGTCTTTTTGTGCTCCCACTCAGGTTCCTGGTGGGCCTTTGTGGGATGTTGTTCCATTCTTGGACCAGCATGGCACCAGGCTCCTGGACACTTCTTGGCTGGACTGCACGGGCTGAAATTGCAAGCTGTAACTCATTCCATACATGTTCGATTGGATTGAGGTCAGGGGATCTTGCTGGCCAGTCCATACCCTCCCTCTGTCGGTACTCCCCCTGACAGCATGGTCAACATGAGGACTGGCATTATCGTCCATCAGAATGAATCTATCACCCAGTGCACCTGCCTACAATCTGACATGGACATCCAGGATCTCATCAATATACCACTGTATAGTCAATGTACCACATTCAAGGACACAGAGATCTGTACATCCATCCCTGCTGATGCCGCCCCAGACCATGATTGACCCTCCACCATAGCAGTCATGCTCAGCAATGTTGGCTGCATGGAAGCACTCTCCTGGTCTTCTCCATACCCCAGAATGCCTATCTGTGTGGTCTAGGCAGTACCTTGACTCATCTATAAAAAGGACAGGTCACCAATATTCTCTGGTCCATCTGACGTGGTTCATGGCCCATTCATATCGTGCCTGGTGATGGTTCTGGAACAGCGGAATGCGAATAGTATTACATGGTCTTCTCAATCGGAGCCCACCTTCGTGCAACCTTGCCTGGATAGTCTGCGTCGAAACATGTACCCCGGATGCATTCTGAAGATCACTGCCACATTTTTGCTTCAGACAAATGTCTTCTTACATTTGCATTTGCCATATTCAATCATTAAATCACAAGGGTTTGTGTTGAAATAAAGATTGAATACCCTACACATGTCATGTACATGTAGACAGTACACGAAAACATCATGAAAATCAAGGGGTACATGCTTTCCATGACTGTCACGAAAAGTCTGCCTGTCAAGAGAGCTAATGTGAACACTGGGGACCATCTCAATACATTCCTCAATCATATCCACCAAAAATATCAAATATGTCACAAGCAAATTTCACAATGATGTGTCAAATATTTGGTGCTTAGCAAACTTTCAGTAGTATACATTAACTGTGAGGGCCACATTAACCCACCCCTTTAATGTAGTCTACACCTCATTTTATTTTTATTGAAAACATAGCATACAGGGAACAGAAATTAACATATTCATGTTAGTATTGCCTTGGTTTGTTCACATTGGTTTTGCTCTTCTGTATTCTAGACTGTGCATATGAGCCTTTATTGAAAATAATAAAACTGTCATCTGCACTGTCATCTGCTATTTCTTATCAACCTACCTTACAATTGTTTACAACAGGCTTGCACTACAGTGGAAGTCCCTAACACGGAAAAATACTCTCTATTTTCTTCTTTCCAAAGCGATTTGGGAAAGAAAAGTGGGGCAAAAGCACCAAGAAAAAATAAGCCAAAACTGGGTCGAGTGCAACCGGCGCACACCCAGTAGGCGACACTCTTCTCCATGTACTAATCCACGGCTTCTGGAACCAGTGCGCAGACATATAACCAACATGTCATTTTATTTTTTCTGCCATTTTAGAAGGATGCGGATCATCTCACTCTTCAACAGTGATACCTTTTGACTCGATGTTAACAATGTTTCCTGTTCTGATATGTGGATTCATAGCTGTTTCTACTCTATCCAGATATACAGGGCTGTGTTTTTGTATATTCTCTCGATTATTCACTGTATTTTTCGTGATAAATCTCGATACTGATTTCGCGTGTGATTTTCGTGTACCGTGCCATTTTGGTCTTTTGTTCATTAATGCTAACCCTTTGGGTTCTGCTTTTAACTGAGTTAGGTGTCAGCTGGGGGCAGTTTCGGCTATTTTCTGCCCTCTGTTGAGGGTCGAATTTCTGCCAGTTCCCTTTTGGCTGTTGGAGTTCTTTTCTGTCCCCGTCAGGCCTTTGTTTCCTGCCACCTTACTCTGGTAGCTGGGGGTGTCCTGATTTATTTTTTTGGGGTTCCCCTTCCTATCTACATTGCTCTCGCCAGATTTGCCAAGGACGATACCTTGCAGGCCATTTTGTTGTCTTAGCAAGCTGAAGTTTCCCATTATTGATGCTCCACTTTATTTGGGTGTTCTATTGAAATACCCTGTGGACTGTGTGGTCTTCCACCTTTTGGGCTTCCGTCTATTGTGTAGTTCGGGCACATGACGTTTTCCTCCTGTGTCCGAGGGAAGGAGAACGCAGTCGTTTGGGGCCTCCCGATTTGACTGGAGAGAGTTATACCCCTTCCTGGGGGTTTTGCCGTCTTTTTATGGCGTGGATACCACGGTAGCTGCTGACTTTCTGGTGAAGAGATTCCTGATTCAGGATCTACTGTCCCCCTCCAGTCGATATCTGAGGCTGTCACTAGGGTTGTGACTCCTCTTTTGTAACCGAGCATGGTTGCTCTCTCTGCTTTTCTGCCTTTGTCAACAGCTACTGATGTATCCACTCCTGCTGCTACTCTGTCAGTGACATCATCAGTCTCTGTTTCAGCCAGCCTCAGTTTATCCCTGCGGGGTCTGCAGGGATTTCTGCTTCTTGGACATGGGGATATCGGCCTCAACCTTCCCTGGCTTCAACTCGACAAAGTCAGAAGAGGTTGCCGGCCGATCCCTCTTCTGTGGCCTCTCAGCCGTCGAGCCCAGCAGGTTTTGTTGGACTCTGTTGTGCTTCCGTCCACGCACTCTGGTCCTTCGCCCAGTTTTGCGGCACCAGTGTATTTTTGTGCAGCCTGGACCTTCTGTCCCTCAGAGGTCCATGGCAACTCTCCTGAGTTCCCACACTTCAGATCCTCGGTATATTTCATACCCCTATAAGCATCTGTATTCAGATGTTTCGGCTTCCACCCGTCACCCCACTTCGGGTGTTCTAGAGGATCATGACCCTTCACTGGTTTAAAGGGTCAGGTGCGAAGCCACTTTGCCGGGCCGTTCCCATGTCTTACCGGCAGATACGGGTTGTGAGCTTAGGGAGGCCCCTCCATGCTCCCGGAGGTTCTTTCCAAGAGCCTTCCCATTGCCTCCAGCGAGGCTTCTAGTGGCTTCCAGGCACCCTCAGTGTCGCCACCTCCCGGGATTGGAAGCAAGGCGCTGCTTTCTGATCCCCCTGGTGTTCCTACACCATAGGAGGCATCAGCTGGTCTTCCGACTCAGGCACTGGGTCAGACACACCTGATGTTGAGGGCCATCAGTCTCCTGACTTGGGGGGCGGCTCTTGACTTTGTGTTTGAACCGTCAGACCAGCTGGAGGTTTCATCCAGGCCGCGATCATCGGTCGCGAGCCTACAGCCTGTGCAGCACCCTGCTTCTGGGTGCCTTCGACCGTACCAGTAGGTACAAGTGGTTGAAGCTTTTGCAGCATCGGACAAAAAGCTGAGTTCCACGGCTATGAACACTTCGTTCTTCACTAGGCTGATAACTTTTGGCCCCCTGTTCATTATCGTTCCTACAATTCCGCCAATCCATCGGTCTGCAAGACTTTGACGGTCTTGGATCAGGACTCCAAGCCAAGTCGTCATTATTCCTGTAGCGACTTTGGAGTCCTAGTTGGGCTTATCAGAGAGATGCTATGCATGCTTTCTCTCTTGGATCACGTCATCTCTGCCTTGGCTGCTTATCTGATACAGGCTCCTTTGCGTGTGATCTCTTAAGACACTCATGCATCTTACTCACGCGCATGCTTGTAATACGGCTAATTTGGATTTAGTTCACCGGGATACTGTGTTGGACACAAGCCGTTCCCTTCCTGAAAGGCAGGACACTGCTCTTCGATCCGCTTCTTTGGTGGGTCCATGACTATTCCATGTTTCCATGGTGACTGTCTGCATCATTCCAAAGATCAGCTGCTGCTGCGCCAGCTTGATCGCCTTCTGTTGGATGCCGGGGCCATTCCAAGCCTAACAAACCCCTTCTGCTTCGTCTGTGAAGCGTAGGGCTGATCCTCCTCCTGCCGCTTCATCCTCTTACTCACATGGTAGGGGTAAGCGTCGGCAGTCCTGAGGGAGGTCTCAGGATCCTTCATCTAGCAGGTTTCTCCTCTCACGGGCCTCGCCGGGGCTCGAAATGAAAGTCCTCACTTCAATTCATCCCAGGTTGGAGGAGGGATATCCGAGTTTGCAGACCGTTGGGCCACGATCACATCCATTCCTTGGGTGTTGGATGTTCGGTCCAGTCTGCGGATATCTTTTCTGAGGCACTCCACTCTGTCGAGTGTGCCTCTTCCAACCCAAGTTCCTTTTGACGTTTCACATTGGGAACTTTTGATCAGGGAGATAGACATTCTCCTATCAAAGGGTGCATGCAGTGGGATTTTATTCCCACCTCTTCTTGGTGCAAAAGAAGGACGGCCAACTCTGACCGGTTATCGATCTGAGTATCCTGAACCAGTCTCCCATTGCTCCCAAGTTCAGCATGGAGACTTTCAGGTTGGTTCGCCGCTCCATTAACCCAGGAGATTTTGCTTCCAGCATCGACCTGCGAGTCGCTTACTTTCACGTTCCAATTCATTGGACATCGCAAAAGTATCTCAGGCTTGCTTTTCTGGGGCAAATTCACCAGTTCAAGGCCATACCTTTCAGCCTCAACCTGGCTCCTTGGGCCTTCATCCGACTGATGTCACATGTGATAGCCTTCCATCATACTGAGTCCAGGGTGACTACTTCAGCGTATCTGCTGCTTTTCTGGAGTCAGATGTCAACACACTTGAGCCTGCCCACGTTGCTAGGGTTCAGAGTCAACAAGGAGAAATCGGACCTGGTCCCTTTTCAGTCATTTTGTCATCTGAGGATGGACTTCCGTACTCATCTGAATACAGTGGCAGTTCCTCGGGCGAGGACTGTGATTCTCTCGGCTTTCGCCCTGACTCTGGCCCAGTCCATGTCTGCGACAGCTTGGAGTATTATCCAGCTGCTCGGTCTCTGCGGTTCGGTGATGGATCTCATTCTAGGTCGGCTGCATGTCAGACCTCTCCAACACTTTCTCAGTTGTTGGAGGCTGAATGTTGATCCCCCTGGATTTGGTCCTGGAGTTACCAGCATCTCTTCATGGTCACCTTCTTCCCTGGACCAATGTTCAGGGGATTTCGCAGGGAGTTCTGTTGGACTTGCCCATGTCCGATCGTGTTCTGACAGCTGATGCCAGCAATCTCGGATTGTGCGCGATGTTTGTTCCTCAGGTCTTTCCCTTCATGGTGCATGGGACCAGGATCATGCAGCTCTTCACATCAACCAGAAGGAGCTTCTTGCTCTTCTTCTGTGTTTGCGGCAGTGGATCCCCCACCTTTCGAATTGTCAGGTCCTTCTGTTGTCTGACAATTTGACAGTGGTTGCTTACATTTGGAACCATGGCAGCACGCACTCGGTTCCCATGTACAAATTGGCGCGGGATCTTCTACTGCCTGCTCATGATGTCAACGCTGTGGTGGTGCTTTGTCACATTCCCGATCGTCTGAACGTCCTGGGTGCCGTTCGACCTTTATCCCAGGTGGATGTGCTTTTTCTCACATACCAGACGGCTTTGTCTGATGGCTTTTGCCTCAGCCAGAAGGATTAGTGAGCTTCACACCCTCTCTGTTGATCCGACCTTTTCTGGAGCTCCGCCAGCTGTGTTACTCTACCACTGATTGCTCTTTCTGGCCAAGAATCAGATGCCAGAAACTACTCAACCTCAATTCTGTTTCAGGGCTCTTCCTTCTGCTGAGGGTAATTGTCCTTTGCTTTGTTTCGGTTCATGCAATTTGCAGTTACTTCAATCGGACGTAGTTCATTAGGAAAGATGGGAACAAATATATTTCTGTCTCTTATCCCTGGTCGACAGAAGATCTCTCCTCAATCCATTTCTGGATGGATTTATCTTTATCTTGCTTTATTTATTTAGATTTATCTTGCTATTCGTGCATCATCCGCTCATCTAGCGACTGATGATTGTATTACCAATCGTTTTTCTGCCCACAAGGTGCGTGCATTGTCTACGTCTTGGGCTTATGCTAACTCCATCAGTTGTCGGATGTTATACAGGCAGACTACTGGAGAAATGCTTCGACTTTCTCCACCTATCTGCATCAGTTGCAGGAGCAGTCTGAGGACCTTTTTTCTTTAGGCCCTCTTTTCTTCTGCTCTGGCTGTCATCAACCCTACTCATTAGGGTTCTTGCAAGGTCAGTTCTAGCCCTGTTCTTGGTACTGTCCTTTCTGTCTGTGTGTCCCACTGGGCCATATGCCTCATTGTCATTTACTAATGGTTGTGATGTTATGGTTTTATAGGCCTAGGGAACTCTTCTTCTGTCTACGGTTCCAGCACAGTCAGGTTAATATGTGGGGGTTAGTTATGTGATTCCCTCCTCCTGTTGTCTATTCAGCCTGATGTAAACATTTGTAAGGTAGGTTGATAAGAAATTTAAATTTTATAGTAAATTTCCTTTCTTATTATACCTACCATAATTGTTTATGTGGAGGCCCTCCCGTCTTCTTTTTTGGGTAAGAATCCTTCCTCTCTGCTAATCACATAACTCCAATGATGGTGGATTCAATAGAATCACACGTTGGTCATACGTCTGTGCCCAGGTTCCAGAAGCCATGAATTAGTACATGAAGAAGAGTGTCCCCTACTGTGTGTGCACCTGTTGCACTCGACCCAGGTTTGGCTTATTTTTTCTTGGTGCTTTTGCACCACTTTTCTTTCCCAAATCGCTTGGGAAAGAAGAAAATAGAGAGTATTTTTCCGAGTTAGGGACTTCCACTGTAGTGCAAGCCTGTTGTAAACAATTGCGGTAGGTATAATAAGAAAGGAAATTTACTATCAAATTTAAATTTTTTTTACACAAAATAGAAAAAAAAAAAATTTGGAGATTTTTGTGAATAGAGCTGGCTGGTTTTGATTGGTTGTTTTGGTGAAGGGTTAACCCTTAAACACAACATACATGATATCAAAATTTATTATGCCCCCGGAAAAAATAATTTCGGGGGTATATAGTTGAGGTTACCGTCCGTCCGTACTTCCGTACGTCCTTCCGTCCGTCTGTCTGCACAAACTTTTTGTATTGTAATTTATAACTCGAGCATCAATTGTCAGATTTTAATGTTCTTTGGTATGGTGATAGGGCAGATTGGGGGAACGGATGCCCTCATACCTAGCATTTCGTCCATTCATGTTTGGTAGAGTTATGGCTGCTGTTTGTTTTTGGCCTCTGTTTCTGACAAAAGTAAATTGTACCATAGCCTATAGGGTTGTTTGGATGAACCAGTTCTCTTCTTTCGGGGGTATATAGTCGAGATCTCCATACCTACGTACATCTGTCTGTCCTTCCATCCGTCCGTCCGAACATTTTGTATTATAACTCGGGCATCAGTTGTCGGATTTTAATGTTCTTTGGTATGGTGATAGGGCAGCTTGGGGGAATGGATGCCCTCATACCTAGCATTTCGTCCATTCATGTTTAGTAGAGTTATGGCCCCTGTTTGTTTCTGGCCTCTGTTTCTGACTAAGGTAAATTGTACCATAGCCTATAGGGTTGTTTGGATGAACCAATTCTCTTCAAACATTCAGAAGTTATTTATTTACATGCAAGTCCGACTTTGCTACCTTGGGGGGGGGGGGGGGGGCGCATTAGCACACGCGTTAGTGTTGCTCTTGTTATTTTAATTATTGATTTTTACTATATTTTTTTAAATCTCAATGAATCGAGATCATGTGACCCCTCATTGAAATGAGCACATTCCACTGAGGCATCACATGATATGGTTTTATTAGCTCAACTTTGGCGAAGCCAAATTTGAGCTTATGCCATGGCCAGTCGTCCGTCTGTCTGTCTGTCCGTCAACAATTCAATATGGCTCGGGCTAGAGGCCGTATTTATGAACCGATCTTTACGAAACTTCTTGGGTACCTTTGTTATGACTGTGGGACGGAGAACAAGTGTTTTTGGGTCCGGTCCGAAATTCAAGATGGCTGCCAGCCGCCAATTTGTACCGATGATGCAGAAATCTGTTTTTTGCACAGAACTTCCATATGAAAGCGCTGATTTGAATAATTTTTTATATGAATGTTTAGTACCATGGGATACATCACATATAATACAGGTTTTTTTTCTCGTACGTAAATTTGCAAATTAGACTAACTTTGATGTATTTAGTGTTACTTTCAGCACTGTCAGTGCAAATGCCAATACGGCTCGGGCTAGAGGCCGCATTTATGAACCGATCTTTACGAAACTTCTTGGGTACCTTTGGTATCACCGTGGGACGAGAATGAGTGTTTTTGGGTGCGGTCCGAAATTCAGGATGGCCGCTGGCAGCCATTTTGTTCAAAATTAGGGGCAATCAGATTTTTGCGCAAAACTTCCACATGAAAGCTCTGATTTGAATAATTTTTTGTGTGAATGTTTAGTGCCATGGGATACATCACATATAATACAGGTTTTTTTCTCGTTCAGAAATTATGCAAATTAGATGAACTTTGAATTTTTCAGTGCTACTTACACACAGTAAGTACACATGTCAATACGGCTCGGGCTAGAGGCTGTATTTATCATCCGATCTTCACGAAACTTCTTGGGTACCTCTGCTATCACCTTGGGATGAGAACGAGTGTTTCTGAGTGCGGTCCGGAATTCAAGATGGCTGCCAGTGGCCATTTTGTACCGAAATTAGGTCTAGTCAGTTTTTTTGTACACAACTTCTATACGTCTCAGGCTAGAGGCCGTATTTATGAACTGATCTTTACGAAACGTCTTGGGTACCTTTGTTATCAACGTGGGATGAGAACGGGTGTTTTGGGGTGTGGTCCAAAATTCAACATGGCCACCAGCAGCCATTGTGTACCAAAATTAGTGCAATCAGTCTTTTGTACAGAACCTTGGGATGAGAACGAGTGTTTCTGAGTGCGGTCCAAAATTCAAGATGGCTGCCATTGGCCATTTTGTACCGAAATTAGGTCCAATCAGTTTTTTGTCACAACTTCTATACAGCTCGTATTTATGAACTGATCTTCACGAAACTTCGTGGGTACCTTTGTTTTCACCTTGGGACAGGAATGAGTGTGTTTTGGGGTGCCTTTGTTATCACTGTGCTATGAGAACAAATATTTTGGGGTTCAGTCAGACCCACTCTGGGACTCAAAGATTTCTTTTCTAGTTTAGCATCTGACTGTCACCCACCTTTACAATACTTTACCTATACATTTGTTACAGGCTACGGTCAGTATTTATGTACAGGCCGTTACAATACTTTATATGTACCTTTGTTATCAGGTCATTACCTAGATGTTTGTCATTGCTGTGTCACATACTATACATGTACATGTCTTGACAAGTTGAGCTACAGTGTCATTGACACTTTCATTGAAATTTGTTTTTAAATATATTTTTTCAACTGCTTAATCCTTAAAGGCCTTGAGATTTTCATACATTTTTGCCACACCGTGACATTTAATGCTCTATGTCTTTGAAGTTGTGTCTACGCAAGTCTTGCAAGATTTGCCTAGAAACAACTGCTAATGTACTTAGAGTGTATCGAGCAAGTCTATCCAAACACAGCAAGTTTGAACACCTGTTCTGTTACAGTAAAAATTGACCAAAGTCAGAAATAGGCCCTTAACTCTTAACCCGTTGAGTATTTTGAAAATATTTTTCATTAAATCTAGTCTTGACTTCTCTGTAGCAGCCATGACTATATTTGATGAAAAATTCCTCTAAACTTATCTAATGAAATTATTGATCGGAAAGTTCATTCAATTTACATGGGATAAATTTGGTTAAATGGGCCCAAATTTCACTTATTTCAGTGGCAAGTGATTTTGTATCCTGGGCAGAAATATCCGCCAACAGCACGCAAGGAGTTAAAGGTTAATTTGTAGATTACACAGGCAAATGCAACCAATTTTATTAGATAAATGGTTAAATAAGAATTGAATAAAATTATCTGTTGCTTCATTGGATACAACTTAACACACCTCTTCACACATTTATACTCTGATAAAATGACAGAAAACTTATTGCAATTCTTTTAAGGTTTTATTCTTCCCTTTGAAAAATGGTTGCATTGTATAATCAGTCTGTCCATCCATCAATCCATCTGTCCATATGTCTGTCTGCCCATCCGTTAACGTTTTTGGTTTCCAACCGATAACTCCAGTTTGGAGTATTTGATCTAAACCAAAGTTGGTATGTGTATTTCCAGCCGGTAATACAGGCCCAGTGCGATTATGGGTTCTATCAAATTATTTCTACATGAGTTACGGTCCTTTTCAACTTAGAATTTGACAATTAACATTTTTGGTTTCCGACCGATAACTCAAGTTTGGATTATTTGATCTCATCAAAAGTTGGTATGTGTATTAGACAGCTAGTAATACAGGCCAAGTTCCAGTATGGGTTCTGTCCAATTATTGTTACATGAGTTATGGCCCTTTTTAGCCCGACTGTTTACATTAAGGGGTATAGTAATGACTTTTGTCCGTCCGTCCGTCTGTTAACATTTAGAGTTTTTGGTTAAAGTTTGTGGTTGAAGTTTTTTTTACTGAAGGTTCAAGTGTTTTTTTTTTTTGTTTTTTTTTCTCTTTTCCTGTTTAGTTGACATTTGGAGTTTTGGTTAAAGTTTGTGGTTAAAGTTTTTTATTCAACCTTCAAGTACAGGCTATACCCGGTAGTTCTTGTCTGATCATCACGAAATTTCATATGCAGGTTTTAGGTCATGTCTTCATGAGAACGTCCCCTTTTGGTCGTGATCGGTCAACCGGTATGGCTGCCCGAGCCCAAAACCCGAAAACCATTAGCACAGTCTACAGGTTGTATTTATGAAGGGATTTCATTGCAACTTCATAGAATGCCTCTGTATAATGCCTAGATGAGAACATCCCTGTTTGGGCATGATCTGTCAACCGTGATGGCTGCCCAAGCCCGAAACCCGAAAAACTTTTAGCACAGTCTGCAGGTCATGTTTAATATGGATGCATTTCGTTGTAACTTGATACGATGACTCCGTATGATGTCTACATGAGAATTTCCCCATTTGGGCGTGATCTATCAACCGTCACAACTGCCCGAGCCCAAAATCCGAAAACCTTTAGCACAGTCTACAGGTCATATTTATGGAGGGATTTCATTGTAACTTGACAGGTTGACTTCATATGTCAACATGAGAAAGTCCCCTTTTCTTCCCCGTGGGAACCCCGGGAAGTAAGCAGCACTTGTTTACTGTGGTAAACCAGTTCTGCTTTACTAGTAAAATAGGACCCAGTCACCAATGCTTGGGGTGAAAGTCCTCTAAAATGGGCAACATGTTGATCAACGATTGACTAAACTTGACTTCATCTCCATGTTGTGTCACGATTAGCCATGGTGCATAAATATGTGACGTTAACCACCAACAAACAAACAGTCCCCTTTTGGACGTGATTGTGCAACTTTGACGGCTACCAGTGCCCGGAACCCGAAAACCTTCAGCACAGTCTACAGTCATATTTATGAAGGGATTTCATTGTAACTTCGTAGGATCAATCCACATGATGCCCAGATGAGAATGTTCCCTTTTGGTTGCGATCATTCAACCATGATGGCTGCCCGAGCCCGAAGCCCGAAAACCTTTGGCACAGTCTACACGTCATATTTATGGAGGGATTTCATTGTAACTTGATCTTGATAAGTTGACTTCATATAATGTCTACATGAGAACGTCCCCTTTTGGGTAACTGTGACGGCAACAGGGGCCAGAAGCCCGAATACCTTTAGCACAGTCTACAGGTCATATTTATGGAGGGATTTCATTGTAACATGATAGGTTGACTTCATATAATGTCTAGATGAGAACGTCCCCTTTTGGGCAACTGTGACGGCAACAGAGGCCCGAAGCCCGAAAACCTTTAGAATATTCCACAGGCCATAATTATGAAGGGATTTCATTGTAGCTTGGTAGGGTGACTCCAAGTTTGTGGTTAAAAACCCAAACAAACACCACCACCCCCTACCCTCCACCCCCCCCCCCCCCCACCCACCCCCAATTAGGCTTTTTTTTTCCTTTTTTCTCCAATATGCATTTTGAACTATTTACAGTCACTCCCCCGAACACACCCCCACTCTCCCCAACCCCTCACCCCCACCCCACCTTTGTCCATCCATCTGTCGGTCCTTCCATCTGTCTGTAAACAATTGGTTTCCGACTGATAACTCCAGTTTGGATTATTTGATTTCAACCAAAGTTGATATGTGTATTTTCCAGCTAGTAATACAGGCCAGGTTTGAATATAGGTCCCACAACTCCCCTCCCCCCCCCCCCACCACCACCACCAGACACACACACACACACACGCACACACACACACACACACACACACACAGTCTTGTCTTCCCTACATACCAAGGTACCCCATTGTTTGTCCTTTGTGTGGACTAACGGTTTCTACCTCGTTTTGCCGGTACAGTTCTGGGAAAACAACCGAGGTAAAGGGTTTCTTTTGTCTTTTGTACCTCGGTAAGTCGAAACACGCAAACTCTTTTGTCTAGTTACCTCGTCAAGTTGGTAAGACAAACCCACACACACACACACACACACACACACACACACACACACACACACACACACACACACACACACACACACAGTCTTGTCTACCCTACATACCGAGGTACCCCATTGTTTGTCCTTTGTGTGGACTAACAGTTTCTACCTCGTTTTGCCGGTACAGTTCTGGGAAAACAACCGAGATAAAGGGTTTCTTTTGTCTTTTGTACCTCGGTAAGGCAAAACACGCATAGGCAATTATTCCCAAAATGTATTTTGAAGGATTGGGAGTTATTACATGCAAAAAAGAAAATTGACTCATACTTCCCAACATTGCTTTATGTACTGCATCTTTAATCCTTTACCTAACACAAGTTGAAGCCAACAGTAGAAATTATTTTTCTGAAACATCAGATTTTTTCATTTTTTACTTCTAACCATGGCTTATTAGTCCTTATTGGAACAAGCTCATCAAGTTTGTTCCATTAATAGGTCATGAAGTATGTTTTGAAGAAGAGAAATGAAAAAATAAAATTTGAATAGCAAATTTTGTAGATCATGAGTGCAGATATGGCAGATTTGTTAGGTAAACTGTTAACAAAAAATGGCTCCAACTATTTTGCGTTGAAGCATTGCCATTCCTAGGACAGTCGGGCTGCATGCGTGACATCACTCTAGTTGTATTTAGAATTTGACCATCTATTAACATTTTTGGTTTCCGACCGATAACTCCAGTTTGGATTATTTGATCTCAACCAAAGTTGGTATGTGTATTACCCAGCTAGTATTGGAGGCAAAGTTTGAATATGGGTTCTGTCCAATCATTGTTATATGAGTTACAGCCCTTTTCAACTTACAATTCAACCCTCTATTAACATTTTTTGTTTTCAACCGATAACTCGAGTTTGGATCATTTGATCTCAACCAAATTTGGTACAATTCAAAATGGCTAACAGGCATATTTAGCCACACCTGCCAGTGCTCTTAAGAATTTGTTTATGTAGTTTAATTTTTTATTTTCGCAAACAGGATAATCTAACTTCACTTACTGTACATATCAATATCTACATCCATCAGAGCACTTGCTGAAACACACCCCTTTCTCTCTATGCATTTGTATATTCTTGCCACCAACACAGGTAATCCCATCTACCCATACACTAGGACCATTCCAGTCATAGAGATTGGACTGTACATCATAATCAGTACTTAGTTAAAATAGTGGCATTTCTGACCATCTAATGGTAGGTTTTCTTTCATTGCAGCCCATTTTTTAAATATTTCATAGAGTATTAATTGGTTGAATACGAGAAGTCACTATCAGGGCTTTCAAAATAATGAGGTACCAGATCAAAAGCCAACATTTTCCTTCCTCATGTTCCATATTCAGTCAAATGCATATAATTTTTTTGCATGGAAATTTGTTTTATCACAGATTATTGGAGAGTGTCTGTGGACAGATTTTGAATAACAAATTCAGCCCACCCAGAATAAGCCCTCAACCAGTTAAATTTCTATAATTATGTTTTAGACATAACTTTTAACCCTGTATCCAACAAATCAGCCGCATCCACCCAATGTAATTTACAAATTGAGCAGTTGAAAAAAAATACTTTTCAGGAAATTTAACAAAACCATAGCATGTGACCCCATCATTGGAACAGGCTCAGGGAGCTTGTACCATTGAGGGGTTATATTATATGGTTTTGTTGAGATTTTGTGAGAAAAAAAACTAAAAAGTGATTAAAACAGCAAAAATTTGATATACAATGTGTTTGGTAAAGGATTAATCATTTCATTTTTCACCCTTAAGAGCATAATGCCAACTTTGATCACACTTTTGTCAGGATGTAGACTGTCAAGGGGTGGCAAAAATATGTAAAAATCTCGTGACGCTTAAGGGTTAAAGTAATGATCTCACCATAGTGTTTTTACATAATCAGTACATAGTTAATATACCTGTATATTTTTATACTATAAACCAATAGCCCAGACTAGCTGGTTCAAATTCAAAGTCATCAAGGGCCAAACACAAATTTTGAACCCCCCAATCCCCAAAATTTGCTTGCAGAACCAAAAATTAAAAGTCCTATCTGGTCCTCCATACTTTTCTCCCTGCACATGCTCAGTCACCAGGAAGTGACCGAAATTAGCGCCAACATCATTCTTTGTTTGACCCTAAAATAATAACAATGAAATGACATCTGCATTTTAAAATCTCCTTTTTTGAGGATGCCAGACACAAATCAATGCAAGAATTGGTGGATCCAAGGCTGTTATTGGATGATGGAAGTGTTCAATGATGGTTTTAGATGTTCAGGGCTGTAACTTTATATTAATTATAAAATTATTTTGTGTTTCCCACTTTTGGGACATACGCCGGACGTCATCATTTTTGATAATGATTATTCCACTGTTTGTTAAGTATTCCTTCCCTATCCTTCCATGAACCCTTCCTGTTAAACTCTTAAGCTTTTTGGGTATTTTTTATTGAAATTTTTTATTAAATTTCTTGGGAGTTTAACATGTATTACAGAATATTTATTCTGTTTTTCCCCATGGTTACGTCCTCACCCTAGGGGTGTTAGGTTGTTTAGTCTTGCATTTTTCTATCCGATGTATCGTTTTTTCTTCGTATGAAGATCTAGCTTTGCATCTGGTAGCATTGAAATTGGTTTCTGACTTTGGGCCTTTTTGTGTGCCTGTTGTCTTGTTTCCGTTTTTTTCATTGACGTTGTTTACATTGACAACGTCCTCACATATAGGTAGTATTTTATTTTCTATTACTGTAGAATTACTGTAGGATACATAGATTATTATTCCGGTAGAGTAGCTCAGTAAATTTGAATTTTGTCCACACTTGGGCTCTATCAGGATGCCCTTGGGCTCTTAATGTTTCCTTTGGGAACTTAGGCATTTTTCCAAAAAAAAAATTTCCAAAAATATTTTGAATTTAATTTTGATTGCTATTATTCATGTATCTTAATTATATATTTTGTTGTGGAGTTTGGAGGAGTGATATCGACTTTAGTTTCTGAGGCCAGGCCTATCACCACGTTATATAATTCATTTTTTCAGTTTCTATTTCAGAGGAACATGGTGATGATATTGTGACACCCATCCAAGTGTGCTACTGTCATCACGCTCCTTTGAGCAAATGGAGCTAGCTGCAGTGCTGATGATATGCAAGGGATATGGCCTCTAGTTAGTGTTCTTAATCTCTGGCAAGCAGCAAGCTCGACCAGTGAAGTGGTTACTCCGTCCGTGGGAGACGTGACACCGGGTAAATCCGTTGCGGTAGAAGGAAGTGTAGATGTGGGTAGAGCGAGCACTTAAATATAAATAAGCTCACCCAGTGATGACGGAAATAGGGGGCAAATAGGGAGGAAGTCAGCAAGTTTCTTGTTGGGAGGCTCAGCGAGGTCTAATAGACTGCGAACGGGAGAGGCCCCTCTCTAACCTAACAACATTTGGGGCCAAATGTTATGAGAAACTTGCACGAGCCGGCGCAAACGTCCGCCCACTGCTCGGGACGCTCTGTCTAGTCTGCAGCCGGGATCGGCTTCAGCCACGGCTTCCTCTACTACGTTTCACAAGCTGAAATGAAGTTTCTTGTTGGGAGGCTTGGCGAGGTTGATGAGACCGTGAGTGGGGGAGGTCCATCTTTAACCCAACAACATTTGGGGCCAAATGTTGTTATGAAAAACTTGCACGAGTCGGAGCATACGTCCGCCTGCCACTCGGGATGCTCCGTCCAGTCTGCAGCCAGGTTCAGCTTCAGTCGCAGCTTCCTCCGCTACGATATTAAAGCACACACGAGCAGGGTAGCTACCCGACTTTAGATATCCAGTCAGCTGCACGAAGACAGAGCCATTCTTCGCCCCTGAAGTCGGACCATCCGATAGCTAGTGATCCGAGGCATTGATCAACGGGATGCTCGGAGAAGAGATCTATCTCCAAATCTTTGTCCCAGGAGCAGCAAGCAATGGGAAAAACAGAAGACAGCTGCTCCTCAAACCATGGGAACGGACTTGCTGTTGCAGCTGCGCAGCTGTTAGCAGCATCCCAGCAGCATCCCAGTTAATGCAAGAGCAGCCTCCGGCAGACTCCAGTGTTGAGCTGTTGGATGGTGCTGGTCGGTCCGGCTTTTGTGCATGTAGAAAAAGCCAGAAGTTTCTCTAGGGGATGCTCAGCTAGATCTGGGGTCAGATCTCTGTTTGGAGAACCCTCTCCATCCTGTTAACAGTCGGGGATGACTGTGTTTGTTGTGAGAAACCATATTGAGTCGGAACCCGCGTCGAACGTTCCAACCACACTGCAGCCGGGGCCGGCGGCAGTTATGGCCTCTGTTTACATGGAAGCGCTAGAAAGAGGAGTAGTCTAGAAGTTTCTAAGCGGATACTCTATGAGATCTGGGGACAGATCGAGATTGCAGAGCATTTTTAGCTCACCTGACTTTCAGTCAGGAGAGCTATAGTGTTCACTCACCGTCTGTCGTCCGTCGTCCGTGAACATGGTGTTTGCATCTTCTCCTCCCAAACCGCTGAACCAATTTAATTGATATTTGAGATATTAGTTTGTTATGACATCGCAATTTGATTTTGTTCAAATCAAGTTGCCTCGCCCCTCGGTATGGCCGTGCCCTAAAAGTGTGCTTAAATCTTAAAAAATCTTCTTCTCATGAACCAGCAGTAGCAGAGACTTGATATTTGGTGTGCAGCTTCCTTTTGAGGTGTAGACTCAGATTTGTTCAAGAGAAGTTCGAGGAGCTGTATTTGCCTTCGTTATGGGAGGGGCAAGAATTTTCAGCCCGCCCAAAATTTCTTTTTTTCAAACCGAGAGGCAGATTTGAACCAAATTTGATATGAGGGCTTATTGGGTCATAAGTACTTAATTTATGCCCAAATTT
This sequence comes from Pictodentalium vernedei, assembly GCA_031216915.1. Classification (NCBI taxonomy): domain Eukaryota; kingdom Metazoa; phylum Mollusca; class Scaphopoda; order Dentaliida; family Dentaliidae; genus Pictodentalium; species Pictodentalium vernedei. The sequence goes on from CM062295.1 coordinate 623,653,511, forward strand.
TTTTATGAGGAATATTCTTTAAAAATCCTCTTCAGATCTACCAATCAGAATCTTTTGATATTTGGTATGCTTAGGGGGTGAGATTCAAATTTGTTCAAGCCAAATCCCTGGGTTCATATTTGGGCTCAATGTAGGAGCCCGAATTATAACTTTGTTCAAAATGAGGAATTTTCTTTAAAAATCTTCTTCTTCAGAGGGGGGGGGGGGGGGGGGGGGGGGGGGGGGGGATGGGGGGAGATAACTTTGTTCAATATGAGGAATGTTCTTCAAAAATCTGCTTCTTCACATCCACCCGTTAGAATCTTTTGATATTTGGTATACAGCATCCCACTGGAGGTGAGATTCAAGTTTGTTCAAGCCAAGTCCCTGGGTTCATATTTGGGCTTCCTGTAGGAGCCCGAATTATTACTTAGTTCAATATGAGTAATATTCTTTAAAAATCATTTTTTTCAGATCCACTGGTCAGAATCTTTGTATTTTTGGTATAAGCTTTTCTTAGGAGGGGCAGATGCAACGTGTTGAAATCAATTCCCTGGGTTGATATTTAGGCTACCATGTCAGGTGAGTGCCCTCAGGCCCCCTGGGGCCTCTTGTTTCATCCTGTTAACAGTCGGGGACGACTGTTTTGTGTTGTAAGAAACTTCAATGAGGAGGAGCATCCATCCTATGTAACGAGACAGGATGCCTCTTCAACCAGAGTTGGTTGTGGTTACGGCTTCCTCTTCTTCCATGGATATGCACGATAAGGGATAGATGCCTACAAGTTTCTAACGGAACGCTCGGCGAGGTCTGGTGCAGACTGCGAGCTGGAAAACCTTCTCCTTTCTGTCAGCAGTCGGGGTCGACTGTTTTTGGTGCGAGAAACTTTAGTGAGTTGGGATGCCCGTTAACACTTGCAGTTCGGGATGCTTCTTCCACACTGCAGCCGGATTCGGTGGTAGCTATGGCATCTTCCCTTGCTTCATTAATGAAGGGTGTTGACCACAGACTAGCTATCTGACTACGCAAGTTCAGGTTGATAGCTAGTCGTTTGAGACTAGTACTACCGTTTAACAGACTCTGACGGTGAGTTGTCAGACGGTGCTGCGTTGGTCCAGTCATCCATTCATTCGGATGGAGTTGACCATATTTGCGGATGGAACATTTGGATGGTGAGAGGGATATGGAGTGTGAGTCTTCATCTCTCACGGAAGGGCACTTTTAAGACTATGAAAAGTCTAATAAAGCTCTTGAGAATATTGTTCCATCTGAATAAGTCTGCTTTTAGATGAGCAGGCCGGGGATGAAAATATGTCCCTACCTGCATCATTTAATATATGCTCAGAAATAATGGAATGTGCTATTTCATTGAAAGGAGCAAATCTGGGCGCAATGTCCTAAGCAGATCACCTTACCAGAGCTATGGCGCAACGTCTCAATGGAAAGAAATATGAGGACATGGTTCCTCGCTAAGACTTCTTTCCAGGGCAGTCATGTATGCCACATACAACTCTGCACAGACAGTGAATTTGGAGTTGGTAAGACGTGATGCTGCCCTTGCGTTATCATCATTTATAGATGACAAGGTAAAAAGGTCTCTCTGAGTCGCTCCGGTTACCGGAAATATATTATTTGATGACAAGCTTACGTTGATATATGAGCAGGCTACAAGAAGTTTCAGTGCTCTGTTATTGAAGTCGCTATCTCATCAACACATTTCAGCAGACCGGGGTAAAGCGAGGCCTGTTCTGCTTCTAAGAAAGCATCAGGAGAATGTCTCGCGAGGGTACAATAACCCTCTTATATTTACTCTGGCAGTCATCATTAAAGCGATTCAGGAAAGGGGCACAGGTCTGATCAAGGCTATGCATCAGACCCCCTAGGCTGACAATTAATGGAAGGTTATCATCTTCACAAGAAACTGGATGTTAATCACAGAAATTCCTTTCAAAGAGAGTCGCTTCTAGTGGAGGTAAAGGCTCTCCTATTGAAGGGAACAATTGAGGTCAACGAGACAAGCTTCTTCATGGGGAGGATGTAGTTTCTCCTCCTGTAAGCATCATAAGTCGTACAGGTGATGGACATGATCTCTATTGCTTGCCATTTGACGGAAGATTATCAACTGCATGAGAAACTGGACGTTATTCACGGAAGTTCCTTTCAAAGAGAGTCGCTCCTAGTGGAGGTAAAGGCTTTCTTATTGAAGGGAACTATTGAGGTCCTCAAGAATAAATTTGGTTGCTTGCCACATGGTGGTAGGTTATCAGCCTCGCAAAAGTGGATAAATTGCGGAAGATCAGTGGATGAGAATGTAGTCTCGGCAGGCCTGCAGCTATCAGCCCGAGCAAGCTCCACTTACAAGAATACTTCTGAAACAAATCTTCCAAGAGAGGCTTTCCTTCTGGAGGTCAAAGCTTTCCTGTTGAAGAAAAGCATTAGACGTCGTCGAAATTATTCTCCAGTCTTTTATTATCACCTGTTTCTCGTCCTGAATCTCGATGGATAGTGCATAGATATACTGAGATTTGAGATATGGTTACAGCGGTCTTTTGGGAATAAAACCGAAAAAGATACTGTGCTTTTCGGTTTGTTTTTTCCTAGGTGTCATAGACTTGAGTCCTATTGTTACACCATAGTAGCCTAGCTAAAATCATGAGTAAGATTTTTTTCAGTATTATGCAGTGGCATAACTGAATTTATTATCTCTTGGGACTGCGGTCTCTTTGGGAATTCAGGGCTGTTTATATAGCGGATCTTCATTTCCTATCTTGAGCAGCGATAATTGTAAGTCTCCATTAAGTGAGCCTTCAGGGTCGCAACTTACACTGATATATCTGTCTTCATGTAGATGAAGACTTATAAGCTATGGCTAGCATTGTAAGTCTCCTTAGTGAGCTTCTAGAGCCACAGTTATCAGCTTTTAATGGTCTTCACGTACAGGAAGACCTTTAGCTGCTTCAGCTAGGCTGAGTTAGTTGTCCTATCGGACATGATACCATTTGTTAGAGGAGGTTATTCTCTTCAAACCGGTCTGGTTTATTGTGTGTTTTTTTGTTAATACTGTGTATTTGTTCATCATGTCTTTCTCTGCCCTTAGTGGCATTATGGAGTCGGTCAGACATGAGGGAGCCTTGCATTTCCTATACTATTTGTTGACTAACACAAGAACAATTCAAGTTATGCTGGTGAGGGGGGTTCGATATGATTTTGAATCCCCCCCCTCCCCACCATCAGTGTGTTAAGAGGCGATTACCGGGCAAGACGTAGTTTTCTTCCCATAAGCCTCATATGCATTTTAAGTATATACATGCATTTCATGACTTCTCGATTGGCAGCTGCGTCGTGTTCTATGGCGACCTCATGGGCACATCCACTTTTTAGTTGGTTTGTTTCCTGTGGTTGTTCGTCTATATGTCATATACGATCATATTATTCATCATCAATAAATTGCTATCCTTTGGGTACCTGTAAGGCTGTTTAGTCAGTTAACTGGTATTCAGATGATTACATGCGGGATTTCAATGCTCACATGCATAATAATAAGTGTATTATTAGGCAGATGCATTATATTATTGTATGTTATGGACCTTAGAAACAATGAAATATTTTGGGGGCGGTCCGTGATGAGTCTGTTAATCATAGCTCATTCCATTTCTAAATCCAGGTTTCTATAAATTTCAGTACCCAATCAAATATAACTTGTCTATACATTCTTGTATATTCGCACGTGTCTGGGAGCATAGATATCGGATAGAACATGTCTGGAAGTGTTATTTATTGTACACCTGAATGGGGTCGCCTGTGGGTTACCTCGGAAGTGTGTTTACTCTCCAGAGATTATCCATTGTGATTCTATTGAACATGTGTATATTGTATTTATTATATCACCGGTTTTTTACCTATCTACCTATGCCGACTCAGGTATACGTTGCAAGCGGGCGCTATTAATTACCAGGATTGCCGCGATAGCCTTAGTTTATCAAGTGGCGTTAAGCACCAATTTATTAATAATAATTAATATTTGGGTGTCTGTTCGACGAATATATATTGTTATTTGGTACCGCTTTTACTGATTCCAGAGCGCCCCCTCTTTCTTTTTGAAGATTCCTTCAAAAAGGGGGAGGGGGGATTTTTTAAATCTCCTCCGGCTTGATAAGTGTGTAACTATGAGTGAAGCTGTTTTGTCTGTAGATTATATCCTGGATACAACTTGTGTATTATTATATATGGCATATGTTTGTGGGGGTTAATCTCTCATTCTCAAATATGCCATTCTAATTTTTAGGGCTTAGTCCAGACTAGCCTTAAAAATTGGGAACTCATTACATCCAGTTAGCATAGTCATTCATGCTAAGAATACGGAATTACTTGAATTTGGCTCCTTATTATGATATGTCTTCTCTATTGCTGTACAGAGAGACATTCATGTAATTCATTTTAAATTAAATTTCCTTTCACCTTGGATTGCAGGCTTGGGAACTATGTTGGTCTGCTAATTCTGAAGTCCTAGGCCCTCCGCCTTTTTAATATTCACCTGGTCTGGACCATTGGTTTATAGTATAAAAATATGATATATTTAAAATAATTTGTATATTTCTTATACTTACCAATGGCCCAGATGGGTATGGCCCTCCCATGAGTGGGCACTCATACCTCCCCACTGAGTTATTATGTAGTACTCTCTTCTGCAAAGAATGACGTTGATGCCAATTCCGGTTACTTCCTGACGGCTGCACATGCACAGAGAGTAAAAGTATGGAGGACCAGATAAGACTTTTAATTTTCGGTTTTGCAAGCAAATTTTGGGGATTGGGGGGGTTCAAAATTTGTGTTTGGCCCTGATAACTTTGAGTTTGCACCAGCTATCTGGGCCATTGGTAAGTACAAAAAATATACAATTTTTTTTAATTTATCATTTTTTACCTTCTTGGGTTTGGTTTTCTTTCATTATAGCCCATTTTAAACTATTTTATGCATCTTTCATGGCATATTAATTTCAGCACGTATGTTTTAAAAATAATTTTTAATCATTTCGTTTTTAAAGTAATGTTCTCACCATAATGCTTTAATATAATTGGTATCTTTTATTGGGCAAATATGTTTTATTTTAAAAAAAAGATTGATAAAAAAACCTTGATTTCTGAGCTTTGTTTTTCCATCTGCAAGTGTTACTCTGCTATTTGTTTATCAACATTCATTCATGAGCAGAATAAAAGAATTTAGGCCCCACAAAGTAGATTTTCTGTTTCTCAGGCTATTTTTTGTAAAATTGCATGTGGGTGTGTGTTTTTTTTGTTTTATTTTTGTAATTATTTCTTTGTTCTTGGTTTATTTTATGTTTTAGGTTTCATAATTTACAGAATAGCATGGATGGTATTGTATTTCATCCCCTGAGTGCAAGAAAGCTTTGCAGTGCTAAAGCATTGCAAAGCCTTGTGCATTCAAGGAACAAATTTATCAATTTTATTAACTTGGTTAAAATATCAAACATAAACCATTTATTTATTTTTTTAAAGTTTCCATTGGTTATAAAAAGAGAGCATGTGGCATCCAAAAGGACCATAACTCACTTTTTAGGCCTTAACCCTTTTACCTAACATCAAAAGCAGACGACACTTGCAAAAAAGATTCTTGAAGAACTATTTTTTGTCTCAAAAACATAGGTTATGTCCCCTCATTGGAACGAGCTCAATGAGCTCATTCCAACAAGGTGTCATAACCTATGTTTTTGAGACAAATAATGAAAATTAATTGGCGATTTTTGAGAATCGTGCTGGCCAGTTTTGGCCGTTACGTTGGGTAAAGGGTTAATACAGCTTTATATTCATATTAAGTACCACATCACTTAGTTTTGTTTATTATATAAGGCTGTGTCTGATTTGACCGATGTATTGGAAATTCTGCAATTGTAGCTTTAACTTATATCTATCAATGTCTCAAGTATTTCACATCCATGCTCTTTCTCCAACTTGATTTGCTTCAAAGAAAATTGTTTTCAAAGCCACAGAACACAATTTCTTCTAGATAGAAGTGGTATGAAGAGGTAAAATCCAACACAATAATGTAATTTATTTTTATCTATCTTCCATATGTTTTTACTTGACCACTTGCAGAAAATTGACCATTAGCTCATTCCACCATCTCACAAGTGTCAACTTTACTGCAGTTAGCTCCTGTGATAACTAAATGAAGACAAGTGAACATGATATTGTATCATCATTATCAAATTTACAGTCATAATTTTGAGTGACAGAAATGGGTTCAGTTTCTGAAAGGTTTTTGTTTCTTTTTCTTAAGGTACCAAAAGCAGAATTGCCAATGACAGAATTGAAGAAACGTTATCCAGATATCAGAGGATTTCATTTTGTTAGTTCAGTAGAAGGAATTGTGAGTATTATTTTATATCCCTACCATAAAATTGCTAGGGGCATGTTGTGTTACCCTTGTCCATCCATCATTCCATATTTCTGTCATTCGGTCATTCCATCTTTCTGTCATTCCATCATTTCGAAATAACAGTTTTCTAGACTGTTTTTCAGCTTTTATTGAGATAATTGGTTGATTTCTGGTGTGTGACTTTGGCATAGGGATCAACAAATTGAGGTTGAATTTGGTCCCAATTGGATCATGTTTTGCTGAGTTATTAACTTTGAATGATGTGAAGATTCAGAGACTCAGTTTTTCAGACTTTTTTGGCTCATGGGGGCATACATGTCATACTGACAAGTCTAGTTTTGGTCATGTTATCCAATAAAATTCATAAAGTCATTTTTAGGGGGTTTATTCTTAAGTGGTAAAAAGTTTTGTTTCTTGATCCTATAAATGTATTAATTCTTAACCTGCAGTGTATTTTCAAAATATTTTTAATAAAATCTGTCCATTGCTGCTTTGAAGCAGCCATGACAAGATTTGATGAAAAATTCATGTAAATTTAACTTAAGAAATCATTGGTCAAAAAGTCCAATCAATTTACACAGAGAAATTTGGTTAAAGTTACCCAAATTATACTGAAATTTCAGTGGTAATAGATTTCCTGTCCGGTCAGGAATATCTGCCAGCAACATGCAAGGAGTTAATTATAAATCTACATTATTACCACTTTAGAGGGTGCTCTTGAGTGCATTAAAACAATTTTGTTTTTGCAAAAAAATCACTTTAAAAGGGGGGTGGGGGTGGCTGTTATCAGATTTTTTCTGAATGGTAATAATAGTATTAACATGATTATCTCTGGTGCCATGGTTTATCAGTGGTGCTACAGGAATGATTAAGAGCCCTCGACTCAGTCTTGGGCCTTCATATAAGTCCTTGTGCTGTTAATCATTCCTATCAGGTCTTTAATCAACCATAACGCCCTTGAAAATCATGCTGTTGTCATATTGGCTAAAATTAATTCTTTCAAAACTTTGATGAGTTACAAATATTATAAAAATTTTGATATGTGAAAAACAAATGTTAAATGACTTAATGGTATCCTGTAGTGAACATTTTAAGTCCAAGCATCTGTATATAAAGTGGCGTGCATTGTATGTATGTATTCACAACTTCTTAGAGATGGTCTGAGCTGCGAGGATGAAATTGTCGAGAGTTGCTGAGGATATCTCGAAGAACTTTATGCACAATAATATTTTGTCATCAAAAGAAGGAATGTTGGTATGCTAAATGCTTTGTCATGTCCATGCGAAAAGAAGATTCACCATGATGAAATTTAAATTTGATCTTGTGAAGGTGGGTTCAGTTGAATGGGGCAGAAATATGGTTTTCTACATATATATATATATAGGACGTCCATACTGGAATGGTCAGACAATCAAAAAAAGAAGATTTTCAGGAGCAAAGGTGGAACTTGATCTTGGGAAGGTGGGTTCGATTGAGCCTAATGGAAATATGGTTTTCTAATATGGTGCTCTACATTTACAAACCATCTCGATGATTGAATACTTACTCTGAAAGCTGATAGAATAAAGTCTCCACTGCAGTCTTATGTACATGCACACAGGTCAAAAAACAAGTATATTAATAAACCTCCAGTGTTTCAGTTCTGCCATGGTATTGAGTTAACAAACTAGAGCTGGTCATCACCAGAAGCTAATTTTGTCCACGCAGTCCTACCAGATTTATTGCCCTTGTAGGAATTTGAAAAATAGTAAAATGAACGTTTTGCATTATAACTCTGGCATTGGTTGTTAGATTTTGATGTTCTTTGTATGTTGATAGAACAGCATGGGAGACATGATATCCACATATTTCAGGTTCTCTACTTACTTTTCTACCAGAGTTATGGCCCTTGTTACACTTAGGAAAACTCTCTGTACGAACGTTTTGTATTATAACTCATCATTTGTGTGCAGATTTTAATGTCCTTTGGTGTGGTGATAGAACCATTCTGGGGGAAAGGATATCCACATATTGCAGATTACATTCTAGCACACTTACTACTTTTATGCCCCTTTTTAGACTTAAAAAAACTGTCCATGTGAAGTTTTTGCATTGTTTTTTGTCCATGGGAATAATTCTTGTTGATTGACAGCAGAAAACTGAATAATGCTTGTATTGCCCATGTTGACATTGCAGGAGGGGGCATAGGCAAATCTTCATATTGCACTATTTCTTGTCATTTCATCTCTCAACTCCTGACTCGCTATCATTGATTAAAGTACGCATTTAATGCTTGTAAAATGGATCAGATCAGATTATAAAGTTTGTTTTTTCTAATACGTTTTTTTTGGTCTTCACCAGGGTGTTCAAGAATTAGAGAAACAACTGATGGAGGTCACACTTGAACAAAAGTATATGAATGAGAAAATTCCCCAGGTCTGGTTGAATCTAGAGAAGAAGATTTTGATGTTAGTATTATTTACTTTAAAATGGTTCATCAACATATAAAGGACTGAATAATTTATGAAAAATTCCCCCACAGCGTCACCTTCAAGTGGAGATGCTTAGCAGCGATTTCTAATCAAATCAAGCTAAGACATGACAAGAAATTACGTCCAAAGTAGTACACGTAACCCACTTAATTGGATATCTCTTAATTGGATATCTCTTAATTGGATATCTCTCAATTGAATATCTCTTATTGAATAATCCTTTTAATTGAATATATTTTCCAAACCCAACAAGTACAAATTTGGGCTGTTTATTGAAATATTTGTTATCGAGTAAACTCCTGTTAATTGAATAAAAAACTGACAATATGTTGAGAATTACCTTGACAAATTCCCCCATTTAGGCCTAAAAAAAATTAAAAATCTGTTTCTCAGGCCCTCCCACATGGTCCTTTTGGCTGCCGCATTCTCTCTTTTTATAACCAATGTAAACTTAAACAAAATAAAAATTAAATAGTTTATGCCTGATATTTTACCCAAGTTAAAAAAATTGATAAAGTCGCTTGAGTGCAGTAAGGCTTTGCAGTGCAAAAGCATTGCAAAGCCTTCTTGCTCTCAAGGGACGCCTACAACATAAACCAAGAATATGAACTTTTGATGACAAAGAAATAATTGCAGAAATAAAAAATAAAATAAAAAACTGCTTGCCTGTATGCAGTTTTACAAATAATGACCTGAGAAATAGAAGATCTACTTTGTGTGGCCTTATTGACCTATTTTGCCTCAGTACACCCATTACAGGCATTTAATCTATTATATCTTGTATGATGGAGCTCCATGACTAGTTCAGTTGTAATTACAAAAGAAGACCAAGTTTGATTTGTCTTTACAGTGGAACCCTGTTAATTCAATAACCACTTTGCCCATGAAAATTATTCAGTTAACAGGTGTATTCAATTAACATGACTTTGATCACTTCCCTTTATTCAAGAGATAGAGGTTCATAGTTTGATCCTGCCAGGGGTAACTGTGTTGTATCCTTGGGCAAAGCACTTAATCTCAATTGCCCACATGCCCACATGGGGCCACAGAGGCGCTATGTATTAAGGCATACTGCACTTCAATGGTGAACCTGTCTTCAACCAATGCTAACCCTGCTTGTGTGGAGTTAGCACGTTGGGGAGTAGGACAGTTGCTCGCCATTGCTTAGTGGTTATCACTGGGTATTCTGGTTTCCGCTACCCATAAAACTGTCTGACACGAGGTGATGCTGTCTGTTAAAAGTGTTGTTAAAGTCCAATAAAATAATAAAATAAATAAATTCTAGAGAAAAACTGAGCATTTACTGTAATACCCCCACAAAACGAAGTTTGGGGGGTTATTATTATAATCCCTGATGGGTATGGGTGTGGGATGGGAAAATCTCGCCCTCGGGACAAGATATTTGGTTCAGACACTCGACAAGCCATGAGGGCAAGATATTTGGGCCAGACACGAGGCCTGTCGAGTGTCTGGACCAAATATCTTGTCCCGAGGGTGAGATTTTCCCATCCCACACCCGTACCCACCAGGGATTATTTTTCTCCCTCTACCATACAGCGGTTACGTTAGCCAGGGGTAATTGGCGGTCACGTGCTGATATAATCAACTCATTTGGTATTCGTTGTTTTGAAAAACTAATGACTCCATTGGAAAGAGCATGCAAAAGTTATGTATATACCAAAGGTATATACTATGAAATCAATTAGGAACGGTGGCATCTTGGGGTTTAAAGAGTTTTAGAGCAAAAACTTTGATCACATGGCATTCCGATGACGTCAATATGAATTAGTTGGTAGCAAGAAACTGATATGATATGCATAACGTCATAATAAGGTTATAAATTTATAACGTCACGTGGGTGGGGTGGGATACATCTGTCTCTCCCTGCTATCTCACCCGGGACACAGGTATATTACACATGCAGTGGGGGGAGAAATAGGAGTCAACTTGTCTGTCAGTCGGTCTGTCGTCGTCAGCGGTCTGCTGCACATGTAAACTTGTGGAGCGAACTACTTCCACAGTTTTAGCTGCATTTTCATGAAATTTCACGAAAATGATCAACATAATAAGGGGAAGTGCGTGGCATAATATTTTTATACAACAACCAATGGCCCGGACTAGCTGGTGCTGACTCAAAAATTAATCCAGGGCCAAACACAAATTTTGTTCCCCAATCCCGAAAATTTGCATGCAAAACAGAAAATTCAATGTCCTATCTGGTCCTCCTTACTTTTAACATCTGTGCATGAGCAGTATCCAGGAAGACACCAAAATTGGTGCCAACCATCATTCTTTGTTTGGCCCTGAAGTCAGCAACAATGAACTGACATCTGTGCTTTTAAATCTCATATTTTTACACAAAAACCCAATGGCCCAAACTAGCTGGTGCTTAACTCAAAGTTATCAAGGGCCAAACACAAATTTTGAATCCCCCAATCCCCAACATTTGCTTGCAAAACCAAAAATTAAAAGTCCTATCTGGCCCTCCATACATTTACTTTCCGCGCATGCACAGATGTCAGGAACTGACCAGAATTGGCGCCAACATCATTCTTTGTTTGGCCCTGAAGTCAGCAACAATGAACTGACATCTGTGCTTTTAAATCTCATATTTTTACACAAAAACCCAATGGCCCAGACTAGCTGGTGCTTAACTCAAAGTTATCAAGGGCCAAACACAAATTTTGAATCCCCCAATCCCCAACATTTGCTTGCAAAACCGAAAATTAAAAGTCCTATCTGGCCCTCCATACATTTACTTTCCGCGCATGCGCAGACGTCAGGGACTGACCAGAATTGGCGCCAACATCATTCTTTGTTTGGCCCTAAAGTCTTCAACGATGAACTGACATCTGTGCTTTAAAATCTCCTTTTATGAGGATGCCAGATGCAATCAATGCAAGAATTGGTGGAAACAAGGCTGTTATTGGATGAAGGAAGTGTTCAATGGTGGTTTTGAATGATCAGGGCTGTAACTTTATAATATTTATAAAATTATTTTTATGTTTCCCAATTTCGGGACATATGCCTGACATCATCATTTTTGATAATGATTATTCCACTGTTTGTTAAGTATTCCTTCCCTATCCTTCCATGAACCCTTCCTGTTAAACTCTTAAGCTTTTTGGCTATTTTTTATTGAAATTTTTATTAAATTTCTTGGGCGTTTAACATGTGTTACAGAATATTTATTCTGTTTTTCTCCAGGGCTATGTCCTCACCCTAGGGGTGTTAGGTCATTTAGTCTTGCATCTTCTATCCGATATATCAATTTTTCTTCATATGAAGATCTAGCTTTGCATTTGATTGCATTTAAATTGTTTCTGACTTTGGGCTTTTTTGTGTGCCTGTTGACTTGTTTACATTGACGTTGTTTACATTGTCAACTCATATATAGATAGTTTTTATATTCTATTACTATAGAATTACTGTAGGATACATGGATTATTATTCCGGTAGTGTAGCTCAAAAAATTTGGATTTTGTCCACACTTTGGCTCTATCGGGATGCCCTTCGGCTCTTAATGTTCCCTTTTGGAACTTGGGTGTTTTTTCAAAAATTTTTGTTTACAGCGTACATCAGGAACCAGGGCAGCACTCATTCGATTTTGTTATGCGAACTAATGGAGAAGATTCTTCTATACATCATGAATCATCATGTTCTGCTTTCTGTCCGTCATATACCAGGTGGTCTGAATGTAATAGCAGACTTGCTTTCTCGGAAAGGTCGCCTGTTGCCATCGGAGTGGACGCTCAACAAGTGAGTATTCAAGCAGATTTGCTATCAGTGGGATCGCCTCATGATAGATTTGTTTGCGACACACCTGAACAATCAGTTACCGACATTCGCGTCGCCATGTCCAGACAATCGAGCGTATGTAGTAGACGCTCTGTCGATCTTATGTGATGGAATGATAGGATATGTGTATCCTCCAACTCCGTTGATTCAGCAGATTCTGTTAAAGATCAAACAGTCTCATTGCAAAATTCTACTAGTAGCACTTCTGTCGTCACAGAAACCGTGGATCAATCTTCTCAGGTGTCTGTTATGGGACATTTCCCGGAAGCTTTCTCCACGAGAGGACCTTCTTTATCAGGGGAAGTCACGTGCACTGCATCACAACCCGGAAGGTCTCAACCTTCACATATTTCCATTGTGCGGTCCTTCTTGCATGGAAAACAGTTTACAGGACCAGCAGTGGACGCAATATCTAACTGCAGGAGGTCCTCCTCTTTGTTGAACTACACAGCGAAGTGGAAGGTTTTCTTCCGTTGGTGTAAGGATCAATTGATAGACGTTTATGATCTGTCCATACCAAATATTGCCAGTTTCTTGGTCTACTTGTTTGACGTTCTCAACCTACAGCCCAGTCACTATTAAGAGCTATAGGTCTAGGTTATCAGACACTTACGCTCATCATGATAACTTGGCTATTGGATCTAATGCTTCATTGTCCAAGCTGGTTAGAAATTTCTCTGTTAATAGACCTACAACCCTCAGATTAATTCCTAAGTGGAATTTGGCTTGGGTTCTGTTAAAGCTCAAAGAAGCTCCGTTTGAGCCATTGGATGTTGTAGAGTTCAAATTCTTGACCTATAAAACAGCATTTCTCTTAGCCTTTGCATCTGCTAGAAGTGTTAGTGAACTTTATGCATTATCAGTTGATGATTCTCACTACCATTGTGTGGGAAATATCATCACCCAAACTACGGAAGTGGGATTTCTGGCTAAGAATCAGACTCCAGATAAACGGCCTGAGCCTATTACCATTAAGGCTCTACCGTCCTCGGACAACCGAAGACCTCTGCTGTGTCCAGTCAGGGCTATGCACATATATTAACGTCGATCACATTTTATAAGAAAAGGAAGAAAACGTTTCTTTCTTTCATTGATTCCTAACAGGAAAGATATTTCTGTTCATTCAGTTGCTAGATGGATTCAGCTGGCAATACGCATTGCCTATGAAAATCTATATTTTTATACTGTACCAATGACCCAGACATAGCTGGTGCTAACTCTTAAAATATAGGGCCAAACACAAATTTTGCCCCCCAATCCCCAAAATTTGCATCTAAAACTAAAGAAAACATGTCCTGAAAGGCCCTCCACACTTCGCCCCTACTGCCCATGCGCAGTGTCAAGGACGTTCCGAAATTGGCGCCATTATTCATTCTAAGTTTGGCCCTTCATCAGTTAACATCTGACTGATCTTTGTGCTTATAAATCTCAGTTTAAATGATGCCAGACACATAAATATTAGTGAAATGGTGATTCTAAGGAGGATAGAGAAGGAGGAGAGGAAAAGAATGTGTGACAGAATATTATCAGGGCTGTAACTTAAAATTTTTTAATGAAATTATGTTAAGTTACCTATTTTCAAGGCAGCAGCCATTTTGTTGTCATTCTGATTATTTAGTTACACTGTTTTTTAAGTGTTTTCCTCTCTCCCTGTCCTTTAAGTTCCCCCTTGCTATTCTCCCATGCTTTTGGCATAGTTTTTGTAATTATTATTACTAAATTTTCTTGGGAGTTTTAGCTGAATAACAGAATGAATTCTGTTCTTTCCCCAAGTTTACGTCTTCACCTACGGGTGGTTAGGCGTTGTGTTCTTCATCTACCATCTGATGTTCTGCAGTTTCTTCCCTGGAAGTCTCTGTTTTGCATCAGATAGTGTATTTTTGGTAACTGATTTCGGGCCTGGGTGCCTGGAGTCTTATTTTAGTGTTTTTACACTCATTGTTTACATTTACAACAGCCCTCTGTGTGAGGGGGGGGATTTCTAAAAAATAATATCTTGATGTTATTTTAATCATAACTAGATACATTATTATTGTTCGTAAGTGTTGAATAAATTGTTTAAAATATTTTGAAAATTTTTGTCCACACTTAGGCTTGGGATCCATTGGGGCTCAACGTTACTTTTCAGAAACTTGGGCTGTTCTGAAAAAATATTTTTTCAAAATATTTTGATTTCAATTATTTTTTCTATATTAATGGATCATATTATTATTATGTATTTTGATTGCCAGGGGTTAGTGCGAGTACCAGGCCTTGTTTTCTTTTCACATTGAAAGGATATTGATCAATTGTTTTAAGAGGAAGTCTTCCTCTGACTTTATTATCATTCTATATGTGGTCAGTGTACTCGCATTAACTCCTGTTCTGTATCGTATGATTTCGATGACAATATGGGAAGCGTATGTCACGGTATGTTGTTGGGGATTTGGACACTCCGGTCCTTTCCCCGCAGGGTCACTCTACTTTATCAATTTCTATTTCAGACGATCAAGATTAGGGTGATGTATCTGTGATGTCTTCCAACAGTGTGCCTCCGTCGTCACAATTAATGAAGGGCTAGCGGAAAAGTGCTCATGTAAATACGCCAATTGCCTAAGAGGACCCTAGTAGGTTCGACGGCCTTTGACGTCCGCTAGCTCGCCCGGTGTAGCGTCCATTCACCGAATGGTTCGGCAGCCGGGTTCGTCCGTTGCAGTCTAGAAGGAATTTTGGGGTGATGCGAGCACTATAAATTAACCTAATGCACACCCAGTGACGGCGGATCGGAGGGAGAACGCAGGAAGCCTTTTAGTCCGGTTCATAGCTCTTTCCGGTCCATCCGGACGGCAAGCGAGAGAGGCCCCTCTCTCGTTCAACAACATCTGGCCCCAGATGTTGTGGTACAAAATGTGTCGCAAGCGGAGCATACGTCCGTCGCTCGGGACGCTCCGTTGTATAGGCAGTCCGCTGAGACTGCTAAGGCTTCCTCTTCTCGTCAGCGCACACGACCGCACCTTGGCTGCGTGACCGCCGATATATTACCAGCTTCGCCGATCAAGGATTCTTCGGCGACCAGGTCACACCATCCGGTAGCCAGGGACACGAGGCCTGCAGACTCCGGACGTTCGCATAGGAAGTGTGCGGGAGTCAACGTACACGGAGCTTCCGGCGGCAATGCATCGTAAGACCGCTACTGCACAGGCCTCGGGAACGGACGTGCTTTCCTTAATAGCACAGTTTATCGCAGCATCCCAGCATAAACTGAATCTGTCGCATATATTTTATCCGACGATGCTGGGTCGGGACGCTCCGCGGAAGCGGGTACGGACGTCCGAAAGTTTCATCCGGTCCGACGGGATCCCGAAAGGGATTCGGAGGATTTCGAGCTTTCCCTTTCGGAACAACATGTGCTGTTGTGTATGTCATCTGACTTGGTCTTCTACAGCTTCTTTCGTCGGACCAGAATGCTGCGATGCCGGATAAGAAACTGATAGCGTCGGTGGACTTAGAAATTTTTGGTTCGGTTCAGGGACATCGTCCCTCAGTTCCGACATAGTCCAATAATGTCACACAAACTTTCGAATTATTGAACGACGCTATATATATTATTATTTTATGCTTGCTAACCAAGCATTTCTGGTTTCTTGTTCGAAGAGTTATGGAGATGTCTTTCAAAAGTGTGCCTCTGTCGTCATAGTTAATGAAGAGTTAGCGGCAATAAGTGCTCATGGAATATGTCTATCGCCTACGGAGTGACATTCGCTAGCTCACCCGGTGTAGCGTACATTCATCGAATGGTTCGACTGCCGGGTTCGTCCGTTGCGGTCTAGGAAGGAGATTTGGGTGATGCGAGCACTTTAATTACTTTAGTACTCACCCAGTGACGGCAGATTGAGGACAGATCGGAGGAAGCCTGTTAGTCCGGTTCCTGGCTTGTCCAGGTCCGTCCGGGCTGTGAGCGAGAGAGGTCCCTCTCTCGCCCAACAACATAGGGGACCGCATGTTGTGGTTCAGATATTTTACATTCGGAGCATATGTCCGTTGGTCGGGACGCTCCGTTATATTGACAGTCCGAGAGACTGTCTTTAATGCTTCCTCATCCTCACAGCAGGGCACACGACCGCACATTGGCTACGTGACCTCGAGTATCCGATCAGTTTCGGCATTCAGTGATTCCACGGCGAATAGGTCGCGCCATCCGGTAGCCAAGGGACACGAGGCCTATACACTCCGTTCGCTCGCATATTGGTAGTATGCACAGGGTAACGATCACGGAGCTTCCAGCGGCAATGCATCGTAAGACCGCTTCTCCTCAGGCCTCAGTGACGGACGTGCTATCCGAGTTAGCACAGTTGTTTCGCAGCATCCCAGCAATTGACAGTTTCTCGGTCGAATCAGGAATTATCCGTCGGCGCTGGGTCGGTGCGGTCCGCGGTTGCATCAGCTACGGACGACCGAACGCTTTATAGGGTCCGACAGGATGGCGAAAGGGATTCGAAAGATTTCGAGTTTTCCCTTTAGTAGTATCGGAAGATGCCTTTCATATCTTCTGGCATTATCTTCCAGTGATTATTATTTCGGACTTCATTGCTGCGATCTTGGATAAGAGACTCATAGCGTCATTGGACTCGGATTTTTCGATCGGTTCAGGGACATTGTCCCTGACTTACCGACGCAGTCCAATATTGTCATTACAACATGTGTTTTATTTTTCGACGCTATATATATATATATACAAGCCTGCTACTAAGCATGATAGTTTAGTTTCTTGTCCGCGTTGCTCATTTCTGCCATTTTATCATTTATACAAATAGTTTATTTTGGCAGAGCAGGGCATACCGAGAGTTCATATGCGTCTAGACGGTGTGAAAGACTGCATATATTCTTTTTCGCCGTTTATGTCTTTTCCAATTTCAATGTTGGGAACGACATTATGTATAGTAGACTTAACTTAGACGCTTTATTATACGTAATCCGCCTTACTCAGGCGTTATCATTACGTCTTCAAGAAAAGATTTACGGGATATTATTCTCAATGTAATTTCTTTTGAGGGCAGTAGTTTGTTCACGTATAACTCCGCCCTTCAGTGGCTGATTGGAGTTAGTTAGACGTGACGCAGCCCTAGCTACATCCACACGCGTGGATAGTAAGGTTAAGAACTCTCTCAGAGTCGCTTCGTTCTCGGAGGAGCTTCTCTTCGACGGCAACTTTTCGGCAATCCATGAATTGCTTGATTTACACGTTCTCTTGTCTATCTAGTGTTACAAGAGATTCAGACTGGGGCAAACATTCGGTGGTTGACTCAGAGAGTGCCGCCGCAGTTGCCGGACCCGAGTGTGGCTGTTATGACGGTTGCCAGTCAAACAGATTGGGATATAATACTGATCCCTACGGATTCGAAGTGCCAGGGTCTTTGGGTTCCGCAGTCTTTTAGCAATCAGTTTAACTTCCGCGGAATAATGTTTTTTAGGCTTGCTTTATGTCATTGCATGAACATTATTCAGAAACGCATGCCCAAATTCCTGTCCTTTAATTCGACAGTAGTGGCGTATCTCCGGAACCAGGGAGGCACTCTTTCGTTTCCGTTATTCAATTTAATGGAAAGAATCCGTCTGTTGGTTATAGTACACCAAGTTCAGTTTTGGTCCGTCACATTCCGGGTCGTCTGATTGTTTTATCGGACTCCCGTTCTCTTACGGGTCGCTTGTTGCTGTCAGAATGGACTCTCAACAAACAAGTATTCAATCAGATTTGCTATCTATGGGAGCGCCCAATGATGATTTATTTATGACACAGCTTGCTAATCAATTGCAGACGTATGTGTTGGCTTGTCCAGATCTCTGAGCTAATATTGTTAACGCTCTATTGATCTATAGGACGGAATGATAGGATACGCGTATCCTCCGGCGCTGTTGTTTTAGCAGGTATTGCTAAGATAAACAACCACAATACATTTCTGTTGATAGCATCTCTATCTTCACAGAGATCATGAGTAATTTACTCTCTTGTCTACTGTGGGTCTTAACGTGAAATCTTCCTCTATGTGAGGATCTTTTTCACTGGGTAAATCGTGTCATCTTTATCACAACCAGCAAGGTCGCAACCTTCATGTATTCCGTTGTGTGGTCCGTATTGCATTATAAGCACTGTACTGGACGAGCTTTGGACGCGATTTCTTACTATAGGAGATCCTCTTCTTCGCTATTCTATGCGGCTAAAGTGGAGGCTCTTCCGTCGTGGTGTAGGGATCATTATGTTCATATTGTTGATCCCTCCATACTACTCATTGCTATTTTTTAGTATACTTGTTTCACAAGATCTACTGCAGCCTGTTATTATTTAGGTTATAGGTTTATGTTACCTCATACCTATGCACTCTACGATAGTTTACAATTGAGTCTTTTGTCTCTTTATCTAAGTCAGTTAGTAACTTTTTGATAAATAGACTTAGAATCTTTAGATTAAATTCCTATACGGATTTTAACTTCGGTTCTTATTTAGCTAAGTAATCATTTGAGCCTCTGGAAACAGTAGTTTTCAAATTCTGACCTTTTAGACAGTAATTCTGTTGGTTTCTCTTTTACTGTAGAGTCAGTGAGTTTCATGCACTATCGATGGATGATTTTCACTTTCATAGTTTCGGAATCAATACTTCCGTTACTATTTAGGTTGGATTGTTGCATAAGAGTTAGGCTCCTATTATCCGGAACCTATTATTTTAAGGTCCTTCCGTCTTCGTATGGGCATAGGCCTTTACTCTTTCCGGGTACAGTTTATGTATTTATAAACAGATATCTGTTTATTACATAGGGCGTAAGCTTCTTCTGTCTTTGATGTCTAGTAGAAGGACGTTACGCTCCATTTTATTGTTAATGGATTCTATTAACTATCGGTACTGCTTATGGTATATCATTGACTTAGCAGTTGTGCTTAAGATTTCGGCTCATGAAGTAAGAGTTCTTCTACTTCTTGGGCTTACATTAATAGTGTCGCTATTATAGATTTTTGAAGGCCGCTCATTGCGCTCAGCCATCCACATTCATGAATTTTATCTTAGAAATATCGAGTCCATTTCTGGAGGCCTCTATTGTTAGGTCTATTATCTACTGCTCAGAATGTCATTCACTTAACAGTTGCTACTATAGCTAGGTAGGCTGTCTGTTTCGGCAGTGTCTCCGTTCGGCTGCCCTCTACGCTCTGGGCTATTTGACCCAGGGCAAGAAAAAGGGGGGGGGGGGGGGAGGGTGTTCCCTTGGGTCACCTGCTTTACTATGAAAACAAGGGGATACCTCCTCCGGAGTTAGTAATTCTGAGCTGTTATTGTGATGGTTGTTTAGTGAGAAGTTTAGGTTTTTAAAATTCATTCAAGTCTTAGTTTTTAAAGTATAGCTTTTGAATATTGCATATGTCAACGGACATGATTATGCAATCCTCAGACACTTTTAGGAGTATAAGAGTCTCTATTCTCTAGACTTACTTTATTTATTGGCTTACTTTAAAAATTATTAGTATAAGGATTATATTGGATATTAATAGAGTACATGGATGTATGAAGCTCAATTTTGGAAGGTGTTGTATCTTTCTAATTTATCATAAATAAGAAAGATACATGTAAGGCCTATTACTTCTTTTTCCCTACAGGGGATGACTCTATTTTATTTTATTGAGCGTATTCCATTTTGCTCTATGTCCTTGGCCCTCCAGCCTTTTTACTATTCAGCTATGTCTGGGTCATTGGTACAGTATAAAAATGTTAAAAAATTTATAGTAATTTATATATTTTTTATACTTACCAATGACCCAGACGGGGATGGCCCTCCCAGGAGTTGGGAACTCTTGCCTCCCCGCTGAGTACATAGCGCTTACCAGGCACTGGTTATTAGAATGATTAATGGCGCCAATTTCGGAACGTCCTTGACACTGCGCATGCGCAGTAGGGGCGAAGTGTGGAGGGCCTTTCAGGACATGTTTTCTTTAGTTTTAGATGCAAATTTTGGGGATTGGGGGGCAAAATTTGTGTTTGGCCCTATATTTTAAGAGTTAGCACCAGCTATGTCTGGGTCATTGGTAAGTATAAAAAATATATAAATTACTATAAATTTTTTAACTTTCGGATCAACTTTCTGTAAATAAGATGTCAGCGCATGAAATTAGAGCGCTTTCCACTTCTTGGGTCTTATTCTAGCAGTATAGCCATTACTGATCTCATGAAGGCTGCGTACTGGACATAGCCCTCTACATTTACCAAGTTTTACCTGAGTAATTTAGAGTCTATCTCCAGTGACCTTAGATCTTTAGGTCCTCTTTCTGTTGCTCAGAATGTCGTCCGCTAAATGATTACATCTATAGTTATTTAAGCAGCCCATTTCAGCAATGACGCTGTTCCGCTGCCCTCTTCATTCTGTGGTCTCGTCTCGTTCCTCAGAACAAGGGGAAGGGGGTGGGGGACAGTTTTTTCCCTTATGATCATCTGGTTTTATAGTGAAAAGCAAGGGAAGATCTCCGGACCTTCACCAAATTAGCATAATGGGTTATGCTGGCATTAAATGGAGAATCATATATTATGTAATACTCAATTACATTGTTGGTGTTATGTCTTTCTCGTTTCTCGTAAAGGAGAAAGACATATATAATTCCTTTTTTCTCCTATTCTCCTGTAGGAGATATCCTTTACTGAAGTGATTGAGAGATTGCATTTTCCTTTATGTCCTAGGCCCTCCAGCCTTTTTACGATTCAGCTAGTCTGGGCCATTGGTTGTTGTATTAAAATATTATAAATTCTAAGTAATTTGTATATTTTTTATACTTACCAATGGCCCAGACGGGTATGGCCCTCCCATGAGTGGGCACTCATACCTCCCCGCTGTTTACAACATTTAACAGGCAATTATAGAAAGAATGATTGTTGGCACCAATTTCGGTGTCTTCCTGGATACTGTGCACGTGCTGATCTTAAAAGTATGGAGGACCAGACAGGAAGTTGAATTTTCAGTTTTGCATGCAAATTTGGGGGATTGGGGGGACAAAATTTGTGTTTGGCCCTGGATTAATTTTTGAGTTAGCACCAGCTAGTCTGGGCCATTGGTAAGTATAAAAAATATACAAATTACTTAGAATTTATCATTTTTATCCTGCTCGGTTTCAAGATGGCTGACTGGCAGCCATATTGGATTTTGCAAAATACTTGTGGAGCAAACTACTTCTACAGTTTTTGCTGCACTTTTATGAAACTCAATATAAATTGATCGACATGATGAGGAGCAGTGCGTGACATAAATTTTTTCCTGATCGGATTCAAGATGGCCGACTGGAGGCCATATTGGATTTTGCAAAATACTTGTGGTGCGAACTACTTCCACAGTTTTAGTCGCATTTTCATGAAACTTCACCAAAATGATCAACATGATGAGGAGCAGTGTGTGACATAATCTTTTTCCCGATCAGATTCAAGGTGGCTGCTAGGCAGTGTGCCACGGTGGGGGTATACTGGGCGACAGACCCTCTCTAGTTATATCTTGTTTGACAGAGCTCATAGGGTCCTGTCAAACAAGATATAATAAATTTAATGCCTACTGCTTGGTGAGGGCCAGGTTAGTCAATATATTACAAGATTTTTTATTCGATTAACAGGAGTTTACTCTATAATCTACATGCAATTAGCAGATCAAGTTTGTGCTGAATGTATGATTTTGTGTTTGGAAATTATATTCTATTAACTGAGTTATGCAGTTAAGAGATATCCAGTTAAATGAGATCCACTTTATTGCAGTAGATGTAACTCATGAATGTGCAGAATTTTAATTAGTGTTTGGGGTTTCCCTGGGACAGGCAGGTGGACAGGTCATTAGTCTCCCACTGACACTTTCATTCTAGTTTAAGACACTTTCATTCTAGTTTAATATTTTGCTTCCTAAACCCAGCTTATCACCTTTCATTCAGTGAACTTCTTAAGCTAATTCCATGAGGGGGGTCATAAGTCATGTATTGGAACAAACACTGAAATTACATCATTATTTATGCAAAAATTATTAATAATTTTTTACTTCAGCAAATGACTAAGCAGTTGATAATTTTTTTTTTGCTCCCCCCACAAAATTTTGGGGGAGCAAATAGTCACTGTCTTGTCATCCATCCACCCATCCATCCTCATCCATCCATCCATCCATCCATCCATCCATCCATCCATCCATCCATCCATCCATCCATCCATCCATGTCCATCCATCCATCCATCCATCCATCCATCCATCCATCCATCCCCATCCATCCATCCATCCATCCATTCATCTGCCCATCTGTCTGTCCATCCAACTGTCCATCCATCTGCAGTGATATCTCAGCAGTGAGTGGATGGCTTTCATGAAATTTGGTATGAGAGATCCTTGTGACAAGCCGCTCCGGCACATGTTATAAAAGTTGATCGCATATTTTGGGCCAGAGTTACAATCCTCACTTGTCAATTTTTCATGATTTTTTTTCCATACACAGCAATAATTTAATCATTTGCCCTGCCTCTGCTTTTGATTGGTTGAAAGCATACAGCGTGAAAGTCGTCAAAATCGTATAAACCAAATCACGTAATGATTTGGAATGTCTACACGTTCGCACATCCGGTCCAACTTTGAAGACTCTGGAAGCCCCGCCCACTCAATCCAATTGTCACTGTGAGGGTGTGATGGCAGACTGATAGATGGATAACAAGCTTGTGAACAAAGATCAATGATCGATTTTTCATCGCCTCCAGTCAGCGAGAATATAATGATAATTTCTCGGGAACAATTGAATTTAATAAAATATTCCGAAGTGGGAGACAAATAAAAGATCATACATCCAAACATGATTTTTGGGGAACTTAAAAAAAATGTTTTTAATGATATTGTTACGTGACTTGCTAAATATCTGTCATCTGTGATCGAAAATCAAAACAACAAACAATTTGACAATGATTGACGTGACCTGTTTGTGGCACACTTTCCTGAGTTTGACTGTTGTCTTTTGCAAAAATTAAAAGTTTTTTATTCACGTACACATAGTTTTTATAATTTTAATATTACAGCCGGATTAAATTATAAGAAATAACTGTTGTTTTCCTTCGGTTTATGCGATATAAACTGAAAATTTTTCAGCACAAGCTTAATCATAACTCTCTATGCGAGTTATGAAGCTTGTGCTGAAAATTTTCGGTTTATATCGCATAAACCGAAGGAAAACAACAGTTATTTCTTAAATATCTTACCAGTACAGGGGTGGATTTCATTAGCATTTGACATGAGGGATCCTTGTGACAAGCCGCCTGTGCACATGTTACAAAAATGTCGCTCTGTCTGTCCATCCATCCATCTGCAGTGATATCTCAGCAGTGGTTGGATGGATTTCAATGAAATTTGGTACGAGGGATCCTTCTGACAAGCCACTCCTACATATGTTATAAAAAGCTTGCCCACAAATTTTTCACCTGAGTTATAATCCTTGCATTTCAAAGACGTGCTAAATTATTTCCCATAGCAGGGACCATAATTTTACGAATCTGCTTGTTAACTAATTCATCTGTCAGGAAGCATTCGTCAGTTTTATTGATTTTCTTGTTATTTACAGAGAGAGGAACAAAAATATCAGTATTTTACCCTGGACTGCTGTAAAAGATTTTGGAATGGAAATTGGGATCTACGATGAGAAAGATGTGAGTTTTAAAAACAAATTAAATTTTACTTACCAATTGACCAACCTTAGTTTGTACTGTCCACAAATTCTAACTCATACACAACCCTGATATATTAAGATGGAAGACTCTTTATGGCAATGATTTGCAATGACCTTCGTTGAATGATCACTAAGAAACTTTGTCCAAACCATTGAGAACATATTTCATATTGGTTTTTCGGAACTGTACACTGACTTTGCAGCTTCTGTAAGTGCATGCAGAAAGAACATTTTTCCAATACATTTGGAGATTTTGCTGGTGAAAATTGATCAGCACTGTTTGAATTACCTTTGAAAAATTGAGTTTATGAAAGTCATATGTAAGGTCAATAAATGATTTTACTTGAATCTTCTTTTAGAAACTATGTATGATAGAGATTATATGCAATTGCACTATCTGTTTCAAAATAGCCAGATGACTGCTCTCAGAGAAAAAAGCTTCGAGACTATATATGTCAGAATTCTGAAATTTCATTTAGCAAATTTTAACTATAATGCAAACAAGCTTAATAAATTGGCAAAATTTCTAGTTGCATTATTGGAACAAACTAAACTCAGTGAGCTACCGTATTTTCTCTATGTATTGGGACAGCTAAAAATAATTATTTTCACAGGTGTCCCAATTCTTAGAAAATGGGAAAAGAACACAGCCTGGTCTTGATTTGATGCTGAATAAAGTTGTGTGTGATTTGTTTTCCATCACTATATACAAAAATCACCATCCAATTTCTTTTATATTTTCATTTTTTGCTTCCAAAACATAGCTTATGATCCCTCATTGGAACGCGTGCATTGTGCTCGTTCCAATGATGGATCATAAGCTATGTTTTGGAAGCAAAAAATGAAAATTTTTAGTCACTCAAGAATTTTTTTTATGAGTGGCATCTGCTACTAGCGACGGGTCAACTGGAAACAAATCTCCTGAAACTCACAAACTTTGGAGCATAAAAAAATATAGTTTTCTGGAAAAAATGTGTGTCCCAAATCATAGAGTGTCCCAATACATAGAGTAAATACAGGAGGGGGGGGGGGGAGAGTTTTGGCTTGGTAACAGAATGGTTATTCTGTTTTTCCCCATGGTTACGTCCTCACCTTATGGTGGTTAGGCGTTTCGGTCATGCATCTACCATCCGATACTGCAGTTTCTTCACAGGAAGCCTCTGTTTTACATCGGATAGTGTTAAAATTGGTTACTGATTTCGGGCCATATTTTCAGTGCCTGGAGTCTCGTTTCCAGTTTTTATTCACTTTTGTTTATATTGACAATGGTTACTTCTGACAGTGATTCCTTGTCTTCTATTAGTTATACTCATAGCCAGATACATTAATATTGTCCGTAAGTGTAACATTAATTTTTAAACATGTTTTAAAAATTTTTGTCTACACTTAGGCTTTTTTGGGATTCATTTGGGCTCATCATTCCCATTGGGAACTTGGGCTCATCTTGAAATTTTTTCGAAAAAAATTTTTTCTTTTGAATTAATTTTAGAAATGTTTGTAATGGATTATTATTATTATATATCTTTGTTTTCAAGGGTTGGTGGGAGTACGATGACCGTTTAATACTTTTTCAAAATGAAAGAATATTGTTCAATTGTAAATCGAGGAAGTCTTCCTCTGATTCTCATGTTCATTGTATTTGTTGTAGTCTGTGTACTCGCACTAATTCTTGCTCAGTGTGTGCCAAT
This sequence comes from Pictodentalium vernedei, assembly GCA_031216915.1. Lineage (NCBI taxonomy): Eukaryota > Metazoa > Mollusca > Scaphopoda > Dentaliida > Dentaliidae > Pictodentalium > Pictodentalium vernedei. The sequence continues at coordinate 623,679,522 of CM062295.1, forward strand.
TCAGATGACAAACGTTGGAGACGTGTGTCATGGTATATTGTTAGTGGTGAGAGGTCCATGCCGGTCCTCTCTCCACAGGATCACTCTAGTTTTTAGCTCATCACTTGCCGTCCGCCGTCGTCATCTGTTGTCCGTCGTGAACTTTACATTATCGACTACTCCTCACAAACTACTGGATCAAATTGAACCAAATTTGGTGTGCATGTTCCCCATCATATGTCAATTCAAACTTGTACAAATCAACTTGTCGCACCCACTGGGGGCACCACAAGGAGCATAACTCTGATAGCACCCATGAATTTCTTTCCAAAATTAAAAAAAATCTTCTTCTTCAGATCCACCAGGCAGAATTCTTTCCTATTTGGTATACATCATCTCTAGGGGGGTCAGATTCAAGTTTGTTCAAATCGGCCCCCTGGATTCATATTTGGGCTCACGACGATAGAAGCCCGAATTTGAACTTAGTGCATTTCAGGCAAATTTCTTAAAAAATCTTCTTCTCCAGATCCAGCAGGCAGAATCTTTTGATATTTGGTATGCAGCATTATGGGGTGGATCTGATTCAAGTTTGTACAAATCGGCCCCCTGGGTTCATATTTGGGCTCAGTATAGGAGCCTGAATTTGAACTTAGTGCATTTCAGGCAAATTTCTTTAAAAATTTTCTTCCCAAGATCCAGCAGGCAGAATCTTTTGATATTGGGCATGCAGCATGCTTAGGGGGTGAGATTCAAGTTTGTTCAAGCCAAGTCCCTGGGTTCATATTTGGGCTCACTGTGGAAGCCCGAATTATAACTTAGTTCAGTATGAGGAATTTTTCTTTAAAAATCTTCTTCTACCGATTCAGCAGTCAGAATGTTTTGATATTTGGCATGCAATATCCTTAGGGGGTGAGATTCAAGTTTGTTCAAGCCAAGTCCCTGGGTTCATATTTGGGCTCACCGTGGAAGCCCGAATGATAACTTAGTTCAAACTGAGGAATTTTCTTTAAAAATCTTCTTCTTCAGATCCAGCAGTCGGAATGTTTGATATTTGGTATGCAGCATCCTTAAGGGGGGGTGAGATTCAAGTTTGTTTAAGCCATGTCCCTAGTTCAATATTTGGGCTCACTGTGGAAGCTCAAATTGTAACTTAGTTCAAAATGAGGAATTTTCTTAAAAAATCTTCTTCAGATCCAGCAGTCGGAATGTTTTGATATTTGGTGTGCAGCATCCTTAGGGGGGGATGGGGGGAGGGGGGATTCAAGTTTGTTAAAGCCAAGTCCCTGGGTTCATATTTGGGCTCCTTGTGGAAGCCCGAGTTATAACTTAGTTCAATATGAGGAATTTTTCTTTAAAAATCTTCTTCTTCCGATTCAGCAGTCAGAATGTTTTGATATTTGGCATGCAATATCCTTAGGGGGTGAGATTCAAGTTTGTTCAAGCCAAGTCCCTGGGTTCATATTTGGGCTCACTGTGGAAGCCCGAATGATAACTTAGTTCAAAATGAGGAATTTTCTTTAAAAATCTTCTTCAAATCCAGCAGTCAGAATGCTTTTGATATTTGGTATGCAGCATCCTTAGGGGGTAAGATTTAAGTTTGTTCAAGCCATGTCCCTAGTTCAATATTTGGGCTCACTGTGGAAGCTCGAATTGTAACTTAGTTCAGAATGAGGTATTTTCTTAAAAAATCTTCTTTAGATCCAGCAGTCGGAATGTTTTGCTATTTGGTGAGCAGCTTCAAGTTTGTTAAAGTCAAGTCCCTGGGTTCATATTTGGACCCCTTGTGGAAGCCTGAATTATAACTTAGTTCAATATGAGGAATATTCTTTAAAAATCTTTTTTTTTAGATCCACCAGTCAGAATCTTAGGATATTTGGTGTAAGCTTTTCTTAGGAGGGGCAGATGCAACTTGTGGAAATCAATTCTCTGGGTTATTATTTAGTCTACCTTGTCAGGTGAGTGCCCTCAGGCCCCCTGGGGCCTCTTGTTTCAGTCTCTTTTTCAGAGGAACAAGAACAGGGTGATGTTTCCGTGATGTCTTCAAAAGTGTGCTTCCGTCGTCACAATAATGAGCTAGCAGCATAGTGCTCAAAGGAATGCGGCAAGTGCCTAAGAGGTCCCATGTAGGATCGACGGTCACTTGTCGCCCGCCAGCTCCTCACGAAATGGTTGTGACGCCGGGTTCATCCATTGTGGTCCAGGAGAGGATAAGAGGTGTTGCGAGTGCTATAATCTCGGACCACGCACACCCGGCGACGATGGATCGGAGGATGGAACGGAGGAAGCCAGTCAGTCTGGTAGCTAGCTCGTCCAGGTCTAACCAGACCACGAGCAAGAGAGGCCCCCTCTCTCTTACAACAACATCTGGGCCCAGATGTTGTTGTATGTAACGTTCGTTAGTCGGAGCATACGTCCAGACGTCCACTCTTTCTGCTCGGGATGCTCTGTCGCATAGACAGTCCGAGACGGCTTGTCTATTGGCTTCCTCATCCTCACGTCAGCACACACGACCGCACCTTGGCTATGTGACCGCAGATATCCAGCCTGCTTCGCCGTCTAGGGAGTCCACGTCGACCAGGTCACGCCATCCGCTAGCCAAGGACACGAGGCCTTTCCAGTCGGGACGTTCGCATATGAGAAGTATGCAGGAATTAACATCCAAGAAGCTTCCAGCGGCTAAATTACGTGAGACTGCGGTTCCACAGGCCTCCGTGACGGACTTGCTATCACGGATAGCTCAATTCATCGCAGCAGCCATCAGAAACTCTTTCAGTAAAGAAACTGTCTGAGGAAGCTGGGTCGGTTCGCTCCCCTGCAGAGTCAGAAAGGGACGACTGAGATTCTTATGCAGTCCAGGCAGATGGTAAAAGGGAATCAGCGCAGCTGAAATTTTCCCTTTCCGAACAACTTAAGGTGGCCGTAGATTTCATCCGGCAACACCTTTTAGAAGTTGTTTATCTGGACCAAAATGCTGCATTACCTGATAAGAAACTGAAAGCATCACTGGACACAGATTTATTCAGCCGGAATAGGGACATAGAGCCTGACTTTCCGACCCAGTCCAGAAATGTCACGGACATTTGTACTTCTTAATGACGCTATATTCAAGCTAGCCTTTAAGACTGGCAAATCAGATTTCTTATCATTTCATGCTCTACAGCTGCCTTTCATCAATCATCGATATAGATTTGAAATGGCAGGACAGGGCGTGTCGAGAGTTCCTCTGCGTTTAGACGACCAGGCAGATGACTTGGAATTGTCATTGCCGGCGTCTATGTCGATTTATCCAGTACGCTGGTGACGACTATCTTGTCTAACAGAGAAATCAGTTTAGACGCATTATCTTACGCAGATCACCTTACCAGAGCGTTATCATTACGTCTCGAAGAAAAGAATTCCAGGATGTTCAAAACTTCCTTGAGAGTTCTTTCGAGGGCCATAGCATTTTCTACGTATAACTCCGCCCTTTCAGTGACAATATGGAGTTAGTCAGACGTGATGCTGCCCTGGCTGCATCCACAAGAGTGGATAGTAAGGTGAAAAACTCTCTACCAGTCGCTCCGGTCTCAGGAGAGCTTCTCTTCGGCGGTAAGATTTCTACAATCTATAATCAGATTACTAAGAAAGCTTCGGATACTCTGCTTTTAAATCCGCTTGGAAAAAGTCGGACTCAGCAGGGAGGAGTAAGGCAGGCAATTTGGGGGGTGAATACATCCAAAGGAAGTTCCTATGGAGGATCTAAGAAAGCCTCTATGTCTTACTCCGGAGGCCATCAGAGTAGCGACTCAGATAGGGGTTGTAATGCTGCTGAGATAACCGGTCAGACGCCCCTAGGTCGACTGGGCGAGGTGCGGGTCGTGAAGGACGTGGTTTCTCCTCCCGCAACCCTCGCAGGGCCAGGAGCTGATGGTCTAAACCTCTATTGCATTCCAGTGGGCGGAAGGCTGTCGAGATTCTTAACCAATTGGTTGTCAATTACGGACGACCCATGGGTGCAAGGGGCTATTTCCGAAGGTCAAAAACTGTCCTTCAAGGAAAAACCTCCGTTAACTCGAAGTCCATGCTGGTCTCAGCTTCCATTAAACGTTCAGAAAAGAGATTCGCTTTTATCAAAAGTTCAATCTTTTCTGGACAAGAATGCTATAGACGTCGTAGAAAACTAGGAATCTCCAGTTTTCTACAGTCACCTGTTCCTGGTTCCAAGACCAGATGGCTCGTTTTGTCCAGTTATAGATCTGAGCTGGATAAACAAGCTGATCGTGGCTCCAAAAATTTATATGGAGACCATCCGATCGGTCAGAGCGAGCATTCGAGTGAACGGTTATGCTGTGAGCATTGATCTCAAGGATGTGTACTTTCACGTCATGGTACATCCGGCGTTTAGAAAGTACCTTCGCTTCGCTGTCCCAGGAGTTGTTTTCAGTTCCGAGCAATGATGCTCTGGTCTGAATGTAGCACCCTGGGCCTTCACTCGAATAATGATCTCGGTAATGACTCATTTCCGAGCTCATTCGTCTGTGGTAACGTCGGCCTACTTGGATGACATTCTTCAGAGTTACGGCAGCAAGTTAACGCTTCAGAACGATGTTCAGAGTCTGCTTCAATTGCTCCGACGTCACAGTTTCATAGTAAATGAAAAGAAGTCGGATCTAGTGCCGTCCAAGTCATTCACCCATGTGGGAATGAGCTTAGAGACGAACAGCAATCTCGTTCGTCTGCCGCTAACCAGAGCGATATTAGTCAGTTTTTACGCTCACTTTTGTCTTTACTCAGATGTAGTAACAGTGAGAGAATTCAGGAGACTGACAGGTTTGTGCGGAGCTGCTATGGATCTTATTCCGATGGGGCGGCTACACACTCGTCCAGTCCAGATATTTTTACTCAGAATTGGAGTGTGAAGACTCATTCGCTCGAAACGAACATCGTCTTGTCGAATCATGTGAAACATGAGATTCAGACTTGGGCAGATTTTCAGTGGTTAACTCAGGGAGTACCACTGCAACTGCCGGATCCGATTTTTATGATATTGACGGATGCGAGTCAAACAGGTTGGGGCGCAACTTTGAGCCCATCAGATTCAAGGTCTTTGGGATCCACAGTTCCTAAACAAGCACATAAACATCAAAAGATGATGTCAATTGGCTTGCGCTTCGTCAGTGGATGAACATCATTCAGAATTCGCATGTTCAATTTCTGTCCGACAATTCGACACTAGTAGCGTATATTCGGAACTAGAGAGGCACTCATTCCATTCCGTTGTTCAATCTAACGGAAAGAATCCTTCTGTTTGTCCTAGAGCATCAAGTTCTTCTATCGGTCTGTCATATTCCGGGTCGTCTGAACGTTCTAGCGGACTCCCTTTCTCGGAAAGGTTGTATGTTGCCATCAGAATGGACTCTCAACAAACGAGTATTCAATCAGATTTGCTACCTATGGGATTGTCCTATGTTAGACTTATTTGCAACGCATCCCAACAATTAGTTGCAGAAGTATGTGTCATCATGCCCAGATCATCGAACGTTTGCAGTAGACCCCCTCTCGATCTCTTGGGACGGAATGACGCGTATCCTCCAGCTCCATTGATTCAGCAGATATTGCTAAAATCAAGCAATCTCACTGCAAGATCCTATTGGTAGCATGTCTGTCACCCCAGAGACCATGGATAATCTACTCAGGTGTCGGTTGTGGGACATTCCACGGAAGTTTCCTCCACGGGAGGACCTTCTTTCGCAGGGGAAATCGCACACACTGCATCACAACCTGCTAGGTCTCAACCTTCACGTATTTCTGTTGTGCGGTCCTTCTTGCATGGCAAGCATTTCACAGGACAAGCAGTGGACACAATTTCTAACTGTAGGAGGACCTCCTCTTAGCTAAATTATGCTGCTAAGTGGAAGGTTTTCTCTTGATGGTGTAGGGATCATTCTGTTGATTTTATGATCCCTCCATTCCAGACATTGCTAATTTTTGATCTACTTGTTTGACTAGATCAAACTGCAGCCAAATACTATTAAGGGTTATAAGTCTATGCTATCGGATACCTATCCTCATCACGATAGCTCACAGATTGGATCTAATGTCTCTTTATCTAAGTTAGCGTAAAACTTTTCGATAAATAGACCTAGAACCCTTAGGTTAATTCCTAAGTGGAATTTAGCTTGGGTTCTTATGAAGCTAAAGAAGAGCCATTTGAACCTCTTGATACAGTGGATTTCAAATACTTATCTTATAATACAGCTTTTCTCTTAGCCTTCTCTTCTGCTGAAGAGTTAGTGAGCTTCATGCACTATCTGTTAATGATTCTCACTATCGTAGTTTTGGTAATACTATTACATTGACTACTGACGTTGGATTTTTGGCTAACAATCAGGCTCCTAATAAGTACCCTGAACCTATTGTTTAGGCTCTTCCTTCTCCAGATGGTCATAGGCCTTTGCTTTGTCCAGTCAGAGCTATGCGTATTTACAATGTAGATATGAGTTTATCAGAAAGGAACGTAAGCGTTTCTTTCTGTCTTTGCTGCCCAATAGAAGGGACATTACGGTCCATTCTATTGCAAGGTGGATTCAATTAACCATCCATTCTGCTTATGATAAATTATCTTCATTTCAGCAGTCTGTGCTTAAGATTTAGGTGCATGAAGTAATAGCGCTGTCTACATCTTGGGCTTATGCTAATAGTGTTGCTATTACCGATTTGATGAAGGCTGCATATTTGTCTCAGCCTCCCACGTTCACAAATTTTTATCTTAGAAATATTGAGTCCATTTCTGGCAACCTGCGTTGTTTAGGTCCATTATCTGTTGCTCAGAATGTCGTCCACTAAACAGTTGCAACTATAGTTATGCAGGCTTTCTGTTCCGGTAGTGATTCTGTCCTGCTGTCCTCTTTGTTCTGGGGTATTTGACCCAGAGCAAGGGGAAGAGTGTGTGTGGGGGGGGGGGGGGGGGGGGAAGGGGTGGATGGTGTTCCCTTGTATCACCTTCTTTATAGTGAAAAGCAAGGGAATACCTCCTCTGGAGTCAGTAATTCCGAGTCGGTGCCGGGATGGTTTTAAAGTGTAAAGCTAATGTCTATCTCATTTATGTAATAATTTTAAAGTGTAGCTTGGTGTGAAGCATTTGTATATGTCACGTGTCATACGAGTGCTAATATACAATCCTCGGACACTTTTAAAAGAGTATAAAGAGTCTCATTCTCTGGACTATCTTTATTTATTGGCTTTCCTTTAAAAAGATTGGTATAATGGGTTATACTGGATGTTATAGAGATCATTGATGTTATTTTGCTCAATTACGGAATGGTATTGTGTCTTTCTTTTTTGGTATAAACAAGAAAGATATATGTATAGCCTGTTCTCCTCTTCTCCTGGAGGGGATAATTCTGTTTACATGTAATTGAGTCTATTGGATTTTCCTTTATGTCCTAGGCCTTCCAGGCTTTTTTCTATTTAGCTAAGTCTGGATCATTGGTACAGTATAAAAATGTTAAAAAATTTATAGTAATTTATATATTTTTTATACTTACCAATGACCCAGACAGGGAAGGCCCTCCCATGAGTTGGGAACTCATACCTCCCGGCTGATTACATAACGCTTACCAGGCACTGGTTGTAAGAATGAGGATTTGGCTCCAATTTCGGTACTTCCTTGACACTGCACATGCGCAGTGGACAAAAGTATGGAGGACCACATAGGACATCTATTTTTTTTATTTTGGTGCAAATTTTTGGGATTGTGGGGGGGGGGGGGGGGCAAAATTTGTGTTTGGCCCTAGAATTTAAGAGTTAGCACCAGCTAAGTCTGGGTCATTGGTAAGTATAAAAAATATATAAATTACTATAAATTTTTTAACTTTCCGCCTACGTCAAAAGTATGTTTCAGTAAGACTAAAATCCTTTGATTGGACACTCGCTTAGTTTTTTCTATGTTCACAGCTCCAGTGGCATATATTATCATCTCATGTCACCAAGTGAAATATTTAAAAAGATGATTACAATGGGAGAAGATTCAAAGTACATACTACCTATAGAATGGTATTTTTCGAGGCCAGTGATCATTCTATGAATGTATGCCCACAACCCACTTATAAAAAGGTCGAGGTTACTCCATCTTGCTTGTGCATTTTACAAATTAAGCATTTGAAAAAACATTTTTTTTAAACATTTTAAAAAAACTATGTCATGTGATGCATCATTGGAACAAGCATCTTGATCTTGTTTCAATAAGGGGGTCACATGATATGGTTTTGTTGAGATGTTTTGAAAAATTTGAAATAAGCAATAATTAAAATAATAAATTTTGAAATTCTGTGCATTGGGTAAAGGGTTAAAAGTTGTGATTCACTTGACTTATCCTGAGTTGTTCTGTTCATATCTGGGCATTAGATTGTTTTATGGTATTTTTTGTTGCGTTTTGACTCCTCTTACCCACTTCAATTATAAATTTAAATCTATTGTGTCATCTTCTAGTCTCGTAAGGTGGAGGTTTAGCTGACAGGTTAAGTTTGAAGAAGGAATATATCGTTAACTGTTTTAGTATCGTGATCAAGCCAGAAAATAAGCAGACTGTCATCTGCAAAATGAGGTCCCCAGTGGGTGAATTTAGTGATGCTACCCTGCATAGCAGGGTAGCATCACTAAATTTACCCCCTGTGATCCTCAGTCTGAACCAGGGTCTCAAAACTAAACAGAAGGAGGTACCAAGAGGATAAATTGGCCCACTGTATGGGATAGCATCATCAAATTCACCCTCTGGGGACCTCATTCTGCAAATGTCAGACTGCTTATCAGGCCTGATCGTGATCTATGGTATAATTGGAAATAGGACACATGAACAAAAATGTTCTTACTGGAAAAACCAGTCTCAAACACAGCTTTAAAAACATGAGCGATACTCTTACACAACATTTGTGCATAAACAAAATGTTGATAATATGTAATGTATGTTCAACTGTTTTTGTGGTACGGCTGATCTTATCAGCCTAGAAAATACCTTAAATTATCAGAGTTTCTTCCATTTGACTGATAAGTGACAGACTGTTGAAAAGAACTGTAAAAGCCACTTTGAACAGTGTCTCACACACAACTATTTTATCAGCAAAAACAAAGATCTTGTTCTTCTTTCAGGATACACTGCCAGTGGAAAAAAGTTACAGATGTCCGCAAGACAATTTTTTTAATACTTTTTCCATGACTATAATCTGCAGTGAACAAGCTCTGTTTTACTCATAAAATAGGACCCAGAACCAACACCTGTGGTGTAAGTCCTCTAAAATGGGCAGCATAGGTATAAATGATTGGCTAAACTTGCCTTCATCCCTATATTGCTGTCATCGGATAACCAAAGATGCTGAATGTTACCTTAAACACCAATAAATAAATAAATTTTGGTCCATAAATACACAAAATGACACACGTTTGTGAATGGGTTAATTGATATGGCACGAGTGCCAGCGCTGAAGGATAGAATGTGATGGCACAAGTGCCATATCAATTAACCCATTCATACACCCATGTCATTCTGCATTTATTATATGCCTTCACATCTATAAAAAACATTATTGGTTGGCAATTCATTTGACAACTATCAACAAAAAGAACACATTTTATCTCCAACCAAATTTGCGAGGGAAACCTGTGCTACTGTTTCGTCCCCTGATTACTAATGTGTTCCACGTGTCTACTGGCACATCAAAGACATTGGAAGTCAGGGGACGATTTTCAGCTATCGATTCATATTGTAATTGTGTTGCACGATTTGTAGAAAATTCCAGTGAAATTTCACTTCTATTTAAAAAAAAGTCTGTGAACCTTTTCCATTCCGCACGTATGTGTGGAACAGATTTTCATTTTCCATACGGTTCAGTGTTTCTGTAGATGCCGATTACATAGAACAGGTGTGTAATAATATTGATTCACAGAAAGGTGCCAAAGAAAACGTTCCACTATGTTTCTATTGTGTTGCAAACCGGACAGAAACTTTATCTCTGCCAACATGTATGGTATATGAAGATTTAATACCTGGATGTCTCATTTAAACACCTCGCCTGTGGCTCTGTGTTTAAAAGCTGACATCCAGGTATTAAATCTTCATATACCACACATGTTGGCAGTGATAACTTATATTATGACCTTATAAAAAAAAATAACAAAAAAGGGTGACAATTTGCAGGTGTACTGAAATGCACAGTGGAATACACACATTTACCCCAATACCCAACTCAAATGATATCAAAACTTGTTATTTTAATTATTTTTTTCCCCAGTTTTTCCACAGATTTCAACAAAATCATGTCATGTACGAGCTTGTCCTGTCATATGATATGGTTTTGTTGAATTTTTTTAAAAATAATTTCTTTTCAACTGCTCAATGTGTAAATTACATAGGTGGATACAGCTGATTTGGTAGGTAAAGGGTTAACTGTCTGTGTCACTGTCAATAATTGGTTGATGAATGACATAAATACATCACAAAATTTTGGCAAAAAACTTCATTTTCTTGATTTGATTTCCACTTTTCTTGTTGTTTCCAGATAAAGGAGGCTGTACAGTTTTTACACAACCTTGGCACAGTGCAGTATTTTGACAATGATTTTCTGAGGGATCAGATTGTTATAAATCCTCAGTGGATAGTTAATGTGATGTCTTGTGTTGTATCGGTCAAACAGTCTCCCATTCAGGTAGTATAAGATTTGATACTGTAAATGAGCATCATAGAGCACTTGGTGGCATACTATACATAGATATGAACAACTTGTAACATTTTCATTTCAGTTAATATCAGAAAAAAATTTATTTAGTCCAGTAGAGATTCTTACCCACTCCAATAAATGCTTAACCCTTTACCCAAAGCAGACAATATCAAAATTTTTTATTTTATTATTTTAAATATCATTTTTTCAAATTGTTCAAAAAATTTCAACAAAACCATATCACGTGACCCCTCGTTGGAACGAGCTCGTGATATGGTTTTGTTTAAATTTTTTGAAAAATAATAGTTTTTCAAATGCTGAATTTGCATATTACGGGGCGGATGCGGGCGATTCGTTAGGTAAAGGGTTAATGTAAACATTATTAGAGCCCTTCCTGAGGAAGTATATAGTGAACAGCTGTGCATGATAGTATGTTCATATATTTGTACATTCACACATCCATACGTTCATCTGTAATGTATTGTGTCCAGCCAACATGTTTGTTGTTCTACAGTACAGCCACCATGGACCAATTGTAATCCACGCAATGTGGGCAGTGATGTCCATACAGTTGTTTACCAGGTAATAGAAATCATCAGCAGCAAAATTTTAATTAATGAAGCACCGCCGGGTTGTACCCATGCTTCATTAATTAAATTTTTGATGATTATTTCTGTAATTAGTGTTTGGGATCCAATATTATTTCGTTCGTGGAAATATTGCCCATCTGTGGATAGTGACCAGTCAACGGCAGCCATACTGTAGCTCCACTACCGTTTGATATTTGGACAGTTTGGGGAACTCAGGCATGTACTAAGACTAGCATCACAAGTTGCCCATTGAATTAGAATAAAGGTCACCAGCCTTCTACATTTACATTGCACAGGAATTGGTGACTTTTACAACCCATGTGCATAAAATACTTCAGGATGTAATATCCTGAGAAATTTTCTGAATTAGACTGCAGAACTTGTGTACGTCTGTCATGGTCCTCCTCTCATGTCACCAGTCAAATTCTGCAAGGAATTTAACCCTGTTATGGCCTGGATCCAGCCTAACCCTTAAATTGTCCAGTGCCTATGTATGTTTCAATTAAATCGTCTAGAATACAGTTTGCTTCTCCAGGGAACTGAATTGTTCTATCTTTAGTTATAAAATAAACATTTAATTTATTATACCTTGTTGCTCACTGAGCTCTGTCAAACAAGATATAATATATTAAATGTCTGTATTGGTTGTATTGAGGAAAGAAATGTCTATAAATGTGGGGAATTGAGTCAATGTCAGAGTAATTATTTGACAAGTTAGGCCTAAAAAAAGAGTTAAAATCTGTTTCTCAGGCCTTCCCACATGGTCTTTTTGGCTGCTGTATGCTCTCTTTTTATAACAGATGCAAACTTTAAAAAATAAACATAAAAAGTTTTGTCTGACACTTTACCCAAGTTAATCAAATTTGTAAATTTGTCCCTTGAATGCAACAAGGCTTACAAAGCCTTCTTGCACTCTAGGGATGAAATACACACCATCCATGCTACTCTGTAGAATATGAGCCCTAAAACATAAAATAAACCAGTACATGAACTTTGGGTGGCAAAGAAATAATTACAAAAATTAAAAATAAAATTAAAAAACATCCAGCCACATGCAACTTTACAAAAAATGGCTTGAAAAACAGAAGATCTACTTTGTGGGACTTTAATATTTTTTTATCCAATTAACAGAAGTTTACCCTATAACTGCTATGCAGTTAACAGGTCAAATGTGTACTGAATACTTTTGTGTTTGTAAAGTATATACAAGTAACAGGATTATTCAAAAAGAAGGTATACAATTAAGTGGGCTCTACTGTACTGGTCATAGAATATCACCTTTTATTCAGAGCTGGGGAGAGGGAGGGTGGAGGGCAGTAGTAGTAACTTGGGAGGTTCAGGGGACTCAGGGATATAGAGAATTAACTCATGTGATGCAATGAATAACCCTTTACCTAACATGAAAAGCAGAAGGCACTTGCAAAAAAAATTCTTGAATAACTAATTTTTTTCATTTTTTGTCTCAAAAACATAGGTTATGAGCTCGTTCCAACGAGGGGTCATAACCTATGTTTTTAAGACAAAAACAGAAAAAATAATGAAAATTAATTGGAGATTTTTTAGAATAGCGCTGGCCGGTTTTGGCCATTATGTTGGGTAAAGGGTTAACCCTTAATGGTCTGGAGATTTTTATACATTTTCACCATACATTGAAAGTCTACCTCCTGTGTCTTTGCTGTTTTTTCTAGTCAAGTCTTGCCTAGAAACAACCCACAAGGTACTTAGAAAACAAGTTTTGAGTTCACCTGAACAATACATGTTGGGGCACCTGTTTCTTTGCATTAAAATGCTCTCTAACTTGGAATTTGGCCCTTAAGGATTAATGTCAGAATGCCACATAAAGTCAAACTCCTTGTCATCTGTAATTCATAAACCTGTTGGACATTAAATGAGAATTATTGTTCTGTTTTGTTTCTCTTCTTTTCAAATTTTTATAAAATTCAGTTTCTGAAACAACATTTTGACCCATTTGTGAACATTGTGTGGAAAATATTAGTTATTGGTGACTAAAATTTGCTGTGGATGTTTAATCCTTAACTGGTAGAGTGCTGGAAGCCCATGTTTGGGCTTTACTCTGATGTGAAGGTACTGCAACTTGAAGGCTTCATACTCAGTGGATGTGCTTCATATTATCTTTGAAGTGATACTATTTAGTCTGTAGGGACTTGTCTTGTTACAATTTATGGGAGAGTGCCTGTTGGCACTCTCCCATAAATTGTAACAAGGCAAAGACATGTGAACAAATTTTGATAGCCAAAAATAATTCAGCACTCTACCAGTTAGGGGCCAAATTCTGATTTTGATTACATTTTTTGCAACAGAACAGGTGCCCCTACATGCAGTCTTTGCGTTAACTCACAAGTTACATTCTAAGCACCTTGGCAGTTGTTTTTAGGCAAGTCTTGGCTGCCTTCATCGGCAGCCAAGACCTGCCAAAAAACAGCAGCAAAGTCACAGGATGCAGACTTCCAAAGTGTAGCAAAAATATGTAAAAATCTCTAGGCCCTTAAGGGTTAATATCCACTTGAGGAATAGTTAGATAACAATCAGATGATTTGTTTTGAATGATTCACCAGTGACAGTTTTCTTTGTATTCACACAACTTACGTATTGAATAAATATTGTTTAAACTAAATATGATCAATTAAAAAAATTATCAGAATATCTTAAAAAGAAATGTCATTTCTGTTATCCTGGGAGAGAAGTGAATGTAGATGAGACTCTTGTGCCAAATAAAGGTGGTACAAAATTTCTGCAGTGCGTTATCAAAGAAGCCACATAAGTGGGGACTGAAATCTTGAACCATGGCTGATGATAATACTGGATAGGTCTACAACTGAGAACTCTTTGTTGGACATAAAAAGTCAAATGCAGACAAGTTGCGATGGATATCTCTTCCACAATACTTGGGAGTTGGACTTTGTGTTTATCGTAACACTTTGTTTACTAGTCAAGCTTTGTTTAGTGAGTTTGTTGAAAATCACTCTAAACTTTGTGGTACACATCAACTACATCACAAGGAAATTCCGAAGACCATCGAAGTTCACAAAGGCAAAACGGATGACCTCCTCTCCCTGCCCATTTGTGTAAAGAGATGGTAAATTACTGTATATCTCTTTGACTGATAAAAGACAAATAAACTTGCATACAACTGTGCATAATTCTTCTACTTTTTCTAGCACTGTGAGTTAAAAACTCCAGGAGGGTCATGAAAAGCAGTGAGCTATTGAACCCTATGCTAGAAACATGGCTGGTATTGATCTTGCTGGTCAACAAATTTCTCATTCTCGAAATGTGCATAAAATTTTGAAATGGTGGAAGAAACTGGTGATTGTAATTTGACAGAAATTGTTATAAGAATGCAAAAAATATCTACAAAATACTCAACTTGGGTTGACATTTAAAACCAGAGAAGTTTTAATTAGAAATTATACATGATCTACTTGCTAACTTTCAGCGATACAAAAATACAAAAATGATATTCAAGAAACCTGCAACAGACCCACCCTTTAGACTTCAGGAAGGGCACTTTATTTCATCAAATAACAAAATTACATTGGAGGTGGAGTCTGCTTTGTATGTTCCGACCAAAATGGCCAACATCATCAGACTCGATATAAGTGAGAAGTTTGTGGCCTCCCAATGTGACCAAATCCAAAGATTTCACACCCTTGTTGACCATAATAAAATCAAGTGTTCAAAAGAGATTAATTTATAAATAATGAGAAATAAAAAAAAAAGATGGTAAATTAGAAAAAATATTATTTTTATTGTTCAACTAAATTTCAATTTTTAGCCTTTTAATGAAATACAAATATAATGGTTGATGTGTTGATAAATAATCAGGTTTTTTTTTTATTTATCACTAGGTTATTACATAAATATATTGAAAATAAAAGTATGTAGCCAAGTCAAAGTTGCAGTTCCACTAGCTACTCAGAAGTATCCATACTAGTAGATCTTTCTATCAAAGATTAATGTGCAGAGCACATAGTCAGTGTTGGAGTTAAATGTATTACGGGAGTGATAGGTAGACAGCCAATCTGGCTATGTCATCTCCCAGTGGTATAGACTGAATATCATTTTCTAGTTATCTATTTGTATTTTATAGTCATATATGTAATTGCCTGTAAATTATACCGTTAAATAAAATATCTGTCTATCTATCTAAATATATTTTACAATAGCTATGGTGAAAAGAAACAAAAAACATATTAATAAAGGACCTGAAAAATAATCACACACAGCATACCCATGTTACAATCTGTAGTTTTAAAAAATGACTCAGTGACCGGGTATATGGGGTGCTGAACAGTGCATAGCAGATTAAGCCTTAAAGGCCTATTTATGACTTTTATGGCCTTAGAACAGGTACCCTTAATTTTCCATCATGAGGAGGTCCTGTTGACAACAGACAAATGAGGTAGACAGTGTTTTTTAGTCAAGTCTTGGCTGCCTTAACAGGCAGCCAAAACTTGTCTAGAATTCACTGCTATGGCACTGGATGTATGGAGGCTGTGGGCTGGTGGGGATTCGGGTCACTTCTCCACGCCTTGAATGATTAAGAGTTCAAATTGGTAATCTGAATTTTCACTGGCTGAAGTTAAAATTTTACCCCAGAAATGATGAAAGTTAAAAAATTTATAGTAATTTATATATTTTTTAAACTTACCAATGACCCAGAGGAGAACAGGCTTTACATATATCTTTCTTGTTTATACCAAAAAAGAAAGACACAATACCATTCCGTAATTGAGCACAATAACATCAGTGATCTCTATTAACATCCAGTATAACCCATTATACTAATTTATTAAAGGAAAGCCAATAAATATAGTCCAGAGAACAAGACTCTTTAAACTCATTTAAAAGTGTCCGAGGATTGTATATTAATGCTCGTGTGACATGTGACATATACAATTGCTTCACACTGAGCTACGCTTTAAAAATATTACATAAATGAGATAGACATTAGCTTTACACTTTAAAACCATCCCGGCACCGACTCGGAATTACTGACTCCAGAGGAGGTTTTCCCTTGCTTTTCACTATAAAGCAGGTGATATAAGGGAACACCATCCCCCCCCTTCCCCTTGCTCTGGGTCAAATACCCCAGAACGAAGAGGGCAGCAGGACAGAGACACTGCCGGAACAGAAAGCCTGCATAACTATAGTTGCAACTGTTTAGTGGACGACATTCTGAGCAACAGATAACGGACCTAAACAACGCAGCTCGCCAGAAATGGATTCAATATTTCTAAGATAAAAATTTGTGAACATGGAAGGCTGAGACCAATATGCAGCCTTCAACAAATCAGTAACAGCAACACTATTAGCATAAGCCCAAGATGTAGACAGCCCTCTTACTTCATGCGCCGAAATCTTAAGCACAGACTGCTGAGATGAAGATAATTTATCATAAGCAGTACAGATAGTTAATTGAATCCACCTTGCAATAGAATGGACCATAATGTCCTTTCTATTAGGCAGCAAAGACAGAAAGAAACGCTTACGTCCCTTTCTGATAAACTCAGATCTACGTTTGTAAATACGCATAGCTCTAACTGGACAAAGCAAAGGCCTATGACCATCTGAAGATCGAAGAGCCTTAATAACAATAGGTTCAGGGTACTTATTAGGAGCCTGATTCTTAGCCAAAAATCCAACATTAGTAGTCAAGGTAATAGTGTTACCAACACTACGATAGTGAGAATCATCAACTAACTCTTCTAGCAGAAGAGAAGGCTAAGAGAAAAGCTGTCTTATAAGCTAAGTATTTGAAATCCACGGCATCAAGAGGTTCAAATGGCGCTTCTTTTAGCTTCAGAAGAACCCAAGCTAAATTCCACTTAGGAATTAACCTAAGGGTTCTAGGTCTATTTATCGAAAAGTTTTTCACTAACTTAAATAAAGAGACATCATCAACTAACTCTTCTAGCAGAAGAGAAGGCTAAGAGAAAAGCTGTCTTATAAGCTAAGTATTTGAAATCCACGGCATCAAGAGGTTCAAATGGCGCTTCTTTTAGCTTCAGAAGAACCCAAGCTAAATTCCACTTAGGAATTAACCTAAGGGTTCTAGGTCTATTTATCGAAAAGTTTTTCACTAACTTAAATAAAGAGACATTAGATCCAATCTGTAAGCTATCATGATGAGCATAGGTATCCGATAGCATAGACCTATAACCCTTCATAGTGATTGGCTGCAGTTTGATCTTGTCAAACAAGTAGACCAGAAAATTAGCAATGTCTGGAATGGAGGGATCTTAAAAATCAACAGAATGATCCCTACACCATCAAGAGAAAACCTTCCACTTAGCAGCATAATTTAGCGAAGAGGAGGTCCTCCTACAGTTAGAAATTGCGTCCACTGCTCGTCCTGTAAAATGCTTGCCGTGCAAGAAGGACCGCACAACGGAAATACGTGAAGGTTGAGACTTTGCGGGTTGTGATGCAGTGGGCGCGATTTCCCCTGCAAAAGAAGGTCCTCCTGTGGAGGAAGCTTCTGCTGAATGTCCCACAACAGACACCTGAGTAGATTTATCCAGGGTCTCTGGGGTGACAGAGATGCTACCAACAGAATCTTGCAGTGAGATTGCTTGATTTTTAGCAATATCTGTTGAATCAACGGAGCTGGAGGATACGCATATCCTATCATTCCGTCCCAAGAGATTGAGAGGGCGTCTACTGCAAACGCTCGAGGATCTGGGCATGGTGACACATACGTCTGCAACTGATTGTTGAGATGCGTCGCAAATAAGTCTATCATAGGACGATCCCATTGGTAGCAAATCTGATTGAATACTCGTTTGTTGAGAGTCCATTCTGACGGCAACATACGACCTTTCCGAGAAAGGAAGTCCGCTAGAACGTTCAGATGACCCGGAATATGAAAAGGAGACTAAAAAACTGGAGTGACTCTGTGGCGAGAGGACCGGCATGGACCTCTCACCACGAACAATATACCGTCACGTCTCCCAACGTTTGTCATCCCAATTGGCACACACAGAGCAAGAATTAGTGTGAGTACACTGACTACAAGAAATACATTGAGCATGAGAATCAGAGGAAGACTTCCTCGGATTACAATTTGAACAAAATTCTTTCATTTTGAAAAAAATTTAACAGTCATCGTACTCGCACTAGCCCTTGAAAACAAGATACATGATGATAAAATAATCCATTACAAACATTTTGAAAAATAATTCAAAAGAAAAAATTTTTTCTGAAAAAATTTCAAGATGATTCCCAATGGGAACGATGAGCCCAAATGGATCCCAAAAAAGCCTAAGTGTGAACAAAAATTTTAAAACATGTCTAAAAATTAATGTTACACTTACGGACAATATTAATGTATCTGGCTATGAGCAGAACTAAATAGAAGAAAAGGAATCACTGTCAGAAGTAACCGTTGTCAACGTAAACAAAAGTGAATAAAAACTGGAAACAAGACTCCAGGCACTGAAAATATGGCCCAAAATCAGTAACCAATTTTAACACTATCCAATGTAAAACAGAGGCTTCCTGAGAAGAAACTGCAGTACATTGGATGGTAGATGCATGACCGAAACGCCAAACCACCCTAGGGTGAGGACGTAACCATGGGAAAAAACAGAATAAACATTCTGTTACCAAGCCAAACTCCCAAGAAATTTCAGTAAAAATAATTACAAAAATTATGCCAAAAGCATGGGAGAATAGCAAGGGGGGTATTAAGGAAAGGGAGAGAGGAAACACTGAACAAACAATGGAAATTTTAAAGCAAGAATGAAAACATCAGGCCCATGCCCCAAAATTAGGGAACATGAAATAATTTTGCATAAAAATTATAAGTTACAGCCCTGAACACATCCTTCCACTTTTCCTTCCTTTCATCCTTTTATTTCATCCTAAGATCCACCATTTCTCTCATGATTATGTGTCTGGCATCATTTTAACTGAGATTATAAGCACAGATATCTGTGAGATGTTACTAATTGAAGGGCCAAACAAAAAATGAGGATTTTGCTCCAATTTCGGTCTTCCTTGACACTGGGCATGCGCAGTGGATAAAAGTATGGAGGACCACATAGGACATCTATTTTTTGGATTTTGATGCAAATTTTGGGGATGGGGGGGGGGGGGGGGGGGGCAAAATTTGTGTTTGGCCCTAGAATTTAAGAGTTAGCACCAGCTAAGTCTGGGTCATTGGTACAGTATAAAAATATGAATTCAGAAGAAGGCTCTGGAAAAATTCCCCACAAAGTAAGAGGTTCTTTTCTCTCTGCTATACAAACCCTCTAGCCACAGCTTCTGGCAGTGACCTGAAACACCAATAAATAAATAAATAATACAAACCCAGCTTTATTAAGTATTTGGGAATTTACTCCATAACATATGCGCTGTTAACAGGTTAAAATTGTTCTAAAGACAATAGAGGATCTAAAATTCATCACAATTTAATATGAAATTTCTGAACTAAGTTCACTAAAGTCGATCTGAATTATTACCACTTTAGCGGGCGTTCTCTAGTACATTAACAAAGTTTAATATGGCATTACAAGAACATAACGCTCTACTTCAAAAAGTCACATGACGTGTCAGGCCGTTAATGAATTAAAAGTCTCATTAACAGCCTGACACAGCACGTGACTTTTGTTCCTCACTGTCGTACACTCGGAAATAGACACGGTTTCCGGAAATAGTTTCAACTAGTAAACAATGTGATTTTTATTTCAATTTTAACCCTTTACCTAACACGAAAGGCAGACGACACTTGCAAATAAAATTCTTAAATAACTAATTTTTTTCATTTTTAGCTCACCTACATCTGTAAGATGTGGTGAGCTATTGTCATAACCTCGGGCGTCAGCGTCGGGCGTCAGGGTCCGGCGTGTCCAATATTGTAAGATTTAATGTTAAGGTTAATTTCTCAAACATCAGTCGGCTCAGGCCTTTGATATTGCATATGTAGGTTGTATGGGACTATCAGAACAATATTTAACCCTGATACTACAACTTTTTTCCAAATTTCACCTAAAATTTTCTGCCAAAAGTTGTAAGAATTTGCGTTTAGGTGTTGTAAGAATTTGTGTTAAAGTCAGCTTTTGTGCAGATTGTGCTGCTTTAACTTCTCATTACTGTTGATTTTCATATTTCAATAACAACTGTAGGTATTAACCCTACTGTATGCAGAAATTTAACGAAAATTTTCTTTTTTTTCACTCAAAATTTTCATGTTTTTCTCGGACTTAGTAAATTTTAAGTTGTAAAACTTTGTAAACTTTGTGTTTAGGTTAGTTGTGTTTCTATGTGTCTTTCCAAGTGATTAATATTCTACACTTGGGTTACTGAACTCCATTGCAGTAATATTTAACCCTCATTACATGGATATTTGAGGAATTTGAGGCTGATTTTCTGCCAAAACTTGTTGTAAGAATTAGCGTTTAGGTGTTGTAAGAATTTGCGTTAAAGTCAGCTTTTGTGCAGATTGTGGTGCTTTAACTTCTCATTACTCTTGATTTTCATATGTCAATAACAACTGTAGGTATTAACCCGACTGTATGCAGAAATTTAACGGAAATTTTCTTTTTTTTTCAGTCAAAATTTTCATGTTTTTCTCGGACTTAGTAAATTTTAAGTTCTAAAAGTTTGTGTTAAGGTGAGGTGTTAAGATGAGTTCTCAAAGATCAGTGGGCTCAGGCCTTTGATATTGCATATGTAGGTTGTAGGGGACTATCAGAACAGTATTTAACCCTGATACTACGACTTTTTTCCAAATTTTACCTAAAATTTTCTGCCAAAAGTTGTAAGAATTTGCGTTTAGGTGTTGTAAGAATTTGCGTTAAAGTCAGCTTTTATGCAGATTGTGCTGCTTTAACTTCTCATTACTGTTGATTTTCATATTTCAATAACAACTGTAGATATTAACCCTACTGTATGCAGAAATTTAATGGAAATTTTCTTTTTTTTCAGTCAAACTTTTCATGTTTTTCTCGGACTCAGTAAATTTTAAGTTGTAAAACTTTGTAAACTTTGTGTTTAAGTGAGTTGTGTTTCTATGTGTCTTTCCAGGCGATTAATATTCTACACTTGGGTTACTGAACTCCATTGCAGTAATATTTAACCCTCATTACATGCATATTTGAGGAATTTGAGGCTGATTTTCTGCCAAAACTTGTTGTAAGAATTAGTGTTTAGGTGTTGTAAGAATTTGCGTTAAAGTCAGCTTTTGTGCAGATTGTGATGCTTTAACTTCTCATTACTGTTGATTTTCATATTTCAATAACAACTGTAGGTATTAACCCGACTGTATGCAGAAATTTAACGAAAATTTTCTTTTTTTTTCAGTCAAAATTTTCATGTTTTTCTCGGACTTAGTAAATTTTAAGTTCTAAAAGTTTGTGTTAAGGTGAGGTGTTAAGGTGAGTTCTCAAAGATCAGTGGGCTCAGGCCTTTGATATTGCATATGTAGGTTGTAGGGGACTATCAGAACAGTATTTAACCCTGATACAATGACTTTTTTCCAAATTTCACCTATAATTTTCTGCCAAAAGTTGTTGTAAGAATTTGCGTTTAGGTGTTGTAAGAATTTGCGTTAAAGTCAGCTTTTGTGCAGATTGTGGTGCCTTCACCTCTCATTACTGTTTATTTTCTCATTTCAACAACAACTGTAGGTATTAACCCTACTGTATGCGGAAATTTAACTGATTTCTTTTCTTTTTTTCAGTCACAATGTTCACGTTTTTGTCTGACTTACTCAATTTTAAGTTCTAAAAGTTTGTGTTAAGGTGAGGTGTTAAGGTGAGTTCTGTTTCTATGTGTCTTTCCAGGCAATTGATATTGTACGCATGGGTTACTGAACTACATTGCGGTAACGTTGTGCCCTTATTACATGCATATTTGAGGAATTTGAGGGAGATTTTTGGGACTTATATTCACTTTGTTTAAAAAAAAATTTTTTTAACTTTTTTTTTTTATTTAATACTTTCTCATACTTGTTACTAGTAACATTAAGGCTTATTTTAGTTGTTGATATGATGTATTTTTGTTGGGACTTATAGTCACTTTCTTGAACGAATGTTTTTCCGCAACTCCTCTTTAACCAATGAATGTACTTCAATTACAATTTCAGTAATTTATGAACGCCTTTCCTAATTCTTATTTATGATTTAATATCTGGCCTCACGATTCATATTCTTAATCATAAACATTTCTAAAAGAAAAAAATGCTTTTATATCCAATGATTCTATGTTGAATTGATATTAGGGACCTGCGAACCGTTCGAGATTCGGCTCGACTCGAAACCATCGCCGAGATTCGATTCGACTCGATACCTCACCGTCCTTTGTTCAAACGGCGAATTATATGTGCACTCGCTCGCATCAAGAACACGCCATCATACGATAACGATAGTGTAATAAATCGCTCTCTGAACATATTAGCTCTCCAATTTTGTTGATTATTAACCCCCCGGGCTACCGTACGATCTCTGAGGGTCAGGGAAGATTCGTCCCCGGGAATATTCGTCCCCGGGTTTTTGAGAATATTCGTCCCCGGGAATATTCGTCCCCTGTAGGGGACGAATGTTCCCACCTGAAGGGGACGAATATTCCCACTGAGCGGGGACGAATATTCCCGGGGACGAATATTCCCAGGGACGAATATTCCCAGGGACGAATATTCTCGGGGACGAATCTTCCCGATCCCATCTCTGAAGGACGACGTCACGCCACTCCAGTATAAACATAAAGTTACAATGGCGGAGATAAAGCAGTACTTTGAATTACGCGATGATAAATACATCTGTAAAACTTGTTCTTCGGTTCTCGCAGTTCAAAAAACGAGCACAACTTCTCATTTATGGAGACATTTGATGCGGAAACACGAAGAGGTATACACAAAGGCTAAAGAGAGTAAAGAAATGAAACTGAAAACCGAAACGAAACGAAAGAGCACAGAGTCACAGCCTGAGCCTGGGCAATCCAATGAAAAACGCCAAGCGGTAATTACTGATTTCGGCATGCGCCGTTTAACTCACATCCGACCAGAAATGCGCAAACAGTTCGATGACGCTGTGTTGAATTTCATAGTTGTCGACGGTAGACCTTTCGAGGCGGCGGCGGGGAAAGGTCTAATTAACCTATGTCAAGTTTTAAGTAATGGGTCATACGTACCTCCTCATCCCACCACACTGTCACGAAAATTGGGTGACCTCAGGGAAAATGTCCAGTCGAACCTTAAAGTTCTGGTTGCAAACGAAAAGACTGAAGCACTCCCCTCCATCACATTCGACCACTGGAAAGCAAGTAACAATTCGAACTTTCTGGTATTAACTGTCCACTATGTTTCAACAGACTGGATATTCAAAACACGGTGCCTCTCCGTGGTTAATTTGGAGGACAAGGAGGCAGATCACACAGCTGCAAGTACAACCACCGTGATAAATGAAATTCTTGACACATACAGTTTACCTATCTGCGATATCATGTTCGCGACAACTGACACCACGGCTGTCATGACCTGTACGGCGAGAACTTTGGGTGTGCCCTGGATGGGATGTGCCGCACACATGCTACAGCTGAGCATCAATAATGCCTTAGATGCACAAACAAACATAAAAAACGTCATTGCTAGCGTTCATAAAATCGCGGGATTTTTCAATTCCTCAACTGTTGGGTTGACGGCTCTACATCGACACCAGAAATCGACGACCCACCCTGAAGACTCCTCTGGAACTCTTCCTGAATCTGATCCCCCGCTCGACGTACTGACAAGGTTCAACAGCACCTACTACTTGCTGCGATGGGTCCATGCCAATCAAACGCCGAATTTCTTCGGCGCTTTCCGAGTGCAGAAAATGAAAATCGGCTTGTGCTACCAAACCTCCACCATGTTTGAGTTCCACACTAGAGGATACTTTGGAAGAGTCACTCCCTGTACTCAAGCCAACAGCTGAAGCTACTGAGATATTGAGTGCCGACACCCAAATTACAATTTCAATGATCATTCCCTGCATCAAAAGTCTCAAAAAAACAACTCAATGAGGTTACTGCTAAAGGGGTAAAAACATTTAGAAATGAGCTTGTTGCTCAGTTGGAGAATCGATTTGAATTACAAGTCCCCCACCTATTGACCGGCACTTACCTTGACCCACGATTTAAAAGTATGGTGAGCGAGATTGAAGTGTTGTCTGTTCTCCAGTTTTCTGAGGAATTAATCACCAAGCACCACATTGAACTATATCGTTCATTATTTGTTGACCCCACTCCCATTCTGGAGTGTGAAAGTGAAACGTCTTCACAGAAACCAAAGCGCCAAAGCTTAATGGATTTGATGTTTTCGGATGCAGCGAAATCACATGCAAATCAGAACACTGTTGTAAATAGCACGGGAACTGAACAACGTCAACCAACTCTTAAGCAGCGGATTTCGTCTCAGATGTCAACTTACTCAAAAATTCCCCTGCTGAACAAAGATGATTCGCCGTTAATATTCTGGCAACAGAATGCCAATTCACTTCCGCTAATGGCCATCATAGCCAGAGATGTTTTCGGTATTCAGGCCACAAATTGCAGTTCAGAAAGAGTGAACTCTGTTGGTGGAAACATAATTACAGATCTCCGCCACAACTTGAGTAATGCCAACGCGGAAACATTGATATGGGCCCACAAAAATGGAGACCTGATTCTTCTATGAACTGATAATGACAATTCCGTTGCCACATGACTATCTGTTGTTTGTTTATTTTTCAGTTTTTTTTTCTGAGGTTTTTTTTTTGTGTTTTTAGAAAGATATTCTAAAAATGTTTTGATCAAAAGTTTAAATTAGAGGTTCAAAACTATTCATTAGAATAGATTATAGAGTTGTCTATCTTCACTATTAGTGCGCGATACTGTGTTTTGCGAGACTTTGAGTTTGAGATTTTTTATCATATTTTCCGACATCCCTTGTTTGCTTTTATAATAATGGTATTTGGTGCTGATGAGGCTGAGCACGAGCCACGACCACCAAGTGGGTAGAATAAAACTGCGAGTCTATGAGTTCAGAATCAATTGGTCTGGAATCGAGTATTCTCGCAGTGCGAGAATACTCGATTCCAGACCAATTGATTCTGAACTCATCCAGCATGCAGAGTACTGGTATTGCAGACTATGGAAGCACGAATGTCGCCGTCGCGCCGGTTTCAAGGTTCGAGATTCGACTTGACTCGATACCAGAGGGATGATTCGGCTCGAGATTTGGCTCGAAGTTTTATCCCCGGCTCGCAGGTCCCTAATTGATATATAAATAAATGCAGAAATGTAGACTTTCCAAAGCCATCACATAAACCACATTAATCATTTGATGCCTAGTTAATGATTTATATTAACTAAATATTAGGCATGTTACATTGGAACGACATTATCAAGCGCGAATGTAGGTGAGCGTTGGGATGTAACATCCCTCTTGTTGTGTCAAAAACATAGCTTATGACCTCCCATTGGAACGAGCTCCAACAAGCTCAATGAGGTGTCATAAGCTATGTTTTTGAGACAAAAAAGTGAAATAAATAATGAAAATTGGATGGTGATTTTTGTGAATAGCACTGACTGGTTCTCGGGCCTTTTATAAGCTGTCGGGGTGTTATTCACACCTGTTGGGCCGTTAATAAACCACAATGCCCTCCAAAGTCATGTTATTGTTATATTAAAGTTTATCTCAAATTCAGAATGATTTGATATAAGATTTCTGAACTGAGTTCACTAAAACTGAGGTGCAGATTGATTTTACTGAACACGGTTTGAGTTTTGTTTTTTTTTGTTCAATTTT
This sequence comes from Pictodentalium vernedei, assembly GCA_031216915.1. Lineage (NCBI taxonomy): Eukaryota > Metazoa > Mollusca > Scaphopoda > Dentaliida > Dentaliidae > Pictodentalium > Pictodentalium vernedei. The sequence continues at coordinate 623,705,570 of CM062295.1, forward strand.
TCTAACGTAATACAAAAACCTATCACCGCTATTCATAAAACTTGCCGACCAAATTGTATTATTTTTAAAATTTTTACCACAAAAACAAAACCAATGACCCATCATTGGAACAAGCTCATTGAACTCATTCTGACAAGGGTTCATAAGCTATGTTTACAAGGTAAAAAATTGAAAGTTTTAGTGTCTTGAGAAATTATTTTGTAATGTCGTCCCCTAATTTTGTTAGGTAAAGAGTTAATGAAATAAGTAACTTCCAAAATGGAGATGATTTATTCAGTTCACTAACTCCGTGTTATGGTATCACATTGACTTCTGACATCACCTGTTTATTGCGGACAATATTTCCATGACAGGCAATTTGATAGTGAATATGTAATAAATGTTTTGGAGTTTTTCTTGTTGATGAGTCCAGGTAATTGATAGTGTCAAACAATTAGCCATTTCAGTGTTTTCTGGAAAAAAAATGAAACAATTTGATAGAAAGATAAAATAAAATGATACTAAACATTTCTGATATTTGATCATAAAATCTCATTTTTCTACTGTTAAACATATTGAATCCACTTTTTAAAAAAACTTGTGTATTTGCAGGAGAAAAATGGCCGTTTTTTCCATGAAGATATGATCAAAGTGTGGTCAGAGTATAAACAAGACTTGTACAAGTGGTTGCTGCAGTTGACAGAAGAGTTTGATTTGACATTTCCATTACCGAAGGAAAATGTTAACCTTGTGCCATGTCTTCTCTCACAAGAAGCACCTGAAGAGGTACATTGTGTGTTTTCTGTGAACTCTTTACCTCACACATGGGATTTAAAAATTTTTTATTTTAAATGTTATTTTTTCAAAATTTCAACAAAACCACATCATATAACCCTTCATTGGAATGAGCTTGACAAGCTAGTTCCTGTGAGCGGTCACATGATATGGTTTTGTTAAAATTTGTTTAAAAATAAATAAAATAAATAATTTTGAATATTATGTAGGCAAATGTGGCCAATTCATTAGTAGAAAGTGGTAAATGCAAAGAGTGGTGGCGAAGCAGATAAATATGCTGGTCTCTCAAGCCAGAGGTCTCAGGATCAATCTCCGTCTGGTGAAGTTCTTGAAGTTTCAGAGCAATTTCTGGCAGCTGATGTTGTCATGGCATACTGTACTATCGGGTGGGGACATAAAATGGCTGTCTATTTACACTCAGCAGACATCACTAAAGATTAAACATTGGAAGGAATGGAGGACACTTCCTTTACTCTGCAGATGCTATGGATGGTGTTTCAAAACAGGACACCAATTTCTTGTCACTTTTGCTTAATTTTGTGGGGTGTGGTGGTTCTAAATTAAACGTTGGCCTGATTTTTATCAAGTAGAGTGCCAGAATGTCTGGGCTGATGGTATGCATGATAAATACAGAAATTATAAGAAATTTTTTTTTTAGCTGAACCCGAAACCCGAAAACCTTTAACACAGTCAACAGGTTGTATTTATGAAGGGATTTCATTGTAACTTGCTAGGATGACTCCGTATTATGTCTAAATGAGAACATCCTCTTTTGGTTGTGACTGGTCAACCTTAATAGCTGCAAGAGCCCAAACCCCAAAAACCTTTAGCGCAGTCTGCAGGTTGTCATGTTTATGAAGGGATTTCATGGTAACTTGGTAGGATGACTCCATATAATGTCTAGATGAGAACGTCCCCTTTTGGTTTGCGATCAGTCAGCCGTAACAGCTGTGAGAGCCCAAAACACCAAAACCTTTAGCATAGTCTACAGGTCGTATTTCGGAAGGGATTTCGTTGTAACTTGGTGGGATGACTCCGTATAATGTCTGGATGGGAACATTCGCTTTTGGTCGCGATCGGTCAACATGACAGTTACGTGGGTCCAAAGCCATAAAACCTTTAGCACAGTCTGCAGGTCGTATTTATGAAGGGATTTTATTATAACTTGGTAAGGATGACTCTCTATAATGGCTTTTTAGCTCACCGAAGGGAGTTCAACTTATCACTTGCCGTCCCGTGTCATCGTCCATCGTCATGAACATTCTGAATCTTCTGAAACCACTGGTCCGATTTTCAGGAAACTTCATGTGGATGTTCATTACTATATGGCAATTCATGTTTTTGTACAAATGAAATGGCCACGTCCCTTGGGGGCTCTGTATGGGGCATAACTCTGATAGCACCATATGAATTATAGAAAAATTATTAAAAAATCTTCTTCTCCAGAACCAGTGGGCAGAATCTTTGGATACTTGGTATGCAGCATCTTGGTATGGGTCTGTTTCAAGTTTGTTCAAATCGGCTCCCTGGATTCATATTTGGGCTCACTATAGAAGCCCAAATTCGAACTTAGTGCATTTCAGGCAAATTTCTTAAAAAATCTTCTTCTCAAGATCCAGCTGGCAGAATTTTTTGATATTTGGTATGCAACATTGTGGGGTGGATCTGATTCAAGTTTGTTCAAATCGGCTCCCTGGATTCACATTTGGGCTCAGTATAGAAGCCCGAATTCGAACTTAGTGCATTTGAGGCAACTTTCTTAAAAAATCTTCTTCTCCAGATCCAGCAAGCAGAATATTTTGATATTTGGTATGCAACATTGTGGGATGGATCTGATTCAAGTTTGTTCAAATCGGCCCCCTGGATTCATATTTGGGCTCATTATAGAAGACCAATTTCGAACTTAGTGCATTTCAGGCAAATTTCTTAAAAAATCTTCTTCTCCAGCTCCAGCAGGCAGAAACTTTTGATATTTGGTATGCAACATTGTGTGGTGGATCTGATTCAAGTTTGTTCAAATCGGCCCCTGGATTCACATTTGGGCTCAGTATAGAAGCCCGAATTCGAACTTGGTGCATTTCAGGCAAATTTCTTAAAAAATCTTCTTCTCCAGATCCAGCAGGCAGAATCTTTTGATATTTTGTATGCAACATTGTGAGGTGGATCTGATTCAAGTTTGTTCAAATTGGCCCCCGGGATTCATATTTGGGCTCAATATAGAAGCCCGAATTCGAACTTAGTGCATTTCAGGCAAATTTCTTAAAAAATCATCTTCTCAAGATCCAGCAGGCAGAATCTTTTGATATTTGGTATGCAACATTGTGGGGTGGATCTGATTCAAGTTTGTTCAAATTGGCCCCCTGGATTCATATTTGGGCTCACTATAAAAGCTCGAATTCGAACTTTGTGCTTTTCAGGCAAATTTCTAAAAAAAATCTTCTTCTCCAGATCCAGCAGGCAGAATCTTTTGATATTTGGTATGCAACATTGTGGGGTGGATCTGATTCAAGTTTGTCCAAATTGGCCCCCTGGGTTCATATTTGGGCTCAGTATAGGAGCCCAACTTTGAACTTAGTGCATTTCAGGCATATTTCTTTAAAAATCTTCTTCTCAAGATCCAGCAGTCGGAATCTTTTGATATTTGGTATGCAGCAATCTTAGGGGGTGAGATTCAACTTTGTTCAAGCCATGTCCCTAGGCCCATATTTGGGCTCACTGTGGGAGCCCGAATGATAACTTAGTTCAAAATGAGGAATTTTCTTTAAAGATCTTCTTCTTCAGATCCAGCAATTGGAATGTTTTGATATTTGGTATGCAGCATCCTTAAAGGGGTGAGATTCAAGTTTGTTCAAGCCATGTCCCTAGGCCCATATTTGGGCTCACTGTGGGAGTTTGAATTGTAACTTAGTTCGAAATGAGGAATTTTTCTTTAAAAGTCGTCTTCTTCAGATTCAGCAGTCGGAATGTTTTGATATTTGGCATGCAGCATCCTTAGGGGGTGAGATTCAAGTTTGTTCAAGCCAAGTCCCAGGGTTCATATTTGGGCTCACTGTGGGAGTCCGAATGATAACTTAGTTCAGAATGAGGAATTTTCTTTAAAAATCTTCTTCAGATCCAGCAGATGAATGCTTTTGATATTTGGTATGCAACATCCTTAGGGGGGGTAAGATTCAAGTTTGTTCAAGCCATGGCCCTAGTTCCATAAAATTTGTCTCTCATGACTTCATTCCGTTGTAGTGTTGATGAACCATGTCTAACTGAATGTGACCCCCAAATACTTCTTTGAACCACTTTGGCCGGTGAGCGATTAAGTCTCCTTGAGGCCTCTTATTTGGTTGGTTTCAGAACCATGATGGCCACAGTGGCATGTTTCCTACAGTCTACAGCTTGCATTTATAAAGGGATTTCATTGCAAATTTGTGGAATGACTCAGTTTAATGTCTAGATTTATTTATTTATTTATTGATGTTTAAGGTCACATTTTTATGCACAATGGCTAATCGTGACCGTGACAGTTTTATGGGTGGAGGAGCCGGAGTACCCGGAGAGAACCACCGAGCAACGATGAGCAGCTGCCAGCTCCCCAACATCGTAACTCCGCACTGCAGCACAGGCAGGGTTAGATTGGTTGAAGACATGCGTACCATCGACGTGCAGTATGCCTTAGTACACGGCGTCATCGTGCCCCCATGCGGGCAATGGAGATGAAGTGCCTTGCCCAAGGACACAATGCAGTTGCCGCAGGCGGGATTCGAACCGAGGACCTCTCGCCTTGCAGCCTGCACCTCTACCTACTGAGCCACCACGCTCCCAATGTCTAGATGAGAACGTCCCTTTTGGTCGCGACCTGTCAAGAGCCCAAAACCCGAAAGCCTTTATCGCAGTCTGCAGGTTGTCATATTTATGAAGGGATTTCATTGTAACTTGGTAGGATGACTTCTTATAATGTCTGGATGAGAACATCCTATTTTGGCCGGGATTGGTCAACCGTGACAGCCACCTAGGCACGTGACCTAAGTTTGTTTAGCACAGTCTACAGTTCATATTTATGAAGTAATTTCATTGTAACTTGGAAGGATGTCTAGATGAGACTCATATTTTGGTCACAATTGGTCAGCAGTTACTGCTGCCTGGTCACTTGACCTAGATTCCTTTAGCATTGCTTGCAGGTTGTTTTTAGTTTACCAGACAGAAAGTCAGGCGAGCTATAATGATCACTCACCGTCCGTCGTCCATGAACATGGTGTTTGCATCTTCTCCTCCAAAACCGCAGAACCAATTTAATTGAAATTTGAGATAATAGTTTGTTATGACATTGCATTTTGATTTTATTCAAATCAAGTTGCCTCGCCCCTTGGTAGTGCCACGTCCAAAAAGTCTTCTTCTCATGAACCGGACATAGCAGAGACTTGATATTTGGTGTGCAGCTTCCTTTTGAGGTGTAGACTCAGATTTGTTCAAGAGAAGTTCTAGGAGCTATATTTGCCTTCGTTCTGGGAGGGGCAAGAATTTTAGCCCCACCCAAAATTTCTATTTAACAAACTGAGAGGCTGATTTGAACCAAATTTGATATGAGGGTTTAGTGGGTCATAAGTACTTGATTTATGCAAAAAAAAAGTTTTCCGTCGCCTCATGGGAACATGGGAACCACAGCAGCTAAAAACAGAAAGAATTTAAAACGCCCATATCTCCAAAACTGCATGGCACTGAGAATTCTTATTTGGTGTGAAGCTTCCTTAGGACCAACAGACTGGAATGGTAAAAAATAAAATGCTATCGGTTTTATCGTGGGATACTTTTTCGGGTTGAAAAAGTGCTGAGTCGGCATTTATTAACACTGTGGCAATGGGAAAAACATTTAAGACTACTTTTTATTCCCCTATGGTAACCGTAAGGGGACTATAGGATTACACTCCGTCCATCTGTCCATCCGTCTGTCTGTCTATCTGTCCATCTGTCTGTCTGTCCGTCTGTCTGTCTGTCTGTTTTTTATGTTACCACCTCTCCCTCCAACATGCTTTAAGCTTCACCTTTCATATTTGGTACATGGATAAATGGTTCTGAGGGAATGATGCACGCTCAAAATTTTTTTTTTCAAAATCCAAGATGGCGGAATGGCGGCCATTTTTGTTGTGTTTTTTAAGCTTTTTTTTTCTCTATTTTCATGTTACCACCCCTCCCACCAACATGGTTCAAGCTACACTTTACATATTTGGCACATGGATAGAGGGTTGGGAGGGGATGATGCACATTCATTTTTTTTTCTGCAAAATCCAAGATGGCGGCCATTTTTGTTGTGTTTTTTAAGCTTTTTTCTCTATTTTATGTTACCACCCCTCACTCCAACATGGTTCAAGCTACACTTTTTATATATGGCACATGGATAGAGGGTAGTAATGGGATGTTGCACGTTCAATATTTTTTTTCCAAAATTCAAGATGGTGCCATGGCAACCATTTGTGTTTTTTTAAGCTTTTTTCTCTATTTTATGTTATCACTGCTCCCTCCAACATGGTTCAAGCTGCACTTTTCATATATGGTACATGGATAAAGGGGTTGTGAGGGGATTATGCACGCTCAATATTTTTTTTTCAAAATCTAACATCTGTTTGTCTGTCTGTCCGTCCCGTCCATCCATCCATCCGTCCGTCCGTCCGTCCTTCCATCCCTCCATCCTTCCGTCCATCCGTCTGTCTGTCTGTTTTTATGTTACCACCTCTCCCTCTAATATGCTTTAAGCTACACCTTTCATGATGCACAGTCAATATTTATTTTTCAAAATCCAAGATGGCAGAATGGCGGCCATTTTTGTTGTGTTTTTTTCTCTATTTTATGTTACCACCCTTCCCTCCAACATGGTTCAAGCTACACCTTTCATATATGGTACATGGATAAAGGGTTGTGAGGGGATTATGCACGCTCAATATTTTTTTTTCAAAATCCAAGATGCTTATATACTCTACTGTCTTCTGTGACAAAAACACCTTATGTCACAAAAGTGCCGTTGGGGACTAATACCACCTCGGTGGTAAAACACTTGTTTCCCAAACCACTGCTCCAAACACTTTCAAATTTCACATATAATATCTTTGGAGGATTGTTTCACATGTTTATTGAAATCAAATCCCTGGTTCCATATTTTGGCTGTCTATGGGAACCCAAATGTTTAAATTAGTGCAGTTTGAGGAATATTCTTTAAAAATCTTCTACTTCAGATCTACCAATCAGAATCTTTTGATATTTGGTATGCAGCGTGCTTAAGGTGTGAGATTCAAGTTTGTTCAAGCCAAGTCTCTGGGTTCATATTTAGGCTCACTGTGGGAGCCTGAATTATAACTTGGTTCAAAATGAGGAATTTTCTTTAAAAATCTTCTTCTTCAGATCCGGAAGTTGGAATGTTTTGATATTTGGTATGCAGCATCCTTTGGGTGGTGAGATTCAAGTTTGTTCAAGCCAAGTCCCTGGGTTCATATTTGGGCCCACTGTGGGATCCCAAATTATAACTTAGTTCAAAATGAGGAATTTTCTTTAAAAATCTTCTTCAGATCCAGCAGTCGGCATGTTTTGATATATGGTATGCAGCATCCTTAAGGGGGTGAGATTCAAGTTTGTTCAAGCCAGTCCCTGGGTTCATATTTGGGCTTTCTGTGAGGGCCGAATTATAACTTAGTTCAATATGAGGAATATTCTTCAAAAGTATTCTTCTTCACATCCACCAGTCAAAATCTTTTGATATTTGGTCTACATTATCCTTACCGAGGTGAGATTCAAGTTTGTTCAAGCCAAGTCCCTGGGTTCATATTTGGGCCCACTGTGGGATCCCAAATTATAACTTAGTTCAAAATGAGGAATTTTCTTTAAAAATCTTCTTCAGATTCAGCAGTCAGCATGTTTTGATATATGGTATGCAGCATCCTTAAGGGGGTGAGATTCAAGTTTGTTCAAGCCAGTCCCTGGGTTCATATTTGGGCTCTCTGTGAGGGCCGAATTATAACTTAGTTCAATATGAGGAATATTCTTCAAAAGTATTCTGCTTCACATCCACCAGTCAAAATCTTTTGATATTTGGTCTACATTATCCTTACAAAGGTGAGATTCAAGTTTGTTCAAGCCAAGTCCCTGGGTTCATATTTGGGCTCCCTGTGGGAGCCCAAATTATTACTTAGTTCAATATGAGGAATATTCTTTCAAAATCTTTTTTTCTTTGATCCACTGGTCAGAATCTTTGGATATTTGGTATAAGCTTTTCTTAGGAGGAGCAGATGCATCTTGTTGAAATCAATTCCCTGGGTTGATATTTAGTCTACCATGTCAGGTGAGTGCCCTCAGGCCTCCTGGGGCCTCTTTGTACAAATGGATTTGATTGTAACTTGATAGGATAACTTGATATGATATGTAGATAAGACTGTCCTATTTTGGTCATAATCAGTCAGCCATGACCACTGATCTGTGTCTGGCTGAGTTATGGCCCTTTTTCCATTTTTTTACTTTGAAAATTGGCTATCCGGCTGATAACTTTAGATTGAGTTATTGAATCAACACCAAATGTTGCACATAGGTGTGGCTCATGAATATGCAAGTCTGGTTCGAACTTGGATTCAGGCCAACCAACTTTGGCTGAGTTATGGCCCTTTATCCATTTTTATACCCCCCCCCCCCCCCCCCCCGCAAACAAAGTTTGGGGGGGGGGGTATATAGGAATCACCCTGTCCGTCCGTCCGTCTGTCTGTCTGTCCATCCTTATAAGCACAACTCCTCCTAAACCGTTTGAAAAATTTTCATGAAACTTTACACAATGGAAGAACTCCATATGAAGCTGTGCATGAAGCAATATAATTCCCTTCTGACATTTCCAAGGGTCGATAATTTAACTTATACATTTCAATTGCTACGTCATATGGTTTTGTCTTTGTGAAACTTTACACCAAAAAAGCTACAACTGAGGCGTGGGGGGTATCACTTTGTGAGCTTTCTCACTGTACCTCTAGTTTTTGACTAAAAATTTGTTGTCTGGTAATATGACCAATGTAAAAACTTGCAGCCCGGTGACATAGCCCATGCCTGGTGGTGTCCTTGTTATTACCAGCAAATGTCTTCACAATGTTGCACTTGTAGGATAAAAATTTGGCCAACTATATTCTTGTTTGACAGAGCTCGCTGGTTGGACATAAGCTCCGAGCCGCAAACCTCAGACCATGTTACCGTCAACTCATCACAATAACTTATAATGTTTCAGGCAGACTTCCAAATCAGTCAATTTGTAGAATACTTGAGTTGTTTATTAATTTAGAAAATTCTCTGTTTCACTCCATCATTTTACAAATTGACTAAAAAATTTGGTTGTTTTAAAAATGGACTGAAATTTAAAGGCAATTTTTTGACACACTGATCTCAAACTTTTAAGAACTGGATTGGTTGACTGCAGAATGCCTGTGGGTCATGGTTGATAAATTTTTGACTGAGCACATGAGGCTGTGTACCCTCCCAAAGAACTGTATAACTAGTCATGTTGTAGATACTTAAAATAAATTAAGACACAGTTTAAATAAGTTTAGGCAGAGGATCTGGAATGTGCCCAGAAATTTCCTTCAAAAAATCTGGAACGTCATGGATTTTCGTTTTTCTCAGGGGCTTACAAACACCGGTGAGTGGTTTTTTATATGTTTTTTGGGGTGAACTAGTACATACATGACTGCTTTTTCTGAGACACATGTAACCATGTTCTCAAGTCACAAGTGGCATTCTGAAATGAATCTGATGCTGTTATGCCATGGAACCAGTCTTGCCTACTTGTAGATTAAATCAGATGGAATATTTCATGTTATGCCCTGGAACCAGTCTTGCCAACATTTGGATTTAATCAGCTGGAATACTTTATGTTCTGCCCTGGAACCAGTCTTGCCTACTTGTAGATTTAATCAGCTGGAATACTTTATGTTATGCCCTGGAACCAGTCTTGCCAACTTGTAAATTAAATCAGATGGAATATTTCATGTTCTGCCCTGGAACCAGTCTTGCCTACTTGTAGATTTAATCAGCTGGAATACTTTATGCTCTGCCCTGGAACCAGTCTTGCCTACTTGTAGATTTAATCAGCTGGAATATTTCATGTTATGCTCTGGAACCAGTCTTGCCTACTTTTGTATTTAATCAGCTGGAATACTTTATGTTCTGCCCTGGAACCAGTCTTGCCTACTTGTAGATTTAATCAGCTGGAATACTTTATGTTATGTCCTGGAACCAGTCTTGCCAACTTGTAAATTAAATCAGATGGAATATTTCATGTTTTGCCCTGGAACCAGTCTTGCCTACTTGTAGATTAAATCAGCTGGAATACTTTATGTTATGTCCTGGAACCAGTCTTGCCTACTTGTAGATTGAATCAGATGGAATATTTCCAGTTATGCCCTGGAACCATTCTTGCCTACTTGTAGATTAAATCAGATGGAATATTTCCTGTTATGCCCTGTAACCAGTCTTGCCTACTTGTAAATTAAATCAGCTGGAATACGTTATGTTTTGCCCTGGAACCAGTCTTGCCTACTTGTAGATTTAATCAGCTGGAATATTTCATGTTATGCCCTGGAACCAGTCTTGCCTACTTGTAGATTAAATCAGCTGGAACACTTTATGTTATGTCCGGGAACCAGTCTTGCCTACTTGTAGATTAAATCAGCTGGAATATTTCCTGTTATGCCCTGGAACCAGTCTTGCCAACTTGTAGATTAAATCATCTGGAATATTTCCTGTTATGCCCTGGAACCAGTCTTGCCAAGTTGTAAATTAAATCAGCTGGAATACTTTATGTTCTGCCCTGGAACCAGTCTTGCCTACTTTTGGATTTAGATGATTTCACTGGACAAATAATCAGTAGTTCAGATAGAGGTCAAGGTCACTCTATCTAACACCATTGAATTCTTTTCTGAATTTGACTAGTGGCCTAAGAGCTTGATATTTAATACTTAAGTTCCCATGCAGACCCAAATTGCCATCTTTAAATTGCTTTTAAAAAGTACCCCCCCCCCCCAGCTCTGCCTTCCACCCACCCACCCACCCGCCCCACCCCTCACAGTGTCATGTTCCTTGAGAACTCGGCCAGTAGGCTGCATATATCTTGGCAGTGTTTTACATTTCTTTTACGCTTATTTGTTTTACAAGGATTGGCAAACAAGTAATGCAAATGATATCAAAGCCTCTCCTTGGCCCAATAGCAGTGGTGCGTGGGATGACCTATGTAACGGCAACTTGTGGCCTCCTACTTCTCGAATACTACGAAAGGATCATTAACCTGTATGGAGTGTGCATCTCTCCACACAGAAGACAGCATTTTACATCCCCACTTGATAGAATGGTACACTGTGACAGCATCAACCCCACAATTGATGTTGACAGATAGTGTTCAGACGCCTCAAGAATTTTCATCGACTGAGGATCGATCCTGGAACCTCTAGCATGAGAGACCAGCGCACTTATCCACTTGGTCTATAGAGGCAGCCAACAATGATGTAAAAATACGATTAAGTCACCTGCAGCAGTGTACATGTATATATGGTACTTATTGTCATAAAATTAATTTGAGGCTCTAAGGGTCAACATGGATGCCTTGATATGAGCACAGTTGTTGGGAAAGTTAAGAAGTTATTTTAGTTATGGTGGGTAATGTCATTATAGGTTTTGTAGCCATTAAGTAATGTTTTTTTCTATTGTATGCTAGCCTGTGAATTATCGCAAATTATCTAAAAGATATTTCTCAATATCTATCGACTCAATAGGTATCAAGAAGTATTCCTTAGTAGCTTCCTAAATGATGTCACCTTGAAGGTATGATTAGCTGATCTTTTTTATCGTTTTGAAACATATGCATTTGGGGTCAAATTGGGCTGAATATTGTGCAATAAATGTCTTGTAGCATATAATAAAAAAGAAAATCTTACTCGATTTTAGTTAGTGTTGGAAATTATCTTTTGAGTGTGGACCTGAAAGTTTTATTTTTCACAAGTGCTTGCGCGAGTGAAAAATAATACTTTCAGGTCCACATGATGAATTTTTTCAGTAGCTTCCTAAATGATGTTCCGCGTTGATGCATGATGTCACCTTGAACATAGCCTTGAAGGAACTATCAGCAGCTTTTTGTTATTGTCTTGAAACTGTTTGCAGTCGAATTGGGTTAAATATTGTGCATTAAAATGTCACGTAGCATAAAATAAAAAGAAAATCTATGCTGTTTTAGTGAATATCGGGAATTCATGGAGATATCTTGTTTGTTTCAGCTGGAATGGCCACCTGCTCTATCAGACAGAGAAGATGTGACTGAGGCAAGAATTATCTACAGATTCTCTTATCTGCCTGCAGGGTTGTTCAACAGAGCGCAGGTATTTATTAAAATTTTGGAGGAAGTTGGTGGGATCATCAGTGGTGGTATAAGGGGTAGAGGGCCCCCAGCGCACACTCTCCTTTCCAACTCTCTTCTAAAAATTTTTCTACTTCATTATAGAGCACACTCAGAGGCATACTATAATAATTTGTCCATTTTCTTTGATGCTGCAATACGGCCACCTTTGACTGGTCACTTTCCACGAGTGTGTAATATTTCCGTGAATGCAATAATATTAGATTCCAAACACTAATTATAGGAATAATCATCAAAAATTTAATCAATGAAGCAGTGAGTACAGCCCGGTTCTTCATTAATTAAAATTTTGCTGATGCTGATTTTTATAACCTGGCAAACACATGGATTACAACCAGTCTAGGGCATCTGTACTGTGACATAGAAGTTTAAATTTTGCATCATGTTTTTTACTCCAGGCTGGGATTCATTAGAATGCAATATCATCTCTCTTTTTACAATCTTTCAGGTCCGGCTTTTCCAATTTTCGGATGGAAAATTGATATGGAAAAGAGGGTCATTACTAAACAAAAACAGCCATGTTGCATTAATTCAGCAGAACAGGTAAGTTTAATGTTTTTCAAACTTTCTTGGAATAATTTGTAGTATTTTCCAGTTGGTAGAGGCCACTGTTTTATAATATATAATTAATATGTTATAAATGTATTGATAATATTATATTCAAATCAGCTGTGTTAGTTGGCATAATTTATTCATCAATATGAATATAGTGATCATTGTTAGCTGGTGGAATAGCTGAATTGTTTTTATGTTTTCCAATACATTGTCATTCACACGGCTTGATACTGGTAAATGGAATAATCATCATCAGTTAACCCTTTGATAGTACGTCTTATGACGTATGAAATCAAACAGCGCGTTGATACTTTTGTATGTCTTATGACGTACAAAATCAAACAGCGCATTGATACTTTTGTACGTGTTATGAAGTTCGAAATCAAACGGCACGTTGATACTTTGTGGTCATTTGTTTTGTTATTATTTTTCGATCTTTTAAAGTGTTAACCTCAATTCCTATTTTCTCCCGAATAGTGCTTAGTGACAACCGTTGAGCCAAATGTTATCGCAGCTTAAAATACTAATATAATCCTGCTGTCGAGACATCATAACTGGTTGAGTGCAAGAAAACACTATCAGGCCTTTCAAAAAATGAGGATATCAGAGCAAAAGCCATCACTTCCCTTGCTTATATTTCATATTCAGTCAAACACAAATATTTTGTTTAGATAAATTTGTTCTATTACAAATTACTTGAGAGTGCCTGTGGCACTCTCCAATAATTTGTAATAAAACAAGTTTTAAATAACAAATTCAGACCCCCAAAAATAATCTAGCCCTCAACCAGTTAATCACTAATGTGAAAAATATCTTGTTATTTGTACTTTCCGACATTCGACGTCGCATTTTGAAAAACGTTGAATTCCCAGTGACGTATGAACGTCAGAATAATTAAAGTCTCAAAGGGTTAATCTGTATTGTGTATGATGTAGCATGAAAGTTAAAAAATTTATAGTAATTTCTATATTTTTTATACTTACCAATGACCCAGACATAGCTGGTGCTAACTCTTAAAATATAGGGCCAAACACAAATTTTGCCCCCCCCCCCCATCCCCAAAATTTGTATCTAAAACCAAAGAAAACATGTCCTGAAAGGTCCTCCACACTTCGCCTCTACTGTGCATGCGCAGTGTCAAGGACGTTCCAAAATTGGCGCCATTAATCATTCTAAAAACCAGTGCCTGGTAAGCGCTATGTACTCAGCGGGGAGGCAAGAGTTCCCAACGTCTGGGAGGGCCATCCCCGTCTGGGTCGTTGGTAAGTATAAAAAATATAGAAATTACTATAAATTTTTTAACATTTTTATACTGTACCAATGACCCAGACATAGCTGAATAGTAAAAAGGCTGGAGGGCCAAGGACATAGAGCAAAATGGAATACGCTCAATAATATAAAATAGAGTCATCCCCTGTAGGGAAAAAGAAGTAATAGGCCTTACATGTATCTTTCTTATTTATGATAAATTAGAAAGATACAACACCTTCCAAAATTGAGCTTCATACATCCATGTACTCTATTAATATCCAATATAATCCTTATACTAATAATTTTTAAAGTAAGCCAATAAATAAGGTAAGTCTAGAGAATAGAGACTCTTATACTCCTAAAAGTGTCTGAGGATTGCATAATCCTGTCCGTTGACATATGCAATAATCAAAAGCTATACTTTAAAAACTAAGACTTGAATGAATTTTAAAAACCTAAACTTCTCACTAAACAACCATCCCAATAACAGCTCAGAATTACTAACTCCGGAGGTGGTATCCCCTTGTTTTCATAGTAAAACAGGTGACCCAAGGGAACACCCTCCCCCCCCCCCCTTTTTCATGCCCTGGGTCAAATAGCCCAGAGCGAAGAGGGCAGCAAAACGGAGACACTGCCGAAACAGACAGCCTACCTAGCTATAGTAGAAACTGTTAAGTGAATGACATTCTGAGCAGTAGATAATAGACCTAACAATAGAGGCCTCCAGAAATGGACTCGCTATTTCTGAGATAAAAATTCATGAATGTGGATGGCTGAGCGCAATGAGCGGCCTTCAAAAATCTATAATAGCGACACTATTAATGTAAGCCCAAGATGTAGAAGAACTCTTACTTCATGAGCCGAAATCTTAAGCACAACTGCTAAGTCAATGATAAACCATAAGCAGTACCGATAGTTAATAGAATCCATTAACAATAGAATAGAGCGTAACGTCCTTCTACTAGGCATCAAAGACAGAAGAAGCTTACGCCCATAGTAATAAACAGATATCTGTTTATAAATACATAAACTCTACCCGGAAAGAGTAAAGGCCTATGCCCGTACGAAGACGGAAGGACCTTAAAAACAATAGGTTCCGGATATTAGGAGCCTAACTCTTATGCAAAAATCCAACCTAAATAGTAACGGAAGTAGTGATTCCGAAACTACAAAAGTGAAAATCATCCATCGATAGTGCATGAAACTCACTGACTCTACAGTAAAAGAGAAACCAACAGAATTACTGTCTAAAAGGTCAGAATTTGAAAACTACTGTTTCCAGAGGCTCAAATGATTACTTAGCTAAATAAGAACCGAAGTTAAAATCCATATAGGAATTTAATCTAAAGATTCTAAGTCTATTTATCAAAAAGTTACTAACTGACTTAGATAAAGAGACATAAGACTCCATTGTAAACTATCGTAGAGTGCATAGGTATGAGGTAACATAAACCTATAACCTTAATAATAACAGGCTGCAGTAGATCTTGTGAAACAAGTATACTAAAAAATTGCAATGAGTAGTATGGAGGGATCAACAATATGAACATAATGATCCCTACACCAACGACGGAAGAGCCTCCACTTTAGCCGCATAGAATAGCGAAGAAGAGGATCTCCTATAGTAAGAAATCGCGTCCAAAGCTCGTCCAGTACAATGCTTACAATGCAATACGGACCACACAACGGAATACATGAAGGTTGCGACCTTGCGGGTTGTGATAAAGATGACACGATTTACCCAGTGAAAAAAGATCCTCACATAGAGGAAGATTTCACGTTAAAACCCACAGTAGACAAGAGAGTAAATTACCCATGATCTCTGTGAAGATAGAGATGCTATCAACAGAAATGTATTGTGGTTGTTTATCTTAGCAATACCTGCTGAAACAACAGCGCCGGAGGATACGCGTATCCTATCATTCCGTCCTATAGATCAATAGAGCGTTAACAACATTAGCTCAGAGATCTGGACAAGCCAACACATAAGTCTGCAATTTATTAGCAAGCTGTGTCGTAAATAAATCATCATTGGGCGCTCCCAAAGATAGCAAATCTGATTGAATACTTCTTTGTTGAGAGTCCATTCTGACAGCAACAAGCGACCCGTAAGTGAACGGGAGTCCGGTAAAACAATCAGACGACCCGGAATACGACGGACCAAAACAGAACTTGGTGTACTATAACCAACAGACGGATTCTTTCCATTAAATTGAATAACGGAAACGATAGAGTGCCTCCCTGGTTCCGGAGATACGCCACTACTGTCGAATTAAAGGACAGGATTTGGGCATGCGTTACTGAATAATGTTCATGCAATGACATAAAGCAAGCCTAAAAAACATTATTCCGTGGAAGAAAATTGGTTGCTAAGAGACTGCGGAACCCAAAGACCCTGGCACTTCGAATCCGTAGGGATCAGTATTATATCCCAATCTGTTTGACTGGCAACCGTCATAACAGCCACACTCGGGTCCGGCAACTGCGGTGGCACTCTCTGAGTCAACCACCGAATGTTTGCCCCAGTCTGAATCTCTTGTAACACTAGATAGACAAGAGAGCGTGTAAATCGAGCAATTCATGGATTGCCGAAAAGTTGCCGTCGAAGAGAAGCTCCTCCGAGAACGAAGCGACTCTGAGAGAGTTCTTAACCTTACTATCCACGCGTGTGGATGTAGCTAGGGCTGCGTCACGTCTAACCAACTCCAATCAGCCACTGAAGGGTGGAGTTATACGTGAACAAACTACTGCCCTCAAAAGAAATTACATTGAGAATAATATCCCGTAAATTTTTCTTGAAGACGTAATGATAACGCCTCAGTAAGGCGGATTACGTATGATAAAGCGTCTAAGTTAAGTCTACTATACATCATGTCGTTTCCAACATTGAAGTTGGAAAAGACATAAACGGCGAAAAAGAATATTTCCAGTCTTTAACCACACCGTCTAGACGCATATGAACTCTCGGTATGCCCTGCTCTGCCAAAATAAACTACTCGCATAAATGATAAAACGGCAGAAATGAGCAACGCGGACAAGAAACTAAACTATCATGCTTGGTAGCAGGCTTGTATGTATATATAGCGTCGAAAAATAAAACACATGTTGTAATGACATTATTGGACTGCGTCGGTAAGTCAGGGACAATGTCCCTGAACCGATCGAAAAATCCGAGTCCAATGACGCTATAAGTCTCTTATCCAAGATCGCAGCAATGAAGTCCGAAATAACAATCACTGGAAGATAATGCCAGAAGATATGAAAGGCAGCTTCCGATACTACTAAAGGGAAAACTCGAAATCTTTCGAATCCCTTTCGCCATCCTGTCGGACCCTATAAAGCGTTCGGTCGTCCGTACCTGATGCAACCGCGGACCGCACCGACCCAGCGCCGTCGGATAATTCCTGATTCGACCAAGAAACTGTCAATTGCTGGGATGCTGCGAAACTGTGCTAACTCGGATAGCACGTCCGTCACTGAGGCCTGAGGAGAAGCGGTCCTACAATGCATTGCCGCTGGAAGCTCCATGATCGTTACCCCGTGCATACTACCAATATGCGAGCGAACGGAGTGTATAGGCCTCGTGTCCCTTGGCTACCGGATGGCGCGACCTATTCGCCGTGGAATCACTGAATGACAAAACTGATCGGATACTCGAGGTCACGTAGCCAATGTGCGGTCGTGTGCCCTGCTGTGAGGATGAGGAAGCATTAAGGACAGTCTCTCGGACTGTCAATATAACGGAGCGTCCCGACCGACAGACATATGCTCCGAATGTAAAATATCTGAACCACAACATGTGGTCCCCTATGTTGTTGGACGAGAGAGGGACCTCTCTCGCTCACAGCCCGGACGGACCTGGACAAGCCAGGAACCGGACTAACAGGCTTCCTCCGATCTGTCCTCAATCTGCCGTCAGTGGGTGAGTACTAAAGTAATTAAAGTGCTTGCATCACCCAAATCTCCTTTCTAGACCACAACGGACGAACCCGGCCGCCGAACCATTCGATGAATGTACGCTACACCGGGTGAGCTAGCGAATGTCACTCCGTAGGCGATAGACATATTCCATGAGCACTTATTGCCGCTAGCTCTTCATTAACTATGACGACAGAGGCACACTTTTGAAAGACATCTTCGTAACTTTGCGAACAAGAAACCAGAAATGCTTGGTTATAGCAAGCATAAAATAATAATATATATAGCGTCGTTCAATAATTCGAAAGTTTGTGTGACATTATTGGACTATGTCGGAACTGAGGGACGATGTCCCTGAACCGAACCAAAAATTTCTAAGTCCACCGACGCTATCAGTTTCTTATCCGGCATCGCAGCATTCTGGTCCGACGAAAGAAGCTGTAGAAGACCAAGTCAGATGACATACACAACAGCATATGTTGTTCCGAAAGGGAAAGCTCGAAATCCTCCAAATCCCTTTCGGTATCCCGTCGGACCGGATGAAATTTTCGGACGTCCGTACCCGCTTCCGCGGAGCGTCCCGACCCAGCATCGTCGGATAAAAAATATGCGACAGATTCAGTTGATGCTGGGATGCTGCGATAACTGTGCTATTTAGGAAAGCACGTCCGTTCCCGAGGCCTGTGCAGTAGCGGTCTTACGATGCATTGCCGCCGGAAGCTCCGTGTACGTTGACTCCCACACACTTCCTATGCGAACGTCCGGAGTCTGCAGGCCTCGTGTCCCTGGCTACCGGATGGTGTGACCTGGTCGCCGATGAATCTCTGACTGGCGAAGCTGACTGGATATCCGTGGTCACGTAGCCAAGAGCGGTCGTGTGCGCAACTATGAGAATGAGGAAGCCTTATTGACAGTCTACTCCGGACTGACTATATGTCGGAGCGTCCCGAGCGACGGACGTATGCTCCGAATGCGAAACATTTTGTACCACAACATCTGGGGCCAGATGTTGTTGAATGAGCGAGGGGCCTCTCTCGCTTGCCGTCCGGATGGACCGGAACGAGCTATGAACCAGACTAAAAGGCTTCCTCCGTTCTCCCTCCGATCCGCCGTCACTGGGTGTGCATTAGGTTGATTTATAGTGCTCGCATCACCCCAAAATTCCTTCTAGACCGCAACGGACGAACCCGGCTGCCGAACCATTCGGTGAATGGACGCTACACCGGGCGAGCTAGCGGACGTCAAAGGCCGTCGAACCTACTAGGGTCCTCTTAGGCAATTGGCGTAATTACATGAGCACTTTTCCGCTAGCCCTTCATTAATTGTGACGACGGAGGCACACTGTTGGAAGACATCACAGATACATCACCCTAATCTTGATCGTCTGAAATAGAAATTGATAAAGTAGAGTGACCCTGCGGGGAAAGGACCGGAGTGTCCAATTCCCCAATAACATACCGTGACATACGCTTCCCATATTGTCATCGAAATCATACGATACAGAACAGGAGTTAATGCGAGTACACTGACCACATATAGAATGATTATAAAGTCAGAGGAAGACTTCCTCTTATTACAAATTGATCAATATCCTTTCAAAGTGAAAAGAAAACAAGTCCTGGTACTCGCACTAACCCCTGGCAATCAAAATACATAATAATAATATGATCCATTAATATAGAAAAAATAATTGAAATCAAAATATTTTGAAAAAATATTTTTTCAGAACAGCCCAAATTTCTGAAAAGTAACGTTGAGCCCCAATGGATCCCAAGCCTAAGTGTGGACAAAAATTTTAAAAATATTTTAAACAATTTATTCAACACTTACGAACAATAATAATGTATCTAGTTATGATTAAAATAACATCAAGATATTATATTTTTATACTGTACCAATGACCCAGACATAGCTGGTGCTAACTCTTAAAATATAGGGCCAAACACAAATTTTGCCCCCCAATCCCCAAAATTTGCATCTAAAACTAAAGAAAACATGTCCTGAAAGGCCCTCCACACTTCGCCCCTACTGCGCATGCGCAGTGTCAAGGACGTTCCGAAATTGGCGCCATTTAGCATTCTAAGTTTGGCCCTTCATCAGTTAACATCTGACTGATCTTTGTGCTTTTAAATCTCAGTTTAAATGATGCCAGACACATAAATATTAGTGAAATGGTGATTCTAAGGAGGATAGAAAAGGAGGAGAGGAAAAGAATGTGTGACAGAATATTATCAGGGCTGTAACTTAAAATTTTTTAATGAAATTATGTTAAGTTACCTATTGTCAAGGCAGCAGCCATTTTGTTGTCATTCTGATTATTTAGTTACACTGTTTTTTCAAGTGTTTTTCCTCTCTCCCTGTCCTTTAAGTTCCCCCTTGCTATTCTCCCATGCTTTTGGCATAGTTTCTGTAATTATTATTACTAAAATTTCTTGGGAGTTTTAGCTGAATAACAGAATGAATTCTGTTCTTTCCCCATGTTTACGTCTTCACCTACGGGTGGTTAGGCGTTGTGTTCTGCATCTACCATCTGATGTTCTGCAGTTTCTTCCCTGGAAGTCTCTGTTTTGCATCAGATGGTGTATTTTTGGTAACTGATTTCGGGCCTGGATGCCTGGAGTCTTATTTTAGTGTTTTTACACTCATTGTTTACATTTACAACAGCCCTCTGTGTGAGGGGGGGATTTCTAAATAATAATATCTTTATGTTATTTTAATCATAACTAGATACATTATTATTGTTCGTAAGTGTTGAATAAATTGTTTAAAATATTTTTAAAATTTTTGTCCACACTTAGGCTTGGGATCCATTGGGGCTCAACGTTACTTTTCAGAAACTTGGGCTGTTCTGAAAAAATATTTTTTCAAAATATTTTGATTTCAATTATTTTTTCTATATTAATGGATCATATTATTATTATGTATTTTGATGCCAGGGGTTAGTGCGAGTACTAGGACTTGTTTTCTTTTCACATTGAAAGGATATTGATCAATTGTTTTAAGAGGAAGTCTTCCTCTGACCTTATTTTCATTCTATATGTGGTCAGTGTACTCGCATTAACTCCTGTTCTGTATCGTATGATTTCAATGACAATATGGGAAGCGTATGTCACGGTATGTTGTTGGGGATTTGGACACTCCGGTCCTTTCCCCGCAGGGTCACTCTACTTTATCAATTTCTATTTCAGACGATCAAGATTAGGGTGATGTATCTGTGATGTCTTCCAACAGTGTGCCTCCGTCGTCACAATTAATGAAGGGCTAGCGGAAAAGTGCTCATGTAATACGCCAATTGCCTAAGAGGACCCTAGTAGGTTCGACGGCCTTTGACGTCCGCTAGCTCGCCCGGTGTAGCGTCCATTCACCGAATGGTTCGGCAGCCGGGTTCGTCCGTTGCGGTCTAGAAGGAATTTTGGGGTGATGCGAGCACTATAAAATTAACTTAATGCACACCCAGTGACGGCGGATCGGAGGGAGAACGGAGGAAGCCTTTTAGTCCGGTTCATAGCTTGTTCCGGTCCATCCGGACGGCAAGCGAGAGAGGCCCCTCTCTCGTTCAACAACATCTGGCCCCAGATGTTGTGGTACAAATGTGTCGCTAGCGGAGCATACGTCCGTCGCTCGGGACGCTCCGTTGTATAGGCAGTCCGCTGAGACTGCTAAGGCTTCCTCTTCTCGTCAGCGCACACGACCGCACCTTGGCTGCGTGACCGCCGATATATTACCAGCTTCGCCGTTCAAGGATTCTTCGGCGACCAGATCACACCATCCGGCAGCCAGGGATTCGAGACCGATGGACTCCGGACGTTCGCATAGGAAAAGTATGCGGGAGCCATCTGATGCGGAGCTGCCCTCGGCGAAGCAGCGATAGACTGCGCCTCCGCAGGTCTCGACGCCGGACATTCTTGTGCACATAGCACAGCTTATCGCAGCATCCCAGCAGCCGACAGAAACGGTGTCGGATCGAGAATTATCCGACAGCGCTGGGTCGGTAGCCGGGGACTCGAGGCCTGCAGACTCCGGACGTTCGCATAGGAAGTGTGCGGGAGTCAACGTACACGGAGCTTCCAGCGGCAATGCATCGTAAGTCCGCTACTGCACAGGCCTCGGGAACGGACGTGCTTTCCTTAATAGCACAGTTTATCGCAGCATCCCAGCATCAACTGAATCTGTCGCATATATTTTATCCGACGATGCTGGGTCGGGACGCTCCGCGGAAGCGGGTACGGACGTCCGAAAGTTTTCATCCGGTCCGACGGGATACCGAAAGGGATTCGGAGGATTTCAAGCTTTCCCTTTCGGAACAACATATGCTGCGATGCCGGATAAGAAACTGATAGCGTCGGTGGACTTAGAAATTTTTGGTTCGGTTCAGGGACATCGTCCCTCAGTTCCGACATAGTCCAATAATGTCACACAAACTTTCGAATTATTGAACGACGCTATATATATTATTATTTTATGCTTGCTATCCAAGCATTTCTGGTTTCTTGTTCGAAGAGTTATGGAGATGTCTTTCAAAAGTGTGCCTCTGTCGTCATAGTTAATGAAGAGTTAGCGGCAATAAGTGCTCATGGAATATGTCTATCGCTTACGGAGTGACATTCGCTAGCTCACCCGGTGTAGCGTACATTCATCGAATGGTTCGGCTGCCGGGTTCGTCCGTTGCG
The DNA here is from genome assembly GCA_031216915.1 of Pictodentalium vernedei. Taxonomy (NCBI): domain Eukaryota; kingdom Metazoa; phylum Mollusca; class Scaphopoda; order Dentaliida; family Dentaliidae; genus Pictodentalium; species Pictodentalium vernedei. The sequence goes on from CM062295.1 coordinate 623,728,148, forward strand.
GTCTAGGAAGGAGATTTGGGTGATGCGAGCACTTTAATTACTTTAGTACTCACCCAGTGACGGCAGATTGAGGACAGATCGGAGGAAGCCAACAACATAGGGGACCGCATGTTGTGGTTCAGATATTTTACATTCGGAGCATATGTCCGTTGCTCGGGACGCTCCGTTATATTGACAGTCCGAGAGACTGTCTTTAATGCTTCCTCATCCTCACAGCAGGGCACACGACCGCACATTGGCTACGTGACCTCGAGTATCCGATCAGTTTCGGCATTCAGTGATTCCACAGCGAATAGGTCGCGCCATCCGGTAGCCAAGGGACACGAGGCCTATACACTCCGTTCGCTCGCATATTGGAAGTATGCACGGGGTAACGATCTCGGAGCTTCCTGCGGCAATGCATCGTAAGACCGCTGCTCCTCAGGCCTCAGTGACGGACGTGCTATCCGAGTTAGCACAGTTGTTTCGCAGCATCCCAGCAATTGACAGTTTCTCGGTCGAATCAGGAATTATCCGACGGCGCCGGGTCGGTGCGGTCCGCGGTTGCATCAAGCTACGGACGACCGAACGCTTTATAGGGTCCGACAGGATGGCGAAAGGGATTCGAAAGATTTCGAGTTTTCCCTTTAGTAGTATCGGAAGATGCCTTTCATATCTTCTGGCATTTCTTCCAGTGATTATTTTTCGGACTTCATTGCTGCGATCTTGGATAAGAGACTTATAGCGTCATTGGACTCGGATTTTTCGATCAGTACAGGGACTTTGTCCCTGACTTACCGACGCAGTCCAATATTGTCATTACAACATGTGTTTTATTTTCGACGCTATATATTTATATATATATACAAGCCTGCTACTAAGCATGATAGTTTAGTTTCTTGTCCGCGTGGCTCATTTCTGCCATTTTATCTTTTTTACATATAGTTTATTTTGGCAGAGCAGGGCATACCGAGAGTTCATATGCGTCCAGACGGTGTGATTAAAGACTGCATATATTCTTTTTCGCCGTTTATGTCTTTTCCAATTTCAATGTTGGGAACGACATTATGTATAGTAGACTTAACTTAGACGCTTTATTATACGTAATCCGCCTTACTGAGGCGTTATCATTACGTCTTCAAGAAAAGATTTACGGGATATTATTCTCAATGTAATTTCTTTTGAGGGCAGTAGTTTGTTCACGTATAACTCCGCCCTTCAGTGGCTGATTGGAGTTGGTTAGACGTGATGCAGCCCTAGCTACTTCCACGCGTGGATAGTAGGTTAAGAACTCTCTCAGAGTCGCTTCGTTCTCGGAGGAGCTTCTCTTCGACGGCAACTTTCCAGCAATCCATGAATAGCTTGATTTATACATTCTCTTGTCTATCTAGTGTTACAAGAGATTCAGACTGGGGCAAACATTCGGTGGTTGACTCAGAGAGTGCCGCCGCAGTTGCTGGACCCGAGTGTGGCTGTTATGATGGTTGCCAGTCAAACAGATCGGGATATATACTGATCCCTACGGATTCGAAGTGCCAGGGTCTTTGGGTTCCGCAGTCTTTTAGCTATCAGTTTAACTTCCGCGGAATAATGTTTTTTAGGCTTGCTTTATGTCATTGCATGAACATTATTCAGAAACGCATGCCCAAATTCCTGTCCTTTAATTCGACAGTAGTGGCGTATCTCCGGAACCAGGGAGGCACTCTTTCGTTTCCGTTATTCAATTTAATGGAAAGAATCCGTCTGTTGGTTATAGTACACCAAGTTCAGTTTTGGTCCGTCATATTCTGGGTCGTCTGATTGTTTTTTCGCACTCCCGTTCTCTTACGGGTCGCTTGTTGCTGTCAGAATGGACTCTCAACAAACAAGTATTCAATCAGATTTGCTATCTATGGGAGCGCCCAATGATGTTTTATTTATGACACAGCTTGCTAATCAATTGCAGACGTATGTGTTGGCTTGTCCAGATCTCTGAGCTAATACTGTTAACGCTCTATTGATCTATAGGACGGAATGATAGGATACGCGTATCCTCCGGCGCTGTTGTTTTAGCAGGTATTGCTAAGATAAACAACCACAATACATTTCTGTTGATAGCATCTCTATCTTCACAGAGATCATGAGTAATTTACTCTCTTGTCTACTGTGGATCTTAACGTGAAATCTTCCTCTATGTGAGGATCTTTTTTCACTGGGTAAATCGTGTCATCTTTATCACAACCAGCAAGGTCGCAACCTTCATGTATTCCGTTGTGTGGTCCGTATTGCATTGTAAGCACTGTACTGGACGAGCTTTGGACGCGATTTCTTACTATAGGAGATCCTCTTCTTCGCTATTCTATGCGACTAAAGTGGAGGCTCTTCCGTCGTGGTGTAGGGATCATTATGTTCATATGGTTGATCCCTCCATACTACTCATTGCTATTTTTTAGTATACTTGTTTCACAAGATCTACTGCAGCCTGTTGTTATTTAGGTTATAGGTTTATGTTACCTCATACCTATGCACTCTACGATAGTTTACAATTGAGTCTTTTGTCTCTTTATCTAAGTCAGTTAGTAACTTTTTGATAAATAGACTTAGAATCTTTAGATTAAATTCCTATACGGATTTTAACTTCGGTTCTTATTTAGCTAAGTAATCATTTGAGCCTCTGGAAACAGTAGTTTTCAAATTCTGACCTTTTAGACAGTAATTCTGTTGGTTTCTCTTTTACTGAAGAGTCAGTGAGTTTCATGCACTATCGATGGATGATTTTCACTTTCATAGTTTCGGAATCAATACTTCCGTTACTATTTAGGTTGGATTGTTGCATAAGAGTTAGGCTCCTATTATCCGGAACCTATTATTTTAAGGTCCTTCCGTCTTCGTATGGGCATAGGCCTTTACTCTTTCCGGGTACAGTTTATGTATTTATAAACAGATATCTGTTTATTACAAGGGCGTAAGCTTCTTCTGTCTTTGATGTCTAGTAGAAGGACGTTACGCTCCATTTTATTGTTAATGGATTCTATTAACTAGCGTACTGCTTATGGTATATCATTGGCTTAGCAGTTGTGCTTAAGATTTCGGCTCATGAAGTAAGAGTTCTTCTACTTCTTGGGCTTACATTAATAGTGTTGCTATTATAGATTTTTGAAGGCTGCTCATTGCGCTCAGCCATCCATTCATGAATTTTATCTCAGAAATATCGAGTCCATTTCTGGAGGCCTCTATTGTTAGGTCTATTATCTACTGCTCAGAATGTCATTCACTTAACAGTTGCTACTATAGCTAGGTAGGCTGTCTGTTTCGGCAGTGTCTCCGTTCGGCTGCCCTCTTCGCTCTGGGCTATTTGACCCAGGGCAAGAAAAAGGGGGGGGGGGAGGGTGTTCCCTTGGGTCACCTGTTTTTACTATGAAAACAAGGGGATACCTCCTCCGGAGTTAGTAATTCTGAGCTGTTATTGGGATGGTTGTTTAGTGAGAAGTTTAAGTTTATAAAATTCATTCAAGTCTTAGTTTTTAAAGTATAGCTTTTGAATATTGCATATGTCAACGGACATGATTATGCAATTCTCACACACTTTTAGGAGTATAAGAGTCTCTATTCTCTAGACTTACTTTATTATTGGCTTACTTTAAAAATTATTAGTATAAGGATTATTGGATATTAATAGAGTACATGGATGTATGAAGCTCAATTTTTGGAAAGTGTTGTATCTTTCTAATTTATCATAAATAAGAAAGATACATGTAAGGCCTATTACTTCTTTTCCCTACAGGGGATGACTCTATTTTATTTTATTGAGCGTATTCCATTTTGCTCTATGTCCTTGGCCCTCCAGCCTTTTTACTATTCAGCTATGTCTGGGTCATTGGTACAGTATAAAAATGTTAAAAAATTTATAGTAATTTATATATTTTTTATACTTACCAATGACCCAGACGGGGATGGCCCTCCCAGGAGTTGGGAACTCTTGCCTCCCCGCTGAGTACATAGCGCTTACCAGGCACTGGTTATTAGAATGATAAATGGCGCCAATTTTGGAACGTCCTTGACACTGCGCATGCGCAGTAGGGGCGAAGTGTGGAGGGCCTTTCAGGACATGTTTTCTTTAGTTTTAGATGCAAATTTTGGGGATTGGGGGGCAAAATTTGTGTTTGGCCCTATATTTTAAGAGTTAGCACCAGCTATGTCTGGGTCATTGGTAAGTATAAAAAATATATAAATTACTATAAATTTTTTAACTTTCCAGAAACCCCCCCCTCACACAGAGGGCTGTTGTAAATGTAAACAATAAGTGTAAAAACACTAAAATAAGACTCCAGGCACCCAGGCCCGAAATCAGTTACCAAAAACACACTATCTGATGCAAAACAGAGACTTCCAGGGAAGAAACTGCAGAACATCAGATGGTAGATGCAGAACACAACGCCTAACCACCTGTAGGTGAAGACGTAAACATGGGGAAAAGAACAGAATTCATTCTGTTATTCAGCTAAAACTCCCAAGAAAATTTAGTAATAATAATTACAAAAACTATGCCAAAAGCATGGGAGAATAGCAAGGGGGGACTTAAAGGACAGGGAGAGGAAAACACGTAAAAAACAGTGTAACTAAATAATCAGAATGACAACAAAATGGCTGCTGCCTCGAAAATAGGTAACTTAACATAATTTCATTAAAAAATTTTAAGTTACAGCCCTGATAATATTCTGTCACACATTTTTTCCTCTCCTCCTTCTCTATCCTCCTTAGAATCACCATTTCATTAATATTTATGTGTCTGGCATCATTTAAACTGAGATTTACAAGCACAAAGATCAGTCAGATGTTAACTGATGAAGGGCCAAACCAAACTTAGAATGATTAATGGCGCCAATTTCGGAACGTCCTTGACACTGCGCATGCGCAGTAGAGGTGAAGTGTGGAGGGCCTTTCAGGACATGTTTTCTTTGGTTTTAGACGCAAATTTGGGGGATTGGGGGGCAAAATTTGTGTTTGGCCCTATATTTTAAGAGTTAGCACCAGCTATGTCTGGGTCATTGGTACAGTATAAAAATATTATCATGATTGGGGTGTCTGAGATTCTCTATCAGCTTTCTCCCTGAAATAATGCTTTCGACCCGAAATAACACTGCTCAGTGCTTTACCCCTAGTACACTTGTAGTGCAACATAATTTTCTCCAATCAGTCTGTTTTCTCTCATTTAATTTTGAATTTAACCAATTGTATCTTGTTTTACAGTGCTCAGTGAGCTCTTTCAAACAAGGTATATTTGGTTAAATATGAAACTGCACTATGGGAAATATTTGCTGCTAAAAATTGTGCCCCTTTGACATCAGAGTACAGAAGGTTAAACTAATGACTTTATCTGAGATGAAATATTTATATAGAAAGTTCACAACTGCTTCAATAAAGAAAGTGTTTGAAAGAAAAAGACACAGATACTGTAGAATAATTATTTTTAACAACAGTAATTTGATGTACTCCTCAGTTCAATCCATAGAATTTATTTCTTCACCTCACCAAATTATGATAAATGTTATATCAACCCTACAGAATTTATCAAATAATTTATAAGGTCCCCCAAAGTAGATCTCTGTTTCTCGGGCCTTTTTTGTAAAATTGCCCATGGTCTGGCAGTTTTCATTTCATTTTTTATACCTCTGCCTAACGGGGGTATATAGGATTCCTCGTGTCCGTCAGTCCGTCTGTCCATCAGTCTTTCCATCGCAAAATTGTTTAATGGAGGGTACCGTCATGCTGTAATCAACACCTCCCCCACTTTTCAATTCACATAGTTGAAACTTCAGAATATGATCATACACACAATGAAGATGTGCAACATGTATAAAGTCTTGTGAAAATTTTGTTTCTCCACAGTTATTTCCCTTTCTTAGCTGAAAGGTGGGGTATTTGTTTGTGTCACCTTTAGGTGACACCTATTGTTTTCTGAACACCAAGATGTCACATTGTTGACCTTGCTCACCCTCAGGTATTAGTGCGGGGGTAACACACCACCTGCCGATGGATTGCAGGGGTATCGCACCCCCTTGCGATGGATCGACTTTAGTTTTTTTTGTAATTCTTTTATCGCCATCAAAAATTCATGTTCATGGTTTGTTTTATGATTTAGGCCTCATAATCTACCTAATAGCATGGGTGGTGGTGTATTTCATCCCTTGAGTGAAAGATGGTTTTGCAATGCTAAATGTTATTAAGTTGGGTAAAAACATAAACCATTTAGGCCTAAAAAAAATAAAAATCTGTTTCTCAGGCCCTCCCGCATGGTCCTTTTGCCTGCCGCATGCTCTCTTTTTATAACCAATCCAAACTTTAAAAAATCAAAATCAAATGGTTTAAGTCTGATATTTTACCCATGTTAATAAAATTGTCCCTTGAGTGCAAGAAGGCTTTGCAATGCTTTAGCATTGCAAAGCCTTCTTGCACTCAAGGGATGTAATACACCACCACCCATGCTATTCCTATTCTATGAGGCCTAAAACATAAACCAAGAACATGAACTTTTTAATGGTAAAGAAATAATTACAAAAATAAAAAATAAAATAAAAAACGCCCGCCCGCATGCAATTTTACAAAAAATGGCCTGAGAAACAGAAGATCTACTTTGTGTGGCCTTAATTTTTATTTTTTCAAGTTTCCATTTCTTATAAAAAGAGAGCATGCGGCAGCCAAAAGGACCATGTGGGAGGGCCTGAGGAATAGATTTTTTACTTTTTTAGGCCTAATATATTGTGTGTAATATTGCCATGGCTTTGGTGTCGGATTTGATTCTGTATCATCTTCCTCTTGGTACAGCCCTGCTTAGCACATACATATTATTACAGCAGTCAGTTGATCTGGCTGATCCAGTCTTGTCAACAAAATGGAATATGACAACCCTGATTAACCCTTTGAACTCTAGTGGTATCTTCCATGCCAGTTCAATGGCAGCAATTAGAAGAGTCCATATTCATTATTTGGGGTAGACCAATCAGTATTTTCAACATGCAGCCTGAGGCTGCACGTTAAAAATACTAATTGGTCTACTCCAGAATATTTATTGAACCGCCATCCTATTTTATGACGTATCATGTTTCTGGCCGGAAAAGCGGCCGCTAGGGTTCAAAGAGTTAACTAACTGTTGTAACAATTTGTTTATTATATGGTAGTGCATCTTTAAAAATTGAATGTGAAATGTGAGAAAAAGAAAGTATGGATGTTTGTCCGGAATGGTCAGTGCCAAGATGCTCAAGTTTTTATTTCACATTTGTAAAATTGAAAAATCCGAAAATCTCTGAATGTCACTGACATCACAAAAGACTTGTTTGAGATTTTGTAAAAGTTGAGACACATTTTCTTGAGGGCCAGAATTGATGGGCAAAGTACTGTGGTATTCAGAGGTTATTTATGGTAGTCATATAATAAATGAACTTATAAAGTTACTAATCATTGATTATTTATGAAATAAATTTGCTGTCCATTTTCCCCAAGAGACTAAAATATCACAATAAATCCCCACAAATTGGATCTTGTGTTTCTCAGGCCATTTTTTGTAAAATTGCATGTGGGCAGGTAGGTCTTTATTTTATTTTTTATTTTTGTAATTATTTCTTTCTTTAGGCCTCATAATCTACATAATAGCATGGTTTGTGGTGTATTTCATCACTTGAGTGCGAGAAGGCTTTGTAATCCTCAAGGGACAAATTTATTAACTTGGGAAATTTTTTTTTTTTTTTCGAGTTTGCATTGGTTATAAAGCGAGCTTGTAGTAGCCCATAGGACCATATGGGAGGACCTGAGAAATAGATTTTTAACCTTTTTAGGCCTTAATAGTTTCCTTTAGGAATTCCAATGGACTCTATTACTTCATTCTACTAAATTATAAAATGTCACCTCAGATGATTGTTTGATATATGTATTATCACCACAATGTTCATGCCACAGAGATTTACCTAAAATTCTCAACCTCATGTATAATCAATTATACTGAGTCATTGCCTAATGCAGTGATAGCATATATATTTATTTATTTATTGGTGTTTAAGGTCACTTATGCACAATGGCTAATCATGACCATGACAGTATTACGAGTGAAGGAAGCCGGAGTACCCGGAGAGAACCACCGAGCAACGACAAGCAGCTGCCAGCTCCCCAACATCATAACTCCACACTGCAGCACAGGCAGGGTTAGACTGGTTGAAGACATGCACACCAGTGACATGCAGTATGCCTTAGTACATGGCACCATCATGCCCCCATGTGGACAATCGGGGTTAAGTGCTTTGCCCAAGGTCACAACGCAGGAGTCCGAATCTATCGCTCAGATGGTCACCCATCCGAAGACTAACCGGGTTCAAAGTTGCTTAACTTTGGTGATCTGACGAGAACTAGTTACCGCAATGCCACCGCGCCCCCAGTGATGGCATAACCAAAGGTAAAGTGATGGTGGGGCACTAGCTATGTTGTTTCAACTGCCCTCCTCAAAAACATAGCTTATGACTCCACATTGGGATAATGTAAGCTTGTGCCATTGAGGGCTCATAAGTTAGGTTTTTCAGTAAAAAAAACAGAAGAAAATGTTTAGTTATTAAAAATTCTTTTGACAAGTGCCTGCCTCTATTTGTATTAGGTAAAGGGTTATTTAATAATAATAAATATATGTTAATTAAAAAGTTTTATTTCACCAGAATAATAATATAATAGGACCTGGTAGCCAACACCTGGAATTGGAGTCCTTTAAGAAATGTTACACGAGTAAACATTCTAAACTTGACTTTTTACTTGACCCGTGAATATGATACAGTGGAACTCTGGTATGTGAATTGTTACTTTGATCTTTGAAATATGTGTATTCGCCAAACATTGAACCATTTACCATACCTTAAGTTTAAATGAAACCATATGTTTACTCATGGGAGCAGGTTTATCAAGGCCATTCCACTGAGGGGTCACTTGATATGGTTTTCTTGAAATTTTGTAAAAAATATAAAAAAAAAAATTTCAAATAACAAATGTTTTATGTTGTACAGTAAAACCTGTCTTGAGAGACCACTGTTTTGAGAGACCACCTGTCTTGAGAGACCACATCTACCAGGCACCGATTGGTTTTACTCTATAATGGACCTGCTATGGGAGACCACCTGTCTTGAGAGACCACTGTGACCTGGTACCAACTTGTATTTTTATGCCATAATAGACCTGTCTTGAGAGACCGCCCTTTTGAAGACTGAAACCATGACAAAAACTTTTTACCTGTTCTGGAATTGGAAAATCTATTGTGGTGATACTAACATAATTAAAAGTATTAAAAGCTCTTAATTGGGTTTCAATTGTTAACTCATTAAAGATTGAGATGTTTTTATAAGACCCCTGTGAAAAGATTATGATCATTGCTGAATAAACAATTTCACACATACCTGGAATGTGACAGATAGGAATAAAAATAAATTTGTGTTGAAAATCTTTTTGTAACAAATTGAAATGGACTGTTATAAAAATTATAAAAATAAATTAGTGTTGAAAATCTTCAATGAAGATTTTCAACACTAATTTATTTTTATAATTTTTATAACAAGCCATTTCAATTTGTTACAAAAACTTCATAAAAAGGAACAACTACAAAGTAATTACAAAGATCCATTCTTCTCCATTTCTGAATTTTGTGGTTGGTTATTCACTGACTTGAGAAAACCTGAAACCTGTTATGAAAGACCACCTGTTTTGAGAGACCACTTTTGAGTGGCCCAAAGGGTGGTTTCTCAAGACAGGTTCTGCTGTATGCATTGGGTAAAGGGCTTCCTTGCCTAGTATGGATAGGGGATGATACTTTAAAAAAAATGCTCATGCTCATCCAGAGATGATCATAAGCTATTCTTTTGCAGCAAGCCTGGAAATAAGCAGACTGTCACCTGCAGAATTACATCCTCAGAGAGTGAATCTGGTGATGCTACCCTGCACAGCAGGGTAGCACTACTGAATTTACCCTCCGTAAATCTCAATCTGAATATCAAGGTCTCAAGTCTAAACAGAAAGAGGTGCCCAGAGGGTGGGGAATTCTAGGAAACTGTCTGGGATAGCATCAGTAAATTCACCCACTGGGGATCTCATTCTGCAAATGACAGATTGCTTATTTCCAGACTTGTTTAGCAGCAAAAATATAAAAAATAAAACTTGAATGGTAATTTTGCAATTTTTTTTTTCGTAAATAGCACTGGCCATATATGGTTGTGTCATTAGGTAAAGCATTAATTGAATATAAATATTGTGATGTGTAAGAAATTTATGCACATAATCACACAATTCCCTTGCTTTAACCCTTAAAGGTCCATTTCCAATTTTTATGTCCCCAGAACAGGTACTCTTAACATGCAATCATGAGGAGATCCTGCTGAAAAGAGACATATTACCTTGGATGAAGTTTCTAATTAAGTCTTGGCTGCCTAAATTGGCAGCCAAGGCTTTACTAGATGTCACTTCTCAGCTACTGGCAATGTGCAGGTGGTGGTTTAACAGGTATTCAAGAAATTTGTCCTTCCCTTAAGGGTAAAATAATATACCATTTTTGCTTGAGTTGCTTTATTGTTTTAACCAAAGGGTTACTTATTTTTCTGCTGTACTATTGTGAATGAGGTTTACAGTAGAATTGAGAGTTGTGTTATGTTTTGCACCATTTATGTGTTATTTGTGTACCATTTATTAATTCACTGTTATTTTTTAACATTTGAATAGGGATACTGAATTGACAGTGAATGTTGTTGGACCGAGGCCATACAATGTTCTCTTCCTTATACATGAGGTATTTGAAGGCCTGATTGATGAGTCTTTCTATGGTATAAAGGAGGAGTTCAACAATTTCCTTGTTCCATGTCCTGACTGTGTTTTAAAGACAGTAAGTTGGAACTACATTACTGTTTGAATGCATTCAACTTTGGTTAACCCCTTGCCCAACGAATTGACCACATCCGCCTGCGTAATATGCAAATTCAGCAGATGAAAAAATATTTTTCGAAAAATTTCAACAAATCCATATCATGTGACCCCTCTTTGGAATGAGCCCGTCGAGCTTGTTCCAAAGAGGGGTCACATGATATGGTTTTTATTATTTATTATTATTTATTATTATTTTAAATATCATTTTTTTTATTTTTTCCAAAAATTTCAACAAAACTAGATCATGTGACACCCCATTGGAATGAGCTCGACGAGCTGATTCCAAAGAGGGGCCACATGATATGGTTTTCTTGAAATTTTGTGAAAATAATATTTTTTCAGCTTCTGAAATCTGCATATTATGCAGGCAGATGTGGCCGATTCTTTAGGTAAAGGGTTAACTCTTTGCATACTGCTGGCGGATATTCCTGCCCAGCACAAGATTTTTCTTGTCACTGAAATAAGTATAATTTGGGAACATTTAATCACATTTTCCCCGTGTAATTTAAATGAATTTTTCACCAATGATTTTTTGTGTTATATTTAGATTAATTTTTTATCAAATCTAGTCATAGCTACTTCATATCTTAAAAATACTTGGCGTGTTAAAGAGTTAAACAATTCCCTAGCATAGAATATTATCTGCTTATGAGAGAGTCATGTCCTCAGGCAATATCAAACCGATATATGTATTGGTATGTGCATTAGGAGGATGGGCAGCGTTGATGTGAACTATGTCAATCAAAAATTCAGCTATGACCTTTAATAATTTGGCAGGTCAGTAGATATGGTGTTTGCTGGAGATGATATATCTACAATATGAAAGAGGGTGGGTTGATACAAGAGCTGATATTAAAAATAGAGAAAAAATGTTGAAAGAAACATTATTGCAGATAAAGGTCATATATTAGAAAACGAATGCATAATTGTATAACTAGAAGTCACCATTAACAAGTGTACCAAATTTGGTGACTATAGCTTTCAAAATGTGGGTGTAGTGTGATGAACAATAAAAGAAAGAAAAAAAAAAATGAAAAGCAGGCTTACGATCCTAATTAGTCAGTTCATCTTTGTTGAATGACTTAATAAAGCAAAATCAAAACAGAACATATAGAAAAATCAAAAGACTGGATTATTTTTAAGAATAAAAAGGGAATTCCCAGTTGTCATTCAACAAAGCATGGCCATGCTGGGTTGCCCCATATCGAGGAGAAGGTGTTTGGATGTTCAGTACAAAAATGTTCATTAGTTTCCATGTTATGTATTGAAATTTAATTTTGATGTTTTCTGTTTTTCTGATGGTGTGAATGCAAATGCAACAGTGCAGCACTTGAACTATTCATGTGGTTGTATGTTAAGTATTATAGCTGTTTTTGTAGCAGTTTGAGATGTCCACAAATGGGATGTTGGGTGGGGCACCCAAATGGTATTTACCTCCTATCTCTGGAATCTGGCATGTGAATTTCAAAATTTTGTCAACATAGTATTTGGGATGATGAGTACTAAATTTAAAGTTTCCCTCAATTTCAACTTTGTGCAACAAAATTAAATTTTGGACTTTTTTCCGGGTGGGAATGGAAATTTCATCATAGCTTTAAATATTTTCCAATAATGTGAATGCAAATGTGACAAGACATTACTTCAAGTATATTCCTCTAGGAGTATGCAAAGAATTATAGCGGTATATGTTGATAATGTTCATAAAATGTGTGTGGGAGGTGGGGGGGGGGGGGGGGTATACCCATGACGTTTTTACATCACATCTCAGGTATCTGACTTATGAATTTCAAAATTTTATGCCCCTGCAGCTAAAAGTTGCAGGGCATATTATTAGTCCCCTACCGGCATCGCCGGAGGGGACTATAGGTTTACAGTCTGTCCATCCGTCAGTCTGTAGGTCTGTCAGTCACACTTTAGTTTTCCGGAGTTTTTTTGGAAACGCTTCAACGGAATGATTTCATTTTTGGTAAACTACTATAGAACGATGACTTACAGATCAAGTTTGAGTTTCATGCTGATTGCGTTATTCTTGTGTGAGTTACGGCCCTTGGAAATATGGGAAAAAGCACCCAAATATCAGTTTTCCAGATTTTTTTTGGAAACGCTTCAACGGAATGATTTCATTTTTGGTAAACTACTATAGAACGATGACTTACAGATCAGGTTTGAGTTTCATGCTGATTGCATTATTCTTGTGTGAGTTATGGCCCTTGGAAATATGGAAAAGCGCCAAAATATCAGTTTTCCACACTTTTTCTGGAAACACTTCAACGGAATGATTTCATTCTTGGTAACCTACTATAGAACGATGATTTACAGATCAAGTTTCATTTACACACTGTCCATCCATCCATCAGTCTGTCAGTCAGTCTGTCGGTCATACTTGAGTTTTCTGGACTTTTTTTGGAAACGCATCAACGGAATGATTTCATTTTTGGTAACCTACTATAGAATGATGACTTACAGATCAAGTTTCATTTGCACTCTGTCCATCCGTCAGTCTGTCAGTCAGTCTGTCAGTCATACTTAAGTTTTCCAGACTTTTTTTGGAAATGCTTCAACCGAATGATTTCATTATTGGTAACCTACTATAGAACGATGACTTACAGATGACGTTTGAGTTTCATGCTGATTGCATTATTCTTGTGTGAGTTATGGCCCTTGGAAATATGGAAAAGCACCAAAATATCAGTTTTCTGGACTTTTTTTGGAAATGCTTCAACGGAATTCATGCTGATCACATCTAGGTTATAACATTTGTATAATTATTAATGCTTATTAGTCCGGTAGGGGACATTGTATTGCTTCAGCGATATGTGCGCTCTTGTTTTACTCCTGTCTCTCTATTTGTTCATCCATTTGTCTCTTCATCCATTCTTTTATCATCTCTTCATCTGTTCATCCTTCCACACTTTGGGTACCAAGTTTGTCTGCCTAACTCCTCCCACAATTTTCTAGCTAGAACCTTTTTATTTCACAGAGTATTTATACGTATATCAAAGTAGTGTAGGGCCGATGATTGGAAATGGTAATCGCCATCGGCCAATTGTCAGCCATCAGATCATAATCGGGGGAAGTCACTAAACATTGTTTTTTTTTTGATTGTAGAGAAATAATTTAATGATGTTCCTGTGCGCAATGGTGCCCCAAAAAGGCATTATTTTCAGTTCTAACCAGTAAATAGGATATTCAACATGCATATCCATTTTAATTAAATGTTTTCAATATTTTCTGCTGAGCTGACAAGTGTGAAGTGAGATTTCATTTCACCATGTCTCAGCAAAAATAAAAGCATACTGAAGTGTTCAGTCATTTTACTTTTGTTGAATTGGAAGATGCGAAATCTGCAGATTGAAATATGCGACACCATTTATATATATCCATGAGAAATACGAAAAACAATCACAAAGTGTTTGTTTTAGTTGGTTGCTCTTGGGGGACGTTCTCATAACCGAACCCCAAACCAGTAGTACCTTAACTTTATGGGCAACTGAATAAATAAAGAAAAATGCCAGTGATTCTGTGTCATTCAACATCAAAGAAATTTGTGTTGGCAATTGTTACAAAGCAGAGAAAGTCAGTGAGGCTGCTTTTACATGGTGCAGTTAACTGTGCGGTTAACAAAAAGATGTTCAGGTGATTTACTGACGCCCAGATTGAACTATTTTTATAGTAAAGTTATACTACCATATTTCATCAAAATGAATTATGTTAAACAGTAATCAAGCCATGTGCTTGTGTTGTTACTGTTACTGTGAGATAAAAAAGGATGAGCTGGTTTCAGTGTTTTCAAAACGGACCAATGTAGCCATTGAAATGTGATAACATTCTTTTTTAGCTTAACTTGAATTAGTCAAGATAAGCTATTGCCATCACGCGTGCGGAAGTCTGTGAGTCTGTGACGTCTGTTCACATTTTCCTTTAGCACGGGCTACACCCCGCAGTTCTTGTCTGATCGTCACGAAATTTCATATGCAGATTTGGGGTCATGTCTAGATGAGAACGTCCCCTTTTGGTCGCGATTGGGCAAACGGTATGGCTGCCCGAGCCCAAAACCCCAAAACCATTAGCACAGTCTACAGGTCGTATTTATGAAGGGATTTCATTGTAACTTGGTAGGATGCCTCTGTATAATGCCTAGATGAGAACGTCCCCTTTTGGGCATGATCTATCAACCGTGATGGCTGCCCAAGCCCGAAACCCCAAAACTTTTAGCACAGTCTGCAGGTCATGTTTAATGTGGAGGGATTTCATTGTAACTTGGTAGGATGACTCCTTATGATGCCTAGATGAGAATTTCCCCATTTGGGCATGATCTGTCAACCGTGACGACTGCCCGAGCCCAAAACCCGAAAACTTTTAGCACAGTCTACAGGTCATATTGGTTGAGGAATTTCATTGTAACTTGGTGGGTTGACTTCATACAATGTCTAGATGAGAAAGTCCCCTTTTGGACGTGATTGGGCAACTGTGTCGGCTACAGGGGCCCGAAGCCCGAAAACCTTGAGCACAGTCTACATGTCATATTAATGAATGGATTTCATTGTAACTTCTTAGGATCACTCCAGATGATGCCCAGATGAGATTGTCCCCTAGGGTTGCGGGTCATTCAGCCATGATGGATGCCCGAGCCCGAAGCCCGAAAACCTTTAAAGCACAGTCTACAGGTCATATTTATGAAGGGATTTCATTGTAACTTGGTAGGTTAACTTCATATAATGTCTAGATGAGAACGTCCCCTTTTGGACATGATTGGGCAATTGTGACGTCTAAAGGTGCCTGAAGCCCGAAAACCTTAAGCACTGTGTACAGGTCATATTTATGAGGGGATTTCATTGCAACTTGGTAGGATGACTCTAAATAATGTTTAGATGAGAACGTCCCATTTTGATCGCGATCATTCAGCCTTGATGGGTGCCCAAGCCTAAAAACCTTTAGCATAGGCAAAAGGTCATATTTATGGAAGGATTTCATTGTAACCTATTAGGTTGACTCCATATAATGCCTAGATGATGACATCCCTTTTTGGTTGTGATTGGTCAGCTGTGATGGCTACAAGTGCCCAAAGCCCTAAAACCTTGAGCACAGACTACAGGTCATATTTATGAAGGAATTTCATTGTAACTTCGCAGGATCACTCCAGATGATGCCCAGATGAGATTGTCCCCTTTGGTTGCGATCATTCAACCATGATGGCTGCCCGAGCCCAAAGCCCGAAAACCTTTAGCACAGTCTATAGGTCATATTTATGAAGGGATTTCATTGTAACTTGGTAGATTGACTCCATATAATGCCTAGATGATGACATCCCCTTTTGGTCGTGGTTGGTCAACTGTGATGGCTACAGGTGCCTGAAGCCCGAAAATCTTGAGCACAGTCTACAGGTCATATTTATGAAGGGATTTCATTGTAACTTCATAGGATCACTCCAGATGATGTCCAGATGAGAATGTCCACTTTTGGTTGCGATCATTCAATCATGATGGCTGCCCAAGCCTAAAGCCCGAAAACCTTTAGCACAGTCTACAGGTCATATTTATTAAGGGATTTCATTGTAACTTGGTAGGTTGACTTCATGTAATGTCTAGATGAGAACAGCCCCTTTTGGACACCATTAGGCAACTGTGTTGGCTACAGGGGCCCAAAGCCCGAAAATCTTTAGCACAGTCTACAGGTGATATTTTTGAAGGGATTTCATTGTACCTTGGTAGGATGACCAGTCCTTCCCAGGAAGAAAATCCCACGGGAGCAATAAAATGCCATCGTAAAAAATGGAGACGGGGGCATTATGCACTCGTGAATCTATAACAGCATGTTACAATATTTTTATACTGTACCAATGACCCAGACATAGCTGGTGCTAACTCTTAAAATATAGGGCCAAACACAAATTTTGCCCCCCAATCCCCAAAATTTGCATCTAAAACCAAAGAAAACATGTCCTGAATGGCCCTCCACACTTCACCTCTACTGCGCATGCGCAGTGTCAAGGACGTTCCGAAATTGGCGCCATTAATCATTCTAAGTTTGGCCCTTCATCAGTTAACATCTGACTGCTCTTTGTGCTTGTAAATCTCAGTTTAAATGATGCCAGACACATAAATATTAGTGAAATGGTGATTCTAAGGAGGATAGAGAAGGAGGAGAGGAAAAATGTGTGACAGAATATTATCAGGGCTGTAACTTAAAATTTTTTAATGAAATTATGTTAAGTTACCTATTTTCGAGGCAGCAGCCATTTTGTTGTCATTCTGATTATTTAGTTACACTGATTTTTCAGTGTTTTCCTCTCTCCCTTTCCTTTAAGTCCCCCCTTGCTATTCTCCCATGCTTTTGGCATAGTTTCTGTAATTATTATTACTAAATTTTCTTGGGAGTTTTAGCTGAATAACAGAATGAATTCTGTTCTTTTCCCCATGTTTACGTCTTCACCTACGGGTGGTTAGGCGTTGTGTTCTGCATCTACCATCTGATGTTCTGCAGTTTCTTCCCTGGAAGTCTCTGTTTTGCATCAGATAGTGTATTTTTGGTAACTGATTCCGGGCCTGGGTGCCTGGAGTCTTATTTTAGTGTTTTACATTCATTGTTTACATTTACAACAGCCCTCTGTGTGAGGGGGGGATTTCTTGAAAATAATATCTTGATGTTATTTTAATCATAACTAGATACATTATTATTGTTCGTAAGTGTTGAATAAATTGTTTAAAATATTTTTAAAATTTTTGTCCACACTTAGGCTTGGGATCCATTGGGGCTCAACGTTACTTTTAAGAAACTTGGGCTGTTCAGAAAAAATATTTTTTCAAAATATTTTGATTTCAATTATTTTTTCTATATTAATGGATCATATTATTATTATGTATTTTGATTGCCAGGGGTTGGTGCGAGTACCAGGACTTGTTTTCTTTTCACATTGAAAGGATTTTGATCAATTGTAATAAGAGGAAGTCTTCCTCTGACTTTTATAATCATTCTATATGTGGTCAGTGTACTCGCATTAACTCCTGTTCTGTATCGTATGATTTCGATGACAACATGGGAAGCGTATGTCACGGTATGTTAGTGGGGAATTGGACACTCCGGTCCTTTCCCCGCAGGGTAACTCTACTTTATCAATTTCTATTTCAGTCGATCAAGATTAGGGTGATGTATCTGTGATGTCTTCCAACAGTGTGCCTCCGTCGTCACAATTAATGAAGGGCTAGCGGAAAAGTGCTCATGTAAATACGCCAATTGCCTAAGAGGACCCTAGTAGGTTCGACGGTCTTTGACGTCCGCTAGCTCGCCCGGTGTAGCGTCCATTCATCGAATGGTTCGGCAGCCGGGTTCGTCTGTTGCGGTCTAGAAGGAGTTTTGGGGTGATGCGAGCACTATAAATCAACCAAATGCACACCCAGTGACGGCGGATTAGAGGGAGAACGGAGGAAGCCTTTTAGTCCGGTTCATAGCTCGTTCTGGTCCATCCGGACGGCGAGCGAGAGAGGCCCC
Source organism: Pictodentalium vernedei (assembly GCA_031216915.1). Lineage (NCBI taxonomy): Eukaryota > Metazoa > Mollusca > Scaphopoda > Dentaliida > Dentaliidae > Pictodentalium > Pictodentalium vernedei. The sequence continues at coordinate 623,746,532 of CM062295.1, forward strand.
TCTCTCGTACAACAACATCTGGCCCCAGATGTTGTGGTACAAAATGTTTCGCATTCGGAGCATACGTCCGTCGCTCGGGACGCTCCGACATATAGTCAGTCCGGAGTAGACTGTCAATAGGGCTTCCTCATTCTCATGGTAGTGCACACGACCGCTCTTGGCTACGTGACCTCGGATATCCAGTCAGCTTCGCCAGTCAGAGAATCATCGGCGACCAGGTCACACCATCCGGTAGCCAGGGACACGAGGCCTGCAGACTCCGGACGTTCGCATAGGAAAGTGTGCGGGAGTCAACGTACACGGAGCTTCCGGCGACAATGCATCGTAAGACCGCTACTGCACAGGCCTCGGGAACGGACGTGCTTTCCTAAATAGCACAGCTTATCGCAGCATCCCAGCATCAACTGAATCTGTCGCATATTTTTTATCCGACAATGCTGGGTCGGGACGCTCCGCGGAAGCAGGTACGGACGTCCGAAAATTTCATCCGGTCCGACGGGATACCGAAAGGGATTTGGAGGATTTCGAGCTTTCCCTTTCGGAACAACATATACTGTTGTGTATGTCATCTGACTTGATCTTCTACAGCTTCTTTCGTCGGACCAGAATGCTGCAATGCCGGATAAGAAACTGATAGCGTCGGTGGACTTAGAAATTTTTGGTTCGGTTCAGGGACATCGTCCCTCAGTTCCGACATAGTCCAATAATGTCACACAAACTTTTGAATTATTGAACGACGCTATATATATTATTATTATATGCTTGCTATAACCAAGCATTTCTGGTTTCTTGTTCGCAAAGTTACGGAGATGTCTTTCAAAAGTGTGCCTCTGTCGTCATAGTTAATGAAGAGCTAGCGGCAATAAGTGCTCATGGAATATGTCTATCGCCTAAGAGATCCCTTGTAGGATCGACGGAGTGACATTCGCTAGCTCACCCGGTGTAGCGTACATTCATCGAATGGTTCGGCTGCCGGGTTTGTCCGTTGCGGTCTAGGAAGGAGATTTGGGTGATGCGAGCACTATAATTACTTTAGTACTCACCCAGTGACGGCGGATTGAGGACAGATCGGAGGAAGCCTGTTAGTCCGGTTCCTGGCTTGTCCAGGTCCATCTGGGCTGTGAGCGAGAGAGGTCCCTCTCTCGTCCAACAACATAGGGGACCGCATGTTGTGGTTCAGATATTTTACATTCGGAGCATATGTCTGTCGGTCGGGACACTCCGTTATATTGACAGTCCGAGAGACTGTCAATAATGCTTCCTCATCCTCACAGCAGGGCACTCGACCGCACATTGGCTACGTGACCTCGAGTATCCGATCAGTTTCGTCATTCAGTGATTCCACGGCGAATAGGTCACGCCATCCGGTAGCCAAGGGACACGAGGCCTATACACTCCGTTCGCTCGCATATTGGTAGTATGCACGGGGTAACGATCACGGAGCTTCCAGCGGCAATGCATTGTAGGACCGCTTCTCCTCAGGCCTCAGTGACGGACGTGCTATCCGAGTTAGCACAGTTGTTTCGCAGCATCCCAGCAATCGACAGTTTCTTACTCGAATCAGGAATTATCTGACGGCGCTGGGTCGGTGCGGTCCGCGGTTGCATCAGGTACGGACGACCGAATGCTTTATAGGGTCCGACAGGATGGCGAAAGGGATTCGAAAGATTTCGAGTTTTCCCTTTCGTAGCATCGGAAGCTGCCATTCATATCTTCTGGCATTATCTTCCAGTGATTGTTATTTCGGACTACATTGCTGCGATGTTGGATAAGAGACTTATAGCGTCATTGGACACGGAATTTTTGATCGGTTCAGGGACATTGTCCCTGACTTACCGACACAGTCCAATAATGTCATTACAACATGTGTTTTATTTTTCGACGCTATATATGCATATAAGCCTGCTACCAAGCATGATAGTTTAGTTTCTTGTCCGCATTGCTCATTTCTGCCGTTTTATCATTTATACGAATAATTTATTTTGGCAGAGCAGGGCATACCGAGAGTTCATATGCATCTAGACGGCGTGGTTAAAGACTGGAAATATTCTTTTTCGCCGTCTATGTCTTTTCCAACCACAATGTTGGAAACGACAATGATGTCTAGTTGACTTAACTTAGACGCTTTATCATACGTAATCCACCTTACTGAGGCGTTATCATTACGTCTTCAAGAAAAGATTTACGGGATATTATTCTCAATGTGATTTCTTTTGAGGGCAGTAGTTTGTTCACGTATAACTCCGCCCTTCAGTGGCTGATTGGAGTTGGTTAGACGTGACGCAGCCCTAGCTACATCCACGCGTGTGGATAGTAAGGTGAAGAACTCTCTCAGAGTCGCTTCGTTCTCGGAGAAGCCTCTCTTCGACGGCAACTTTTCAGCAATCCATGAATTGCTCGATTTACACGTTCTCTTGTTTATCTTGTGTTACAAGAGATTCAGACTGTGGCAAACATTCGGTGGTTGACTCAGAGAGTGCCACTGCAGTTGCCGGATCCGAGTGTTATAGTTATGACGGTTGCCAGTCAAACAGATTGGGATATAATATTGATTCCAACGGATTCGAAGTGCCAGGGTCTTTGGGTTCCGCAGTCTCTAAGCAAGCAATTATCTTCCGCGGAATAATGTTTTTTAGGCTTGCTTTATGTCATTGCATGAACATTATTCAGAAACGCATGTCCAAATCCTGTCCGTTAATTCGACAGTAGTGGCGTATCTCCGGAACCAGGGAGGCACTCATTCGTTTCTGTTATTCAATTTAATGGAAAGAATCCGTCTGTTGGTTATAGTACACCAAGTTCTGTTTCGGTCCGTCATATTCCGGGTCGTCTGATTGTTTTACCGGACTCCCGTTCACTTAGGGGTCACTTGTTGCCGTCAGAATGGGCTCTCAACAAAACAAGTATTCAATCAGATTTGCTATTTATGGGAGCGCCCAATGATAATTTATTTACGACACAGCTTGCTAATCAATTGCAGACGTATGTGTTGGCTTGTCCGGATCTCTGAGCTAATGTTGTTAACGCTCTATTGATCTAATAGGATGGAATGATAGGATACGCGTATCCTCCGGCGCTGTTGTTTCAGCAGGTATTGCTAAGATAAACAACCACTATACATTTCTGTTGATAGCATCTCTGTCTTCACAGAGACCATGGGTAATTTACTCTGATGTCTACTGTGGGACTTAACGCGAAATCTTCCTCAATGAGAGGATCTTTTTTCGCTGGGTAAATCGTGTCATCTTTATCACAACCCGCAAGGTCGCAACCTTCACGTATTCCGTTGTGTGGTCCGTATTGCATTGTAAGCATTGTACTGGACGAGCTTTGGACGCGATTTCTTACTATAGGAGATCCTCTTCTTCGCTATTCTATGCGGCTAAAGTGGAGGCTCTTCCGTCGTTGGTGTAGGGATCACTATGTTCATATTGTTGATCCCTCCATACTACTTATTGCAACTTTTTAGTATACTTGTTGACAAGATCTACTGCAGCCTGTTATTATTAAGGTTATAGGTTTATGTTACCTCATACCTATGCACTCTATGATAGTTTACAATTGAGTCTTATGTCTCTTTATCTAAGTCAGTTAGTAACTTTTTGATAAATAGACTTAGAATCTTTAGATTAAATTCCTATATGGAATTTAACTTCGGTTCTTACTTAGCTAAGTAATCATTTGAGCCTCTGGAAACAGTAGTTTTCAAATTCTGACCTTTTTGACAGTCATTCTGTTGGCTTCTCTTTTACTGAAGAGTCAGTGAGTTTCATGCACTATCGATGGATGATTTTCACTTTCGTAGTTTCGGAATCACTACTTCCTTTACTATTTAGGTTGGATTTTTGCATAAGAGTTAGGCTCCTAATATCTGGAACCTATTGTTATTAAGGTCCTTCCGTCTTCGTACGGGCATAGGCCTTTACTCTGTCCGGTTAGAGTTTATGTATTTATAAACAGATATCTGTTTATTACTACAGGCGTAAGCTTCTTCTGTCTTTGATGCCTAATAGAAGGACGTTACGCTCCATTCTATTGCTAATGGATTCAATTAACTATCGGTACTGCTTATGGTATATCATTGACTCAGCAGTTGTGCTTAAGATTTCGACTCATGAAGTAAGAGTTCTTCTTCATCTTGGGCTTACATTAATAGTGTCGCTATTATAGATTTTTGAAGGCTGCTCATTGCGCTCAGCCATCCACATTCATGAATTTTTATCTCAGAAATATCGAGTCCATTCTGGAGGCCTCTATTGTTAGGTCTATTATCTACTGCTCAGAATGTCATTCACTTAACAGTTGCTACTATAGCTAGGTAGGCTGTCTGTTTCGGCAGTGACTCCGTTCTGCTGCCCTCTTTGCTCTGGGCTATTTGACCCAGGGCAAGAAAAAGGGGGGGGGGGGGGGGAGGGTGTTCCCTTGGGTCACCTGTTTTACTATGAAAACAAGGGGATACCTCCTCCGGAGTTAGTAATTCTGAGCTGTTATTGGGATGGTTGTTTAGTGAGAAGTTTATGTTTTAAAAATTCATTCAAGTCTTAGTTTTTAAAGTATAGCTTTTGAATATAGCACATGTCAACGGACATGATTATGCAATCCTCAGACACTTTTAAGGAGTATAAGAGTCTCTATTCTCTAGACTTACTTTATTTATTGGCTTACTTTAAAAATTATTAGTATAAGGATTATATTGGATATTAATAGAGTACATGGATGTATGATGCTCAATTTTGGAAGGTGTTGTATCTTTCTAATTTATCATAATTAAGAAAGATACATGTAAGGCCTATTACTTCTTTTTCCCTAGAGGGGATGACTCTATTTTATATTATTGAGCGTATTCCATCTTGCTCTATGTCCTTGGCCCTCCAGCCTTTTTACTATTCAGCTATGTCTGGGTCATTGGTACAGTATAAAAATGTTAAAAAATTTATAGTAATTTCTATATTTTTTATACTTACCAATGACCCAGACGGGGATGGCCCTCCCAGGAGTTGGGAACTCTTGCCTCCCCGCTGAGTACATAGCGCTTACCAGGCACTGGTTATTAGAATGATTAATGGCGCCAATTTCGGAACGTCCTTGACACTGCGCATGCGCAGTAGAGGTGAAGTGTGGAGGGCCATTCAGGACATGTTTTCTTTGGTTTTAGATGCAAATTTTGGGGATTGGGGGGCAAAATTTGTGTTTGGCCCTATATTTTAAGAGTTAGCACCAGCTATGTCTGGGTCATTGGTAAGTATAAAAAATATAGAAATTACTATAAATTTTTTAACTTTCCAGTGAAAATTTTAACATGCAGGTAGAAAAAAAATTTGTTCCCACCCAAATTAAAAGTAAATTGACACCCTACAGCCACCAGAACAAAGTGATTTTCATGGAAAATGCAAGGCGATTTGCCGGATTCGGAGCTGCGTGGTACAGTCTTTCGATTTTGAAAAACGTAGGCACGTTATAGCCTACATCACTTGCTACTATTTGAAGTGATGCGCGCTATCGTGCATCCAGCCCCGTCGATTAGAAAAAAGATTTGTCGCCGGCAATTCTTTGGCGAGAATGCTTAGGAGTGATGCCTGATGGGCGTGTTGTTGGCAAGAACAATTAACATGCAATGAAGAATGCAGCCACCAATTGACAGCACTGTGCATTCAGTACGGTATTTGGGCATATCCGTATCAAACGGTAACATGAAAGCTGGACGATTTGGTGCTTTCATGGTTTTCATTAAAGGAATGATCCGAATCCCAACTTTTGGGTCATGACGATGTGTTAGGCGCCAAGTAACAAAAAAGTGCACATTGCGACTATAATTTATGCGGAGCTGATAAATTTGATCCATTGGGGAATACTGATTGGTGATTGGACCAGGAAGCACGAACCTCTCAGAGAAGAACATCAGGTTTTTCCAAACAGAAGAAGTGAATAGGATTTGTGCTGAATACATTCACGCTGTTACTAAAGCCCACTGCCAGATATTCGTCCCTTGTTGCTTAATAAAAAATAATTGACTGTTCACACAGAAATGATTTCTCAACTGGAATGAATTACCAGATTTTGATAGCTCTCTTAGCAGAGCCGAGGCGCACTGTTGTTGACTCGCATTTCCGCCGAATCGTCTTGTATCCCAATGAGTTTATAGGTGCCCAATCAAAATGCATATTACACTAAGTGACAGCAATACATGGTATGTTTGATTATCATGATTCCAGGCCATAAATGCCGGTCTTTCGCTAAATTTCCAATAATTTTACAGTAAATAATTAAAATATGGTAATCACGTCACTTTAAACCTTTCTCCTTACTTGATAACAATATATGCCTGGTCAAAACACGAGCGCATTTTTTTGCACTCTGGAAACAGGAATGACAGGCGCGAGCACTATAGCGCCCATCTCATGGGAAGGACTGGATGACTCCAAATAGTGTCCAGATGAGAACGTCCCCTTTTGGTCACGATCATTCAGCCTTGATGGCTGCCCGAACCCAAAACCCCAAAACCTTTAGCATAGTCTATTGGTCATATTTATGGAAGGAATTCATTGTAACCCATAAGTTTGACTCCATATAATGCCTAGATGATGACATCCCCTTTTGGTCATGATTGGTCAACTGTGACGGCTTCAGGGGCCCGAAGCCCAAAAACCTTGAGCACAGTCTACAGGTCATATTTATGAAGGGATTTCATTGTAACTTTGTAGGATCGCTCCAGATGATGCCCAGATGAGAATGTCCCCTTTTGGTTGCGATCATTCAACCATGATGGCTGCCAGAGCCCAAAGCCCAAAAACCTTTAGCACAGTCTACAGGTCATATTTATTAAGGGATTTCATTGTAACTTGGTAGGTTGACTTCATGTAATGTCTAGATGAGAACGTCCCCTTTGGACGCAATTGGGAAACTGACGGCTACAGGGGCCCGAAGCCCGAAAACCTTTAGCACAGTCTACAGGCCATATTTATGAAGGGATTTTAATGTAACTTGATAGGATGCCTCATTTTGGAATAATTTCACTGTAACTTGGTAACTTTTGTTGATATAAGTTATCTGTGAGGGCCACATACATTAACTGTGAGATCATATTAACCCACCCCTCAGCTCTTTAGTACAGAGTACACCTCATATTATTTTTATCATAAACATAGCATACAGGGAACAGAAATGAACATATTCCCAATTATCACAATTCTTGTCTTATTTCATAATCCTTTCATAAACATTGAACATTATCTTTTTCATCAAACACAACACACAAGTTAAGCTACAGTGTCATTGACACTTTCATTTAATTTAACTGTTTACCCAACGTAACCGGACAGTGCTATTCTAAAAAATCGCCAATTAATTTTCATTATTTTTTTGTCTCAAAAACATAGGTTATGACCCCTCATTGGATTGAGCCATCAAGCTCATTCCAACGAGGGGTCATAACCTATGTTTTTGAGACAAAAAATGAAAAAAATTAGTTATTCAAGAATTTTTTTTCAAGTGTCATCTGCTTTTCATGTTAGGTAAAGGGTTAAAAAAAAAAATTAAACAGAGCCATGTCATGTGTTGACCCTCATTTGAATGGTCTTAATGAGCTCGTTCCAATGAGATGTCATATGATATGGTTTTATTGAAATTCTCTGAAATTTTTTTTAAGCTCAACTTGACAAAGTCAAGATAAGCTATTGCCATTACACTTGTGGATGTGTGTGAGTCTGTTAGTCTGTAAGTCTGTTCACATTTTCTTTAGCTCTGGCTACACACCATAGTTCTTGTGTGCCATCACAAAATTTCATATGCAGGTTCGAGGTCATGTCTAGATGAGAACGTCCCCTTTTGGTCATGACCTGCCAACTGTGATGGCTGTGCGGGCCTGAAACCCGAAAACTCAAGTTTTCATCCGGAATGCAAAATGTTGATGTAAATGTGAAATTTCTAAGTTAAAAAGGCATTGGTAATTTAATACAAATCTCTTTGATGATACATGTACTGTTTTTCACTGGTGGAACTGAAAATGTTACCAATTATATCTTGCTTGATAGAGCTCATTGAGCTCTGTTAAACAAGATGGAGTTGGTTAAATTTGCAACTATATTTTGAGACATTTTCGCTGCTGAAAAATTTAGTTTTTCCTCATAATTGAGTAAGGGATTGAGTAAATAATTCCGACTGTTTTAAGGACTGTTTTGTGGATTAAAAAAATAAAATCTGTCCCTCATCTTAAAATTGAAGGAAAATTGCCTGTGAGTTCAGTCAAAAATGGTGTATTTGGTTAATTTCCCAGTTGCATTATCGAAGATTTTTGCTGCTGAAAACAATTGGTGTTTTGTCTGCAGTGTGGAGATTGTTAAATTTCTGAGATAAGGCCTAAAAAAAGCCCCCATGCCCCCCCCCCCCCCCCCTCTCCACATGGTCTTGGGTGCAAAAAGCATTGCAAAGCCTTCTTGCTCTCAAGGGACAAAATACACCACTACCCATGCTATCCTGCAGTTTATGACGTCTAAAACATAAGACAAACCAAAAACATGAACTTTCGTTGGCAAAAAAATAATTACAAAAATAAAAAAAAAATTTAAAAATGGCTTAAGAAACAGAAGCTACTTTGTGGGACCTTATTCCAAGTTTTTCGAGTTCTGATTTATGGATTTTAAAAAAAAACCTTCCTTGTCATAAAATTGATGAAAAATTACCTAACTTATTTGTCTAGTCCTCAATTGTGGTATATATATTTTTAGTGCTCGCATGTTGAATAACTATTGTCTCTCTCTGTTTTAAAGTGGACTCTGATTGATTAACTATTGAAAATCTATTTGTAGAGAACCCTTGATCCATGCATGTTTGATGCTGATTTAATAAGAAGAGCCCAGAAACAGAAGACTCCATTTATTCAGTGCAGAAAGTTTTTTCACACAGTTTCCATGGGACAAATGTTAGGTGAGTTTCTGAGGATGAATTATCAGCTGACAAAAAAACTCAGCCTATGTGCATGCCTTGGTCATAAAGCAAATTTATACTTTAGCTGCTATTGATAAACCAAATTGAGTGATTCCCCAGGCAAGTATGTTACATTTGGTAAAGAATTAATCAAAGCATATATTCTGTTTCACTTCCAATTAAATTGACTGCTTCACCCCTTTACCTTACATAACTAGGAGATGACACGGTTTTTATACAACCGCTTTCTAGAGTAGGCCATATTATGGTGTGGCTGTGTCCATCTGTCTGTCAGTTAGCTTTTGTTTGTCCATACAACAACTTGAAAATGAAATGCACCATGGATCCTATTTTTCATGATGTATTAGTGGTGACTAGAGGAAGTTTCATTTTGATAATCATTTCCATGGGTCGTATTTTTTAGCTCACCTGACTGAAAGTCAGGGTGAGCTTTTCTTATCACTCTTCGTCCGTCGTCCATCTGTCCGTCATCCGTCGTCCTGCGTGAAGGAGGTGTTTGAGCCTCTTTCACCTAAACCACTGGCCACATTTCAATTAAATTTCATGTAAGTAGTGGTTATATAGGGGCATTTTGATTTTTATGCAAATTAGGTTTCGGCTCAGGGGGTGTGGAAAAAATGGCCAAATTTTTTGAAAATCTTCTTCTAATGAACCACCAGTAGCAGAGACTTGATATATGGTATACAGAGTCCTTTTGAGGTTTAGAATCAAGTTTGTTCAAGAGAAGTTTGTCGGGCATTATTTGCCTTCGTTATGGGAGGGGCAAAAATTTTGGCCACACCTAAAATTTCTATATTTTTATACTGTACCAATGACCCAGACATAGCTGGTGCTAACTCTTAAAATATAGGGCCAAACACAAATTTTGCCCCCCAATCCCCAAAATTTGCATCTAAAACTAAAGAAAACATGTCCTGAAAGGCCCTCCACACTTCGCCCCTACTGCGCATGCGCAGTGTCAAGGACGTTCCGAAATTGGCGCCATTAATCATTCTAAGTTTGGCCCTTCATCAGTTAACATCTGACTGATCTTTGTGCTTTTAAATCTCAGTTTAAATGATGCCAGACACATAAATATTAGTGAAATGGTGATTCTAAGGAGGATAGAGAAGGAGGAGAGGAAAAGAATGTGTGACAGAATATTATCAGGGCTGTAACTTAAAATTTTTTAATGAAATTATGTTAAGTTACCTATTTTCAAGGCAGCAGCCATTTTGTTGTCATTCTGATTATTTAGTTACACTGTTTTTTTGTTTTTTTTAAGTGTTTTCCTCTCTCCCTGTCCTTTAAGTTCCCCCTTGCTATTCTCCCATGCTTTTGGCATAGTTTCTGTAATTATTATTACTAAAATTTCTTGGGAGTTTTAGCTGAATAACAGAATGAATTCTGTTCTTTCCCCATGTTTACGTCTTCACCTACGGGTGGTTAGGCGTTGTGTTCTGCATCTACCATCTGATGTTCTGCAGTTTCTTCCCTGGAAGTCTCTGTTTTGCATCAGATAGTGTATTTTTGGTAACTGATTTCGGGCCTGGGTGCCTGGAGTCTTATTTTAGTGTTTTTACACTCATTGTTTACATTTACAACAGCCCTCTGTGTGAGGGGGGGATTTCTAAAAAATAATATCTTTATGTTATTTTAATCATAACTAGATACATTATTATTGTTCGTAAGTGTTGAATAAATTGTTTAAAATATTTTTAAAATTTTTGTCCACACTTAGGCTTGGGATCCATTGGGGCTCAACGTTACTTTTCAGAAACTTGGGCTGTTCTGAAAAAATATTTTTTCAAAATATTTTGATTTCAGTTATTTTTTCTATATTAATGGATCATATTATTATTATGTATTTTGATTGCCAGGGGTTGGTGCGAGTATCAGGACTTGTTTTCTTTTCACATTGAAAGGATATTGATCAATTGTTTTAAGAGGAAGTCTTCCTCTGACTTTATTATCATTCTATATGTGGTCAGTGTACTCGCATTAACTCCTGTTCTGTATCGTATGATTTCGATGACAATATGGGAAGCGTATGTCACGGTATGTTGTTGGGGATTTGGACACTTCGGTCCTTTCCCCGCAGGGTCACTCTACTTTATCAATTTCTATTTCAGACGATCAAGATTAGGGTGATGTATCTGTGATGTCTTCCAACAGTGTGCCTCCGTCGTCACAATTAATGAAGGGCTAGCGGAAAAGTGCTCATGTAAATACGCCAATTGCCTAAGAGGACCCTAGTAGGTTCGACGGCCTTTGACGTCTGCTAGCTCGCCCGGTGTAGCGTCCATTCACCGAATGGTTCGGCAGCCGGGTTCGTCCGTTGCGGTCTAGAAGGAATTTTGGGTTGATGCGAGCACTATAAATTAACTTAATGCACACCCAGTGACGGCGGATCGGAGGGAGAACGCAGGAAGCCTTTTAGTCCGGTTCATAGCTCGTTCCGGTCCATCCGGACGGCAAGCGAGAGAGGCCCCTCTCTCGTTCAACAACATCTGGCCCCAGATGTTGTGGTACAAATTGTGTCGCAAGCGGAGCATACGTCCGTCGCTCGGGACGCTCCGTTGTATAGGCAGTCCGCTGAGACTGCTAAGGCTTCCTCTTCTCGTCAGCGCACACGACCGCACCTTGGCTGCGTGACCGCCGATATATTACCAGCTTCGCCGATCAAGGATTCTTCGGCGACCAGGTCACACCATCCGATAGCCAGGGACACGAGGCCTGCAGACTCCGGACGTTCGCATAGGAAGTGTGCGGGAGTCAACGTACACGGAGCTTCCGGCGGCAGTGCATCGTAAGACCTCTACTGCACAGGCCTCGGGAACGGACGTGCTTTCCTTAATAGCACAGTTTATCGCAGCATCCCAGCATCAACTGAATCTGTCGCATATATTTTATCCGACGATGCTGGGTCGGGACGCTCCGCGGAAGCGGGTACGGACGTCCGAAGTTTCATCCGGTCCGACGGGATACCGAAAGGGATTCGGAGGATTTCGAGCTTTCCCTTTCGGAACAACATATGCTGTTGTGTATGTCATCTGACTTGGTCTTCTACAGCTTCTTCGTCGGACCAGAATGCTGCGATGCCGGATAAGAAACTGATAGCGTCGGTGGACTTAGAAATTTTTGGTTCGGTTCAGGGACATCGTCCCTCAGTTCCGACATAGTCCAATAATGTCACACAAACTTTCGAATTATTGAACGACGCTATATATATTATTATTTTATGCTTGCTATCCAAGCATTTCTGGTTTCTTGTTCGAAGAGTTATGGAGATGTCTTTCAAAAGTGTGCCTCTGTCGTCATAGTTAATGAAGAGTTAGCGGCAATAAGTGCTCATGGAATATGTCTATCGCCTACGGAGTGACATTCGCTAGCTCACCCGGTGTAGCGTACATTCATCGAATGGTTCGGCTGCCGGGTTCGTCCGTTGCGGTCTAGGAAGGAGATTTGGGTGATGCGAGCACTTTAATTACTTTAGTACTCACCCAGTGACGGCAGATTGAGGACAGATCGGAGGAAGCCTGTTAGTCCGGTTCCTGGCTTGTCCAGGTCTGTCCGGGCTGTGAGCGAGAGAGGTCCCTCTCTCGCCCAACAACATAGGGGACCGCATGTTGTGGTTCAGATATTTTACATTCGGAGCATATGTCCGTTGGTCGGGATGCTCCGTTATATTGACAGTCCGAGAGACTGTCTTTAATGCTTCCTCATCCTCACAGCAGGGCACACGACCGCACATTGGCTACGTGACCTCGAGTATCCGATCAGTTTCGGCATTCAGTGATTCCACGGCGAATAGGTCGCGCCATCCGGTAGCCAAGGGACACGAGGCCTATACACTCCGTTCGCTCGCATATTGGAAGTATGCACGGGGTAACGATCACGGAGCTTCCAGCGGCAATGCATCGTAAGACCGCTTCTCCTCAGGCCTCAGTGACGGACGTGCTATCCGAGTTAACACAGTTGTTTCGCAGCATCCCAGCAATTGACAGTTTCTCGGTCGAATCAGGAATTATCCGACGGCGCTGGGTCGGTGCGGTCCGTGGTTGCATCAGCTACGGACGACCGAACGCTTTATAGGGTCCGACAGGATGGCGAAAGGGATTCGAAAGATTTCGAGTTTTCCCTTTAGTAGTAGTGGAAGATGCCTTTCATATCTTCTGGCATTATCTTCCAGTGATTATTATTTCAGACTTCATTGCTGCGATCTTGGATAAGAGACTTATAGCGTCATTGGACTCAGATTTTTCGATCGGTTCAGGGACATTGTCCCTGACTTACCGACGCAGTCCAATATTGTCATTACAACATGTGTTTTATTTTTCGACGCTATATATATATAGTTTAGTTTCTTGTCCGCGTTGCTCATTTCTGCCATTTTATCATTTATACAAATAGTTTATTTTGGCAGAGCAGGGCATACCGAGAGTTCATATGCGTCTAGACGGTGTGATTAAAGACTGCATATATTCTTTTTCGCCGTTTATGTCTTTTCCAATTTCAATGTTGGGAACGACATTATGTATAGTAGACTTAACTTTGACGCTTTATTATACGTAATCCGCCTTACTGAGGCGTTATCATTACGTCTTCAAGAAAAGATTTACGGGATATTATTCTCAATGTAATTTCTTTTGAGGGCAGTAGTTTGTTCACGTATAACTCCGCCCTTCAGTGGCTGATTGGAGTTAGTTAGACGTGACGCAGCCCTAGCTACATCCACACGCGTGGATAGTAAGGTTAAGAACTCTCTCAGAGTCGCTTCGTTCTCGGAGGAGTTTCTCTTCGACGGCAACTTTTCGGCAATCCATGAATTGCTCGATTTATATGTTCTCTTGTCTATCTAGTGTTACGAGAGATTCAGACTGGGGCAAACATTCGGTGGTTGACTCAGAGAGTGCCGCCGCAGTTGCCGGACCCGAGTGTGGCTGTTATGACGGTTGCCAGTCAAACAGATTGGGATATAATACTGATCCCTACGGATTCAAAGTGCCAGGGTCTTTGGGTTCCGCAGTCTTTTAGCAATTAGTTTAACTTCCGCGGAATAATGTTTTTTAGGCTTGCTTTATGTCATTGCATGAACATTATTCAGAAACGCATGCCCAAATTCCTGTCCTTTAATTCGACAGTAGTGGCGTATCTCCGGAACCAGGGAGGCACTCTTTCGTTTCCATTATTCAATTTAATGGAAAGAATCCGTCTGTTGGTTATAGTACACCAAGTTCAGTTTTGGTCCGTCATATTCCGGGTCGTCTAATTGTTTTATCGGACTCCCGTTCTCTTACGGGTCGCTTGTTGCTGTCAGAATGGACTCTCAACAAACAAGTATTCAATCAGATTTGCTATCTATGGGAGCGCCCAATGATGATTTATTTATGACACAGCTTGCTAATCAATTGCAGACGTATGTGTTGGCTTGTCCAGATCTCTGAGCTAATATTGTTAACGCTCTATTGATCTATAGGACGGAATGATAGGATACGCATATCCTCCGGTGCTGTTGTTTTAGCAGGTATTGCTAAGATAAACAACCACAATACATTTCTGTTGATAGCATCTCTATCTTCACAGAGATCATGAGTAATTTACTCTCTTGTCTACTGTGGGTCTTAACGTGAAATCTTCCTCTATGTGAGGATCTTTTTCACTGGGTAAATCGTGTCATCTTTATCACAACCAGCAAGGTCGCAACCTTCATGTATTCCGTTGTGTGGTCCGTATTGCATTGTAAGCACTGTACTGGACGAGCTTTGGACGCGATTTCTTACTATAGGAGATCCTCTTCTTCGCTATTCTATGCGGCTAAAGTGGAGGCTCTTCCGTCGTGGTGTAGGGATCATTATGTTCATATTGTTGATCCCTCCATACTACTCATTGCTATTTTTTAGTATACTTGTTTCACAAGATCTACTGCAGCCTGTTATTTTTTAGGTTATAGGTTTATGTTACCTCATACCTATGCACTCTACGATAGTTTACAATTGAGTCTTTTGTCTCTTTATCTAAGTCAGTTAGTAACTTTTTGATAAATAGACTTAGAATCTTTAGATTAAATTCCTATACGGATTTTAACTTCGGTTCTTATTTAGCTAAGTAATCATTTGAGCCTCTGGAAACAGTAGTTTTCAAATTCTGACCTTTTAGACAGTAATTCTGTTGGTTTCTCTTTTACTGTAGAGTCAGTGAGTTTCATGCACTATCGACGGATGATTTTCACTTTCATAGTTTCGGAATCTATACTTCCGTTACTATTTAGGTTGGATTGTTGCATAAGAGTTAGGCTCCTATTATCCGGAACCTATTATTTTAAGGTCCTTCCGTCTTCGTATGGGCATAGGCCTTTACTCTTTCCGGGTACAGTTTATGTATTTATAAACAGATATCTGTTTATTACAAAGGGCGTAAGCTTCTTCTGTCTTTGATGTCTAGTAGAAGGACGTTACGCTCCATTTTATTGTTAATGGATTCTATTAACTATCGGTACTGCTTATGGTATATCATTGACTTAGCAGTTGTGCTTAAGATTTCGGCTCATGAAGTAAGAGTTCTTCTACTTCTTGGGCTTACATTAATAGTGTCGCTATTATAGATTTTTGAAGGCCGCTCATTGCGCTCAGCCATCCACATTCATGAATTTTATCTTAGAAATATCGAGTCCATTTCTGGAGGCCTCTATTGTTAGGTCTATTATCTACTGCTCAGAATGTCATTCACTTAACAGTTGCTACTATAGCTAGGTAGGCTGTCTGTTTCGGCAGTGTCTCCGTTCGGCTGCCCTCTTCGCTCTGGGCTATTTGACCCAGGGCAAGAAAAAGGGGGGGGGGGAGGGTGTTCCCTTGGGTCACCTGTTTTACTATGAAAACAAGGGGATACCTCCTCCGGAGTTAGTAATTCTGAGCTGTTATTGGGATGGTTGTTTAGTGAGAAGTTTAGGTTTTTAAAATTCATTCAAGTCTTAGTTTTTAAAGTATAGCTTTTGAATATTGCATATGTCAACGGACATGATTATGCAATCCTCAGACACTTTTAGGAGTATAGGAGTCTCTATTCTCTAGACTTACTTTATTTATTGGCTTACTTTAAAAATTATTAGTATAAGGATTATATTGGATATTAATAGAGTACATGGATGTATGAAGCTCAATTTTGGAAGGTGTTGTATCTTTCTAATTTATCATAAATAAGAAAGATACATGTAAGGCCTATTACTTCTTTTTCCCTACAGGGGATGACTCTATTTTATTTTATTGAGCGTATTCCATTTTGCTCTATGTCCTTGGCCCTCCAGCCTTTTTACTATTCAGCTATGTCTGGGTCATTGGTACAGTATAAAAATGTTAAAAAATTTATAGTAATTTATATATTTTTTATACTTACCAATGACCCAGACGGGGATGGCCCTCCCAGGAGTTGGGAACTCTTGCCTCCCCTCTGAGTACATAGCGCTTACCAGGCACTGGTTATTAGAATGATTAATGGCGCCAATTTCGGAACGTCCTTGACACTGCGCATGCGCAGTAGGGGCGAAGTGTGGAGGGCCTTTCAGGACATGTTTTCTTTAGTTTTAGATGCAAATTTTGGGGATTGGGGGGCAAAATTTGTGTTTGGCCCTATATTTTAAGAGTTAGCACCAGCTATGTCTGGGTCATTGGTAAGTATAAAAAATATAGAAATTACTATAAATTTTTTAACTTTCCAAACCGTGAGGTCGGTTTGAATCAAATTTGATATGAGATGATAATGGGTCATAAGTAGTTGATTGATGCAAACAATTTTTTTCTCGCTGCCCCTTGGGAACCTCGGGAGCTAAAAATAGGAAAAACCTTTAAACTGCCCTATCTCCAAAACTACACGGCACAGAGAATTCTTATTTTGTATAAAGCTTACTTTTATCCAGTTGAATAGAATGGTTAAAACAAAATCCCTATCGGTTTGATCACAAAGGCACTTTTTTCAGGACTTTGAAAAAGTGCTGAGTCAGAACTTTTTAACACTTTAGGCAATGGGAAAAACATTAAAAAATCTTCTTCTCCAGATCCAGCAGGCAGAATCTTTTGATATTTGGTATGCAACATTGTAGGGTGGATCTGATTCAAGTTTGTTCAAATCGACCCCTGGGTTCATATTTGGGCTCAGTATAAGAGCCTGATTTCGAACTTAGTGCATTTCATGCAAATTTCTTAAAAATTCTTTGATTATTTGGTATAAGCTTTTCTTAGGAGGAGCAGATGCAAACTTGTTGAAATCAATTATCTGGGTTGATATTTAGGCTACCATGTCAGGTGAGCGCCCTCAGGCCCCCTGGGGCCTCTTGTTTTGTAATGTATCAGTGGCGACTAGGGTAGGTTCTTGTTGATAATCAGTTTTCCTGCCAAATTCAGTATGGCTTCCATGGCAGCCATCTTGGATTTTTAGCTCAACTTCACGAAGTCAAACTGAGCTATTGCTGTCACTTCTCATCCATCTGCATACGTAGGTATGTACACAGTTTCCTTTGGCACACCGCACAGGTCGCATTTGTGATCAGATGCTTTGAAGCTTGGTGTGCTTGTTTGGGGTGACCTCTAGATGGGAGCTATCATTTTTCTTCATTTCTGTCAAAAAACGTTTCCACTGAGCTTTGAACTTAATTTAGTTAGGCATCAATATCTCCATTTGGCGAACCCTACAGGGCACATGAATGATCAGATCACTTTGAAACCTGATATGCTTATTTAAGGTGACCTCTAGATGGGAGCTATTGATTTACTTCCATTTCTGTCAAAAAATGTTGCCATAGATGGCGACCTTTGAACTTAGTTTAGTCAGGCATCAATATATTCCTTTGGCACACCTTTCACACTTATGATCAGATCGCTTTGAAACTTGGTATGCTTATTTAAGGTGACCTCTAGATGGGAGCTATTGATTTTCTTACATTTCCTTCAAAAATAGTTGCCATTGGCAATGATCTTTGATGAACTTAGTGCAGTTATGCATTAATATTTCCCTTTGGCACATCCTGCAGGGCACATTTGTGATTGGATCACTTTGAAACTTGGTATGCTTGTTTGGGGTGACCTCTAGATGAGAGCTATTGATACTTTTATACTGTACCAATGACCCAGACTTAGCTGGTGCTAACTCTTAAATTCTAGGGCCAAACACAAATTTTACCCCCCCAATCCCCAAAATTTGCATCTAAAACCGAAAATTACATGTCCTATATGGTCCTCCATACCTTTCCTCCACTGCGCATGCGCAGTGTCAAGGAGGTCTCGAAATTGGCGCCAAAAGTCATTCTTTGTTTGGCCCTTCATCAGTTCACATCTGACTGACATTTGTGCTTGTAAATCTCAGTTTAAATGATGCCAGACACATAAATATGAGAGAAGTGGTGGATCTAAAGAGGAAATAGAAGGATGAGAGGAAAATTCAGTGGCAGGAAATAATCAGGACTGTAACTTAAAATTTCTTATGAAATTATGTTATGTTCCCTAATTTCGAGGCATGAGCCTGTTGTTATCATTCTTGCTATGAAAGTTCCACTGCTTGATCAGTGTTGCCTCTCTCCCTTTTCTTTATTCCCCCCCTTGCTATTCTCCCATGCTTTTGGCATATTTTCTGTAATATTATTACTAAAATTTCTTAGGAGTTTTGGCTTCGTAACAGAATGAATTTCTGTTCTTTTCCCCATGTTGACGTCCTCACCCTTGTGTGTTTAGGCGTTGTGATCATCTGCATCTACCATCTGATGTTCTGCAGTTTCTTCTATGGAAATCTTTGTTTTGCATCAGATAGTGTTTAAATTGGTAACTGATTTTGGGCCATATTTATCAGTGCCTGGAGTCGTGTTTCCAGTTTTTGTACGACTTCTTGTTTACATTGACAACAGTTACTGCTGATAGTGATTTCTTGTCTTTACATTAGTTTAGACATATCAAGATCATTAATATTGTATGTAAGTGTTGCATTAATTTTTTCAAATGTTTTCAAAAATTTTGTCCACACTTAGGCTTTTTTGGGATCCATTTGGGCTCGTTGTTCCCATTGGGAACTTGGGCTCTTCTGAAAAAATTTTTCAAAAAATTTTTTTTTTTTAAATTATTTTCTTTCAAAGTTTATAATGGATTATGTTATATTATGTATCTTTATTTCAAGGGATAGTGCGACTAATATGACTGTGTATTTTTTATTGATGAAAAAAAAAAAAAAAATTTTTATTTATAATGCGAGGATATCTTCCTCTAATTCTCAGGTTTAATGTATTCGCACTAATTCCTGCTCTGTGTGTGTTGATTGAAATGACAACGTTGGAGGCGTGTGTCACGATATTGTGTTTGCAGGGAGGGGTCCATACCGGTCCTCTCTCCGTAGGGTCACTCTATATTATCATTTTACTTTTCAGAATTCAGAGTGATGTTTTTGTGATGTCTTCAACAAGTGTGTCTCCGTCGTTGCAGTGTTAGGGCTAGCGGCTAAGTGCTCAGGGTAATACGACAATTGCCGAAGAGGTCCCTAGTAGGATCGAAGGCATTGATCGTCCACTAGTCCACCCGGTGTAGCGACCATTCATCGAATGGCTCGGCAGCCGGGTTTGTCCGTTACGGTTCTGGGAAGCAGTGTGGGTGATGCGAGCAGTATAAACTTGGAACGTGCACACCCAGCAACGACGGATCTGAGGATAGTACGGAGGAAGCCTGTCAGTCTAGTAGCTAGCTCGTCCAGGTCTATCCGGACCGCGAGCGAGAGAGGCCCCCTCTCTCTTACAACTACATTTGAGCGGCAATGTTGTTGTATGTTTGTTTGTTAGTTGGAACATACGTCCAATCCTCCTGTTCGGGACGTTCCGTCATATACACAGTCCGAACTGGCTGTGTTATGGGCTTCCTCATCCTCATGTCAACACACACCACCGCACCTTGGCTTGTGACCACAGAGTTCCAGGGGACGTTCGCATATTATATAAATGCAGGAATGAACGTTCCTAGAGCTCCTGCTTTGCCGACCAGGGAATATTATCGACCAGGTTACTTCATCTGTTAGCCGAGGATATGAGGTCTTTCCTGATGGGACGTTCGCATATTATATAAATGCAGGAATGAACGTCCCTGGATCTGCCAGTGGATATTATGTAAATCACGGCTCCACAGGCCTCATTCAGGAATAAGAATGGGGTGATTTTCTGTGATGTCTTCAAAAAGTGTGCTTCCGTCGTCACAGTCAAATGAAGAGCTAGCGGATAAGTGCTCATGATATTACGTCAATTGCCTAAGAGGTCCCAAGTAGGATCGACGGCTTTGGCATCCGCTAGCTCGCCCGGTGTAGCGTCCATTCATCGAATGGTTCGGTAACCGGGTTCGACCGTTGCGGTCCAGGAAGGAGATTTGGGTGATGCGAGCACTATAAAATATACTACGAGCACACCCAGTGACGATGGATACAAGGAGGGTACGGAGGAAGCCTTTAAGTCCGGTTCCTAGCTCGTCCAGGTCCACCCGGGCAGCGAGTGAGAGAGGTCCCTCTCTCGTACAACAACATCTGAGAACAGATGTTGTGGTACAAATGTTTCTCATTCAGAGCATACGTCCACCGCTCCGGACGCTCCGTTATATAGACAGTCCGGAGAGACTGCTCTAATGGCTTCCTCATCCTCACGGCAGTGCACATGACCGCACCATGACAACGTGACCACTGTTATCTAGCCAGTCTCGCCGACCAAGGATTTCACGGCGACCAGGTCACGCCATCCGGTAGTCAGGAATGCAAGGCCTATAGACTCTGGACGTTCGCATAAGAAATATGCAGGAGTTAACATCCTGGGAGCTTTCAGCGGTTAAGTAACGTAAGACCGCTGCTCCACAGGTCTCCGTAACGGACGTGCTATTACAAATAGCACAAATTATCGCAGCATCCCAGCAGATGACAGAACCTCTATCGGATCAGGATTTATCCGACGACGCTGGGTCGGTACGCTCCGCTGAAGCATCAGGTACGGACGACCGAGAATTTCAAGTGGTCCGACAGGATGGCAAAGGGATACCGAGGAGTTGGTTTTTTCCCTTTCGGAACAACATAAAGTTGCCGTAGATATCATCCGGCATTATCTTTCAGAAGTTGTTCTGTTGGACCAAAAGGCTGCGATGCCGGATAAGAAACTGTTAGCGTCACTGGACACGGAATAATTTTATCGGTTTAGGGACATCGTCCCTGAGTTTCCGACACAGTTCAATAATGTCACAAGAACATTTGAACTATAGTAGGACGCTATATATAAGCTTGCTACCAAAATGAGCAAGTCAGGTTTCTTATCGGCGAATGCTCTACATCTGCCTTTCATCAATTCAAGGAATAATTTTGAAACGGCAGGACAGGGCATACCGAGAGTTCCTCTGCGTCTAGACGATCAGGCCTAAGATCTAGAATGATCTATACCGTCGTCTATGTCAATTTCAACCGCGATGTTGGAAACGACAATAATGTCTAACAGAGTTATCTTAGACGCATTATCGCACACAGATCACCTTACTAAAGCGTTTTCATTACGCCTTGAAGGGAAAGAATTCCAGGATGTACTATCTTCCTTAAGAGTTCTTTCAAGGGCAATAGCTTATTCCACGTATAACTCCGCCCTTTCAGTGGCAAACCTGGAGTTGGTTAGACGTGACGCGGCCCTAGCTACATCCACACGCGTGGATGGTAAGGTGAAAAACTCTCTCAGAGTCACTTCGGTCTCCGGAGAGCTTCTCTTCGACGGCAAGCTTTCAGCAATCTATGATCAGATAACTAAGAAAGCTTCGGATTCTCTGCTATTCAAATCCGCTTCTAAAAAGTTGGATACAGCAGAAAAGAGTAAGACAGGCACTTCCGGGACAAGTACGCCCAAGAGAAGTTCCTATAGAGGTTCCTATGCGTCCTGTAGGTCTTATTCTAGAGATCGTCAAGGCAGCGACTCACGTGGGGGACGTTATTCTGGCCGAGATAACCGGTCAGACATCCCTAGGTCGACGGGGCGAGGTGCAGGTCATGGAGGACATAGTTTCTCCTTCCGCAAGCCTCGCAGGTCCAGGAGGTGATGGTATGAACCTCTATCGTGTTCCGGTAGGCGGAAGATTGTCGAGTTTTATAAACACTTGGGCGTCAATTACGGACGACCCCTGGGTTCGAGGGGTAATTTCGGAAGGACTAAGAATATCCTTCGAAACGAAAGCCTCCATTAACTCGAAGTCCAAAATGGACTCAGCTTCCGTCAAATCTGCAGAAAAGAGACGCTCTTCTATCAGAAGTACAGTCTCTTCTGAAGAAGAACGCGGTAGAGGTCGTAGAAGACCAGGAATCACCGGGTTTCTACAGCCATCTGTTTCTGGTTCCGAAACCAGACGGCTCGTTCCGTCCAGTCATAGATCTGAGCTGGATAAACAAGCTGATCGTCACTCCGAAGTTCTATATGGAGACAATTCGATCAGTCAGAGCAAGTATTTGGGTGAACGACTATGTTACAAGCATAGATCTTAAGGATGCGTACTTTCACGTCATGGTACATCCGACATTCAGAAAGTATCTACGCGTCGCAGTCCTAGGAGTTGTACATCAGTTCCGAGCGATGTGCTTCGGTTTGAACCTAGCGCCCTGGGCTTTCACTCGAATAATGAACTCGGTAATGATACATTTCCAAGCTCATTCGTCTGCGGTAACGTCGGCCTACCTGGACGACATTCTTCAGAGGTACGGCAACGAGTTAACGCTTCAGAACGATGTGCAGAATCTGCTTCTATTACTCCGACGTCTCGGTTTTATAATAAATGAGGAGAAGTCGGATCTGGTGGCGTCCAAGTCATTCACCCACTTGGGAGTGAGCTTCGAGACGCACAACAATCTCGTTCATCTGCCGTTAACCAGAGTGAAATTAATCAGTTGTTACGCTCGCTATTGTCTTCACTCAGACAAAGTTACAGCGAGAGAATTCATCAGACTGATAGGGTTGTGTGGAGCTGCCGCGGATTTTATTCCAATGGGGCGGCTACGCACTTGTCCTCTCCAAATCTTTTTGACTCAAAAAGAACAGAGTTGGAGGGTGAAGATTCTTTCGCTCGTTACGTACATCCTCTTGTAAGTCAAGTGAAACAGATTCAGACTTGGGCAGATATTCAGTGGTTTATTCAGGGAAATAACTTCCACTGCAATTGCCGGATCCGAGTTTTACAGTTTTGACGGATGCCAGTTAAATAGGTTGGGACCCAACATTGAGCCCAACGGTTTTTAAGTGCCAGGGTCCTTGGGATCCATAGTTCCTAATCAAGCACATAAACATCAGGAATTGATGTTATTTTGGCTTGCGTTACGTCATTGCATGAATGTTATCCAGATTGCCCACAGGCAATTCTGTCCGACAATTTGACGGTATAAGCATATTTTCGGAACTAGGGAGGTACTCATTCCATTCTGTTATTCACTGTAACGGAATGAATCCTTCTGTTGGTACTAGAACATCAAGTTCTCCTATCGGTCTGTCGTATTCCGGGTCGTCTGAACGTATTAGCGGACTCCCTTTCACGAAAGGGCCACTTGTTGCAGTCAAATGGACTTTTAACAACGAGTATTTATATCAGATTTGCTACCTATGAGAGCGGCCAATGATGGACTTATTTGCGACGCATCTCAACAATCAGTTGCAATTGTATGTGTCAACATGTTCTGATCCTCGAGCGTTTGCAGTTGACGCTCTATCCATCTCGTAAGACGGGATAATAGGATATGGGTATCCTCCAGCGCCGTTGATTCAGCAGATATTGCTTAAGTTAAATAATCTCAATGCAATTCTGTTGGTAGCACCTCTGTCTTCACAAAGACTGTGCATTCAGGTGTCTGTTGTGGCTTATGCTGTGGAAACTTCCTCCACATTTCGGTCCATTCTATAGCTAGATGGATTCTATTAGCTTTCAGTACTGCTTATGATAATATCTTCAACACAGCAGTCTGCGATTAAGATTTTAGCTCTTGAAGTAAGAGTTTTTTCTACTTCAGAGGCTTATGCTAATAGCATTGCTATTACAGTTCTAATGACGGCTGCTTATTGGTTTTAGCCTTTCACTTGCATGAATTTATACCTCAGAAATATTGAGTCCATTTCTAAAGACCGGCATTGTTTAGGTTCGTTATCTGTTGCTCAGAATGTCGTCCACTAAACAGTTGCAACTATAGTTGTGTAGGCTTTTGGTTCCGGCAGTGACTCTGTGCTGCCGCCCTCTTCGCTCTGGGGTATTTGACCCAGGGCAAGGGGAAGGGGGGGGGGCAGGTGTTCCCTTAGGTCACCTGCATTATAGTGAAAAGCAAGGGAATACCTCCCCTAGAGTCAGTAATTCTAGTCGGTACCGGGATGATTTTTAAAGTATAAAGATAATTTTTTACTCATCCATGTAATATTTTTAAGTGTACCTCGGTGTGTAGTATTTGTATATGTCACATATCATGCAGACGTTAATATACAATTATCGGTCACTTTTAATGAATTTAAGAGTCTCATTTATCTGGACTACTTTATTTATCGGCTTTCCTTTAAAAATAATTACCATAATGGATTATACTGGAGGTTAATAGACATCAGTGATGTTATTATGCTAAAGTACAGAATGGTGTTGTGTCTTTCTCGTTTTGATGCAGGAAAGATACATGTAAAGCCTATTTCTCCTTTCTCCTTGAGGGGATAATTCTGTATATATATAGTTGAGTTATTGGATTGCTTTATGTCCTAGGCCCTCCAACCTTTTTACTATTCAGCTAAGTCTGGGTCATTGGTACAGTATAAAAATGTTAAAAAATTTATAGTAATTTATATATTTTTTATACTTACCAATGACCCAGACGGGAATGGCCCTCCCATGAGTTGGGAACTCATACCTCCCTGTTGAGTACATAAAGCTTTTCCAGGCACTGCTTGTAAGAATGACTTTTGGCGCTAATTTCGAGACCTCCTTGTCACTGCGCATGCGCAGTGGAGGAAAGGTATGGAGGACCATATAGGACATGTAATTTTTGGTTTTAGATGCAAATTTTGGGGATTGGGGGGTAAAATTTGTGTTTGGCCCTAGAATTTAAGAGTTAGCACCAGCTAAGTCTGGGTCATTGGTAAGTATAAAAAATATATAAATTACTATAAATTTTTTAACTTTCTTCCATATTTGTCAAAAAATATTGCCGTTGACAAAGACCTTTGAACATAGTTTAGTTAGGCAACAGTATTTCCCTTTGGCACACCCCACAGGGTGCATTTATGATTGAATCGCATCGATACCTAGTATGCTTGTTTGGGGTGACCCCTAGATGGAATCGATAAATTTTCTTCCATTTTCGACAAAAAATGTTGATTGGCAACAGCCTTTGAATTTAGTTTGATCTGCCATCAATATATTCCTTTGGCACTCCCTACAGGGCACTTTTATGATTGGATCGCTTTGAAACTAGGTATGCTTGTTTGGGGTGACCTCTGAATGGGAGCTATTGATTTTCTTCCATTTACGTCAAAAAATAATGCCGTTGGAAATGCCCTTTGATGAACATTGTGCAGGTATGCTTGTTTGGGGTGACCTCTAGATGGGAGCTAGCGATTTTCTTTCATTTCCGTCAAAAAAACATTGCTATTGGCAACAACCTTTGAACTCAGTTTAGTCAGGCAATATTTCCCTTTGGCACACACCACAGAGCACATTTATGATCAGATCGCTGTGAAACCTGTTAGCAACAACCATTGAATTGAGTTCATTTGTGCATCAACATCCTTCCTTGACATGGCCAGCAGGACGCATTTATCACAGGATTGTTTTTTGAACTTGGTGTGCTCATTAGACAAGATCTTTTGATAAGAGATATTAGCATTCATATCTGTGAAAAAAGTTGCCATTTACAATAACCTCTGAATGTACTTCATTTCTGTATCAACATTCTTCCTTTAGCCTCTGTATCAACATTCTTCCTTTAGCCAGCCATACAGTTTACGTTTAAAAATGCATGGATTACTTTGACGTTGTGCACACACAATGCTGTTATGTTGAGGTTTCACTAAATAACATTGGAACCAATGATCTTCAATTTAGCCATTTCCTTTATAACTTACCAAGTTCAGGTTTGTCAATTTGAGCTGCAGTGACATTGACTCTTTCATTTGTACTTTTTGCTTCTTCCTGGAATAACTTGAAAACAAATTTTATTAGTGGCTGTATAATGAAGATACTGATTTGTGGTGCACTTGTTTAGAATATTTGATAAATATATTCATTTTTTGCCCCCAAAACAATTAGCTTGTTCCCATGGGAGGTTATAATCTACCCTTCAGAGTTTAAAAAAAAAATGAATTGGGATTTTTGTGAATAATGCTGTACTGTGCTGTTATGTTGGGTAATGGTTAAATTCACTCACTCACCAGTAATATCAGTGTATCAGTGGTGTAGAAATTGGGGGGATCTGGATGGTGGGTATTTAATTCCTCCCCCCCCCCCATTAAGTTGCGGATTGCGTTCGCCAACAAAACCCAAGTGGAAGCCAAATTGAAAACCAGACAGCAGAAAAGAAATAAGATGTGCTGGGTATCCTGTAAGCAAGTCTGCAGGCCTAGCCATGTTCACTGGAGTAACAACTTTAATTCTGTGTGACTGGCCGTCTGTGGCCTCCATGGACAACGTTACCGGGGCCTCGACAGCTGTCACGAAAGAACTGCAGCCGAAAGGTAGAACGAGCAAGGCAATTCTTAAAATTGTCGGCCTGCAGACAATGGAAACATAGGTGACTGAAGGAAACAGGTCCTATCACATTTGTCACCATTATGAAATTTATCACAATAGCCTACTGGGTAGAGGCACCGAGATCGAGTTTTGTTGGCATTGGTACCGGAGAATGTAGACCCAGTAGGAGAGTGGCCAGCCTGCTGCACCTGAGGTACAATACTGTTCAACCACAGCTCTACCTGAATCTAATCACAATGTAAATTAGACCGTACATGTTTCATCATACATAAATTTTTGTCATAATAGTGTGAGTTCCCACGAGAATTGGCAATATGTCTAATGATGGAGAATTTTTCTGTGTTTTTCGGTGACCCTATGAAGGTACACCGCCGTGAATAGAACCAGTGACTTGGAGACGCAACAAATATTGAGGGTCACTGGCTGAATGCAATGGGAGAAGAACGGCCAGCTCAATAAATTCCTCCGCCCAGATTTTAGAACAGACTTTTGCATCAACTAAATGATGGAGGGAGCAGAAGCTGAAACAAATAGGTCAGGAAAAAGTGCCACAAGGGCAGCAGAAAGAGGCACAATGGAAGGATCACCCTCGGGACACATGTGATCAGTGCATGATAATCCAACCTACATGTACATGTAAATAACACCTGTCGCAATTGTCTAGAGAAACCTGACCCGTAACCTGACAGCTGCAGTTCAGTCATAAATATGCTTATTCCATAACCCAAATTTTTATTGCACTTTTGACAATCTACATTCTGTAGCTTTGCAGTTGTTTCTTGGTAAGCAATGGCTGCCTGTATAGATGTAGGAAGAAAGAGTCCTTATTTTCATAATGTTGAGCTATTTCACTTGTGTCTCAAACAATATAAGTTTCAAACTGAAACACATTTCAGTTTCACCTTGCCAAATCAGTGTGTTTCAGGAACAGTAGGTGAAACATGAACATGTTTCACCAAGAAATAATGCCTTTTGTTTAGTCAGTTATCATGAAATTCTTTAA
Source organism: Pictodentalium vernedei (assembly GCA_031216915.1). Lineage (NCBI taxonomy): Eukaryota > Metazoa > Mollusca > Scaphopoda > Dentaliida > Dentaliidae > Pictodentalium > Pictodentalium vernedei. Next base: position 623,774,186 of record CM062295.1, read on the forward strand.
CGCTTGAAGGCCTGGAAATTTTGTATACATTTTTGTTACACTTCAGCAATCTACATGCTATGGTTTGGCCCTTGTTTCTAGGCAAGTCTCGCGATGGGAACCCCGGGAAGTGAATGCAGTGCTTGTTTACTATGGTAAACAAACTCTGTTTTACTGGTAAAATAGGACCCAGTCACCAATGCTTGGGGTGGAAGTCCTCTATAATGAGCAACATGGGTATATATGATTGATTAACCCTTCACCTAACATGAAAAGCAGATGACACTTGTAAAAAAAAATCTTGAATAGCTAATTTTTTTCATTTTTTGTCTCAAAAACATAGGTTATGAAACCTCATTGGAATGATCTTGACGAGCTTGTTCCAATGAGGTGTCATAACCTATGTTTTTGAGACAAAAAAAATGAAAAAATAATGAAAATTCATTGCCGATTTTTTTTAGATTGGAGCTGGCCGGTTTTGGTCATTAAGTTGGGTAAAGGGTTAATCTTGTCTTTATCTCCACGTTGCAGTCATGATTAGCCATTGTGCAGAAATATGTGACCTTAAATATCAATAAATAAATAAATAAATTCTAGACAAATCTTGGCTGCCTATAATAGCCAGCCAAGACTTGCCTATAAACAACTGCCAAGGTACTTAGAATGTAACTTGTATGTTTACCAAAAGACTGCATGTTGGGGTCCCTGTTTTGTTGGGACTAAAGAGTGATCAAAGTTGGAAAAGAACTGTGTAAAGATTAGACATAGAAATACATTTAAAGCAGTCACAGATATTCCTACATGGGACACAAAATCCCTTGTCACTGAAATAAGTATATTTTTTGTCATATTTTACCGAATCAACCCGTTAATGTTAGATGAATTTTTTATCAAATTTAGTCATGGCTGCTCTACAGCAGCATGACTAGATTTGATGAAAAATATTTTGAAAATACACAGCAGGTTAAAAGTTAAAGCAGTCACACTGAGTGATATTTTTTTTTCAGAGACAATGCCTGAAAACACTACAGATAACTTTGATGCTAATCTTCAAAGGAGTATAGCCGCCCTCCAGGAGCTAAACACATCAATGGGCAAAGATGTTGCAATTCTCTACTGTTCTGCTGATGTGCCAAAAGCAAATGACAAGAAAAAAATCCATCCAGTGCAGATCAGGGATTTCTTGGAAAGCAAAAGCTTAACATGGTGAGTAACTGATGCATTATGTACCATCAGAAGAATTCTTAGGCCTCAAAAAGGGGGGCTTTGGTTCTCAGGCAATCCCTCATTGAAATTGAGCACCCTCGTGGAACATTTTTATTGTTTTCCAAAATTACTATGAAATCATGAGACTTTAAAAATTTTAAAATTTTACCTTTTTTGCTTCATATGTATTTGCACAAGTTTGCAAGAAAACATAATTAAAATACAGTGTCTGTTTATTAGGCCCCCACAAAATAGATCTTCTGTTTTTCAGGCCATTGTTTGCATTGGTTATTCAAAGAGAGTAAGGGGCAGTCAAAAGGACCATGTGGGAGGGCCTGAGAAACAGATTTTTTACTTTTTGGGGCCTAATAGCTTATTGTAGATTTCTTTTCTTTTTCAGTTGGTATGACTTTGACATTCAGAAGTGTGATATGCAGACATTAACATTAGCCATGAAAAACTGTAAGGTGAGTTCCTTTTTTAATTTAGACCTTAACAGATCTTTCATAATGCTCTAGAGGTGTAGAATTAACCATCTGCACAATGGGGTGGAGATATGAAAATTTCAACTCACAGATGTTTCTCATAATGTGACTAGGAATTTAACCAAGCTGTGTTGAGGCCTAAAAAAGTTAAAAATCTGTTGAACAGTCTCTCCCGCTTGGTCCTTTTGGCTACAGCATACTCCCTTTCTGTAACCAATGCCAACTTAAAAAAATAAAAATTAGATTGTTTTTGCCTGATATTTTCTTCAAATTAATAAAATTAATAGATTTGTCCCTTGAGTGCAACAAGGCTTTACAGTGCTTCAGCCTTGCACTCAAAGGACAAAATACACCACTACCCATGCTATTCTGTAGATTATGAGGCCTATAACCTAAAACAAACCAAGAACATGAACTTTTTCTGGCAAAGAAATAATTACAAAAATACAACAAAAACCCACCCGTCTACATGCGATTTTACAAAAAATGACCTGAGAAACAGAAGATCGACTTTGTGGGGCCTAAACAAAACTGAGTTGGTTGTATTCTTAGTTGCACCATGGGAAAAATGTGCTTCTTTAAATTTTGGTACTTTGATATCAGTGTGCAGATTGTTAAATTAGTTATAAGCTTCCCTATGAATCCAGAATTGACTCATCTCCTTTGCTGTAGATGGTTTGTAAAGGAAGATACCACTTAGTCCTGCAGGGTTGAAAAGGTTAACCATGAAGCAATAATGTCAATAAAAGTTTGCTTGATGATTTAATATAACAATAACATGACTTTGAAGGGCTTTACAGTGTATTAACGGCTCAACAGAAATGGTTAACAGCCCAAGAGTTTATTAGCGGCCCGCGACGAAGTCGAGGGCCGCTAATAAGCTCAAGGGCTGTTACCCATTTCTGTTGAGCCGTTGATACACTGTAATGCCCGACAAAGTTATGTTATTTCTATTATTGCCACTTGCGTACATCGGGGACATTACAATTAAATTATATGGGAAATAAGATAAATAAATGAAGTTTGACGTTTTAGAATTAAAAAAAAAACAGCAACACTATCGTCTGATTTGTTGACAAACAAACCGGGTAACATGACTATCATACGATAAGTCTACAGCAAAATTTGGGAAGTCAGAAATATATCTTCGAAATGCGAAGTTAAGGCAAGGAGTTTATTCATCAAAGATGTTATCACTTTCTTTGCGTGTATCGCTTCCTATATTTGATACATTATCTATCCATGACACAAAAGGAAACACTTGAAACAAATGTGTTAATTGTGTTTACAAATTAAAAAAATCCAAACTGAATTTCAATCCAAATGGAAATCTGGGTAAAATATTGTTGATCGGCTGAGAGATGTGACGTCATTGTCTATATTTAGACATGTTGGGCTGTTATTGACGTTTTGGGCTGTTATAGTCAATAACGGCCCAACACGTCACATGACTTGTACTTGTTGAGCATTACGAGGTTTCAACGCCCGACAAAACATCATTCATGTGCTAGGAACGCCCACAAAAGTGGTAATAATATTGATTACAGACGTAACACACAGTGAAGCCTGTAGAGATGGATGGTATTGGAAATTTGAGTTCACTAGCAGTTTCAGTATTTTTAGGGGGTTATACCTCGGTATTGGTTTGGTATCTGAGTTGACTGTGATTTGCTGATACATGTCATACCAAAGAGGAATTCACATCAGGAAAAACAGAATAAGTTGTTGTAGTATCATTCTACCACAATGTTAGAAATGACCCTGCCAATGAGCTTAACAGTGGCATTCTTTTAAGACCTCAAATCATATCTGCAGTAATTTTGTGATTTGTTCTAAACGCACATTTATGTTTAACCCTTTACCTAACATGAGAAGCAGACGACACTTGCAAAAAAAATTCTTGAATAATTAATTTTTTTCATTTTTTGTCTCAAAAACATAGGTTATGACCCTTCGTTGGAACGAGCTCGATGAGCTTGTTCCAACGAGGGGTCATAACCTATGTTTTTGAGACAAAAAATGAAAATATTTTGAAAATTAATTGGCGATTTTTGAGAATAGCACTGGCCGGTTTTGGCCGTTACGTTGGGTAAAGGGTTAAAGACCTATTTCAGAGCATGTGCCCTGACCATGCCATCCTTAGGAGGTCCTGCTGGCAAAAGATGAAACACCTGGGCAGTGATTTCTAGTCAGGTCTTGGCTGCTTTAACAGGCAGCCAAGACTTTACTAGAAATCACTACAAAGCAAATGGACATGTACAGGTTGTAGTCTAGTGGGAATTCAGTACAGTTGCCAAGTTCCTTGGGGGTTAACAAAACAGAAAAGAAAATCAGTCGCTTCTGTCCTGAAAATGAACATTTCATCTGTTTTTAAGCCTCAACAGGGACAAATATTGAATGAAGGAAAATTTGAAAATTCAGATGGTATCAGTATTCAACGATTGGTTCTGTTCAGTTTTTCGGTATCCCTATGATATCGGTATCGGTTTGGTTTTTCGGGAAATTGCCCATCTCTGGAGCCCTGTTAATTGAATAGGCACATAGCAAGAGTAAAATATTCCATTAACAAGTGAATTCAATTAACGGGAATTCTGTCATATTTCTGTATTCTTGCGATAAACTAAGCTTTTATTCTATTAGATTTTGTTTGTCAGCAGAGATTAATAAAAGCTATGAAGGCCTAAAAAAATTAAAAATCTGTTTCTCAGGCCTTCCCACATGGTCCTTTTGGCTGCTGCATGTTCTCTTTTTATAACCAATGAAACTTAACAAAAATTAACATTAAATTGTTTATGTCTGATATTTTACCAAAGTTAACAAAATTGATAAATTTGTCCCTTAAGTGCAAGATGGATTTGCAATGCTTTAGCATTGCAAAGCCTTCTTGCTCTCAAGGGACAAAATACACCACCACCCATGCTATTCTGTAGATTATGAAGCCTAAAACATAAACCAAGAGCATGAACTTTTGATGGCAAAGAAATAATTCCAGAAATAAAAAATAAAATAAAAAACTGCTCGCCCGCATGCAATTTTACAAATAATGGCCTGAGAAACAGAGGATCTACTTTGTTTGGCCTAATTGAAATAGAATATATTTTCATTTTTGGAATTCACTAAAATACTTTCTACAATCCATTCAAATGATGGATCATAAGCTGAGTTTGAATGTTTTTTGAGAATATTACTGGCTGGTTTGGGCCATTATGTTGGATAAAGAGTTGATACAGATGAGATTTACATTAAGGCTGTACAGTGCACAGAGTTAGTTATTCAGTTAATAAAGAAATTTTTTTTATAATCCGAAAGTGTGACATACCCTGTGCAATGTACAGGGTTAGTCACACTTTCTGGTTATAAAAAATTGAGTGATTAGTCATATAATAGAGAAAATCTTAATTATAACCGGAAAGAAAAGGGAGACTAACCCTGTTCATTGCACAGAGTTGCAACATACACTGACTAACCATAGGCATTGCACACGATTCATTGATAGACTGCCATATCACATACCACATGAAAATATACACTGGCTGAGGCTGTAAAAATGAACAGGGTTTTTTTTGTTACATGTTACCTAAGGTGCAGGAACTAATGGAAATATTTATAATGGATTGTGGAAATGTTTTTGAAAGTGAATTGAAAAAAAAAAACAAATACATATTCTATTTTCAATTAATAGCTTGTTTTAAATGCTTATACTAGATGTTGAATAGGTCTAGAAACCTGCAGAATTCAGTGCCTGATAGAATAATTTTTCGTTAGAATTTGAGATTTTATATTCAGTTATTGTCACGTCACTTAAGTGGGTGTTCTTAGCACCTTAACAGAGTTTTACTGAGCATTAATGCACCATAGTGCTCAACAGGTCACATGACGTGTCCTACTCTTAATGGGTTAACATGTATAATAACAGCCCAAAACATTGCATGATTCGAGAATTCCATCGTTTGATAATTTCTTTTCCCACAATTCTTCAGTGCTCCAAAACTGAATTCAGTTTTTAGCAATAAACACATAGGTATTCTGTTAGTTTTCCCTTGTGTCATGAGGAAATTACATTGCAGGTTTATAAATAGGCTAGTAAAGGTAAGAATCTATAATTTATTTAAAGGTATGGATGCACAAAACCTCGCAATCGGCCCAAATTTTGTCTGTAATATGTTCACCAATTTGGAGGCAATTGGGTCATATGACTTTTGTTTGACAATAAAACCACATGGCAGGTGAGAAATAAACAATCCTGATGCTGCCACAATACCATCCACCCTGTCCTTCAAATCCTTTACCTTTCCCCCAGCAAAACACAAGACAGTCTGTTTTGAAATGTCAGGACCACAAACCACCCTTGTCAGTTCCACATACAATGCTACTCCCTGCTACAACTAACTTTCTTTTATTCTCCTTCCTACTTCCTACTCCTCTTCTCAGGATCTGCCTCCTGCAACTTGCATCATTTGATTGACATGCAAACTGTTCTTCCTCTTAATACTGAAAACAAAGCCGAGAGAATTTGGATTTCCTAGCTTTGTTCTTGGATACCTGAAGCACATTTGGCCACAAATTTTTCTCTGGAAATATTATATTATTATCAGTTCTGGTACAAATATTGTAGTAGACTTCCAGGAACCATTTGTTCCTGCTGTCAACTTTGTGACTTGATTGCATGTATTTTTCGTGTTCTCTACATCACAACCTATACCTTTGGTGTATAATTTGTGTATATGTAATTTGAATTTATGGAATATCAGAGGTTGGAATTTCAAATTAAACAAATTTCCCTTACTTATGTAGGACCTTAACCCTTTGAACCCTGATTGTATCATCCATGTTAGTTCAATGACAGCAGTTTGAAGAGTCCATATTCGTTATTTGGAGGTAGACCAATTAATATTTTCAACGTGCAGCCTCAAGGCTGCACGTTGAAAATATTGATTAGTCTACTCACTCTTTCACTTATTAGCCATCTTACTTTATGAAAATATTATGTTCCTGGGCCGGAAAGGTGACCTCTTTTGTTGAAAGGGTTAAGATATGGCCTTGTGAATCTCAAATTATAGGTCCTATCGAATCCCAAATGAAATCAGGCAGATGATAGCAAATCGAATCATGAATCGATTCTCACAGCACTTTATGTTGTAAATATTGCACCTTCTTACAACAAAAAATTTTGCCAGTTTCCACTCAAGTATTTTTTTATTCAAGTCAGTCAAAAAAGTGGAACATTCCAGAATGGAATCAAAGTGGTTATTTTGGAAGTGGAACCTTCTAGGACTCTTATTCTATCATCAGGTCTCTCATTCTGGATACCTGATGGTAGACAAAGAGTTCAAGAAGAGACACTTGTAATGATTTTCTTAAGGATTTTCTTTATTCATTTATTGGGGTTTAACACCACTTTCAACAGCCAGGGTCACCTCGTGTTGGACAGTCTTATGGATAGAGGAAGCCACAGTACATGGAGATAACCACCAAGCAATGGCAAGCAACTGTCAGACTCCTCAACGTACTAACTCCGCACAATTTGGGTTAGCATTGGTTGAAGCCAAGTGCACCTTCGACATGCATTATGCCTTAGTACACTGCACCACTGTGGCCCCACATGGGCAATTGGGATGAAGTGCCTTGCCCAAGGACACAATGCAGTAACCCCTGATGGGGATCAAACCATGGACCATTCCGTTTGATGTCCAAGCCGTAAGCAGCTCTCCTTGATGATTTGTAAATTTCTGAATCAGTTCAACATGAATTAAATTGAATCATCGAGATGATTTCAAATCAAATTGAATATCGAAGTTTCACAGGGCCTTAATAGTGTTAACCTGTGTTCTTTTTTTCAGGTTGTCGTTGCACTGTTAACTGATGAGTTTGAGAAGAACCAGGGCAGTCATGACATGCTCCTGCATGCTATGGATGTCCTTAGTAAACCATATGTAATTGTTGTGTTGGATGAGACAACAGCATGGCAATCAACAGACCTAGGAATGAGAATAGGAAGGCATGAGGTAAACAAATCAAATCTGTAAGGCCCCACAAAGTAAATCTGTTTTGCATGCCATTTTTTATAAAATAGCATGTTGGCGGGCATTTTTTTATTTTATTTTTGTAATTATTTCTTTGCCATGGTTTGAGCCTGATATTTTACCCAAGTTAATAAAATTGATAAATTTGTCTGTTGAGTGAAACAAGGCTTTGTAGTGCTTTAGCATTGCGAAGGCTTTTTTGCACTCAAGGGATGAAATACACCACCACCCACACTATTCTATAGATTATGAGGCCTAAAACCTAAACCAAAAAACCAAGAATATGAACTTTTGATGGCAAAGAAATAATTACTAGAATAAAAAAATAAAACAAAAAACCACCTGCATGCAATTTTACAAAAAATGGCCCGAGAAACAAGATCTACTTTGTGGAGCCTAAACTTGACTCCATGCTGCGGTCATGATTAGCCATTGTGCAGAAATATGTGACCTTAAACAAACCAAAATAAATAAAATCTGGAGTGCATTTCGTGTACATCACCTGTATGAAAGCGGTCGCCGGACATTCCCCCATCGGACATTTCCCCATCCGAACATTACCCCATCCCATTTAGGCCGGACATTTCCCCATCGGACATTACCCCATTCTAGAAAAACGGACAATTCCCCATGCGGACTTTTCACCATCCATTTCTTAATTTTTTGTGGGTCTGTTTGTTTGAAATTTTCCTATTGATTTGTTGTGTACCATTCCCTTTTTATTAAGCCACCATGGGTAATTGTTTGAATTGTTTTTGTTTATAAGACATTTGTGTTCTGTTTTCGTAGCAAATTACAGTTAACTTTTTGTTGAGATGATTGATAAACGGAATGTCTTCACTGATGTGAAATTCAATGAATACATCACTTTTTATCACACAAGTGGATTGCACAATATGGATGTTTTCATTGCAATTTTAATATTTGTTCTTTCTGTCAAGCTACTTTCATTCAAAAATATTGTTAAGTTGATTGATAAACAGTCGCGTCTTCATTGAAGTAAATGTCAGTGAATGCATCAGTGTTTATCAAACAACTCAACAAGAAGCATGTGTAAGAGATTTATAAGCAAACATATTTATATACATACACTTGTAACCAGATAAAAATTCCTGTTTTTTATTATTGATGTTGTGTTTTCGTTGTTGTGAAATTCAGATTGTGCTAAAATGTGCTAATGCCTATACCATATGCCAAGGTGTTGTTTTTTCGAGTTATAAAAGAATAAAAAATGAAAACTTTTTAAGAGTTACTTGTCACTCATTCACATGTGGAAGCTGTCAGCTACATTGGACATGGGGCAATGCCCAGTGGGGAAATGTCCACCTCCGATGGGTAAAGTCTGATGGGGAAATGTCCGTCCTCGATGGGGAAAGGTGTTAATATCCGATGGGGAAATGTCCACCTCCGATGGGGAAATGTCCGCCCATGATGGGGGCAAGCTGATGGGGAAATGTCCACCCTTGATGGGGAAATGTCTGGATGGAGAATTGTCCGATGGTGAAATATCCGGATGGGGAAATGTCCGATAGGGAAATGTCCGCGCACCATGAAAGCAGTCTCCAGTAATTATGTATGATTATGTAATGAAATCACCATTTGTCCAGGTCAATTAAGGCCATGTAATCTACATATAGAGGAACTACTTACAAGAGGTAAAGCTAATTAATGAGTTTTCCAGCTCAGTGAATGACAACACATTCCAGTTATCTTGATGACTCTTTTATTATACATTGTAAATGAACTAGAAATGACAAAATATGAACATTATTTATTTTATGTTCAAGGAAATTAATAAGTTTGTATAAAAACAATTAAATCAATATTTTTTTAGTTTATTATATTTTTATACTGTACCAATGACCCAGACTTAGCTGGTGCTAACTCTAAAAAATCCAGGGCCAAACACAAATTTTGCCCCCCAATCCCCAAAATTTGCATCCAAAACCAAAAGAAATCATGTCCTATAGGACCTCCATACTTCGCCACTACTGCGCATGCGCAGTGTCAAGGACGTTCCAAAATTGGCGCCAATTATCATTCTCTGTTTGGCCCTTCATCAGTCAACATCTCACTGATCTTTGTGCTTGTAAATCTCAGTTTAAAGGATGCCAGATACGTAATTATTGGAGAAATGGTGATTCTAAGGAGGATATAGAAGGAGGAGAGGAAAAAGGAGTGACAAAAAATAATCAGGGCTGTACTTAAAATTTTTTATGAAATTATGTTAAGTTGCCTATTTTCGAGGCATGGGCCTCTTGTTGTCATTCTTGCTAAAAAGTTGCACTGCTTATTCAGTGTTTCCTCTCCCCTGGCCTTCTAAGTCCCCCCTTGCAATTCGCCCATGCTTTTGGCATATTTTTGAGAAAGATCATTTCTAAATTCTCTTGGGAGAGTTGCTTGGTTACAGAATGTTTTCTGTTATTTTCCCCATAGTTACGTTTTCACCCATGGGTGTATAAACGTTGTGTTCTGCATCTTCCATCTGATGTTCTGCAGATTCTCCCCTGGGAGTCTCTGTCTTGCATCAGATAGAGTGTAATTTTGATGACTGATTTCGGGCCAGTTTTTTCAGTGCCTGGAGTCATTTCTGGTGTTTTACACTGTTTGTTTACATTGGCAACAGTCTCTTTTGAGGGGGGTTGTTTGCCTTTGGTGTAGTTTATCTCACTATAAGATACATGTTTATTATCCGTAAGTGTTGCATTAATTATTTAATATAAATTTAAAATTTTTGACCACACTTAGCCATCGGATCCATTGGGGCTCAACGTTACTTTTCAGAAACTTGGGCTTCGCTGAAAAAATATTTTTCAAAAAAATTATTTTGATTTGCAATTGTTTTTTCATTATTAATGGATCATGTTATTATGTATCTTTGTGTCAGGGGTTTATGCGAGTAACTAGGACTTGTTGACTTTTCACAATGAAAGGATATTGTTCAAATTGTAATAGGAAGAAATCTTCCTCTGACTTTCATGATCATTGCATTAATTGTAGTCAGTGTTCTCGCACTAATCCCTGTTCTGTATGTCAATATTGGGATGACAAAAATTGGAAACGTGTGTCACGATATGTTGTTAGTGGAGAAAGGGCTATGCCGGCTCTTTCTCCGCAAGGTCACTCTAGTCTCTCAGTTTCTATTTCAGAGGAACAAGAACAGGGTGATGTTTCCATGTTATCTTCCGCAAGTGCGCTTCCGTCGTCACAAATACAGAGCTAGCGGCAAAAGTGCTCATGGAGATTAAACAAATGTCATCCGCTAGCTCGCCCGGTGAAGCGTCCATTCACCGAATGGTTCGGCAGCCGGGTTCGTCCGATGCGGTCCAGGAGGAAATGTTGGGTGATGCGAGCACTATAAACATTCAACGTGCACACCCAGTGACGGCGGATAGTAGGCGAGATCGGAGGAAGCCTTTGAGTCCGGTTCCTAGCTCGTCCAGGTCCAGCCGGGCCGCGAGCGAGAGAGGCCCCTCTCTCGTACAACAACATCTGGGACCAGATGTTGTGGTACAAAAAGTGTCGTAAGCGGAGCATACGTCCGTCGCTCGGGACGCTCCGTTCTATAGGCAGTCCGTGGAGACTGCTCAGGCTTCTTCCTCTCGTCAGCGCACACGACCGCACCTTGGCTACGTGACCGCCGATATTTTACCAGCTTCGCCGATCAGGGATTCTTCGGCGACCAGGTCACACCATCCGGTAGCCAGGGACATGAGGCCGATGGACTCCGGCCGTTCGCATAGGAAAAGTATGCGGGAGTCATCAGATGCGGAGCTGCCCTCGGCGAAGCAGCGAAAGACTGCGCCTCCGCAGGCCTCGATGCCGGACGTACTTGTGCAGATAGCACAACCTATCGCAGCATCCCAGCAGCCGACAGAAACGGTGTCGGATCGGGAATTATCCGACGGCGCTGGGTCGGTACGCTCCGCCGAAGCATCGGGGGCGGACGACCGGGAGCATCATGAGGTCCGACCGGATGGTGAAAGGGATACGGATGACTTGGAGCTATCCCTTTCGGAACAACATAAAGCTGCCGTGGACTTCCGTCGGGCCAGACTGCTGCGGTTCCGGACAAGAGAATTATAGCGTCATTGGACTCTGATTTCTTTGAGCGGTTCAGGGACATCGCTCCCGAGTTTCCGTCTCAGTCCAATAATGTTGCAAGAACATTTGAATTATTGAACGACGCTATATTCAAACTTGCTTCCAAAATGAGGAAAGCAGGTTTCTTGTCCGCCAATACTCTCAACCTGCCTTTCATTAATGCAAGGAATAAATTCGACACGGCAGGACAGGGTATTCCGAGAGTTCCTCTGCGTATGGACGACGAGGCGGAAGACTTAGAGTTATCATTACCGTTGTCGGCGTCTATTCCAACCGCATTGTTGGAAACAACTATTTCGTCTAACAGAGCCAGTTTAGATGCCTTATCTTACGCAGATCACCTTACTAAGGCGTTATCACTGCGCCTTCAAGGGAAAGAATTTCAGGATATACAATCCTCTTTAAGACTTCTTTCAAGGGCAATAGCTTATTCCACGTGTAACTCCGCCCTTTCAGTGGCAAACCTGGAGTTGGTTAGATGTGACGCAGCCCTAGCTACATCCACACTAGTGGATACTAAGGTGAAGAACTCTCTCAGAGTTGCTTCGGTCTCCGGAGAACTTCTCTTTGACGGCAAGCTTTCTGCAATTTGTGATAAAATTACAAAGAAAGCTTCGGATTCTCTGCTGTTCAAATCTGAAGAAGTCGGACACGGCAGACAAGAGTAAGACAGGCACTTCTGGGTCTAATGCGCCCAAGAGAGGTTCCTATAGAGGTTCCGGTGCGTCCTCTTGGTCTTATTCAAGAGACCGTCAAGGTAGCGACTCACGTTCGGGACGTCCTTCGGGCCGGGACAACCGGTCGGACGCCCCGAGGTCGACGGGACGAGGTGCGGGTCGTGGAGGACGTGATTTCTCCTACCGCAGGCCTCGCAGGTCCAGGAGGTGATGGCTTAAACCTCTATCGCGTACCGGTTGGCGGAAGGTTGTCGAGCTTTTCGCAAGAGTGGGCGTCGATTACGGACGACCCTTGGGTGAGAGGAGTGACTTCGGAAGGTCTAAAGATATCCTTCAAACGAAAGCCTCCATTAACTCGAAGTCCAAAATGGACTCAACTTCCGTCAAATCCGCAGAAAAGAGACGCTCTATTATCAGAGGTGCAGTCTCTTTTAATGAAGAACGTGGTAGAGGTCGTAGAAAACCAGGAGACTCCGGGATTCTACAGCCATCTGTTTCTGGTTCCGAAACCAGACGGCTCGTTCCGTCCAGTCATAGATTTGAGCTGGATAAACAAGCTGATCGTCGCTCCGAAGTTTTATATGGAGACGATTCGGTCGGTCAGAGCGAGTATTCGGGTGAACGATTATGCAACGAGCATAGATCTCAAAGATGCGTACTTTCACGTCATGGTACATCCGACATTCAGAAAGTATCTACGCTTCGCAGTACTAGGAGTGGTGTATCAATTCCGGTCGATGTGCTTCGGATTGAATCTAACACCCTGGGCTTTCACTCGGGTAATGAACTCGGTAATGATCTATTTCCGAGCTCATTCGTCTGCGGTAACGTCGGCCTACCTGGACGACATTCTTCAGAGGTACGGCAACGAGTTAACGCTTCAGAACGATGTTCAGAATCTACTTCTATTGCTCCGACGTCTCGGTTTTATAGTAAACGAGGAAAAGTCGGATCTGGTGCCGTCCAAGTCATTCACACATCTGGGAATGAGCTTCGAGACGCACAACAATCTCATTCGTCTGCCGTTAACCAGAGCGAAATTAGTCAGTTGTTACGCTCGCTATTGTCTGCATGCAGACAAAGTCACGGCGAGAGAATTTATGAGACTGATAGGTCTGTGCGGAGCCGCTGCGGATCTCATTCCGATGGGGCGGTTACGCACGCGTCCTCTCCAAATTTTCTTGACTCAGAATTGGAGTGTGAAAATTCATTCGCTCGACATAGACGTTCTCTTGTCAGATCAAGTGAAACAAGAGATTCAGACTTGGGCAAACATTCAGTGGTTAACTCAGGGAGTTCCGCTGCAGTTGCCGGATCCGAGTTTTACCATTATGACGGATGCCAGTCAAACAGGTTGGGATGCATCATTGATCCCAACGGATTCGAGATGCCAGGGTCTTTGGGATCTGCAATTCCTGGGCAAGCACATAAACATCAAGGAAATGATGTCAATTTGGCTTGCGTTACGTCATTGGATGGACATTATTCACAATGCTCATGTCCAAATCCTATCCGACAATACGACAGTAGTGGCGTATATACGGAATCAGGGAGGCACTCATTCAGTTCCGTTGTTCAATCTAACGGAAAGAATCCTTCTGTTTGTGCTAGAACATCAGGTTCTTCTTTCGGTCCGTCACATACCGGGTCGTCTGAATGTACTAGCAGACTCCCTTTCACGAAAGGGTCGCTTGTTGCCGTCGGAGTGGACTCTCAACAAACAAGTATTCAATCAGATTTGCTACCAATGGGAATGGCCAATGATAGATTTATTTGCGACACATCTCAACAATCAGTTGCAGACGTATGTGTCTCCGTGTCCGGATCCAAGAGCATTTGCAGTAGACGCTCTGTCGATCCCTTGGGACGGAATGATAGGATATGCGTATCCTCCAGCGCCGTTAATTCAGCAAGTATTGCTAAAGATAAAACAATCTCAATGCAAGATTCTGTTGGTAGCATCTCTGTCTCCACAGAGACCGTGGATAAATCTACTCAGGTGTCTGTTGTGGGACCTACCGCGAAAGCTTCCTCCACGGGAGGATCTTCTTTCGCAGGGGAAATCGCGTCAAACTTCATCACAACCCGCAAGGTCTCAACCTTCACGTTTTTCCGTTGTGCGGTCCTTCTTGCATGGCAAGCACTTTACAGGACGAGCAGTGGACGCGATTTCTAACTGTAGGAGGACCTCCTCTTCGCTAAACTATGCGGCTAAGTGGAAGGTTTTTCGTCGTTGGTGTAGGGATCATTCTGTGAATATTTTTGATCCCTCTATACCAGACATTGCAAACTTTCTAGTATACTTGTTTGACGAAATCAAACTGCAGCCTGTTACTATTAAGGGTTATAGGTCTATGTTATCTGATACCTATGCACATCATGATAGTTTACAAATTGGATCTATTGTCTCTTTATCTAAGTTGGTTAGAAACTTCTCGATAAATAGACCCAGAACTCTTAGGTTAATTCCTAAATGGAATTTAGCTTGGGTTCTTCTTAAACTGAAGGAAAAGCCATTTGAACCTCTTCGGACAGTAGATTTCAAATTCTTATCTTATAAGACAGCTTTTCTCTTAGCTTTCTCTTCGGCTAGAAGAGTCAGTGAGCTTCATGCACTGTCGGTGGATGATTCTCACTATCGTAGTGTCGGGAACACTATCACCTTCACTACTAATGTGGGTATTTTAGCTAAGAATCAGGCTCCTAATAAATATCCGGAACCTATTGTTATTAAGGCTCTTCCGTCTTCAGACGGGCGTAGGCCTTTACTCTGTCCTGTTAGAGCGTTATGTATCTATAAACAGAGATCTCAGTTTATCAGAAAGGGACGAAAACGTTTCTTTCTGTCTTTGATGCCTAATAGAAGGGACATTTCGGTCCATTCTATTGCTAGATGGATTCAATTAACTATCCGTACTGCTTATGAGAGTTTATCTTCTTCTCAGCAGTCTGTGCTTAAGATTTCCGCTCATGAAGTAAGAGCTCTTGCTACTTCATGGGCTTACGCTAATAGTATTGCTATTACAGATTTAATGAAGGCTGCTTATTGGTCTCAGCCATCCACATTCACAAATTTTTATCTCAGAAATATTGAGTCCATTTCTGGAGACCTGCATTGTTTAGGTCCGTTATCTGTTGCTCAGAATGTCGTCCACTAAACAGTTGCAACTATAGTTATGCAGGCTTTCTGTTCTGGCAGTGACTCCGTCTGGCTGCCCTCTTCGCTCTGGGCTATTTGACCCAGGGCAAGGGGAAGGGGGGGGGGGGGGAGGGTGTTCCCTTAGGTCACCTGCTTTATAGTGAAAAGCAAGGGAATACCTCCTCCGAAGTCAGTATTTCTGAGTCGTTTCCGGGATGGTTTTAAAGTGTAATATTAATGTTAAAAATTCATTCATGTCATATTTTTAAAGTGTAGCTCGGTGTGAAGCATTTGTATATGTCAAGTGTCAAACGGGCGTTAATATACAATCCTCGGACACTTTTAAAAGAATATAAAGAGTCTCAATTCTCTGGACTAACTTTATTTATTGGCTTACTTTAAAAATAATTAGTATAAAGGGTTATACTGGATGTTAATAGAGAACATGAATGTTATTGTGCTCAATTATGAAGGGTATTGTATCTTTCTAAGTTAACATAAAATAAGAAAGATACATGTAAAGCCTAATACTCCTTTTCTCCTTGAGGGGTTGCCTCTATATTATATAGTTGAGCTTATTGGATTTTCCTCTATTGCCTAGGCCCTCCAGCCTTTTTACTATTCAGCTAAGTCTGGGTCATTGGTACAGTATAAAAATGTTAAAAAATTTATAGTAATTTATATATTTTTTATACTTACCAATGACCCAGATGGGGATGGCCCTCCCAGGAGTTGGGAACTCTTACCTCCCCGCTGAGTACATAGCGCTGACCAGGCACTGCCAGTAAGAATGATAATTGGCGCCAATTTCGGAACGTCCTTGACACTGCGCATGCGCAGTAGGGGCGAAGTATGGAGGTCCTATAGGACATGATTTCTTTTGGTTTTGGATGCAAATTTTGGGGATTAGGGGGCAAAATTTGTGTTTGGCCCTGGATTTTTTAGAGTTAGCACCAGCTAAGTCTGGGTCATTGGTAAGTATAAAAAATATATAAATTACTATAAATTTTTTAACTTTTTCTTACCTTTTTGCTGACAAATAGCATGTGGCCATTGTTGTTGGCTATCAATAAATATAAGAAATGCAATATGGAGTCTTTATCATCGCTAACCAGGCCTGAAAATAAGAAATCTGGCATTTGCAGAATGAGGTCCCAGAGGGTGAATTTGCAGATGCTATCCCATACAGTGGACCAATTTATCCTCTTGGTACCTCTTTCTGTTTAGTTTTGAGACCCTGATTCAGATTGAGGTTCACAGAGGGTTAATTTAGTGTTGCTACCCTGCTGTGCATGGTAGCATCACTAAATTCACCCTCTGGGGACCGCATTTTGCAGATAACAGCCTGCTTATTTTCTGGCTTGTTGCTAACATTTGAACAACAAACATAAATGGCATAAAAATATATATTTTATGTTTCTCTTGAGTTTTCTGATACTTGTAGAAAAATAGAACTTATATTTTTACTTTATATTTCAACTTCACCCTTGACAGAAAAAATACTTGAATTTTATGCTGAGTATTACCAGTATCAAACAGCTCTTGGAAAAATATTGTTCCAAAGAGGGTTCATAAGCTATATATTTTTATACTGTACCAATGACCCAGACATAGCTGGTGCTAACTCTTAAAATATAGGGCCAAACACAAATTTTGCCCCCCAATCCCCAAAATTTGCATCTAAAACTAAAGAAAACATGTCCTGAAAGGCCCTCCACACTTCGCCCCTACTGCGCATGCGCAGTGTCAAGGACGTTCCGAAATTGGCGCCATTTATCATTCTAAGTTTGGCCCTTCATCAGTTAACATCTGACTGATCTTTGTGCTTTTAAATCTCAGTTTAAATGATGCCAGACACATAAATATTAGTGAAATGGTGATTCTAAGGAGGATAGAAAAGGAGGAGAGGAAAAGAATGTGTGACAGAATATTATCAGGGCTGTAACTTAAAATTTTTTAATGAAATTATGTTAAGTTACCTATTTTCAAGGCAGCAGCCATTTTGTTGTCATTCTGATTATTTAGTTACACTGTTTTTTCAAGTGTTTTTCCTCTCTCCCTGTCCTTTAAGTTCCCCCTTGCTATTCTCCCATGCTTTGGCATAGTTTCTGTAATTATTATTACTAAAATTTCTTGGGAGTTTTAGCTGAATAACAGAATGAATTCTGTTCTTTCCCCATGTTTACGTCTTCACCTACGGGTGGTTAGGCGTTGTGTTCTGCATCTACCATCTGATGTTCTGCAGTTTCTTCCCTGGAAGTCTCTGTTTTGCATCAGATGGTGTATTTTTGGTAACTGATTTCGGGCCTGGGTGCCTGGAGTCTTATTTTAGTGTTTTTACACTCATTGTTTACATTTACAACAGCCCTCTGTGTGAGGGGGGATTTCTAAATAATAATATCTTTATGTTATTTTAATCATAACTAGATACATTATTATTGTTCGTAAGTGTTGAATAAATTGTTTAAAATATTTTTAAAATTTTTGTCCACACTTAGGCTTGGGATCCATTGGGGCTCAACGTTACTTTTCAGAAACTTGGGCTGTTCTGAAAAAATATTTTTTCAAAATATTTTGATTTCAATTATTTTTTCTATATTAATGGATCATATTATTATTATGTATTTTGATTGCCAGGGGTTAGTGCGAGTACCAGGACTTGTTTTCTTTTCACATTGAAAGGATATTGATCAATTGTTTTAAGAGGAAGTCTTCCTCTGACCTTATTATCATTCTATATGTGGTCAGTGTACTCGCATTAACTCCTGTTCTGTATCGTATGATTTCGATGACAATATGGGAAGCGTATGTCACGGTATGTTGTTGGGGATTTGGACACTCCGGTCCTTTCCCCGCAGGGTCACTCTACTTTATCAATTTCTATTTTCAGACGATCAAGATTAGGGTGATGTATCTGTGATGTCTTCCAACAGTGTGCCTCCGTCGTCACAATTAATGAAGGGCTAGCGGAAAAGTGCTCATGTAATACGCCAATTGCCTAAGAGGACCCTAGTAGGTTCGACGGCCTTTGACGTCCGCTAGCTCGCCCGGTGTAGCGTCCATTCACCGAATGGTTCGGCAGCCGGGTTCGTCCGTTGCGGTCTAGAAGGAATTTTGGGGTGATGCGAGCACTATAAAATTAACTTAATGCACACCCAGTGACGGCGGATCGGAGGGAGAACGGAGGAAGCCTTTTAGTCCGGTTCATAGCTCGTTCCGGTCCATCCGGACGGCAAGCGAGAGAGGCCCCTCTCTCGTTCAACAACATCTGGCCCCAGATGTTGTGGTACAAATGTGTCGTTAGCGGAGCATACGTCCGTCGTTCGGGACGCTCCGTTGTATAGGCAGTACGCTGAGACTGCTAAGGCTTCCTCTTCTCGTCAGCGCACACGACCGCACCTTGGCTGCGTGACCGCCGATATATTACCAGCTTCGCCGATCAAGGATTCTTCGGCGACCAGGTCACACCATCCGGCAGCCAGGGATTCGAGACCGATGGACTCCGGACGTTCGCATAGGAAAAGTATGCGGGAGCCATCTGATGCGGAGCTGCCCTCGGCGAAGCAGCGATAGACTGCGCCTCCGCAGGTCTCGACGCCGGACATTCTTGTGCACATAGCACAGCTTATCGCAGCATCCCAGCAGCCGACAGAAACGGTGTCGGATCGAGAATTATCCGACAGCGCTGGGTCGGTAGCCGGGGACTCGAGGCCTGCAGACTCCGGACGTTCGCATAGGAAGTGTGCGGGTGTCAACGTACACGGAGCTTCCAGCGGCAATGCATCGTAAGTCCGCTACTGCACAGGCCTCGGGAACGGACGTGCTTTCCTTAATAGCACAGTTTATCGCAGCATCCCAGCATCAACTGAATCTGTCGCATATATTTTATCCGACGATGCTGGGTCGGGACGCTCCGCGGAAGCGGGTACGGACGTCCGAAAGTTCATCCGGTCCGACGGGATACCGAAAGGGATTCGGTGGATTTCAAGCTTTCCCTTTCGGATCAACATATGCTGCAATGCCGGATAAGAAACTGATAGCGTCGGTGGACTTAGTAATTTTTTGGTTCGGTTCAGGGACATCGTCCCTCAGTTCCGACATAGTCCAATAATGTCACACAAACTTTCGAATTATTGAACGACGCTATATATATTATTATTTTATGCTTGCTATCCAAGCATTTCTGGTTTCTTGTTCGAAGAGTTATGGAGATGTCTTTCAAAAGTGTGCCTCTGTCGTCATAGTTAATGAGGAGTTAGCGGCAATAAGTGCTCATGGAATATGTCTATCGCTTACGGAGCGACATTCGCTAGCTCACCCGGTGTAGCGTACATTCATCGAATGGTTCGGCTGCCGGGTTCGTCCGTTGCGGTCTAGGAAGGAGATTTGGGTGATGCGAGCACTTTAATTACTTTAGTACTCACCCAGTGACGGCAGATTGAGGACAGATCGGAGGAAGCCAACAACATAGGGGACCACATGTTGTGGTTCAGATATTTTACATTCGGAGCATATGTCCGTTGCTCGGGACGCTCCGTTATATTGACAGTCCGAGAGACTGTCTTTAATGCTTCCTCATCCTCACAGCAGGGCACACGACCGCACATTGGCTACGTGACCTCGAGTATCCGATCAGTTTCGGCATTTAGTGATTCCACAGCGAATAGGTCGCGCCATCCGGTAGCCAAGGGACACGAGGCCTATACACTCCGTTCGCTCGCATATTGGAAGTATGCACGGGGTAACGATCTCGGAGCTTCCTGCGGCAATGCATCGTAAGACCGCTGCTCCTCAGGCCTCAGTGACGGACATGCTATCCGAGTTAGCACAGTTGTTTCGCAGCATCCCAGCAATTGACGGTTTCTCGGTCGAATCAGGAATTATCCGACGGCGCTGGGTCGGTGCGGTCCGCGGTTGCATCAAGCTACGGACGACCGAACGCTTTATAGGGTCCGACAGGATGGCGAAAGGGATTCGAAAGATTTCGAGTTTTCCCTTTAGTAGTATCGGAAGATGCCTTTCATATCTTCTGGCATTTCTTCCAGTGATTATTTTTCGGACTTCATTGCTGCGATCTTGGATAAGAGACTTATAGCGTCATTGGACTCGGATTTTTCGATCGGTACAGGGACTTTGTCCCTGACTTACCGACGCAGTCCAATATTGTCATTACAACATGTGTTTTATTTTTCGACGCTATATATTTATATATATATACAAGCCTGCTACTAAGCATGATAGTTTAGTTTCTTGTCCGCGTGGCTCATTTCTGCCATTTTATCTTTTTTACATATAGTTTATTTTGGCAGAGCAGGGCATACCGAGAGTTCATATGCGTCTAGACGGTGTGATTAAAGACTGCATATATTCTTTTTCGCCGTTTATGTCTTTTCCAATTTCAATGTTGGGAACGACATTATGTATAGTAGACTTAACTTAGACGCTTTATTATACGTAATCCGCCTTACTGAGGCGTTATCATTACGTCTTCAAGAAAAGATTTACGGGATATTATTCTCAATGTAATTTCTTTTGAGGGCAGTAGTTTGTTCACGTATAACTCCGCCCTTCAGTGGCTGATTGGAGTTGGTTAGACGTGATGCAGCCCTAGCTACATCCACGCGTGGATAGTAGGTTAAGAACTCTCTCAGAGTCGCTTCGTTCTCGGAGGAGCTTCTCTTCGACGGCAACTTTCCGGCAATCCATGAATTGCTTGATTTATACATTCTCTTGTCTATCTAGTGTTACAAGAGATTCAGACTGGGGCAAACATTCGGTGGTTGACTCAGAGAGTGCCGCCGCAGTTGCCGGACCCGAGTGTGGCTGTTATGACGGTTGCCAGTCAAACAGATTGGGATATATACTGATCCCTACGGATTCGAAGTGCCAGGGTCTTTGGGTTCCGCAGTCTTTTAGCTATCAGTTTAACTTCCGCGGAATAATGTTTTTTAGGCTTGCTTTATGTCATTGCATGAACATTATTCAGAAACGCATGCCCAAATTCCTGTCCTTTAATTCGACAGTAGTGGCGTATCTCCGGAACCAGGGAGGCACTCTTTCGTTTCCGTTATTCAATTTAATGGAAAGAATCCATCTGTTGGTTATAGTACACCAAGTTCAGTTTTGATCCGTCATATTCTGGGTCGTCTGATTGTTTTATCGCACTCCCGTTCTCTTACGGGTCGCTTGTTGCTGTCAGAATGGACTCTCAACAAACAAGTATTCAATCAGATTTGCTATCTATGGGAGCGCCCAATGATGTTTTATTTATGACACAGCTTGCTAATCATTTTGCAGACGTATGTGTTGGCTTGTCCAGATCTCTGAGCTAATACTGTTAACGCTCTATTGATCTATAGGACGGAATGATAGGATACGCGTATCCTCCGGCGCTGTTGTTTTAGCAGGTATTGCTAAGATAAACAACCACAATACATTTCTGTTGATAGCATCTCTATCTTCACAGAGATCATGAGTAATTTACTCTCTTGTCTACTGTGGATCTTAACGTGAAATCTTCCTCTATGTGAGGATCTTTTTTTCACTGGGTAAATCGTGTCATCTTTATCACAACCAGCAAGGTCGCAACCTTCATGTATTCCGTTGTGTGGTCCGTATTGCATTGTAAGCACTGTACTGGACGAGCTTTGGACGCGATTTCTTACTATAGGAGATCCTCTTCTTCGCTATTCTATGCGACTAAAGTGGAGGCTCTTCCGTCGTGGTGTAGGGATCATTATGTTCATATGGTTGATCCCTCCATACTACTCATTGCTATTTTTTAGTATACTTGTTTCACAAGATCTACTGCAGCCTGTTGTTATTTAGGTTATAGGTTTATGTTACCTCATACCTATGCACTCTACGATAGTTTACAATTGAGTCTTTTGTCTCTTTATCTAAGTCAGTTAGTAACTTTTTGATAAATAGACTTAGAATCTTTGGATTAAATTCCTATACGGATTTTAACTTCAGGTTCTTATTTAGCTAAGTAATCATTTGAACCTCTGGAAACAGTAGTTTTCAAATTCTGACCTTTTAGACAGTAATTCTGTTGATTTCTCTTTTACTGTGGAGTCAGTGAGTTTCATGCACTATCGATGGATGATTTTCACTTTCATAGTTTCGGAATCAATACTTCCATTACTATTTAGGTTGGATTGTTGCATAAGAGTTAGGCTCCTATTATCCGGAACCTATTATTTTAAGGCCCTTCCGTCTTCGTATGGGCATAGGCCTTTACTCTTTCCGGGTACAGTTTATGTATTTATAAACAGATATCTGTTTATTACAAGGGCGTAAGCTTCTTCTGTCTTGATGTCTAGTAGAAGGACATTACGCTCCATTTTATTGTTAATGGATTCTATTAACTAGCGTACTGCTTATGGTATTTCATTGGCTTAGCAGTTGTGCTTAAGATTTCGGCTCATGAAGTAAGAGTTCTTCTACTTCTTGGGCTTACATTAATAGTGTTGCTATTATAGATTTTTGAAGGCTGCTCATTGCGCTCAGCCATCCATTCATGAATTTTATCTCAGAAATATCGAGTCCATTTCTGGAGGCCTCTATTGTTAGGTCTATTATCTACTGCTCAGAATGTCATTCACTTAACAGTTGCTACTATAGCTAGGTAGGCTGTCTGTTTCGGCAGTGTCTCCATTCGGCTGCCCTCTTCGCTCTGGGCTATTTGACCCAGGGCAAGAAAAAGGGGGGGGGGGGAGGGTGTTCCCTTGGGTCACCTGTTTTTACTATGAAAACAAGGGGATACCTCCTCCGGAGTTAGTAATTCTGAGCTGTTATTGGGATGGTTGTTTAGTGAGAAGTTTAAGTTATAAAATTCATTCAAGTCTTAGTTTTTAAAGTATAGCTTTTGAATATTGCATATGTCAACGGACATGATTATGCAATTCTCACACACTTTTAGGAGTATAAGAGTCTCTATTCTCTAGACTTACTTTATTATTGGCTTACTTTAAAAATTATTAGTATAAGGATTATTGGATATTAATAGAGTACATGGATGTATGAAGCTCAATTTTTGGAAGGTGTTGTATCTTTCTAATTTATCATAAATAAGAAAGATACATGTAAGGCCTATTTCTTCTTTTCCCTACAGGGGATGACTCTATTTTATTTTATTGAGCGTATTCCATTTTGCTCTATGTCCTTGGCCCTCCAGCCTTTTTACTATTCAGCTATGTCTGGGTCATTGGTACAGTATAAAAATGTTAAAAAATTTATAGTAATTTATATATTTTTTATACTTACCAATGACCCAGACGGGGATGGCCCTCCCAGGAGTTGGGAACTCTTGCCTCCCCGCTGAGTACATAGCGCTTACCAGGCACTGGTTATTAGAATGATAAATGGCGCCAATTTCGGAACGTCCTTGACACTGCGCATGCGCAGTAGGGGCGAAGTGTGGAGGGCCTTTCAGGACATGTTTTCTTTAGTTTTAGATGCAAATTTTGGGGATTGGGGGGCAAAATTTGTGTTTGGCCCTATATTTTAAGAGTTAGCACCAGCTATGTCTGGGTCATTGGTAAGTATAAAAAATATATAAATTACTATAAATTTTTTAACTTTCAGGGCGCAATTTTTTTTTTTCAGTAAGCCTACATGTAGGCCTAGGCTGTATAGTATAACCGTATCTACAGGCAAGTGCAGTCTTCGACTGATTGTGGGTTTAAAATAATTAAATATTGATTAAAAAGAAAACCCATCATCAACAAATGTGTTGGTGAGGAGGGGGGGATATAGGATCTGATGATGTACCCCTCCTTTCACTTGATTCCCCACATAACTGCCAGGGATAGTAAAAGTATTTGCTGTTGACTGAGAAGTATTCAATCAAAAACTCTGAAAAAAGATTTTTATATATATATACCTGGAACTTAAATAAGCACCCCATGTTTTTTTTCACAGTAGTGTTAATAGAAACTGTCATTACATTTTTATACTGTACCAATGACCCAGACATAGCTGGTGCTAACTCTTAAAATATAGGGCCAAACACAAATTTTGCCCCCCAATCCCCAAAATTTGCATCTAAAACTAAAGAAAACATGTCCTGAAAGGCCCTCCACACCTCGCCCCTACTGCGCATGCGCAGTGTCAAGGACGTTCCGAAATTGGCGCCATTTATCATTCTAAGTTTGGCCCTTCATCAGTTAACATCTGACTGATCTTTGTGCTTTTAAATCTCAGTTTAAATGATGCCAGACACATAAATATTAGTGAAATGGTGATTCTAAGGAGGATAGAGAAGGAGGAGAGGAAAAGAATGTGTGACAGAATATTATCAGGGCTGTAACTTAAAATTTTTTAATGAAATTATGTTAAGTTACCTATTTTCAAGGCAGCAGCCATTTTGTTGTCATTCTGATTATTAGTTACACTGTTTTTACAAGTGTTTTCCTCTCTCCCTGTCCTTTAAGTTCCCCCTTGCTATTCTCCCATGCTTTTGGCATAGTTTCTGTAATTATTATTACTAAAATTTCTTGGGAGTTTTAGCTGAATAACAGAATGAATTCTGTTCTTTCCCCATGTTTACGTCTTCACCTACGGGTGGTTAGGCGTTGTGTTCTGCATCTACCATCTGATGTTCTGCAGTTTCTTCCCTGGAAGTCTCTGTTTTGCATCAGATAGTGTATTTTTGGTAACTGATTTCGGGCCTGGGTGCCTGGAGTCTTATTTTAGTGTTTTTACACTCATTGTTTACATTTACAACAGCCCTCTGTGTGAGGGGGGGATTTCTAATAAATAATATCTTTATGTTATTTTAATCATAACTAGATACATTATTATTGTTCGTAAGTGTTGAATAAATTGTTTAAAATATTTTTAAAATTTTTGTCCACTCTTAGGCTTGGGATCCATTGGGGCTCAACGTTACTTTTCAGAAACTTGGGCTGTTCTGAAAAAATATTTTTTCAAAATTATTTTTTCTATATTAATGGATCATATTATTATTATGTATTTTGATTGCCAGGGGTTAGTGCGACTACCAGGACTTGTTTTCTTTTCACATTGAAAGGATATTGATCAATTGTTTTAGAGGAAGTCTTCCTCTGACTTTATTATCATTCTATATGTGGTCAGTGTACTCGCATTAACTCCTGTTCTGTATCGTATGATTTCGATGACAATATGGAAAGCGTATGTCACGGTGTGTTGTTGGGGATTTGGACACTCCGGTCCTTTCCCCGCAGGGTCACTCTACTTTATCAATTTCTATTTCAGACGATCAAGATTAGGGTGATGTATCTGTGATGTCTTCCAACAGTGTGCCTCCGTCGTCACTATTAATGAAGGGCTAGCGGAAAAGTGCTCATGTTATACGCCAATTGCCTAAGAGGACCCTAGTAGGTTCGACGGCCTTTGACGTCCGCTAGCTCGCCCGGTGTAGCGTCCATTCACCGAATGGTTCGGCAGCCGGGTTCGTCCGTTGCGGTCTAGAAGGAATTTTGGGGTGATGCGAGCACTATAAAATTAACTTAATGCACACCCAGTGACAGCGGATCGGAGGGAGAACGGAGGAAGCCTTTTAGTCCGGTTCATAGCTCGTTCCGGTCCATCCGGACGGCAAGCGAGAGAGGCCCCTCTCTCGTTCAACAACATCTGGCCCCAGATGTTGTGGTACAAAATGTGTCGCTAGCGGAGCATACGTCCGTCGCTCGGGACGCTCCGTTGTATAGGCAGTCCGCTGAGACTGCTAAGGCTTCCTCTTCTCGTCAGCGCACACGACCGCACCTTGGCTGCGTGACCGCCGATATATTACCAGCTTCGCCGATCAAGGATTCTTCGGCGACCAGGTCACACCATCCGGCAGCCAGGGATTCGAGACCGATGGACTTCGGACGTTCGCATAGGAAAAGTATGCGGGAGCCATCTGATGCGGAGCTGCCCTCGGCGAAGCAGCGATAGACTGCGCCTCCGCAGGTCTCGACGCCGGACATTCTTGTGCACATAGCACAGCTTATCGCAGCATCCCAGCAGCCGACAGAAACGGTGTCGGATCGAGAATTATCCGACAGCGCTGGGTCGGTAGCCGGGGACTCGAGGCCTGCAGACTACCGGACGTTCGCATAGGAAGTGTGCGGGAGTCAACGTACACGGAGCTTCCGGCGGCAATGCATCGTAAGTCCGCTACTGCACAGGCCTCGGGAACGGACGTGCTTTCCTTAATAGCACAGTTTATCGCAGCATCCCAGCATCAACTGAATCTGTCGCATATATTTTATCCGACGTTGCTGGGTCGGGACGCTCCGCGGAAGCGGGTACGGATGTCCGAAAGTTTCATCCGGTCCGACGGGATACCGAAAGGGATTCGGAGGATTTCAAGCTTTCCCTTTCGGAACAACATATGCTGCGATGCCGGATAAGAAACTGATAGCGTCGGTGGACTTAGAAATTTTTGGTTCGGTTCAGGGACATCGTCCCTCAGTTCCGACATAGTCCAATAATGTCACACAAACTTTCGAATTATTGAACGACGCTATATATATTATTATTTTATGCTTGCTATCCAAGCATTTCTGGTTTCTTGTTCGAAGAGTTATGGAGATGTTTTTCAAAAGTGTGCCTCTGTCGTCATAGTTAATGAAGAGTTAGCGGCAATAAGTGCTCATGGAATATGTCTATCGCTTATGGAGTGACATTCGCTAGCTCACCCGGTGTAGCGTACATTCATCGAATGGTTCGGCTGCCGGGTTCGTCCGTTGCGGTCTAGGAAGGAGATTTGGGTGATGCGAGCACTTTAATTACTTTAGTACTCACCCAGTGACGGCAGATTGAGGACAGATCGGAGGAAGCCAACAACATAGGGGACCGCATGTTGTGGTTCAGATATTTTACATTCGGAGCATATGTCCGTTGCTTGGGACGCTCCGTTATATTGACAGTCCGAGAGACTGTCTTTAATGCTTCCTCATCCTCACAGCAGGGCACACGACCGCACATTGGCTACGTGACCTCGAGTATCCGATCAGTTTCGGCATTCAGTGATTCCACGGCGAATAGGTCGCGCCATCCGGTAGCCGAGGGACACGAGGCCTATACACTCCGTTCGCTCGCATATTGGAAGTATGCACGGGGTAACGATCACGGAGCTTCCAGCGGCAATGCATCGTAAGACCGCTTCTCCTCAGGCCTCAGTGACGGACGTGCTATCCGAGTTAGCACAGTTGTTTCGCAGCATCCCAGCAATTGACAGTTTCTCGGTCGAATCAGGAATGATCCGACGGCGCTGGGTCGGTGCGGTCCGCGGTTGCATCAGCTACGGACGACCGAACGCTTTATAGGGTCCGACAGGATGGCGAAAGGGATTCGAAAGATTTCGAGTTTTCCCTTTAGTAGTATCGGAAGATGCCTTTCATATCTTCTGGCATTTCTTCCAGTGATTATTTTTCGGACTTCATTGCTGCGATCTTGGATAAGAGACTTATAGCGTCATTGGACTCGGATTTTTCGATCGGTACAGGGACATTGTCCCTGACTTACCGACGCAGTCCAATATTGTCATTACAACATGTGTTTTATTTTTCGACGCTATATATTTATATATATATACAAGCCTGCTACTAAGCATGATAGTTTAGTTTCTTGTCCGCGTGGCTCATTTCTGCCATTTTATCATTTTTACAAATAGTTTATTTTGGCAGAGCAGGGCATACCGAGAGTTCATATGCGTCTAGACGGTGTGATTAAAGACTGCATATATTCTTTTTCGCCGTTTATGTCTTTTCCAATTTCAATGTTGGGAACGACATTATGTATAGTAGACTTAACTTAGACGCTTTATTATACGTAATCCGCCTTACTGAGGCGTTATCATTACGTCTTCAAGAAAAGATTTACGGGATATTCTTCTCAATGTAATTTCTTTTGAGGGCAGTAGTTTGTTCACGTATAACTCCGCCCTTCAGTGGCTGATTGGAGTTGGTTAGACGTGACGCAGCCCTAGCTACATCCACACGCGTGGATAGTAAGGTTAAGAACTCTCTCAGAGTCGCTTCGTTCTCGGAGGAGCTTCTCTTCGACGGCAACTTTCCGGCAATCCATGAATTGCTCGATTTATACATTCTCTTGTCTATCTAGTGTTACAAGAGATTCAGACTGGGGCAAACATTCGGTGGTTGACTCAGAGAGTGCCGCCGCAGTTGCCGGACCCGAGTGTGGCTGTATGACGGTTGCCAGTCAAACAGATTGGGATATATACTGATCCCTACGGAGTCGAAGTGCCAGGGTCTTTGGGTTCCGCAGTCTTTTAGCTATCAGTTTAACTTCCGCGGAATAATGTTTTTTAGGCTTGCTTTATGTCATTGCATGAACATTATTCAGAAACGCATGCCCAAATTCCTGTCCTTTAATTCGACAGTAGTGGCGTATCTCCGGAACCAGGGAGGCACTCTTTCGTTTCCGTTATTCAATTTAATGGAAAGAATCCGTCTGTTGGTTATAGTACACCAAGTTCAGTTTTGGTCCGTCATATTCTGGGTCGTCTGATTGTTTTATCGGACTCCTGTTCTCTTACGGGTCGCTTGTTGCTGTCAGAATGGACTCTCAACAAACAAGTATTCAATCAGATTTGCTATCTATGGGAGCGCCCAATGATGTTTTATTTATGACACAGCTTGCTAATCAATTGCAGACGTATGTGTTGGCTTGTCCAGATCTCTGAGCTAATAGTGTTTACGCTCTATTGATCTATAGGACGGAATGATAGGATACGCGTATCCTCCGGCGCTGTTGTTTTAGCAGGTATTGCTAAGATAAACAACCACAATACATTTCTGTTGATAGCATCTCTATCTTCACAGAGATCATGAGTAATTTACTCTCTTGTCTACTGTGGATCTTAACGTGAAATCTTCCTCTATGTGAGGATCTTTTTTCACTGGGTAAATCGTGTCATCTTTATCACAACCAGCAAGGTCGCAACCTTCATGTATTCCGTTGTGTGGTCCGTATTGCATTGTAAGCACTGTACTGGACGAGCTTTGGACGCGATTTCTTACTATAGGAGATCCTCTTCTTCGCTATTCTATGCGACTAAAGTGGAGGCTCTTCCGTCGTGGTGTAGGGATCATTATGTTCATATTGTTGATCCCTCCATACTACTCATATCTATTTTTTAGTATACTTGTTTCACAAGATCTACTGCAGCCTGTTATTATTTAGGTTTTAGGTTTATGTTACCTCATACCTATGCACTCTACGATAGTTTACAATTGAGTCTTTTGTCTCTTTATCTAAGTCAGTTAGTAACTTTTTGATAAATAGACTTAGAATCTTTAGATTAAATTCCTATACGGATTTTAACTTCGGTTCTTATTTAGCTAAGTAATCATTTGAGCCTCTGGAAACAGTAGTTTTCAAATTCTGACCTTTTAGACAGTAATTCTGTTGGTTTCTCTTTTACTGTAGAGTCAGTGAGTTTCATGCACTATCGATGGATGATTTTCACTTTCATAGTTTCGGAATCAATACTTCCGTTACTATTTAGGTTGGATTGTTGCATAAGAGTTAGGCTCCTATTATCCGGAACCTATTATTTTAAGGTCCTTCCGTCTTCGTATGGGCATAGGCCTTTACTCTTTCCGGGTACAGTTTATGTATTTATAAACAGATATCTGTTTATTACAAGGGCGTAAGCTTCTTCTGTCTTTGATGTCTAGTAGAAGGACGTTACGCTCCATTTTATTGTTAATGGATTCTATTAACTAGCGTACTGCTTATGGTATATCATTGACTTAGCAGTTGTGCTTAAGATTTCGGCTCATGAAGTAAGAGTTCTTCTACTTCTTGGGCTTACTTTAATAGTGTCGCTATTATAGATTTTTGAAGGCCGCTCATTGCGCTCAGCCATCCACATTCATGAATTTTATTATCTACTGCTCAGAATGTCATTCTCTTAACAGTTGCTACTATAGCTAGGTAGGCTGTCTGTTTCGGCAGTGTCTCCGTTCGGCTGCCCTCTTCGCTCTGGGCTATTTGACCCAGGGCAAGAAAAAGGGGGGGGGGGGAGGGTGTTCCCTTGGGTCACCTGTTTTACTATGAAAACAAGGGGATACCTCCTCCGGAGTTAGTAATTCTGAGCTGTTATTGGGATGGTTGTTTAGTGAGAAGTTTAAGTTTATAAAATTCATTCAAGTCTTAGTTTTTAAAGTATAGCTTTTGAATATTGCATATGTCAACGGACATGATTATGCAATTCTCAGACACTTTTAGGAGTATAAGAGTCTCTATTCTCTAGACTTACTTTATTATTGGCTTACTTTAAAAATTATTAGTATAGGATTATATTTGATATTAATAGAGTACATGGATGTATGAAGCTCAATTTTGGAAGGTGTTGTATCTTTCTAATTTATCATAAATAAGAAAGATACATGTAAGGCCTATTACTTCTTTTCCCTACAGGGGATGACTCTATTTTATTTTATTGAGCGTATTCCATTTTGCTCTGTGTCCTTGGCCCTCCAGCCTTTTTACTATTCAGCTATGTCTGGGTCATTGGTACAGTATAAAAATGTTAAAAAATTTATAGTAATTTATATATTTTTTATACTTACCAATGACCCAGACGGGGATGGCCCTCCCAGGAGTTGGGAACTCTTGCCTCCCCGCTGAGTACATAGCGCTTACCAGGCACTGGTTATTAGAATGATAAATGGCGCCAATTTCGGAACGTCCTTGACACTGCGCATGCGCAGTAGGGGGGAGGTGTTGAGGGCCTTTCAGGACATGTTTTCTTTAGTTTTAGATGCAAATTTTGGGGATTGGGGGGCAAAATTTGTGTTTGGCCCTATATTTTAAGAGTTAGCACCAGCTATGTCTGGGTCATTGGTAAGTATAAAAAATATATAAATTACTATAAATTTTTTAACTTTCATGCTATCATTCAGATGGCCAAAAG
This sequence comes from Pictodentalium vernedei, assembly GCA_031216915.1. Taxonomy (NCBI): domain Eukaryota; kingdom Metazoa; phylum Mollusca; class Scaphopoda; order Dentaliida; family Dentaliidae; genus Pictodentalium; species Pictodentalium vernedei. The sequence continues at coordinate 623,805,718 of CM062295.1, forward strand.
TGATTGTTTGCGGAAAGAATGGTCTACTGACAAATGAAAGACAACACACTGATGAAAATATGCAGTATTTTAATGGTGCTAATTACCCATATCTGTTACTATTGTTTTCAATGGAAACATGTTCTCTCGACAAGTATGGTGCTGGAACGGTCCATCATGAAACAATGCCAGTAATTACTGACAAAAAATGTAACTTGTGATCTCCTGAACACAATAGCAGTGTCTGATGTCAGTAGCAAGTGTATCCACCACGTGTCCGGATGACAGCCTGAACCCTCCGATTGCTACCAGTGAGCCTTCTGATACAGACCAGAGGCAACTGCTGCCACTCCTCATGCAATGCAGCTTCCAAATCAGCCAAATTCTGTACAGGCAGATCCCTTGCTTGCACACGTCGTCCAAGAGGGGCCCAGATGTGTTCTGAGGGATTCAACTCGTGGCTCATTGCAGGCCAAGGTAGTGTCGTAATAGTGTTGTTCTGAAGGAATGCTCTCACAGCATGGAACGATGTGGCCTTGCATTGTCGTCCATGAATACAGGGTGAGGAGCCAATGGGTGATTGTCAAAATGAGGCATGACAACCAGATTGAGAATGTCCCGGATGTACTGATGACCATTGAGATTCCCACATACAGTCATCATATCAAGTTTACAACCTTGAGAGAGGCATCCCCAGACCATTACTGATCCTCCACCATAAGGAACAGTAGGTCTGATTTTCCTGGGCACGTAAGCAGTATTTCTATGCCTCCACACTCTCATGCAACCATCTGTAGTGTGAAGCAGGAATCTACTCTCATCTGATCAATGAACTCTCCTCCACGTCCTGAGATTCCATTGTTGTTGTGCAATACACCACTCCAAACATCGTCTTTGCAGATTGGACAGAGCTGGATGCTTGATGACCCTTCTGGACCACATACCCAGTGCTTTGAAATTGTATCAGACAGTTCTGTTGCAGAAATGCCTGTTGGGGAGCCAAATGCATCTCAAAACCTATTTGAAGCAAAGGGTTCACGCCTAACGAGGCATGCCAGACTCCAATCTTCATGAGGAGAGGTCTATTGGGGTTGGTTAGGCTTTGGTCAGCCCTTAACATCATTGGTTTGTTGATGTTTTCGGACAAGTCTTCTGATGACAGAATGACTATAGCCAAGTTGCCTTCCAATAGCTTTAAATGACATGACTGTTGCATGCACGCCTACGATTTGCCATCTTAGTGCCTCTGAAGTCTCCTCCTTGCCATGTCAACATTTATTAATAAAAGAAGTGACAAATTGTGTTATACCCAGATATTGCATGTGGATGATAGTGTTTTTGTGACTTTCTTGGGAAGCATGCTTCACGTGGACGAGGGCATGTGTTTGTGGTACGCTATCAATCAGAAACATCATATTTTTATACAACCAATGGCTCAGAATAGCTGGTGCTAACTCAAAAATTAATCCAGGGCCAAACACAAATTTTGCCCCCCAATCCCCAAAATTTCCATGCAAAACCGAAAAAATCAAGTCCTGTCTGGTCCACCATACTTTTTAGATCTGCACACGCGCAATATCCAGGAAGGAACCGAAATTGGTGACACCATCATTCTTTGTTTGGCCCTAAAGTCAGCAACATTCAACTGACATCTGTGCTTTTAAATCTCATTTTTGAGGATGCCAGACACAAATCAATATTAAAATTGGTGGATCCAAAGACATAAATGGATGATGGAAGTGAACTACAGTGGTTTGGAACGTTCAGGATTGTAACTTTTATAATTTTTATCAAAATTATTTTATGTTTCCCAATTTCGGGACATGGGCCTTGACATCATCATTCTTGCTAATGATTTATCCACTGTTTGTTAAGTGTTCCTTCCCTCTTCTTCCTTGAAGCACTCCGGTTAAACTCCCAAGCTTTTTGGCTTGTTTTTATCCAAATTTTTTAGTAAATTTCTTGGGAGTTTAACGTGTCTTACAGAATGTTTATTCTGTGTATCCCCATGGTTACGTCCTCACCCTAGGGGTGTTGGGTCGTTTAGGTCATGCATTTTCTATCCGATTCATTTAAAGATCTTGCTTTACATCGGGTAGCTTTAAGATCGGTTACTGACTTTGGACCTTTTTGTTCTGTGCCTGTTGTCTTGTTTCCGTTTTTTTCCCTGATGTTGTTTACATTGGCAACGTCCTTAAATATATGTAGTTTTTTGTTGTTATTACTGTAGGTTTGTTGTAAGATACATGTTTTAGTATTCCAGTAGTGTAGCAATAATTTTTGGAATTTTGTCCACACTTAGGCTCTATCGGGATACCCTTTGGCTCTTCTTGTTCCCTTTGGGAACTTGGGCTTTTGTCAAGATTTTTTTAAAAAAGTTTTTAAATTTAATTTTTCAATCTTGATTTTGATTATTGATTATTATGTTTCTTTATCATGTATTTATGATGGAGTTTGTGGGAGTTGATCGACTTTGTTTTGATTAATTATGAAAACTTATTGCTCAAAATGCAAGGCGAGGAAGTCTTCCTCAGATTTACATGCGTGTTGCCTTGCCTGTAGTCAGTGTACTCCGACAAATTCTTGTCCTACATGTGTTGATGATTGGGATGACAAACGTTGGATGCGAGTGTCACGGTATATTGTTAGCGGTGAGAGGCCAATGACGGTACTCTCGCCGCAGGGTTTCTCAGTTTCTATTTCAGAGGAACAAGAACATGGTGATGGTTATGTGACACCTTCCAAAAGTGTGCTACCGTCGTTGCACTCTGATGAGCAAACAGAGCTAGATGCTAAGGTGCTCCTGAATATTAAGCAAGGGATAAAGCCAATGGGCGGTGGTTTTAATTCTTTGACTTCAATAGCAGTGCACTGGATGCTTTCTTAGTAGTTCACGAACAAGCTACTAAGAAAGCATCCAATGCACTGCTATTGAAGTTGGCATCTCAACAACCCGCTTCAGCAGGCCAGAGTAGAGGACATTCCAAGACAAAATCTTCTAAAGGGAATGCCTCGTGGGGGTACAAGAAACCCTCGTACCATTACTCCAGAGGTTGTCAATATAGCGACTTGGGAAAGGGGCATAAGTCTGATCGGGACTATCAGTCAGATGCTCCTAAGCCGACTGGGCAAGATTCTTCTTGGGGAGGACGTAGTTTCTCCTCCCATAAGCCTTGCAAGTCCTACAGGTGATGGTCAAGACCTCTATTGCTTGCCAGTTGGCGGAAGGTTATCAAACTTCGCGAGAAACTGGATAGCAGGCACGGAAGATCAGTGGGTGAGAAGTGTAGTCTCAGACAGCTTACGGCCAACATTCCGAGCAAAACCCCCCACTAACAAGATGTCTGCGTTGGACAAATCTTCCGATGGATCCTGCCAAAGAGAGTCTCTCCTAGCGGAGGTACAGGCTCTTTTGGCAATGGAAGCAATAGAGGTCGTCAAGAATCAAGATTCTCCCGGATTTTACAGTCACCTGTTCCTCGTACCGAGTTCAAGTCATTCACTCACTTGGCAATGAGCTTCGAGACCCACAACAATCTGGTTCATCTGCCGTTACCCAGAGCGAAACAAGTCAGTTATTATGCTCGCTTTTGCCTATACTCCAACGCATTAACAGCGAGGGAATTCATGCGATTGATGGGGCTGTGCGTGGCGGCTGCAGATCTTATTCCGATGGGCCGCCTGCGCACGCGTCCCCTCCAGATATTCTTTACTCAGAACTGGAGTGTGAGGACGCATTCACTGGAAGCCAGTATTGTGTTAACGGATCTCATAAAACAAAAGGTTCATATTTGGACAGATCTTCAGTGGTTAACTGAGAGTTCCACTGCAGCTGCCGGATCCGGCTTTCACAATTATGACGGGCTTGGGCGCGACCCTAAGTCCTGCAGACTTGAAATGTCAGGGTCTTTGGGATTCTCGGTTCGTAGAGAAGCACATAAACATCAAAGAGATGATGTCAATGTTGTTAGCGCTTCAACATTGGATTCGCCTAATAGCGAACATCCACTTTCAAATCCTGTCGGACAATTCGACAGTAGTTGCTTACATCAGGAACCAAGGCGGCACTCATTCGATTCCGGTATGCGAATTAACGGAGAGGATTCTCTTATATGACATGAACCATGGCGATCTACTTTCTGTCCGTCATATACCGGGTTGTCTGAACGTACTAGCAGACTCGCTCTCTCGGAAAGGTTGCCTGTTATCATCGGAATGGACTCTCAGCAAGCGAATATTCAGACAGATTTGCTACCAGTGGGATTGTCCCATGATAGATCTTTTTGTGACTCACCTGAACAATCAGTTACAGACGTTTGTGTCTCAATGCCCAGATCATCGAGTGTATGCAATAGACGCTCTGTTGATCTCATGGGACGGAATGATAGGGTATGCATATCCTCCAACTCCGTTGATTCAGCTAATCCTGTTAAAGATCAAACAGTCCCGCAGCAAAATTCTGCTAGTAGCACCTCTGTCATCACTGAAACCTTGGATCAATCTTCTCAGGTCTCTGTTATGGGACGTTCCCCAGAAGCTTCCTCCACAAGAGGATCTTCTTTATCAGGGGAAGTTCTACATACTGTATCACAACCCGGAAAGTCTAAACCTTCACATATTTCTGTTGTGCGGTCCTTCTTGCATGGAAAACATTTTACAGTACGAGCAGTGGACGCAGTTTCTACCTGCAGGAGGTCCTCCTCTTCATTGAACTACGCAGCAAATTGGAGGATTTTCTTTTGTTGGTGTAAGGATCGGTCGATAGACGTATACAATCCGTCCATACCAAATATTGCTGATTTCTTGGTCTACTTGTTTGACGATCTCAAACTGCAGCCCATCACTATTAAAGGCTATAGGCCTATATTATCAGATACTTACTCTCATCATGATAACTTGGCTATTGGCTCAAATGCTTCTTTATCCAAGCTAGTTAGAAATTTCTCTATCAATAGACCTAGAACCCTCAGATTAATTCCTAAGTGGAATTTGGCTTGGGTTCTGTTGAAGCTCAAAGAAGCTCCCGTTGAACGTTGTAGAGTTCAAATTCTTGACCAATAAATCGGCATTTCTCTTAGCCTTTACATCTGCTAGAAGAGTCAGTGAACTTCATGCAGTATCTGTTGATGAAGCTCACTACCGTAGTGTGGGTAATACCATTACCCTCACTATGGAAGTGGGATTTTTGGCTAAGAATCAGATTCCAATCAAGTGGCCAGAGCCAATTATCATTAAGGCTCTACCGTCCTCCGATAACCGTAGACCTTTGTTGTGTCCAGTCAGGGCTATGCGTATTTATAAACGTCGATCAGATTTTATTATAAAAGGAAGAAAACGTGTCTTTCTTTTTTTTGATTCCGAACAGAAGAGATATTTCTGTTCATTCTGTTGCTAGATGGATTCAGTTGGCAATATGCATTGCCTATGAAAATCTATCTTCAGATCAACGTTCTGTTAATAAGATATCAGCGCACGAGGTTAGAGTGCTGTTCACTTCTTGGACATATTCCAACAGTATGGCCATTACTGATCTCATGAAGACTGCTTACTGGACATAGCCCTCTTCATTTACCAAGTTTTACCATTAGAAATTTAGAGTCCATCTCCGGTGACCTTAGATGTTTAGGTCCTCTATCTGTTGCTCAGAATGTCGTCCATTCATGGTTGCATCTATAGGTATTTAGGCTGCCCCTCCAGTTTGACACTGTTCTGCAGCCCTCTTCGTTCTGAGCATATTTATCTCAGAACAAGGGGAAGGGGGGGGGGGATGTTTTTTCCCTTATGAACATCTGGCTTTATAGTGAAAAGCAAGGGAAGACCTCCTCCGGTGTCAGTAGTCCTGAGTCGGTGCTGGGATGGTTTTATTGTGTAGCTCGGTGTGAAGCAATAACTATATCTCATTTATGTACTGTTTTTAAAGTGTAGCTCACTGTGAAGCATTTGTATATGTCGCGTGTCAAATGGGCGTTAATATACAATCCTTGGACACTTTTAAATGAGTATAAAGAGTCTCATTCTCTGGACTATCTTTATATATTGGTCTTCCTGCACCGAATTAGCATAATGGGTTATGCTGGCATTAAATGGAGAATTATATATTATGTTATACTCAATTACATTGTTGGTCTTATGCCTTTGTCTATTCTCGTAAAGGAGAAAGACATATATAATTCCTATCTTCTCCTATTCTCCTGTAGGAGCTATCCTTTACTGAAGTAATTGGGAGATTGGATTTTCCTTTAAGTCCTAGGCCCTCCAGCCTTTTTATTATTCAGCTAGTCTTTTAAGTAATTTGTATATTTTTTATACTTACCAATGGCCCAGACGGGTATGGCCCTCCCATGAGTGGGCACTCATACCTTCCCACTGTTTATAACATTTAACAGGCAATTTGTAGAAAGAATGATGGTTGGCACCAATTTCGGTTCCTTCCTGGATACTGCACATGCGCAGATCTAAAAAATATGGAGGACCAGACAGGACTCGATTTTTTCGGTTTTGCTTGCAAATTTTAGGGAATGCAGGGCAAAATTTGTGTTTGGCCCTGGATTAATTTTTGAGTTAGTACCAGCTAGTCTGGGCCATTGGTAAGTATAAAAAATATACAAATTACTTAAAATTTATCATGTTTTACTAGAAGTGTACCGCAAGACATAGCAGTCATTAAAACATAATAATCAGTAACAGCAACTTCACTGTTATGAAACATTTCAGGTTGTGCTTAATTAAGTTCCAGGTGTACATATATATGAAAAAAATTAAAAGATGCCAGTTCAAACAATTCTTTATATGTCTGTATAATTCATTGTAATCCACATTTACATTGAATACAGAATGTTTTGGTCATTTTTACACTATATACAACAAATTCGGTTAATTACTTTCAACACTTAAAGTCACGTCAGACAGATATTTTAAAATGAAATAAACCAGGGGGCCAAGTGAATATATAGTGGAGCAGTAATCTAGATATTTCCTTAACCCTTTACCTAACGTAACGGTCAAAACCGGCCAGCACTATTCTCAAAAATCGCCAATTAATTTTCATTATTATTTTCATTTTTTGTCTCAAAAACATAGGTCATGACCCCTCGTTGGAACGAGCTCGTTCCAACGAGGGGTCATAACCTATGTTTTTGAGACAAAAAATGAAAAAAATTTGTTATTTAAGAATTATTTTAGCAAGTGTCGTCTGCTTTTCAGGTTAGGTAAAGGGTTAAGAGAAATGATTGATGTGTGCCAAATGTTTTCTCAGACTGCACTTACTGTGTTAAATGGTTAAGGAAGCATACTTAAATGACAAAAAACAATGAAAGTGTGTTTCAACTATTTATTATGCCATAATGTTTTGGAAGAATACGCCAGGGAGCATATGTGTTTTTCCATGAGGACGCAGGTTTTAACAGTCAAGTATATTCTTTTATCATAGTATTTCACTCCTATGCATATCGACCCTTTCTAATAAACTGAACCTGGCACAAACTCAGAAGCAGAACATGGATAGTGTGCAGATTTGGAAACACCCATCAAGTGTAAATTCCACCCAGGTAATAGTTCAAGTTCATTGAAACTGCACAAAGAAACATCAGAACATTAGCAAGGCAACCTCCCAACAAAATCAAGCTGTGTGATTACGGTAGTTCAGTAGTTAGTGGCAATAGTCTTTCAATGAGACAGTCACCACCACAGGGGATTAATGACATAAACAGCTACCAATTATTCAATTATTGTACAACCCTACAAACCTTCTGATGTTTTCAGTAGCCTATGGCTGTGGGTGTGTTAACCTGAAATTATCGTTCTAGCAGAATCACACTTGATAATGTCAAAAGCCTAACTCTTCGCTCATTAAATGCAGAAAATGAGGTTGTTTTTTTTGTTTTTTTTTAAAATAACTCACTCTCTCTCTCTCTCTCTCTCTCTTTTCTCTCTCTCTGGAACTCGCGAAAACAAGTTTCAGCAGTGGGGAGGTTGCACTGCACCTTCTAAGGCAGTAAGGCAAAGGGGTACTGGGGTGTGGTATCCATGCGTCTCAGAGGTGGGATGAAGGCTGGGGGTCACAAGATTGTTTGGGAAATTATAATTTTATTCTTTTTAGCTCACCAAAGGGAGCTTAACTTATCACTTGCCGTCCGTCGTCGTCCATCGTGAACTTTACCTTATCGACTACTCCTCCCAAACTACTGGATTAAATTGAACCAAATTTGGTGTGCATGTTCCCCATCATATGTCAATTCAAACTTATACAAATAAACTTGCCGCACTCACAGGAGGCACCACAAGGGGCATAACTCTGATAGCACCCATGAATTTCTTTCCAAAATTAAAAAAAATCTTCTTCTTCAGATCCACCAGGCAGAATTCTTTCCTATTTGGTATACATCATCTCTAGGGGGGGTCAGATTCAAGTTTGTTCAAATCGGCCCCCCTGGATTCATATTTGGGCTCACTATAGAAGCCCGAATTTGAACTTAGTGCATTTCAGGCAAATTTCTTAAAAAATCTTCTTCTTCATATCCAGCTAGCAGAATCTTTTGATATTTTGTATGCAACATTGTGGAGTGGATCTGATTCAAGTTTGTACAAATCGACCCCCTGGGTTCATATTTGGGCTCAGTATAGGAGCCCGAATTCGAACTTAGTGCATTTCAGGCAAATTTCTTTAAAAATCTTCTTCTCAAGATCCAGCAGGCAGAATCTTTTGATATTTGGTATGCAACATTGTGGGGTGGATCTGATTCAAGTTTGTTCAAATTGGCCCCCTGGATTCACATTTGGGCTCAGTATAGAAGCCCGAATTCGAACTTAGTGGATTTCAGGCAAATTTCTTCAAAAATCTTCTCCAGATCCAGCAGGAAGAATCTTTTGATATTTGGTATGCAACAATGTGGGGTGGATCTGATTCAAGTTTGTTCAAATCGGCCCCCTGGATTCATATTTGGGCTCACTATAGAAGCCCGGATTTGAACTTAGTTCATTTCAGGCAAATTTCTTAAAAAATCATCTTCTTCAGATTCAGCAGGCAGAATCTTTTGATATTTGGTATGCAACATTGTGGGGTGGATCTGATTCAAGTTTGTTCAAATCGGCCCCCTGGATTCATATTTAGGCTCACTATAGAAGCTCGAATTCGAACTTAGTGCATTTCAGGCAAATTTCTTTAAAAATCTTCTTCTTCAGATCCAGCAGGCAGAATCTTTTGATATTTGGTATGCAACATTGTGGGGTTGATCTGATTCAAGTTTGTTCAAATCGGCCCCCTGGGTTCATATTTGGGGTCAGTATAGGAGCCCAAATTTGAACTTAGTGCATTTCAGGCAAATGTCTTTAAAAATCTTCTTCTCAAGATCCAGCAGGTAGAATCTTTTGATATTGGGTATGTAGCATGCTTAGGGGTGTGGGATTCGAGTTTGTGCAAGCCAAGTCCCTGGGTTCATATTTGGGCTCACTGTGGTAGCCCGAATTATAACTTAGTTCAAAATGAGGAATTTTCTTTAAAAATCTTCTGCTTCATATCCAGCAGTTGGAATGTTTTGATATTTGGTATGCAGCATCCTTAAGGGGGTAAATTAAAGTTTTTTCAAGCCATGTCCCTAAGTCCATATTTGGGCTCACTGTGGGAGCCCGAATGATAACTTAGTTCAAAATGAGGAATTTTCTTTAAAATCCTCTTCTTCAGATCTAGCAGTCGGAATGTTTTGATATTTGGTATCCTTGGGGGGGTGGGGGGGGGGGGGGGAGGAGGTGGGGGGGGGGGAGATTCAAGTTTGTTCAAGCCATGTCCCTAGGTTCATATTTGGGCTCACTTTGGGAGCCCGAATGATAACTTAGTTCAAAATGAGGAATTTTCTTTAAAAATCCTCTTCTTCAGATCTAGCAGTCGGAATGTTTTGATATTTGGTATCATGGGGGGGGGGGGGTGCGGGATGGGAGGAGGGGGGGGGGGGAGATTCAAGTTTGTTCAAGCCATGTCCCTAGGTCCATATTTTTGGGAGCCCGAATGATAACTTAGTTCAAAATGAGGAATTTTCTTTAAAAATCTTCTTCATCAGATCTAGCAGTCAGAATGTTTTGATATGTGGTGTGTAGCATCCTTAGGGGGGTGAGATTCAAGTTTGTTAAAGCCAAGTCCCTGGGTCCATATTTGGGCTCCCTGTGGGATAACTTAGTCAATATGAGGAATTTTTCTTTGAAAATCTTCTTCTTCAGATTTAGCAGTCGGAATGTTTTGATATTTAGCATGCAGCATCCTTGGGGGTGAGATTCAAGTTTGTTCAAGCCAAGTCCCTGGGTTCGTATTTGGGCTCACTGTGGGAGACCGAATGATAACTTAGATCAAAATGAGGAATTTCTTTAAAAATGTTCTTCAGATCCAGCAGATGAATGCTTTTGATATTTGGTATGCAGCATCCTTGGGGGGGGGGTGAACCACTTTGGCCGGTGAGCAATTAAGGCTCCTTGGGGCCTGTTGTTTTTATTGGGGGGGGGGGGGGGGGTGGGGGGGGGGGGTGGGGAGTGAGGGAGGTTAACCCCCTCATGTGATTTCTAACCCACCAGTTTGGGGGGAGGCATATTACATCAGAAACTTACATTTCTGAGTAAAAGTTAAGGCACCTCTGGCAGTCTTTCAATTACTGTTGGTGTTTCTGCTAACCTCTTAAACTTAAAAATTGCTGGGTGGAAATTCCCCAACAAAGTGATTTAGTGATAATCTACTTCTCCCATAATATGAACTTCAGCAGGTGAATTGCAGTAATACCAATCAGCACAGCCCAATGATACGAATGTTCATCACGTTAGCACAACAATTGTCTGGGTTGAACTTAATATAGAAGATTTGACCTCCATTTAAAAGCATGTAATGAGCAGCGACCTTGTTATGAAAGGTATACATGTACTGATACGTGGATCTTATAGGCTGTGTTTTGACTTTAAGTTTAAATTTTTGATACATGTATGTAACAATATTACCGCAAATAAATAGTATTCTTAAAACCCATTCTGCAGCGTTTTCTGTTTGAACATGTAATTTAATTCCAGTGAATGAAAGCAAACAGGATATCAATATACCAGAAACTGAGATCCATATAGTGAGGGAATCCGAAAACCTGGGCTATGAAATTTAAGCCTTCCTTTGTTGATTATTTAAGTGATGGCCGGTAGGGTGAGGATGGGGGTGTCATAGACCAGGGCTCACACCTTTATTCATTTGTAAATGAATCTCACATAATAGTGTGTACAGATAGGGGAATAGCATTCTGATGCGATCAATTAGCTGAAATACTTCTGCTTCTAAGATCTGTGTTGAAAACTCAGTTCTTATGGTTTCTTAATTTAATGACTGAAATGGGTTGGAAGATAATGAGTTTGTCTTTTTCACAGTTCATCTGGATAAATAATTAAATGTGGTGGTCAGAAAATGTTTTGTTTTTAATCACTTAGTATGCTCGAATTTCACAAATTCCCCATTGTTGGCCAACAGACCAATTGAGTTGAACAGACTCGACTGATGAAAATTATGATATCTGTTTTACCGTTTACTGTTTTGTGCATTTTTTTATCGGATTTGACGAATAATGGACGGAAAAGAACAAATCGACCATGGAACCTCAATGATTTTCATCAAATTTTTCAAATTTAGTGAGAGTTCTTCAATGCGATGAGTATATTTGATTATGATATTTTCTCTGACTGAAGAGAAAAACTTGTTAATCAGTGTCAGTGAACTGTGAGATCAAAGTAACACTGCCAAGTTGCCGAATCGCACCTCACACATGGGAAAATATTCACTTGATTTAAAAACAATTTTATTTCATTTAACAAAGCACCTTTGGGTAGTTTTTTTTTAATTGCTCTTTCATCCAAACTGCATCTAATTTATGTGTTACCCCCAATTATTGGCAACAATAATTACTATTTACAGACAATTATAGGCTATTTATAGTGGAATAACCAACTTCGATTAGGCACTGCAAAAAACATACAGCTAATTATAGAGAACGAAACCATCTCTATTGCATTACATGGTTGGGTTTTCTGACCCCACCTTACAATGTAATTAGTGGGGTCCCAATTATCATTTCATACAGGCGATGTTCACGTAATGAGAAAAAAGTAGAATCTTCTCTACGGTAAACTTTTCCCATAATGCAGCTAGGAATTTGATAAACTCTTTCGTTTGACAGAGCTCAATGAACTTTATAAAACAATAGATAACTGGTAAAAAGTTGTAGTCCTACAAGTGCAAAATAATTTTTTAGAAGTGATATGTATTAAATTACGCCTACCAGTGTGCTGGGGATTGATTTTTTTTTTACTCCAAGAAATCATTGAAGTCATTCAACTGCAGTTTTTAACATGTCAGAGATTTCATCAGAATTATTACTCTTCAGAGTCTTGAAAGTAGTAGTAAAATCTGACTTAAAAATCCTTCCTGTTTGGGCCTGGTGGTTGTAGCGTTTTCAGTACCAAGGTCCATTTGGTCTCATTGCGATGGCTCTAATCAGCTGATTTTTTTTTCTTTATTATTATTAGGGTTTAACGACACATTAACAACCAGGGTCATATCATGTCGGTGACAGTTTTACAGGTGGTGGAAGCCGGAGTAGCCGGACAGAACAACCGAGCAACGACGAGCAGCTGTCAGCTCTCCAACATCGTAACTCTGCACCGCAGAATCAGTTGAATATATATCTTGAAAGAAGAAGCTTTGGTCATTATAGATGTATTAAGTAAAACATGTATTGGCTGAACAAAACTTGGCATGTTAAAAAATAATCCAAATAAAATAAAATGTATAAGGCAAAATTTCTCTGAGAAGAGAGGTACCTGAAAGATGAGCTCATTTTTTTCACGGGACGAGTGCTAAATTATTTTTCAAATGTAATTTGTAATGTGGGTAATGTTTTTTAAAAATACCATTCTCCCAGCAAGGGTAGCCTTGGTTTAGCAAGATTTTGTACACAAATAATAGTTTTGTTACAATTTATAGGAGATTGCCTGTTGGCACTCTCCAATAGATTGTAATAAAATGTTATAAAAACAATTTTATTTTACTACTTTGCAAGCATCAAGCGTATACATACAGTGTAAAGCCACTAAAGTGGCTTTTCCACTTTTCAGTAGAGGCACTTCAGACAGTCTAACATGGACAGAAATGCCTGCAAAAGTTTATTTGAACATTGAAATGCAAATTTATGAAACTTGACCCTTAAAGGTCTAGAGGTTTTCATACTTTTTTCCCTTACTTTTACAGCCTACATCCCAAACACATCATCTCATCCACATGAAGCATGCTTCCCACAAATGTACAAAAAACACTTATTATCCACTTACAATATCTGGATATAAAACAAGAAAATTTGTCACTTTGTTTATCAATAAATGTTGACATGGTAAGGAGACTGTCAGAGGCACTAAGATGGCAAATCATTGGCATGCATGCAACAGGCATGTCATTCAAAACTATTGAAAGACGACTTTGCTATAGTCAATCTGTCATCAGCAGACTTGTCCGAAAACTTCAACAAACCAATGATGTTAAGGACTGACTAAGGCCTGGACAACCTCAAAAGACCTCTCCTCAGGAAGATCGAAGTCTGGCATGCCTCGTTGGGCATGAACTCTTTGCTTCAAGTGGGGTTTTGAAATTCTTTGATTCCCCAATAGGCATTTCTGCAACAGAATTGTCCAAAACAATATCAAAGCACTGGGTATGAGGTCCAGAAGGGTCATAAAGCATCCAGCTCTGTTCGATCAGCATCCACGATGATGTTTGCAGTGGTGTATGGCATGACCACATTGGAATTTCAAAACGTGGAGGAGAGTCCATTGGTCAGACGAGAGTAGGTTCCTGCTTGATGTCACAGATGGTTGCATGAGAGAGTGTGGAGGCATAGAAATACTGCTTACGTGCCCAGGAACATCAGACCAATTGATCCTTATGTTGGAGGATCAGTAATGATCTGGGGTTCCTTTCTCATGATTGTAAACTTGATAAGGTGACTGTATGTGGGAATCTCAATGATTATCATTACATCCGGGACATTCTCAATCCGGTTGTCATACCTCATTTTGACAACCACCTGTTGGCTACTCACCCTGTATTCATGGACAACAATGCAAGGCCACATTGTTCCCATGATGTGAGGGCATTCTTTCAGGACGATGCTATTACAACACTACCTTGGCCTGGAATGAGCCCCAATTTGAATCCTTTAGAACACATCTGGGACTTTCTTGGATGTTGTGTGCAAGCAAGGAATCCACCGGTACAGACTTTTGCCGATTTGGAAGCTGCATTGCATGAGGAGTGGCAGTAGTTGCCTCTATACTGTATCAGAAGGCTCACTAGTAGCATTAGGAGGAGGGTTTAGGCTGGCACATGGTAGATACACTCGCTTTTGACATCAGACACTGCTATCAGGAGATCACAAGTAACAGTTTTTGTCAGTAACTGCCGGCATTGTTTCATCATGGACCGTTCCAGCACCATACTTGTGGAGAGAACATTTTTCCATTAAAAACATTAGTGACAGATATGTGTAATCAGTGCCATTAAATTTTTTTCATCATTGTGTTGTCTTTTATTTGTCAATAGACCATTCTTTCCGCAAACAAACACTTGTCCATCTGAAAGATAGCATGAACATAATGACAGTTTCTATTAACACCTCTGCGAAAAAACAGGGTGCTTAAAAAACTGGGTGTGTATCGTTGTATCCAGACTAGTCTTGTCTGCCTGTATTGTCAGCCAAGACTTACCTAGAATAGCTGCCAAGGTACTTAGAATGTAACTTGTAAGCTTACCCAGAGACAGAATGTTGAGGCACCTTTTTTGTTAAATTAGAAAGTGACCAAAGTCAGAATTCTGCCATTAGGAGTAAAACATTCACATGATAATTTGTTTCTTTTTTTAAGTTTCTGGTGATGCTGAGAACTCAGGAAAGATTCCCAAACAGAATTGACGATCTTCTAAAGCAAGTTGAAGCTAAAGCCACCCTTGAAAAGGTTAGATGATTTATTTATTTATTTATTTATTTATTTATTTATTTATTTATTTATTGGAGTTTAATGACACTTTCGACAGCCAGGGTCACCTCGTGTCGGACAGTTTTACAGGTGGAGGAAGCTGGAGTACTTGGAGAGAACCACCAAGCAATGGCTCCATACAAGCAGGGTTAGTATTGGTTGAAGACAAGTGCACGATCGACATGCAGTACACCTTAGTACACAATGCAACCATGCCCCCACATGGGCAAGGACAAATCACGATTGCCGCAGGTGGGATTCGAACTGAGGACCTCTCAGCTTGCAGTCTGCACTTATACCTACTGAGCCACTGCGACCAAACAGGTTAGATGTAGAAACAAATTGTCTTTTGACTTATTAGAAAAAATAAAGACTATCTTACTAGAAAGAAAAGAATTATGTATATCTTAACCCTCAAGTCCTCACATTAAGTTTACATTAATAACTACTGTATGCACAAGTACACAGCTGTAGATGACTTAACAGTGTTTCAACATCATTGTTGGCTGCCTGCATAGGCAGCCAACAATGATGTAAAAACACTTTCCAGATAAATGCATCCTACATGTAGAATTATTATGACCCCCGACTTGAAAAGTTGAAGGGGTATCTAGTGGAGTCATCCGTTCGTCCGTCGGTCTGTACCAACATTTTCCCTTGTATCTCAGCCACTGCTACTCCGATTTGAATGATATTTGGTGTTGTGATAGAGCATCATGGGGGAACAATACCTGTGTAGCATGAGTTTCTTCTACACATTTTTGCCCGAGTTATGGCCCTTTTTCACTCCTTCGACTTAGTAATTTTTTGGTGGGTCGGGGCATTGGCAGATGCTTTGCGTTGCCCCTCTTGTTAAGGAAAAATACAACATTTTCAAATGAAATATAAGAGAGGCTGTTTGTATAGCAGTATGGGGGCCTTAATGGTGGTTACTCTTGTTTACGTTTTGTTGGAAGTTAATGGTGAGTACTGGTTGCTTGAAAAACTTAAAATTGGTGGTGGGTAATTAGATTGCAAAAAAGAAAACTTAGGCAACTGCTGGAAGATATCAGTAATAATATTTGTGCTCAGATTTTTTTTAAATTGGGGTGGCAGCATTGTGTTGAAATATCTTGAATAGCCATTCAGATTGGATTGAATTTATTTGAAGTGTGGGCCACAAGCTATGATTTGGAAAAAAAACTTATGGAAATATATTTCAAATTTGTGTTTTTAGCTCACCTACATCTGTAAGATGTGGTGAGCTATTGTGATAACCTCGGGCGTCGGCGTCCGGCGTGTCCAATATTGTAAGATTTAATGTTAAGGTGAATTTCTCAAACATCAGTGGGCTCAGGCCTTTGATATTGCATATGTAGGTTGTAGGGGACTATTAGAACAGTATTTAACCCTGAAACTACGACTTTTTTCCAAATTTCAGCTAAAATTTTCTGCCAAAAGTTGTAAGAATTTGCGTTTAGGTGTTGTAAGAATTTGTGTTAAAGTCAGCTTTTGTGCAGATTGTGCTGCTTTAACTTCTCATTACTGTTGATTTTCATATTTCAATAACAACTGTAGGTATTAACCCTACTGTATGCAGAAATTTAACGGAAATTTTCTTTTTTTTCAGTAAAAATTTTCATGTTTTTCTCGGACTTAGTAAATTTTAAGTTGTAAAACTTTGTAAACTTTGTGTTTAGGTGAGTTGTGTTTCTGTGTGTCTTTCCAGGCGATTAATATTCTACACTTGGGTTACTGAACTCCATTGCAGTAATATTTAACCCTCATTACATGCATATTTGAGGAATTTGAGGTTGATTTTCTGCCAAAACTTGTTGTAAGAATTAGCGTTTAGGTGTTGTAAGAATTTGTGTTAAAGTCAGTTTTTGTGCAGATTGTGGTGCTTTAACTTCTTATTACTGTTGATTTTCATATTTCAATAACAACTGTAGGTATTAACCTGACTGTATGCAGAAATTTAACGGAAATTTTCTTTTTTTTCAGTAAAAATTTTCATGTTTTTCTCGGACTTAGTAAATTTTAAGTTCTAAAAGTTTGTGTTAAGGTGAGGTGTTAAGTTCTCAAAGATCAGTGGGCTCAGGCCTTTGATATTGCATATGTAGGTTGTAGGGGACTATCAGAACAGTATTTAACGTTTTTGCCTGACTTACTCAATTTTAAGTTCTAAAAGTTTGTGTTAAGGTGAGGTGTTAAGGTGAGTTCTGTTTCTATGTGTCTTTCCAGGCAATTGATATTGTACGCATGGGTTACTGAACTACATTGCGGTAACGTTGCTCCCTTATTACATGCATATTTGAGGAAGTTAATGGGGATTTTGGGGACTTATATTTTTATACTGTACCAATGACCCAGACTTAGCTGGTGCTAACTCCAACAAAACCAGGGCCAAACACAAATTTTGCCCCCCAATCCCCAAAATTTGCATCCAAAACAAAAAGAAATCATGTCCTAAAGGACCTCCATACTACGCCTCTACTGCGCATGCGCAGTGACGCAGTCGTCCCGAAATTGGCGCCAATTATCATTCTCTGTTTGGCCCTTCATCAGTCAACATCTCACTGATCTTTGTGCTTGTAAATCTCAGTTTAAAGGATGCCAGACATGTAATTTTTGGAAAAATGTGATTCTAAGGAGGATAGAAGGAGGAGAGGAAAAAGAAGTGGCAAAAAATTATCAGGGCTGTACTTAAAATTTTTTGATGAAATTATGTTAAGTTGCCTATTTTCGAGGCATGGGCCTCTTGTTGTCATTCTTGCTAATTGTTGCACTGCTTATTCAGTGTTTCCTCTCCCTTAGCCTTCTAAAGTCCCCCCTGGCAATTCTCCCATGCTTTTGGCATATTTTTGAGAAATTTCATTTCTAAAATTTCCTGGGAGAGTTGCTTGGTTACAGAATGTTTTCTGTTATTTTCCCCATAGTTACGTTTTCACCCATGGGTGTATAACGTTTGTGTTCTGCATCTTCCATCTGATGTTCTACAGATTCTCCCCTGGGAGTCTCTGTTTTGCATCAGATAGAGTGTAATTGATGACTGATTCCGGGCCAGTTTTTTCAGTGCCTGGAGTCATGTTTTCTAGTGTGTTTACACTGTTTGTTTTCATTGGCAACAGCCTTTTTTGAGGGGGGCTGTTTGCCTTTGTGGTAGTTTATCTCATTATAAGATACATTTATATTATCCGAAAGTGTCTCATTAATTATTTTATATAAATTTAAAATTTTTGACCACACTTTGCCATCGGATCCATCGGGGCTCAACGTTACTTTTCAGCAACTTGGGCTTCTCTGAAAAAATATTTTTTCAAAATTATTTTGTTTTGCAATTGTTTTTTCATTTATTAATGGATCATGTTATTATGTATCTTTGTGTCAGGGGTTTTTGCGAGTAACTAGGACTTATTGTTGTTCTTTCACAATGAAGGGACATTGTTCAAATTGTAATAGGAAGAAATCTTCCTCTGACTTTCATGATCATTGTATTAATTGTAGTCAGTGTTCTCGCATTAATCCCTGTCCTATATGTGAACATTGGGATGAGAAACATTGGAAACGTGTGTCACGATATGTTGTTTCTGGAGAAAGAGCGATGCCGGCTCTTTCTCCACAAGGTCACTCTACTCTCTCAGTTTCTATTTCAGAGGAACCAGAACAGGGTGATGTTTCCATGTTATCTTCTTCAAGTGTGCGTCCGTCGTCACAAATGAATTCAGAGCTAGCGGCAAAAGTGCTCATGGAGATTAGACAAATGTCGTCCGCTAGCTCGCCCGGTGTAGCGTCCATTCACCGAATGGTTCGGCAGCCGGGTTCGTCCGATGCGGTCCAAGAGGAAATTTTGGGTGATGCAAGCACTATAAACATAATAGATGCACACCCAGTGACGGCGGATAGTAAGCGAGAACGGAGGAAGCCTTTTAGTCCGGTTCCTAGCTCGTCCAGGTCCAGCCGGGCCGCGAGCGAGAGAGGTCCCTCTCTCGTACAACAACATCTGGGACCAGATGTTGTGGTACAAAATGTGTCTTTAGCGGAGCATACGTCCGTCGCTCGGGACGCTCCGTTGTATAAGCAGTCCGCAGAGACTGTTAAGGCTTCCTCTTCTCGTCAGCGCACACGACCGCACCTTGGCTGCGTGACCGCCGATATTTTACCAGCTTCGCCGATGAAGGATTCTTCGGCGACCAGGTCACACCATCCGGCAGCCAGGGATTCGAGACCGATGGACTCCGGACGTTCGCATAGGAAAAGTATGCGGGAGCCATCTGATGCGGAGCTGCCCTCGGCGAAGCAGCGAAAGACTGCGCCTCCGCAGGTCTCGACGTCGGACATTCTTGTGCAGATAGCACAGCTTATCGCAGCATCCCAGCAGCCGACAGAAACGGTGTCGGATCGAGAATTATCCGACGGCGCTGGGTCAGTACGCTCCGCCGAAGCATCGGGGGCGGACGACCGGGAACATCGGGAGGTCCGACCGGATGGTGAAAGGGATACGGATGACTTGGAGCTATCCCTTTCGGAACAACATAAAGCTGCCGTGGACTTCATCCGGCACTTTCTCCCTCAAGTTGTTCCGTCGGGCCAGACTGCTGCGCTTCCGGACAAGAGAATTATAGCGTCATTGGACTCTGAATTTTTTGAGCGGTTCAGGGACATCGCTCCCGAGTTTCCGTCGCAGTCCAATAATGTTGCAAGAACATTTGAATTATTGAACGACGCTATATTTAAACTTGCTTCCAGGACGGGGAAAGCAGGTTTCTTGTCCGCTAATACTCTCAACCTGCCTTTCATTAATGCAAGGAATAAATTCGATACGGCAGGACAGGGTATACCGAGAGTTCCTCTGCGTATGGACGACGAGGCGGAAGACTTAGAGCTATCATTACCGTCGTCAGCTTCTATTCGAACCGCGGTGTTGGAAACAGCTATTGCGTCTAACAGAGCCAATTTAGATGCCTTATCTTACGCAGATCACCTTACTAAGGCGTTATCACTGTGCCTTCAAGGGGAAGAGTTTCAGGATATACAATCCTCTTTAAGACTTCTTTCAAGGGCAGTAGCTTATTCCATGTGTAACTCCGCCCTTTCAGTGGCAAATCTGGAGTTGGTTAGATGTGACGCAGCCCTAGCTACATCCACACTAGTGGATTCTAAGGTGAAGAACTCTCTTAGAGTCGCTTCGGTCTCAGGAGAACTTCTTTTTGACGGCAAGCTTTCCGCTATTTATGATAAAATTAAAAAGAAAGCTAATGATTCTCTGTTGTTCAGATCGGCTCCTAAAAAGTCGGATACAGCAGACACGAATAAGACAGGCACTTCTGGGTCTAATGCACCCAAGAGAGGTTCCTATAGAGGTTCCGGTGCGTCCTCTTGGTCTTATTCGAGAGACTGTCAGGATAGCGACTCTCGTTCGGGACGTCCTTCAGGCCGGGACAATCGGACGGACGCCCCGAGGTCGACGAGGCGAGGTGCGGGTCGTGGAAGACGTGGTTTCTCCTACCGCAGGCCTCGCAGGTCCAGGAGGTGATGGCTTAAACCTCTATCGCGTTCCGGTTGGCGGAAGGTTGTCGAGTTTTTCACAAGAGTGGGCGTCGATTACGGACGACCCTTGGGTGAGAGGAGTGACTTCGGAAGGTCTAAAGATATCCTTCAAACGAAAGCCTCCATTAACTCGAAGTCCAAAGTGGACTCATCTTCCGTCAAATCCACAGAAAAGAGACGCTCTGTTATCAGAGGTGCAGTCTCTTTTAATGAAGAACGCGGTAGAGGTCGTAGAAAACCAGGAATCTCTGGGATTCTACAGCCATCTGTTTCTGGTTCCGAAACCAGACGGCTCGTTCCGTCCAGTCATAGATTTGAGCTGGATAAACAAGCTGATCGTCGCTCCGAAATTTTATATGGAGACGATTCGATCGGTCAGAGCGAGTATTCGGGTGAACGATTATGCAACGAGCATAGATCTCAAAGATGCGTACTTTCACGTCATGGTACATCCGACATTCCGAAAGTATCTACGCTTCGCAGTCCTAGGAGTGGTGTATCAATTCCGGGCGATGTGCTTCGGATTGAATCTAGCACCCTGGGCTTTCACTCGGGTAATGAACTCGGTAATGATCTACTTCCGAGCTCATTCGTCTGCGGTAACGTCGGCCTACCTGGACGACATTCTTCAGAGGTACGGCAACGAGTTAACGCTTCAGAACGATGTTCAGAATCTTCTTCTATTGCTCCGACGTCTCGGTTTTATAGTAAACGAGGAGAAGTCGGATCTGGTGCCGTCCAAGTCATTCACTCATCTGGGAATGAGCTTCGAGACGCACAACAATCTCGTTCGTCTGCCGTTAACCAGAGCGAAATTAGTCAGTTGTTACGCTCGCTATTGTCTGCACGCAGACAAAGTCACGGCGAGAGAATTTATGAGACTGATAGGTCTGTGCGGAGCCGCCGCGGATCTCATTCCGATGGGGCGGCTACGCACACGTCCTCTTCAAATTTTCCTGACTCAGAATTGGAGTGTGAAAATTCATTTGCTCGATGTAGACGTTCTCTTGTCAGATCAAGTGAACCAAGAGATTCAGACTTGGGCAAACATTCAGTGGTTAACTCAAGGAGTTCCGCTGCAGTTGCCAGATCCGAGTTTTACCGTTATGACGGATGCCAGTCAAACAGGTTGGGGTGCATCATTAATCCCAACGGATTCGAGATGCCAGGGTCTTTGGGATCCGCAATTCCTGTGCAAGCACATAAACATCAAGGAAATGATGTCAATTTGGCTTGCGTTACGTCACTGGATGGACATTATTCACGATGCTCATGTCCAAATCCTATCCGACAATACGACAGTAGTGGCGTATATACGGAATCAGGGAGGCACTCATTCAGTTCCGTTGTTCAATCTAACGGAAAGAATCCTTCTGTTTGCGTTAGAACATCACGTTCTTCTTTCGGTCCGTCACATACCGGGTCGTCTGAATGTGCTAGCAGACTCCCTTTCACGAAAGGGTCGCTTGTTGCCGTCGGAGTGGACTCTCAACAAACAAGTATTCAATCAGATTTGCTACCAATGGGAACGGCCAATGATAGACTTATTTGCGACACATCTCAACAATCAGTTGCAGACGTATGTGTCTCCGTGTCCGGATCCAAGAGCATTTGCAGTAGACGCTCTGTCGATCCCTTGGGACGGAATGATAGGATATGCGTATCCTCCAGCGCCGTTAATTCAACAAGTATTGCTAAAGATAAAACAATCTCAATGCAAGATTCTGTTGGTAGCATCTCTGTCGCCACAGAGACCGTGGATAAATCTACTCAGGTGTCTGTTGTGGGACCTACCGCGGAAGCTTCCTCCACGAGAGGATCTTCTTTCGCAGGGGAAATCGCGCCAACTCCATCACAACCCGCAAGGTCTCAACCTTCACGTTTTTCCGTTGTGCGGTCCTTCTTGCATGGCAAGCACTTTACAGGACGAGCAGTGGACGCGATTTCTAACTGTAGGAGGACCTCCTCTTCGCTAAACTATGCGGCTAAGTGGAAGGTTTTTCGTCGTTGGTGTAGGGATCATTCTGTAGATATATTTGATCCCTCTATACCAGACATTGCAAACTTTCTAGTATACTTGTTTGACGAAATCAAACTGCAGCCTGTTACTATAAAGGGTTATAGATCTATGTTATCTGATACCTATGCACATCATGATAGTTTACAAATTGGATCTAATGTCTCTTTATCGAAGTTGGTTAGAAACTTTTCGATAAATAGACCCAGAACTCTTAGATTAATTCCTAAGTGGAATTTAGCTTGGGTTCTCCTTAAATTGAAGGAAAAGCCATTTGAACCTCTTGGGACAGTAGATTTCAAATTCTTATCTTATAAGACAGCTTTTCTCTTAGCTTTCTCTTCTGCCAGAAGAGTCAGTGAGCTTCATGCACTATCGGTGGATGATTCTCATTATCGTAGTGTTGGGAACACTATCACCTTCACTACTAATGTGGGTTTTTTAGCTAAGAATCAGGCTCCTAATAAATATCCGGAACCTATTGTTATTAAGGCTCTTCCGTCTTCAGACGGGCGTAGGCCTTTACTCTGTCCTGTTAGAGCACTACGTATCTATAAACAGAGATCTCAGTTTATCAGAAAGGGACGGAAACGTTTCTTTCTGTCTTATATGTCTAATAGAAAGGACATTTCAGTCCATTCTATTGCTAGATGGATTCAGTTAACTATCCGTACTGCTTATGAAGATTTATCTTCTTCTCAGCAGTCTGTGCTTAAGATTTCTGCTCATGAAGTAAGAGCTCTTTCTACTTCCTGGGCTTATGCTAATAGTGTTGCTATTACAGATTTAATGAAGGCTGCTTATTGGTCTCAGCCATCCACATTTACGAATTTTTATCTCAGAAATATTGAGTCCATTTCTGGAGACCTGCATTGTTTAGGTCCGTTATCTGTTGCTCAGAATGTCGTCCACTAAACAGTTGCAACTATAGTTATGCAGGCTTTCTGTTCCGGCAGTGACTCCGTCCGGCTGCCCTCTTCGCTCTGGGCTATTTGACCCAGGGCAAGGGGAAGGGGGGGGGGAGGCGGGTGTTCCCTTAGGTCACCTGCTTTATAGTGAAAAGCAAGGGAATGCCTCCTCCAAGTCAGTATTTCTGAGTCGCTTCCGGGATGGTTTTAAAGTGTAATATTAATGTTTAAATTCATTCATGTCTTATTTTTAAAGTGTAGCTCGGTGTGAAGCATTTGTATATGTCAAGTGTCAAACGGGCTTTAATATACAATACTCAGACACTTTTAAATGATTATAAAGAGTCTCAATTCTCTGGACTACTTTATTTATTGGCTTGCTTTAAAAATAATTAGTATAAGGGTTATACTGGATGTTAATAGAGAACATGAATGTTATTGTGCTCAATTATTAAGGGTAGTGTATCTTTCTAATTTAATATTAAATAAGAAAGATACATGTAAAGCCTAATACTCCTTTTCTCCTTAAGGGGTTACCTCTTTACTATATAGTTGAGCTTATTGGATTTTCCTCTATGTCCTAGGCCCTCCAGCCTGTTTACTATTCAGCTAAGTCTGGGTCATTGGTACAGTATAAAAATGTTAAAAAATTTATAGTAATTTATATATTTTTTATACTTACCAATGACCCAGACGGGGATGGCCCTCCCTGGAGTTGGGAACTCTTGCCTCCCCGCTGAGTACATAGCGCTGACCAGGCACTGCCAGTAAGAATGATAATTGGCGCCAATTTCGGGACGACTGCGTCACTGCGCATGCGCAGTAGAGGCGTAGTATGGAGGTCCTTTAGGACATGATTTCTTTTTGTTTTGGATGCAAATTTTAGGGATTGGGGGGCAAAATTTGTGTTTGGCCCTGGTTTTGTTGGAGTTAGCACCAGCTAAGTCTGGGTCATTGGTAAGTATAAAAAATATATAAATTACTATAAATTTTTTAACATTCACTTTCTTTAAAAAAAAAATATTTTTATACTGTACCAATGACCCAGACTTAGCTGGTGCTAACTCTAACAAAACCAGGGCCAAACACAAATTAGCGGAGCATACGTCCGTCGCTCGGGACACTCCGTTGTATAAGCAGTCCGCAGAGACTGTTAAGGCTTCCTCTTCTCGTCAGCGCACACGACCGCACCTTGGCTGCGTGACCGCCGATATATTACCAGCTTCACCGATCAAGGATTCTTCGGCGACCAGGTCACACCATCCGGCAGCCAGGGATTCGAGACCGATGGATTCCGGACGTTCGCATAGGAAAAGTATGCGGGAGACATCTGATGCGGAGCTGCCCTCGGCGAAGCAGCGAGAGACTGCGCCTCCGCAGGTCTCGACGCCGGACATTCTTGTGCAGATAGCACAGCTTATCGCAGCATCCCAGCAGCCGACAGAAACAGTGTCGGATCGAGAATTATCCGACGGCGCTGGGTCGGTACGCTCCGCCGAAGCATCGGGGGCGGACGACCGGGAACATCATGAGGTCCGACCGGATGGTGAAAGGGATACGGATGACTTGGAGCTATCCCTTTCGGAACAACATAAAGCTGCCGTGGACTTCATCCGGCACTTTCTCCCTGAAGATGTTCCGTCGGGTCAGACTGCTGCGCTTCCCGACAAGAGAATTATAGCGTCATTGGACTCTGAATTTTTTGAGCGGTTCAGGGACATCGCTCCCGAGTTTCCGTCGCAGTCCAATAATGTTGCAAGAACATTTGAATTATTGAACGACGCTATATTTAAACTTGCTTCCAGGACGGGGAAAGCAGGTTTCTTGTCCGCTAATACTCTCAACCTGCCTTTCATTAATGCAAGGAATAAATTCGATACGGCAGGACAGGGTATACCGAGAGTTCCTCTGCGTATGGACGACGAGGCGGAAGACTTAGAGCTATCATTACCGTCGTCAGCTTCTATTCGAACCGCGATGTTGGAAACAGCTATTGCGTCTAACAGAGCCAATTTAGATGCCTTATCTTACGCAGATCACCTTACTAAGGCGTTATCACTGCGCCTTCAGGGGAAAGAGTTTCAGGATATACAATCCTCTTTAAGACTTCTTTCAAGGGCAGTAGCTTATTCCACGTGTAACTCCGCCCTTTCAGTGGCAAATCTGGAGTTGGTTAGACGTGACGCAGCCCTAGCTACATCCACACTAGTGGATTCTAAGGTGAAGAACTCAGTCTTAGAGTCGCTTCGGTCTCAGGAGAACTTCTCTTTGACGGCAAGCTTTCCGCTATTTATGATAAAATTACAAAGAAAGCTAAGGATTCTCTGTTGTTCAAATCTGCTCCTAAGAAGTCGGATACAGCAGACACGAATAAGACAGGCACTTCTGGGTCTAATGCGCCCAAGAGAGGTTCCTATAGAGGTTCCGGTGCGTCCTCTTGGTCTTATTCGAGAGACCGTCAGGATAGCGACTCTCGTTCGGGACGTCCTTCAGGCCGGGACAATCGGTCGGACGCCCTGAGGTCGACAGGGCGAGGTGCGGGTCGTGGAAGACGTGGTTTCTCCTACCGCAGGCCTCGCAGGTCCAGGAGGTGATGGCTTAAACCTCTATCGCGTTCCGGTTGGCGGAAGGTTGTCAAGCTTTTCACAAGAATGGGCGTCGATCGGACGACCCTTGGGTGAGAGGAGTGACTTCGGAAGGTCTAAAGATATCCTTCAAATGAAAGCCTCCATTAACTCGAAGTCCAAAGTGGACTCATCTTCCGTCAAATCCGCAGAAAAGAGACGCTCTGTTATCAGAGGTGCAGTCTCTTTTAATGAAGAACGCGGTAGAGGTCGTAGAAAACCAGGAATCTCCGGGATTCTACAGCCATCTGTTTCTGGTTCCGAAACCAGACGGCTCGTTCCGTCCAGTCATAGATTTGAGCTGGATAAACAAGCTGATCGTCGCTCCAAAGTTTTATATGGAGACGATTCGATCGGTCAGAGCGAGTATTCGGGTGAACGATTATGCAACGAGCATAGATCTCAAAGATGCGTACTTTCACGTCATGGTACATCCGACATTCCGAAAGTATCTACGCTTCGCAGTCCTAGGAGTGGTGTATCAATTCCGGGCGATGTGTTTCGGATTGAATCTAGCACCCTGGGCTTTCACTCAGGTAATGAACTCGGTAATGATCTACTTCCGAGCTCATTCGTCTGCGGTAACGTCGGCCTACCTGGACGACATTCTTCAGAGGTACGGCAACGAGTTAACGCTTCAGAACGATGTTCAGAATCTTCTTCTATTGCTCCGACGTCTCGGTTTTATAGTAAACGAGGAGAAGTCGGATCTGGTGCCGTCCAAGTCATTCACTCATCTGGGAATGAGCTTCGAGACGCACAACAATCTTGTTCGTCTGCCGTTAACCAGAGCGAAATTAGTCAGTTGTTACGCTCGCTATTGTCTGCACGCAGACAAAGTCACGGCGAGAGAATTTATGAGACTGATAGGTCTGTGCGGAGCCGCCGCGGATCTCATTCCGATGGGGCGGTTACGCACACGTCCTCTTCAAATTTTCCTGACTCAGAATTGGAGTGTGAAAATTCATTCGCTCGATGTAGACGTTCTCTTGTCAGATCAAGTGAAACAAGAGATTCAGACTTGGGCAAACATTCAGTGGTTAACTCAAGGAGTTCCGCTGCAGTTGCCGGATCCGAGTTTTACCGTTATGACGGATGCCAGTCAAACAGGTTGGGGTGCATCATTAATCCCAACGGATTCGAGATGCCAGGGTCTTTGGGATCCGCAATTCCTGTGCAAGCACATAAACATCAAGGAAATGATGTCAATTTGGCTTGCGTTACGTCACTGGATGGACATTATTCACGATGCTCATGTCCAAATCCTATCCGACAATACGACAGTAGTGGCGTATATACGGAATCAGGGAGGCACTCATTCAGTTCCGTTGTTCAATCTAACGGAAAGAATCCTTCTGTTTGCGTTAGAACATCACGTTCTTCTTTCGGTCCGTCACATACCGGGTCGTCTGAATGTGCTAGCAGACTCCCTTTCACGAAAGGGTCGCTTGTTGCCGTCGGAGTGGACTCTCAACAAACAAGTATTCAATCAGATTTGCTACCAATGGGAACGGCCAATGATAGACTTATTTGCGACACATCTCAACAATCAGTTGCAGACGTATGTGTCTCCGTGTCCGGATCCAAGAGCATTTGCAGTAGACGCTCTGTCGATCCCTTGGGACGGAATGATAGGATATGCGTATCCTCCAGCGCCGTTAATTCAACAAGTATTGCTAAAGATAAAACAATCTCAATGCAAGATTCTGTTGGTAGCATCTCTGTCGCCACAGAGACCGTGGATAAATCTACTCAGGTGTCTGTTGTGGGACCTACCGCGGAAGCTTCCTCCACGGTAGGATCTTCTTTCGCAGGGGAAATCGCGCCAACTCCATCACAACCCGCAAGGTCTCAACCTTCACGTTTTTCCGTTGTGTCGGTCCTTCTTGCATGGCAAGCACTTTACAGGACGAGCAGTGGACGCGATTTCTAACTGTAGGAGGACCTCCTCTTCGCTAAACTATGCGGCTAAGTGGAAGGTTTTTCGTCGTTGGTGTAGGGATCATTCTGTAGATATATTTGATCCCTCTATACCAGACATTGCAAACTTTCTAGTATACTTGTTTGACGAAATCAAACTGCAGCCTGTTACTATAAAGGGTTATAGATCTATGTTATCTGATACCTATGCACATCATGATAGTTTACAAATTGGATCTAATGTCTCTTTATCGAAGTTGGTTAGAAACTTTTCGATAAATAGACCCAGAACTCTTAGATTAATTCCTAAGTGGAATTTAGCTTGGGTTCTCCTTAAATTGAAGGAAAAGCCATTTGAACCTCTTGGGACAGTAGATTTCAAATTCTTATCTTATAAGACAGCTTTTCTCTTAGCTTTCTCTTCTGCTAGAAGAGTCAGTGAGCTTCATGCACTATCGGTGGATGATTCTCATTATCGTAGTGTTGGGAACACTATCACCTTCACTACTAATGTGGGTTTTTTAGCTAAGAATCAGGCTCCTAATAAATATCCGGAACCTATTGTTATTAAGGCTCTTCCGTCTTCAGACGGGCGTAGGCCTTTACTCTGTCCTTTTAGAGCATTACGTATCTATAAACAGAGATCTCAGTTTATCAGAAAGGGACGGAAACGTTTCTTTCTGTCTTTGATGCCTAATAGAAAGGATATTTCAGTCCATTCTATTGCTAGATGGATTCAGTTAACTATCCGTACTGCTTATGAAGATTTATCTTCTTCTCAGCATTCTGTGCTTAAGATTTCTGCTCATGAAGTAAGAGCTCTTTCTACTTCCTGGGCTTATGCTAATAGTGTTGCTATTACAGATTTAATGAAGGCTGCTTATTGGTCTCAGCCATCCACATTTACGAATTTTTATCTCAGAAATATTGAGTCCATTTCTGGAGACCTGCATTGTTTAGGTCCGTTATCTGTTGCTCAGAATGTCGTCCACTAAACAGTTGCAACTATAGTTATGCAGGCTTTCTCCTTTCCGGCAATGACTCCGTCCGGCTGCCCTCTTCGCTCTGGGCTATTTGACCCAGGGCAAGGGGAAGGAGGGGGGGGGGGGGGGTGGGTGTTCCCTTAGGTCACCTGCTTTATAGTGAAAAGCAAGGGAATGCCTCCTCCAAGTCAGTATTTCTGAGTCGCTTCCGGGATGGTTTTAAAGTGTAATATTAATGTTTAAATTCATTCATGTCTTATTTTTAAAGTGTAGCTCGGTGTGAAGCATTTGTATATGTCAAGTGTCAAACGGGCTTTAATATACAATACTCGGACACTTTTAAATGACTATAAAGAGTCTCAATTCTCTGGACTACTTTATTTATTGGCTTGCTTTGAAAATAATTAGTATAAGGGTTATACTGGATGTTAATAGAGAACATTAATGTTATTGTGCTCAATTATTAAGGGTAGTGTATCTTTCTAATTTAATATTAAATAAGAAAGATACATGTAAAGCATAATACTCCTTTTCTCCTTAAGGGGTTACCTCTTTACTATATAGTTGAGCTTATTGGATTTTCCTCTATGTCCTAGGCCCTCCAGCCTGTTTACTATTCAGCTAAGTCTGGGTCATTGGTACAGTATAAAAATGTTAAAAAATTTATAGTAATTTATATATTTTTTATACTTACCAATGACCCAGACGGGGATGGCCCTCCCTGGAGTTGGGAACTCTTGCCTCCCCGCTGAGTACATAGCGCTGACCAGGCACTGCCAGTAAGAATGATAATTGGCGCCAATTTCAGGACGTCTGCGTCACTGCGCATGCGCAGTAGAGGCGTAGTATGGAGGTCCTTTAGGACATGATTTCTTTTTGTTTTGGATGCAAATTTTGGGGATTGGGGGGCAAAATTTGTGTTTGGCCCTGGTTTTGTTAGAGTTAGCACCAGCTGAGTCTGGGTCATTGGTAAGTATAAAAAATATATAAATTACTATAAATTTTTTAACTTTTTAACTTTTTTTTTTTATTTAATACTTTCTCATACTTGTTACTAGTAACATTAAGGCTTATTTTAGTTGTTGATGTGATGTATTTTTGTTGGGACTTATAGTCACTTTCTTGAATGAATGTTTTTCCGCAACTCCTCTTTAACCAATGAATGTACTTCAATTTCAATTTCAGTGATTTATGAAAGCCTGTCCTAATTCTTATTTATGATTTAATACCTAGCCTCATGATTCATATTCTTAATCATAAACATTTCTAAAAGAAAAAAATGCTTTTATATCCAATGATTCTATGTTGAATTGATATATAATAAATGCAGAAATATAGACTTTCCAAAGCCATCACATAAACCACATTAATCATTTGATGCCTAGTTAATGATTTATATTAACTAAATATTAAGCATGTTACATTGGAACGACATTATCAAGCGCGAATGTAGGTGAGCGTTGGGATGTAACATCCCTCTTGTTTAAAATTTACCCCCTAATATGCAGCTGGGGTATATTCTGGCCAAGTGCACATGGTTTCTTGTCACTGAAATAAGTATAATTTTGGCACATTTTACCGAATTGCTCCCATGTAAATTGAATGGACTTTTTGGACAGTGAATTCCTGAGTTGAAGTTAGATGCATTTTTCATCAAATCTAATCATGCCTCCTTCACAGCAGCCATGACAAGATTTGATTAAAAATATTTTGAAAATACTCAACTGGTGAAGAGTTAATATCATAAATATGCAGGTTGTAACGATCATTTGAATGATGGGACACAACAAGCTTTGTCTTCTGGAATTTGGCCATTGCACCTTTTTCATCCTTGACATTGTTATTGTTATTCCCCCCGCCCCCCCCCCCCCCCCCCCCCCACTCCACCCTTTTACAAATTGAGGGTATATATCTTAATCAGTTTATCTGCCCGTCCATCTATTCATCCATCCATCTATCTATCCTACTTGTTTCCAGAAAAAAACTTTTGTATCCTTGATCATACAATACTCATTAGTCTTGGTATGAATTATTAGTGACCGACCAGTCGACTGAGTCTCAACCTACCAGATTACTAAGCTTCATGCCATTTACAAACTGACCCCACATTCTTCATTAGTGTTACTTTTAATCCTTTCTTCAGCTCCTTAATTGGTTTAAAAATAATGTACGTCTATTGTATTACTCAAAACCATAAATTATTGTGTCATAACTTTACACGTCAGGAGATGACTTACAGAAGCTCTAGGCTTAATGTCAAATCCTGATATTACAGATAACTACACAAAAGTATAATACCTTCTATTGTTCATGTATATTGTATAAATTATATTTGTTACATGTAATTACGAAGCATATTTCAATGAATGTTGTTTTAAAACAATATTCATACTTTATGCATTGGTTGCCTTTTGATTGCTTTTGGTATCTAGAAATCAAAGTTGAAGGTTACATTTAGTATAAACAGATTTTTGGCTTCTGTGCAATCGTTTTAGTTTTGCGGGTTGTACAAAACTCACACACTGATTTCTTATAGATTTCAGTGATTGGAATTATGTCTGGAGTCAATAGGTGAAATGTCAATGTTACTATAAAGAGAATTCAGGTTTACATTCGATCCAAAACCTTGATGTCGCACAGAGATTACTATAAATAGATTTCCATGCACGACCATCAGTTGCCTTGGGTGTACAAAACTATTACTTCATACACTGATTGCCTTTAAGGTTTCAATAATTGGACTTGTGTTTGGTGACAAATTGGTCAAAAGTTAATGTCACTGTTGATGTCAATAGAATTTTGGTGTTGCTGTTACTATGAATAGAATTTTTGTTTCATTCCTTATCTGTAGGATAGGTTGAATTCCCTTTGCATACCATAATTATTTTTTTTGTGATAGAGATGCCGGAGTTCAGATAACCCACTGCACTCTGACAAGGTTTTCAGCAGCAAATATTTCCCATAATGCAGTTTGCTATTTATTTATTTATTTATTTATTTATTTATTTATTTATTTATTTATTTATTTATTTATTTATTGGGGTTTAGCAACATTTTTGACAGCCAGGGTCACATTGTGTCAGACAGTTTTATGGGCGGAGGAAGTCAGAGAACCCGGAAAGAACCACCGAACAACGGCGAGTAACTGAGCCATAGTGAACAAGTGTCAGACTCCCCAACATACTAACTCCGCACAAACATGGTTAGCATCAGTTGAAGACCAGTGTACCATCGATGTGTATTACGCCTTAGTACACAGCACCACCGTACCCCTTTTAAAGTCCAGTGCCATAACCTCTGAGCTACCAAACTCCTAGTTTGATATTTCCCAAAATATACCTTGTTTGACAGAGCTCATTGAGCTCTGTCACACAAAATATAATTGGTTAAATTCATAGTTAAACAAGAGAAAAACAAAGTGATTGGAGAAAATTTTGTTGCATCACCAGAGTGTTTGAGGTTAATCACTTTCTTTCAACCTTTTTTCACCAAAATGCTGAAATTTTATTTGCCATGAGGTTCCAGGGGAATGGTGTGGAAAACCAATTCCCTCTAACTTGACAGAAATAAGAAATATATTAATCAATATTGCTTAAAGATATCCATTTATTTTTGTTGACATATAATTGTTCTCAAATCTAGACATAAAAATATTGCTATTTCAGCTGCTTTTAGCTCACTTGGATGAAGAATGCTGTCATGTCTGTTGTAATCAGTATGTCAAAAATTGGTAAAGTTGAAGAATAGGGTACTCTTCAATTTATTTCAACTGTGTAACAATACAAGCTTTCAAGCATATATTAAAATGCTATGACTAGGATGTCCCAAAGAACTACCTATTGGGTTGCAGAGCAGGTCAAGTTCTTCATGTGCCCAGTGGTAGACTGTTGGACTTCTGTGCTAGAGGTCCCGAGTTTGATCCCCATCTGGGACGACCCACGTTGTGTCCTTGGGCAAGGTACTTTATCCCAGTTGCCTACATGGGGGCATGATGATGCTGTGTGCTAAGGCATATTGCACGTTGATGGATGCACATGTCTTCAACCACTGTAACCCTGCTTGAACAGAGCTTGATCAGAGTTAGAATGTTGAGGAGCTGACAGTTGCTTGTCGATGCTCAGTGGTTTTTTCTGGGTACTCCGGCTTCCTCCACCCATAAAACTGTCACAGTCATGATTAGCCATTGTGCATACGTATGTCACCTTAAACCCCAATAAATATTAAGTTCTTCATGCTAAATTGCGCTTGGGGCGCTGTAAATTGAACACTTAAAAATTTGATAGATTTCTTGTTGATGATCCAAAATGTGAATGTGGTTTTGAGTGCAAAAGCACCGAACACTACGTTTTTAACTGGTAGAGTGCTAGATTATTTTGGTAGTAAGAGCTTGCTCCCCACAATTTGTCTTGTTACAGTTAATTGGAGAGTGCCTATAGGCACTCTCCAATGAACTATAACAAGGCAAATCCGTATGGATGAGATAACTTTGTTTCAAACGCAATATCAACCACATGCATAGAATAAGAACCCCTTTAAGTATGCTACCAGCATTTTCACTAGAGCCCAAATTTGGGCTTCCAGCACTCAACCAGTTAATTGTTAACTACATACATCCCAGAGAAGCACCCTTCTGAAAAATTTGAATAATGTTAACGTAACACTAAATACTCTTTTATTTGGCAACCCCTAGTCTTCGGATGAGAAGAACAACAAACTATTCTGGCATGTCAACAATATATAATTAGCACTGGGAGATTTGATGATCGTTGGAGGTGAGTGTGAGTGGAGGCTGTCTATTCACATAACCCATCAGTGACTGTCGAATCTTGTAGTGTCATTTCTCAGCTGATACTTGATTATTATTTCCTTTGATGCATGCAGTATTATTCATGGTTTGAAAGTCTTGTCAGATGTTACCTTAAGTGCCAGCATGCCAACTCATAAAGAGAAAACAAACACAATTAGTTTCTACCCAAACGTACAATTTACCAAGGAGTTTTGTTTCACATATGCATTATTGTATGATCAATTTAGTGATCAGCAACTAGGGAATAATATAGTGTTCAACCGATGACCAAAAATGGTTGCTGACTGATTACTGGTTATTTGAGCTCAAAATTGGCCTATTCCAATGCCGATTCCAGTTGTAATACCGTGCACTACTAGACAAGTCGAGGCTTGCAGATAACTACATTAAATTGAACATATTTGACAGCGTTAAACTCTGTTGACTCAGGTTCACTAAAATTACCAGTCGCGTACACTTGGGCGGTAAACATGGCTCTCAGAGCCAAGTTTACCATCCAAGTGTGCGCAACTGGTAATTTTTTTCGTGACCTATGTCAATGGAGTACAACCTTCACTTTTCCTGGTATGAACTGGCGATTGCCGCAAGTATGCTCAATTGTAAGCTTTAAATGTTGTTTAACTTGTATATCCCATAAAGGGGCATCTAGAGAAATTAAGAATACACATTGTGGTTGTTTCTCAACTTTATTGAATGGCATCATTGACATTATTTTACATTAACAATTGAACAATTGCAGAAGATAGTAAAATGTGGTGAATGAATCCTCACAAAAAATGCTTGGCAACAACTGGCTGAACTGATGTTCCAGAAGTCGTTGCTTTTGTCATCCGACTGCCTAAAATCAGCCGATTGCGGTGGCCGATTCCGATCATCGGTTGACCATTAGAATAATATTTGTCAGTTTATGTGTACTACGTACTTGGCAGTCTGGATCCCTCTTTCAATCAGCTTGAAATTTTTTGTATTTTTTTTTTGTCAGAATTATTTTCACCTACAGTTTAATCTGGACTTAAAATTTAGTGAGAATCCCAAACTGATTCTCATATACATTCTTGAATAATAATAATGCCATCCCATCAGTAAAGATGATTTTGGATTTCTAGGAACTGGAATGCAGTGTAGGCCCCAATAATATTTTAATCATTTCATATTATTAATACACTGATTCCAGATTTACATGTTTGTATTTTTTATACACAATCACATATATTATTGTAAAATTAAATACTTCTTTCTAGGCTAAAGCCGCCCACCCAGTTTGTTTCATAAGCTATGCTTGGTGTAATTCCCACATTGCCATCTCCCAAGGTTCCAAGAGCAAACCAGGGTCGCTGGGATGGGAAGGAGGAGATCCAAGGAAAGTGAAGGAGTTTTTAGTGAAGAATGGAATATCTTGCTGGCTGGATAAAGAACAACTTGGTCGGGTATGTAAAAATAATATTAAAATGTTTTATCACATGATTTGGGGAGTGTGATAGGGTTCAGTGGGTAGAACATTGAACTTGAAACTGAGTGTTTGTTTATAACCAGCGGTATCTGCCTTGGGATACGGACAATTGCCCCGCAGACATTTGCCCCGATAGAAGAGTGGACATTTGCCCTGAATGGACAATTGCCATGCAGACATTTGCCCCAGTTGCTAAATTCAAGACCGGACATTTGCCCAGGTAAGATAATAAACAAGTCTGGCATTTTCAGGAGAGCGATTTATTTGCTCACCTACTGCTCGCCTTAAAAAAATTAAGGAGGGCAAAAACTAGCCCTCCTGGCCTTAAAAAATAATGATTACCAGAACAGCCTATTCTTAAAACCCACATTTTTTCAGATCTCTGCTTTATTAGTGGTCTCTGTAAGATGGCCACACTGCCCCTCTCACACCTTTGGGCCTTGCTGAGGCCCAGAGGTGTGGGAGGGGCAGTGTGGCCATTCCACCAAGACCACCCTGTTAACAGCACCAAATAAAATGTACAGATCCCACAAGGCAGAATTCATTAATAGTAAAACTTCACCTATTTAAAAATAATCACATTACAGGCATCTTTCATGTTAAAGTAAACAGTTTTTATACGCCCGTTTTGAAAAAACGGTCGTATTATGGTATACCGCTGTCCATCCATCTGTCCGTTCACACATCGTACAATAACTCGAAAACGCTTCAAGCAATTTTTGTGATTTTTTGGTGGAAAGTATATGTTGATGGAAGGAAGCTCCCTTTTAATTTGTGTCGCTGTCCGATTTGTCATTCCAGAGTTATCAGACTTGATTCGTCAAAATATAGGCAATTTTCCACATGTCGGACAATAACTTGAAAATGCTTTGAGCAATTTTCATGATTTTTTGGTGGCAAGTATATGTTGAAGGAAGGAATCTCCCTTTCTATTTGTGTTGCCGTCTGATATGTCATTCCATAGTTATGGGACTTTATTCATCAAAATATAAGCAATTTTCCACATGTCGAACAACAACTTGAAACTTTGAGCAATTTTCATGATTTTTGGTTGCAGGTATATGCTGATAGAAGGAATCTCCCTTTCTATTTGTGTTGCTGTCCAATTTGTCATTGCAGAGTTATGGGACTTTATTCGTCAAAATATAGGCAATTTTCCACATGTCGGACTTTGAGCGATTTTCATGATTTTTTGGTGGCAAGTATATGTTCATGGAAGCACTCTCCCTTTCTGTTTGTGTCGCTGTCCGATATGGCATTCCAGAGTTATGGGACTTCATTCGTCAGTATGTTGTTGGTTATGATTTTTGTACAAGGATATAAAAAAAACCTGACAAGTACACATGTGTACTGATATTGTGTGCTTCCCTCTTGTAATTAATAACGGGCATATCATGCGCTCATGACACAGCTGTTTATTAATCGAGTTGTGATGAAGTCAAACTCGACTTATAGTTTGATGAATGGTGGGCAATTGAGCAGGCGGGTGGGCGGGCGGTTTCGTAAACAATTGGTTTCTGAATGATAACTTGATAAGGGTTCAACCCATGTTCATGAAACTTCATAGGTAGGTTGGTATCGGTGAGAGGAAGAACCCTATTAATTTTGGATTTGCTTGGTCAAAGGTCAAGGTCGCAGTGACCTTGAACATAGTAAACTGTAAACAGTTGGTTTCCGGATGATAACTTGACTACGGTTCAACTCACATTCATGAAACTTCATATGTAGGTTGGCCTTCATGAGAGGAAGAACCCTGTTTATTTTGGACTCACCAGGTCAAAGGTCAAGGTCACAGTGACCCTGAACAAATCAAAACAATTGGTTTCCAGATGATAACTTATAATGGTTCGACCCTTGTTCATGAAACTTCATAGTTAGGTTGGCATCAGTGAGAGGAAGAACCCTATTTATTTTGGACTCGCTAGGTGAAAGGACAAGGACACGGTGACCTTCAAAGTAGTAAATCGTAAACAATTGGTGTCCGGATGATCACTTGATAACGTTTCAACCCACGTTCATGACACTTCATAGGTAGGTTGGCATCAGTGAGAGGAAGAACCCTATTTATTTTGGACTTGCTAGGTGAAAGGTCAAGGTCACAGTGACCTTCAACACAGTAAATTGTAAATAATTGGTTTCCGGACGACAATTTGATTGATAATGGTATGATCCACATTCATGAAACTTCATAGGTAGGTTGGCCTAGGTGAGTGGAAGACCCCTATTTATTTTGGACTCACTAGATCAAAGGCCAAGGTCACAGTGACCTTGAACATAATAAATCGTAAACAACTGGTTTCCAGATGATAATTTGACAATGGTTTCACCAATGTTCATGAAACTTCATAGGTAGGTTGGCATTTGTCCAAGAAAGAACCCTATTTATTTTGGAATCACTAGGTCAAGGTCACAGTGACCCTTCACATAGTAAATTGAAAACAATTGGTTTTCCAGACGATAAGTTGATAATGATTAAACCCACTTTTGTGCTGTCACAACTCGACATTGGATCGGTGATCCTATCGGCATTTTTATCACATTACCTACAGTGGTCATGTTAACATAAACAGTTTCACTATTTAATTACACCCGTTTATTATCACCCGTTTTCAACCAATAAATCTATTCAGTGGCAAATGTCCTCCTATGATTTCTATACCGGAGCAAATGTCCACGAAGTAAATGTACATCCATGGCAAATGTCCATTTTCTTGAAAAATGTAACTGGGCAAATGGCAGCAGGCCAAATGTTCGAGATTCATCTGCCTTGTATCCGTGTACCAGACATTTAATCTTGATTGCTGTGTACTAAGATGTCGTGCACATTGATGGTTCACTTGCTTTCAACCGCTGCTAAGCTCGCTTGTATAAAGTGAATATAAGTTGAGGGGTCGGACCGATGCTCACTATAGCTTTTTAAAAAGATTTTTTTCAACTGCTAAATTTGAAAATTACGCAGATGGATGCGGCTGATTCATTAGGTAAAGGGTTAACCCTTAAGGCCCTGGAGATTTTTATACATATTTGCTATATGCTGAAAGTCTACCTCCGGTGGCTTTGCAGTTGTTCTAGTCAAGTCTTGGCTGTTTGCAAAGGCAGACAAGATTTGCCTAGAAACAACTGACAAGGTACTTAGAAAACAAATTTGAGTTTACCCAAACAATGCATGATGGTGCACCTTTTCCTCTCCATTAAAAAGTTACCAAAGTTGGAATTAGGCTCTTAACCCTTTACCCAACAAATCGCCCGCATCTGCCTGCGTAATATGCAAATTCAGCAGTTGAAAAAATATTATTTTTCAAAAAATTTCAACAAAACCATATCGTTGAGCTCGTTCCAGTGAGGGGTCACATGATATGGTTTTGTTGAAATATTTTGAAATATGTGAAAAAATGATACTTAAAATAATAAATTTTGATATCGTCTGCATTGGGTTAAGGGTTAAAGTTGCTCATGTTCTTATTATGTAAATTTATTTATTTATTTATTTTAAACTTTTTTATCTCATGATTTTGGGAGCATAGTAGGGTTCAGTGGGTAGAGCATTGAACTTCAAACCCAAAGGTCAGTTGTTCGATTCTGATCAGCAGTAATTGTGTTGTGTCCTTGGGCAAGACACTTAATCTTGATTGCCCACATTGGGGGTGGGGGGGGGGGGGGTGTTCTCAGTGGCACTGTCTACTGCACATTGATGGTGCACTTGCCTTCAGCATTTGCTAAATCTTCTAGTGCAAGATTAGTACACTGGAGAGTCGAACTGTTAGTATTTAGTTTCTGCCTAAAACTTTTAAATGACATACCTCATTTTGGTATGGAGGTGTAGATAAAAAATTTGGTGACACCCCAACCATGGGGACTATTTCTGTGCGCTGGCAATCAGCATTGCACTTGTTATTTATTGAGGTCCAATGACACTTTCAACAACCACTTCAGTTTCCTTTCCCTATGGAGGAAGTGAGTATACCCAGAGAGAACCATTGGGCAGTGGTGAGCAACTGTCAGACTCCTCAATGGACTAACTCACAAGCAATGTCAGCATTGGTTGAAGGCATGTGTACCATCGATGTGCCATATGCCTTAGTACACTGTGCCAAACATACTCCCCCCAAATCGGGATTAAGTGCTTTGCCCAAGGACACAATGCAGTTTGCACTGGTTAGGATTGAACTGTGGATCTTTTGCTTTAAAGTTTAATGTTCTAACCACCAAGGTCTGTTGACGGAAATTTTATTTGTTCTCATTTTTTTCTAAAAATGCTGTTTATTGTATTGGTGGAAACAGCACTCTGTTTGTGTATTATTATTATGCCCCCAACCTCCGAAGGAGAATTCAGGTATCTAGTGGAGACCTCTGCCCATCTGTCTGTCTGTCTGTCTGTCAGTCCGTACAAACATTTTGGATTATAATTTCAAGGCCATCAGTTGGATTTGGATCTCCTTTGGTATCCTGATAGACCTGCATGGGGGACGGATATGCTCAAGGAATGGGTGCAGTCCAATAATATTTTTATACTGTACCAATGACCCAGACCTAGCTGGTGCTAACTCTAAAAAATCTAGGGCCAAACACAAATTTTGCCCCCCAATCCCCAAAATTTGCATCTAAAACCAAAAGAAATCATGTCCTAAAGGACCTCCATACTTTGCCCCCACTGCACATGCGCATTGTCAAGGATGTTCCGAAATTGGCGCCAATCACCATTCTTTGTTTGGCCCTTCATCAGTTAACATCTCACTGATCTTTGTGCTTGTAAATCTCAGTTTAAATGATGCCAGACACATAAATATTGGAGAAATGGTGATTCTAAGGAGGATAGAGAAGGTGGAGAGGAAAAAGGAGTGACAGAAAATAATCAGGGCTGTAACTTAAAATTTTGTTATAAAATTATGTTAAGTTGCCTATTTTCGAGACATGGGCCTGTTGTTGTCATTCTTACTTTGAAGTTGCACTGCTTATTTAGTGTTTCCTCTCTCCTTATCCTGTAAGTTCCCCCTTGCTATTCTCCCATTCTTTTGGCATATTTTTTGAGTAAGATTACTCCTAAAATTTCTTGGGAGAATTAGCTTGGTTACAGAATGAATTCTGTTATTTTCCCCATGTTTACGTTTTCACCCATGGGTGTTTAGACGTGTGTTCTGCATCTACCATCTGATGTTCTGCAGATTCTTCTCTGGAAGTCTCTGTTTTGCATCAGATAGTGTGTAATTTTGATAACTGATTTCGGGCCAGTATTGTCAGTGCCTGGAGTCATGTTTTCTGGTGTTTTTACACTTCTTGTTTACATTGGCAACAGTCTTTTTTGAGGGGAATTTTTGCCTTTGGAGTAGTTTATCTCACTACAAGATACATTATTATTATCCGTAAGTGTTGCAATATTATTTAAAATAATTTTAAAATTTTTTGACCACACTTACCCTTGGGATCCATTGGAGCTCAACGTTACTTTTCAGAAACTTGGGCTTTGCTGAAAAAATATTTTTCAAAAATTATTTTGAATTTCATTTGCTTTTTTCAATATTAATGGATCATGTTATTATGTATCTTTGTGTTTAGGGGTTTGTGCGAGTACTAGGACTTGTTGTTGTTTTTTCACAATGAAAGGACATTGTTCAAATTGTAATAGGAAGAAATCTTCCTCTGACTTTCATGATCATTGTATTAATTGCAGTCAGTGTACTCGCACTAACTCCTGTTCAATATGTCAATATTGGGATGACAAACATTGGAAACGTGTGTCACGGTATGTTGTTAGTGGAGAAAGGGCTATACCGGTCCTTTCTCCGCAGGGTCACTCTAGTCTATCAGTTTCTATTTCAGAGGAACAAGAACAGGGTGCGCTTCCATCGTCACAATTGAATGAAGAGTTAGCGGCAAAAGTGCTCATGGAGATACGACAGTTGCCTAAGAGGTCCCTAGTAGGATCGACGGCGCTGTCGTCTGCTAGCTCGCCCGGTGTAGCATCCATTCACCGAATGGTTCGGCAGCCGGGTTTGTCCGTTGCGGTCCAGGAGGAAATGTTGGGTGATGCGAGCACTATAAATATACTAGATGCACACCCAGTGACGGCGGATGTTAGGAGAGATCGGAGGAAGCCTTCTAGTCCGGTTCCTAGCTCGTCCAGGTCCAGCCGGGCCGCGAGTGAGAGAGGCCCCTCTCTCGTACAACAACATCAGGGACCTGATGTTGTGGTACAAAATGTGTCGCAAGCGGAGCACACGTCCGTCGCTCGGGACGCTCCGTTGTTTAGGCAGTCCGCGGAGACTGCGCGGGCTTCCTCATCCTCTCACCAGCGCACACGACCGCACCTTGGCTACGTGACCGCGGAGATTCTACCAGCTTCGCCGATAAAGGATTCTTCGGCGACCAGGTCACGCCATCCGGTAGCCAGGGACACAAGGCCGGTAGACTCTGGAAGTTCGCATAGGAAGAGTATGCGGGAGTCAGTTGATGCAGAGCTTCCCGCGGCGAAGCAGCGAAAGACCGCCACTCCGCAGGCCACGATGACGGACGTGCTTGCTCAGGTAGCACAAATAATCGCAGCATCCCAGCAGCCGACAGAATCGGTGTCGGATCGGGAATTATCTGACGGCACTGGGTCGGTACGCTCTGCCGAAGCATCGGGTGCGGACGACCGGGAGCATCGTGAGGTCCGACCGGATGGTGAAAGGGATACGGATGACTTGGAGCTATCCCTTTCGGAACAACATAAAGCTGCCGTGGATTTTATCCGGCACTTCCTTCCTAACGTTGTTCCGTCGGGCCAGACTGCTGCGGTTCTGGACAAGAGAATAATAGCGTCATTGGACACTGAATTCTTTGAGCGGTTCAGAGACATTGTCCCTGAGTTTCCGTCTCAGTCCAATAATGTCACAAGAACATTTGAATTATTGAACGACGCTATATTCAAGCTTGCTTCCAAAACAGGCAAAGCTGGTTTCTTGTCCTCCTGTGCTCTTAACCTGCCTTTCATTAATGCAAGGAATAAATTCGATACGGCAGGACAGGGTATTCCGAGAGTTCCTCTGCGTCTTGACGACGAGGCAGAAGACTTAGAATTGTCGTTACCGTCGTCTATGTCCGTTCCAACCGCGGTGTTGGATACGACAATCACGTCTAACAGGGCCAGTTTAGACGCTTTATCTTACGCAGACCACCTTACAAAGGCGTTATCACTGCTTCTGCAAGGGAAAGAATTCCAGGATATACAATCCTCATTAAGACTTCTTTCAAGGGCAGTGGCTTATTCCACGTATAACTCCACCCTTTCAGTGGCAAACCTGGAGTTGGTTAGACGTGACCCAGCCTTAGCTACATCCACACGCGTGGATAGTAAGGTGAAGAACTCTCTCAGAGTCGCTTCGGTCTCCGGAGAACTTCTATTCGACGGCAAGCTTTCTGCAATTTACGATAAAATTACGAAGAAAGCTTCAGATTCTCTGTTGTTTAAATCTGCTTCCAAAAAGTCGGATACGACAGAGAAGAGTAAGACAGGCACTTCTGGGTCTAATGCGCCCAAGAAAGGTTCCTATAGAGGTTCCGGTGCGTCCTCTTGGTCTTATTCAAGAGACTGTCAAGGCAGCGACTCTCGTGCGGGACGTCCTTCGGGCCGGGACAATCGGTCGGACGCCCCGAGGTCGACGGGACGAGGTGTGGGTCGTGGAGGACGTGGTTTCTCCTCCCGCAGGTTCAGGAAGTGATGGCTTCAACCTCTATCGCGTTCCGGTTGGCGGAAGGTTGTCGAGTTTTTCAGAAGAGTGGGCGTCGATTACGGACGACCCTTGGGTGAGAGGGGTGATTTCAGAAGGTCTAAGAATATCCTTCAAACGAAAGCCTCCGTTAACTCGAAGTCCAAAATGGACTCAACTTCCGTCAAATCCGCAGAAAAGAGAAGCTCTCTTATCGGAGGTGCAGTCTCTTTTAATGAAGAACGCGGTAGAGGTTGTAGGAGACCAGGAAACACCAGGATTCTACAGCCATCTGTTTCTGGTTCCGAAACCAGATGGCTCGTTCTGTCCAGTCATAGATTTGAGCTGGATAAACAAGCTGATCGTCGCTCCGAAATTTTATATGGAGACGATTCGGTCAGAGCGAGTATTCGGGTGAACGATTATGCTACAAGCATAGATCTCAAGGATGCGTACTTTCATGTCATGGTACATCCGACATTCAGAAAGTATCTACGCTTCGCAGTCCTAGGAGTTGTGTATCAATTCCGAGCGATGTGCTGCGGATTGAACCTAGCACCCTGGGCTTTCACTCGGGTAATGAACTCGGTAATGATGTATTTCCGAGCTCATTCGTCTGCGGTAACGTCGGCCTACCTGGACGACATTCTTCAGAGGTACAGCAACGAGTTAACACTTCAGAACGATGTGCAGAATCTGCTTCTATTGCTCCGACGTCTCGGTTTTGTTATAAACGAGGAGAAGTCGGATCTGGTGCCGTCCAAGTCATTCACTCATCTGGGAATGAGCTTCGAGACACACAACAATCTCGTTCGTCTGCCGTTAACCAGAGCGAAATTAGTCAGTTGTTACGCTCGCTATTGTCTTCATGCAGACAAAGTCACAGCGAGGGAGTTTATGAGACTGATAGGTTTGTGCGGAGCCGCTGCGGATCTCATTCCGATGGGGCGGTTGCGCACTCGTCCTCTCCAAATTTTCTTAACTCAGAATTGGAGTGTGAAGATTCATTCGCTCGACATAGATGTTCTCTTGTCAGATCAAGTGAAACAAGAGATTCAGACTTGGGCAAACATTCAGTGGTTAACTCAGGGAGTTCCGCTGCAGTTGCCGGATCCGAGTTTTACCATTATGACGGATGCCAGTCAAACAGGTTGTGGTGCAACATTGATCCCAACGGATTCGAGATGCCAGGGTCTTTGGGACCCACAGTTCCTAACCAAGCACATAAACATCAAGGAAATGATGTCAATTTGGCTTGCGTTACGTCATTGGATGGACTTTATTCACAAAGCTCATTTCCAAATTCTGTCCGACAATACGACAGTAGTGGCGTATATATGGAACCAGGGAGGCACTCATTCCGTTCCATTATTCAATCTAACGGAGAGAATCCTTCTGTTTGCTCTAGAACATCAGGTTCTACTTTCGGTCCGTCATATACTGGGTTGTCTGAATGTACTAGCAGACTCCCTTTCACGGAAGGGTCGCTTGTTGCCGTCGGAGTGGACTCTCAACAAACAAGTTTTCAATCAGATTTGCTACCAGTGGGAACGGCCAATGATAGACTTATTTGCGACACATCTCAACAATCAGTTGCAGACGTATGTGTCACCGTGCCC
Source organism: Pictodentalium vernedei (assembly GCA_031216915.1). Lineage (NCBI taxonomy): Eukaryota > Metazoa > Mollusca > Scaphopoda > Dentaliida > Dentaliidae > Pictodentalium > Pictodentalium vernedei. The sequence goes on from CM062295.1 coordinate 623,850,269, forward strand.
GGATCCAAGAGCATTTGCAGTAGACGCTCTATCGATCTCATGGGACGGAATGATAGGATATGCATATCCTCCAGTGCCGTTGATTCAGCAAATGTTGCTAAAGATAAAACAATCTCAGTGCAAGATTCTGTTGGTAGCTTCTCTGTCTCCACAGAGACCGTGGATAAATCTACTCAGGTGTCTGTTGTGGGACCTACCGCGAAAGCTTCCTCCACGGGAGGATCTTCTTTCGCAGGAGAAACCGCGTCGACTTCATCACAACCCGCAAGGTCTCAACCTTCACGTTTTTCCGTTGTGCGGTCCTTCTTGCATGGCAAGCACTTTACAGGATGAGCAGTGGACGCGATTTCTAACTGTAGGAGGACCTCCTCTTCGCTAAATTATGCGGCTAAGTGGAAGGTTTTTCGTCGTTGGTGTAGGGGTCATTCTGTTGATATTTTTGATCCCTCCATACCAGACATTGCAAACTTTCTAGTATACTTGTTTGACGAAATCAAACTGCAGCCTGTTACTATTAAGGGTTATAGGTCTATGTTATCTGATACCTATGCACATCACAATAGTTTACAAATTGGATCTAATGTCTCTTTATCTAAGTTAGTTAGAAACTTCTCGATAAATAGACCCAGAACTCTTAGGTTAATTCCTAAGTGGAATTTAGCTTGGGTTCTTCTTAAACTGAAGGAAAAGCCATTTGAGCCTCTTGGGACAGTAGATTTCAAATTCTTGTCGTATAAGACAGCTTTTCTCTTAGCTTTCTCTTCTGCTAGAAGAGTCAGTGAGCTTCATGCACTATCGGTGGACGATTCTCACTATCGTAGTGTCGGGAACACTATCACCTTCACTACTAATGTTGGATTTTTAGCTAAGAATCAGGCTGCTAATAAATATAATCGGAACCTATTGTTATTAAGGCTCTTCCGTCTTCAGACGGGCGTAGGCCTTTACTCTGTCCTGTTAGAGCTTTACGCTTTTATAAACAGAGATCTCAGTTTATCAGAAAGGGACGAAAATGTTTCTTTCTGTCTCTGATGCCTAATAGAAAGGACATTTCGGTCCATTCTATTGCTAGATGGATTCAATTAACTATCCGTACTGCTTATGAAAGTTTATCTTCTTTCCAGCAGTCTGTGCTTAAGATTTCGGCTCATGAAGTAAGAGCTCTTTCTACATCTTGGGCTTATGCTAATAGTGTAGCTATTACAGATTTAATGAAGGCTGCTTATTGGTCTCAGCCATCCACATTCACGAATTTTTATCTCAGAAATATTGAGTCCATTTCTGGAGACCTGCGTTGTTTAGGTCCGTTATCTGTTGCTCAGAATGTCGTCCACTAAACAGTTGCAACTATAGTTATGCAGGCTTTCTGTTCCGGCAGTGACTCCATCCTGCTGCCCTCTTCGCTCTGGGCTATTTGACCCAGGGGAAGGGGAAGGGGGGGAAGGGTGTTCCCTTAGGTCACCTGCTTTATAGTGAAAAGCAAGGGAATTCCTCCTCCGGAGTCAGTAATTCTGAGTCGTTTCCGGGATGGTTTTAAAGTGTAATATTAATGTTAAAATTCATTCATGTCATATTTTTAAAGTGTAGCTCGGTGTGAAGCATTTGTATATGTCAAGTGTCAAACGGGCGTTAATATACAATCCTCGGACACTTTTAATGAATATAAAGAGTCTCAATTCTCTGGACTAACTTTATTTATTGGCTTACTTTAAAAATAATTAGTATAATGGGTTATACTGGATGTTAATAGAGAACATGAATGTTATTGTGCTCAATTATGAAGGGTATTGTATCTTTCTATTTTATAATAAAATAAGAAAGATACATGTAAAGCCTAATACTCCTTTTCTCCTTGAGGGGTTCACTCTATAGTATATAGTTGAGCTTTTTGGATTTTCCTCTATGTCCTAGGCCCTCCAGCCTTTTTACTATTCAGCTAAGTCTGGGTCATTGGTACAGTATAAAAATGTTAAAAAATTTATAGTAATTTATATATTTTTTATACTTACCAATGACCCAGACGGGGATGGCCTTCCCAAGAGTTGGGAACTCTTACCTCCCCGCTGAGTACATAGCGCTGACCAGACACTGCCAGTAGGAATGGTGATTGGCACCAATTTCGGAACGTCCTTGACACTGCGCATGCGCAGTGGGGGCAAAGTATGGAGGTCCTTTAGGACATGATTTCTTTTGGTTTTAGATGCAAATTTTGGGGATTGGGGGGCAAAATTTGTGTTTGGCCCAAGATTTTTTAGAGTTAGCACCAGCTAAGTCTGGGTCATTGGTAAGTATAAAAAATATATAAATTACTATAAATTTTTTAACTTTTCCCAGATTTATGGCACTTTTTCATTCTTTCGACTTAGAAATTTTTTATGTCCCACAATACTTTTAAGGCTACTTCGAATATGCCTATGGGTTGGGGGCAGTGGCCCATGCTTTACATAGCCCTTGTTGATAATCACTTCTGAAACATCGCTTATGACCCCTCTATGGAACAACCCCAAATAAGGGGTCATAAGCTTTATGTCTTTAAAGTTGAAAAAAATAATAAAACTTGAATAATGCTTTTTGTGAGTAGCACCACCCAGTTATGACCATTTCCATAGCCAAAGGGTTAAATACACTCTTCTTATAACCACCCCTCCCCCCAACTTATGTTGAGCAGCATATAGTGGTTGAAGTGTGAGTGTGGGGGTGGGGTTGTTTTCCTGACTTGTGAGAACCTAGACAATACTATATGCATCCCCACAAAAATTTCCTTTGTTTTCTCAATGTCCTCACAAAGAAAACAGTTGGTTAAAGCTTGTCTTCCCAAATTTAGTGGGACCTCATTTGTCATTGTTTGTTATTGAAAACAGAACCAAAACAACAGTTCCTCACAACAATGACTAAACAAGACTGATAGAGTGTGTTTGTGTGTCTGAGCCATTAACTCAAAAGCTGTTGGGACTACAATCCTCCTCAAACGTTGCCAATTATAAAGGACAATGGGAGGATGTACTACACATCATCACTGGTTCTGTAACTTCATGGTCAAGGTCACCCCATATGTTGAAGGTCACAAATCATGTGTCAGGCATACCTCAGACAGTAAAGGGGCCACAATCATCAAACTTCACACAGTTATAAAGGACAATGGAAGGTTGTGTCAGATGCCATTGCTGTTTCTGCAACTTCAATATTAAGGTCACATTTCAAGGTCACACTTAAATTGGTTAATATTCATGTTTCAGTCATAACTCAGAAACAAATTAAACTGCAATAATCAAGCTTTTAAAATTTATGGACAGTCCGAAGGTGTGGTATGTATAATAGTTGCTTGCCCATCTCCAAGGTCAAGGTGACACTTGACTTCATTATGTTCAAGGTCACAAATCATGTTTCGGGCATAACTTAGTGGAGCTGCAATCATCAACCTTCACACAATATTGAATGGCAGTAGGAGGATGTGTCACACACCTGTGATTCTGCAACTTCAAGATCACACCTAAAATTGGTCAGTATTCATCTTGCGGCCATAACTGAGAAACCTATCAAACTACAATGATCAAATGTCATACAAATGTTAACTGGTCGAGGGCTAGATTATTTTTGGTGGTCCAAATTTGTTATTCAAAATTTGTTTTATTACAAATTATTGGAGAGTGCCTGCAGGCACTCTCCAATAATTTGTAATAGAACAAACTTATATAAACAAAATATTATTTGCATTTGACTGAATAGGAAACTTGAGCAAGGAAAATGTTGGCTTTTGCTCTCGTACCCTCAATTTTGTTAAAGTCCTGATAGTGGCTTATAGCACTCAACCAGTTAAGGATGGTTAGAAGGTGTGTTGTGTGTAATAGTTCCTTGCGCATTTTCAAGGTCAAAGTCATACTTGACATGCCTGTGTTCAAGGTCATAAATCTTGTCTCAGGCATAACTAAGAAACTAGTGGGGCTATAATTATCAAACTTTACCCAACTATAAACAACAATGGGGGAATGCGTCGCACACCACAGCTGGGTCTGTAACCTCAGGGACAAGGCCACATTTCAAGATCACACTTAATTGTGACCCAGCCATAACTCAGAAATGAATCGAACTACAATTATCAAACTTTGTGTGTATCATATAATACTTGCTTGTGCTTCTTCAATGTCAAGGTCACTCTTCAGTACTTTTGTTGAAGGACACATGTCATGTCTCAGAAACTGTTGTGGCTAGAATCACCAAACTTCAAACAATCATTAAGATCACTTCCATTTAGTGGAGTTTTTATACGGCCGCTCATATGAGCGGGCTGTATTATGGTATGGCAATGTCCGTCCATCCATCCGTTAACTTTTATTTGTCCATGCGATAACTTGAAAACAATACATCCAACAGATACTGTTTGTTTATTGTTGATTAGTCATGACTAGAGGATGGTTCATTTTGATAACCAGCATTCTGGCATATCCAATATGGCCACCATGGCCTTATATTGATCCACTGCCTGACGGTGCACTTGATTTTAGGTGGTGGAACATGTGTTACTTGAGTGACATTTCTTGTTTTGTAACATTTCTTGTTTTGTACCGTAGATGAAACCGAATCTTGGTGAACTCTGTCTAACAAGATATTATAGAATAAATACAACTGCCAAGTCACAGGAGGTAGACGTTTGACGTATAGCGAAAATGTATAAAAATCTCCAGGCCCTTAACCCTTTACCCAATGCACACGATATCAAAATTTATTATTTTAAATATCCTTTTTTTAATTTTTTTTTTTAAATTTCAACAAAACCATATCATGTGACCCCACGTTGGAACGAGCTCGATACTATTTTTTCAACTGCTGAATTTGCATATTATGTGGGCGGATGCGGCAGATTCGTTGGGTAAAGGGTTAGGAGTTAACTGGTTGAGGGCTAGATTATTTTGTGTTGTCTAAATTTGTTTGACACTCTCCAATAATTGGTAATAGAACAAACTTAAAAAAAGAAAATATTATTTGCATTTGACTGAATAGGAAATATGAGAAAGGAAATTTTGCTCTGGTACTCTCATTTTTTTAAGCCCTGATAGTGGCTTCTGGCACTCAAGCAGTTAAAGCATTATTTGTTAATTGAATATTTTTCACTGGCAAAGTGGCTATTCAATTAACATGGTTCCACTGTATCAGAAACAACATCCCTTTCAGTACTACATCAAATAAATACAGTGGATCCCATCTTTAGTTGGGTATTCTCCCTGTGGTAACTGCGTGAAGAGAAGCAGTGCTTGTTTACTCTGTTAAACAAGCTCTGTTTTACTGGTGAATTTGCCTGGGGTGGATGTCCTAAAAAATGGGCAACATGGGTATAAACGATTGACTGGACTTGACTATATATCCATGTTGTGGTCACAATTTGCCTTTGTACAGAAATCAGAAATATGTGACCCCAAATACCAATAAATAAATAAAAAATAAATTTGGTGTTCTTAATTCATTAAACCTGCATATAGTTCTAAAAGCCAAACCATGTACTTTCAACACAAAATTTAGCTTTTAATCAGATATAGTTAGACTAAAATACACGACAATGGCCAAATCCCATTTAACTCTTTACCAAACACAATTGCTAATAGTGTAATTCTTGATTAACTAAAAATTTTCTCTTACTGTATCAAACAAATTGGTTATGACCCCTAACTGGGGAAAGGTCATAAGCTATGTTTTTAAGCAAAAATTAATTTGAATAACAATTTTTGTGAACAGTGCTGACTTGATTTAGCAGTTACAATAAGTTTAAGGGTTCTTTGAATTCTCCTGTCAGTTGAATATTCCTGGCAACGTGGCCTTTCAATTTACAGTCTTATTGTATACACTGGATTGAGATAAGCATATATTCATTCATCAGATGACAGGATATAAAAGATGGTGGTGACAATATTCAAAACTTGGCGATCATTAATTATAGGTGGGTTGGCGCTATAGACAAAACACGAATGTAGATGAGGATATAGCCCCCCCCCCATACACCTATAATCTACACCTATCCAACAGTACAGTCACCTAGTTGCATTATCAAAAATACTTTCTCCTTAGCAGTTTTGGTATTTTGACATCAGTTTTCAGAGGGTTAATTAGTTTCCAAAATAGTTCAGTTTTGAAGAACTCCTAAGTGTTTCTCATTATAATTGGTGTTCATCACTCAAAATTCTCTTAATAAGGAAATGAATTTTGCTTTATTTTTCCAGAGAGGAATGTTGGAAGATATATCAGACGGATTAATAAATGCCAAAGTATTAGTTGCATTTGTTTCCAATCAGGTAAATCTCTTTAACTATTTGACATTTAATGAGGCAGGAATATTATGATGAGTCCATCCATCCATCCATCCGTCCATCAATCCATCCATCCATCCATCCATCCATCCATCCATCCATCCATCCATCCATCCACATCCATCCATCCATCCATCCATCCATCTGTCCATCAGGACAGCCGGCCGTCCCTCCATCCATCTGGCCATCCATCCGTCTATCCATCCATCTGTCCATCCATCCATCTGTCCATCTTTCCATCTGTCCATCCATCATCCATCTATCCACTTTTGCTTTTTATCAATTAACCCTTTGCTCAACATAATAGCCAAAACCGGCCAGCACTATTTACAAAAATCACCATACCATTATTTTTTGTCTCAAAAACATAGTTTATGACCCATCTTTGGAACGAGCTCGTCGAACACGTTCCAATGAAGGTTCATAACCTATATTTTTGAGACAAAAAATTTAAAAAAATTAGTTTTTCAAGAATTTTGTTTGCAAGTGTTGTCTGCTTTTCATGTTAGGTAAAGGGTTAACTCAAAAATGCCTTTACTAATCATCATTCTCATCTCTTGATAATGTTTTGAGGGAATATTGTGATGAGTCCATCCATTCATCAATCCATCCATCTGTCTAGGTATCTGTCCATGCATCCATCTGTCCATCTGTCTGCCCATCTATCCACCCACCCACTTTTGTTTTTCATCAATTAACCCAAACTTGCCTTTACTAATCATTGTCATCTCTTGATAATTTTTTGAGGGCGGGTTGTGGAAGGTTCATTTCAATAATTATTTGAATTCAATATTCAACATGGCTGCCATCTTGATTTTGGTTCCTGTCATTTAATTCAAGAATGTCTTGATTGATGAGTCTCATCCCTTGGTGATGTATTGAGGATGGGCAGTGGGAGGTTCCTATCGATAATTGTCCAGATTCAATATTCAATATGGCAGTGGCAGCCATCTAGATTTTGGTTTCCATCAGTTTACTCAAAACAGCTTCACTGATCACTTTCATCTCTTGATGATGTGCTGAGGGTGGATAGTTAGAGTTTCTTTCAATTATTGTCTGGTTTTGGTATTTTAATATGATATTTGATATTCCATGGGCACCATCTTGATTATGTAATTCATCAATTAAGTCAAAAATTCATTGACTGTTCAGTCCCAGCCCTTGGTGATGTGTTGAGGGTGGTAGGAGACAGTCCTTTAGATAATTGTCAACATTTCATATAGATACCATGGCAGCCATATTGATTTTTCCTGGCCGTTATGTTGTTTTTAGGTTTCATCAGTTATTTAAAAAATACCCTCAGTAATCATTTTCTTCTCTTAAGGATGTGTTGAGAGTTGGTAGTGGAAGATTCCTGTCAGTAATTGTCCATATTAGTTACCAGTATTCAGTATGGCTGGCATTATTAAATCAACAATGCCTTGACTGATTAGACTCATCTCTTGGTGATGTAGTGAGGATTTTCTTTCAATAGTATAGAGAGTTACTAACATGTGTAACTTTTTTGCGACATATGCTATCCATGGTAATGCTGGCGAGGCATATGCCGCTCTTCATGTTGCGGTTATTTAGAAAACTACATCACTGTAAGAAAGCCAACTCAGAAACTCACATGATGGTATTAACCCATATAGACATATAGGTTATTACCATCATGTGGGTTTCCGAGATGGCTTTCTGATGTCAAGACCTCCCTCTCTGATCATATATCGACAAGTCCATTAGGACAAGTCGATATATGATCCAGAGGTGAGGTCATTACTTCATTACACTATCTTGGAAACCCACGTGGTGGTAATGACCATTTTATCTTACAATATTTCTCCCTTTTTGGACTTATACGCATAATGGAGGGATTGGTACAGTTTTTAATGGCATCTGTTTTGACAGTAATTCAGCATCTATGAACTGAATTTTAGCCCCATCTGACCAGTGTCAGCGGAGCTTTCCTGGTAATGATTTTTCCTTCATCTGTCTATTGCCCATTTGTTGTTCATCATCTATCTGCCGTCAACATATTGTTTTTCCAGGTCATAATTACTTAACCACTATTATTAAAAGACAGTGTGTCGCGAATTATAATATGATTTGTGCCCCTCAAGGTCAAGATCACAGGCCCTATGTTAAGATGACAGAAAAACTTTTGACATTTTACTGTCACTTTTGTCCGGTCCATATAACTTGGTATGATTGACAGATCATATTCATACTTGGTACAATTATTGCTCATGACTCAAAAGTGTGTTGAGACTTTGATGCAAGGTTGTATCATTAAGGTCAAGGTCACAGACAGAAAAACTTTAATATTATTAGACAGCCCTTGTCTGGTCCATATAACTTGGTATGATTGACAGATCTTATTCATACTTTGTACAATTATTACTCATGATTCAAAGATGTGTCGTGACTTTGATCCAAGGTCATATCATCAAGGTCATGGTCACAGACAGCAAAATTTTGATATTGTTATGTAGCGCTTGTCCGGTCCATATAACTTGGTATGATTTACAGATCTTATTCATACTTGGTACAATTATTGCTCGTGACTCAAAGGTGTGTTGCAACTTAGATCCAATGTCATATGATCAAGGTTAAGGTCACAGACAGCAAAAATTTTGATATTGTTATACAGCCCCTGTCTGGTCTGTATAATTGAATCAATGTGACAGATTCCCCATGGGAACCCTGGGAGGTGAAGCAGTGGTTGTTCACTGTGGTAAACAAGCTCTATTTTACCAGTGAAATAGGAACTGGTCACCAATGCCGGGGTGGAAGTCCTCTAAAATGGGCAACATAGGTATAAACGATTGGCTGGACTTGACTTGACCTCCATGTTGCAGTCACAATTAGCCATTGTGTAGAATTATGTGACCTTAAACACCAATAAATAGATAAATAATGTGACAGATCTTGTTCATCCTTCACACAATCATTACCCATAACCTAATGTTGTGACATGACCATGACCCATTGTCGTATCAAGGTCAAGGTCACAAGCAGTAACAGTTGGTCTTTAGCTTCCCCTAAAGCAGTAACCATAAGCAGAGCTGTCCAGGCTGAGAGGCCTCTTGTTTATGAATGAGGATCATGATGACATGATATAGCATTCTTGCCCTGTGCATGACGTAATCCCCATTCAATCTTCGTGTATTATAATTGCTCACATTTGTAGTAGTGTTTCAGCTGTGTGTTTCTTTGTTGTTTTTATATCTTAACACATGGTAAGCCTATAAAAAATATCATCATGGCAAAAAATGAATTAGTCGAATTTATTTCGTTGAGCAGGTAATTTATTTATCATGTAATTTATCAATTTAATTGTTTTAAAAAATGATAGCCTCGGTATGTGTAATAACTCCATGAGTGCAGGTAAAAAAACTTTCTCTTTCTGAATTGAAATTTGAATGATTGCACGTACATTTACTACCCTCAATACAAATTTGTATTTTGTCGAGATGTTTTTACTTGTACAGTGCAACCTTGTCAATTGAATAGCCACTTTGCCAATGAAAATTATTAACAGGAGTATTCAGTTAATAGGGATTGTGTCACTTTCCTTTATTCTAGATGTAGACTTAGCATGTATTCTATTATATCTTGTTTGACAGAGCTCCATGAGCTCTGTCAAACAAGATATAATAGATTAAATGCCTGATTTGGATGTACTGAGGCCAAATCGGTCAATAAACAAAGGAAAACTGGGGAGAGTCTGGGTAATTTCTCAACAGGTTACAAGATTTTTTATTCAATTAACAGGAGTTTACTCTAAAACCTATATTCAATTAACAGGTCAAATTTGTACTGGATGTATGGTAAATGGTTTTGAGGGAAATTATATTCAATTAACAGGGTTATTCAGTTAAGAGATATCCAATTAAGTGGGCTCCACTGTATTGGCAAATAATACATTCTTGATGTAAGAGAAATGGAAAATAATTTATATCGTGATGAGGATTAAGTTCCCAGCCTCATGGAATTTGGAAATGGTATTAATGGTAAATGTTTGTTATTGAGCTTTAATGAGATGTCCAACAGCCAGGGGCATATTGTGTCAATCCTAGATAACCTCCAAAGGCCTATTTCCAACTTTCATTAACATAATGGCCTCAGAACAGGTGTCTCAAAATACAATTCTTGGAAATGCCTGCAGACGGAAGTAAAATCACCATGTCAGTGACTTATAGTAAAGTCTTGACTGACCATACAGACATCCAAGACATGACTAGAAATCACTGAAGACTGTGGTGTAGCGGAAATAATGTGAAATTGTCCACCAAGCCTCTAAGGGTTAAGATGATATGAAAAATAATTTCACCATCACAAGTGCAAACAACTCATCCCTACTTTGCAAACAGAGCATGAGCTCACCTATTGAAACTGCTGGGTTTTTTTTTAGCTCACTTGGCCCAGTTGCCATCACTTGGTGTCCGTCGTCATCTTCCATCGACCGTAAACTTTTAACATTTTCATCTTTTTCTCTGGAACTACTGAGCCAATGTGAACCAAACTTGGCAAGAATGGTCTTTGGGAAGTCCTCTACAAACTATATCCTCATTTTGTTCCCGTTGGATGAAAAACATCAATGGCAGAGGCATTCTTTGATACTGATTGGTCAATTTTCAAAAAATCTCTGATGAAACTTCATGGCCAAATGTTTTGAAACGTCACATGCTTGATGACTGGAAAACCCTCTACTAATGATCCTCATTTTAATGTTGATCGATCCACAAATATGGCCACAATTGTGACTTATAGTTACCATAGAAACCCTATGGAAAATCACATTTTCATCTTCTCCTGAACTACTGAGCTGATGTGAACCAAAATTGGCAGGAATGGTCTATGGGAGGTCCTCTACAAATAGTAGTTTTGTTTCTGGCCATTGCTGCACAGTGTTCAAATTTCAATACCGGTATCGGAATTGAAAAAAATACCGCGTTTTACCGGTATATTGTAGACAAGTTCAGAGGGTGAAAAACTTGGGCGATGTCCTGGGGAACTGAGTTCGTAAACAGTTATTGACAACACAGGTATATTTCGGCTGACTGTAGTGTTTATTTTTCCTTTGTTCATGGATATTAATTAATACAGCTGTTTTGTGGAGTGTGTGCATTTCGCACCCTGCATTTTCCTCTCCATTGTTTGGCTCTTCTTATGGCCTCTTGTATTTTAAGTGTTGATAGATATGGTCAGTGGTATGTTTGTGTTAGTAATTAATGTTCATGTGAGCGGCAATTATTAATATCTGAATGGATTATTTTGTTGTAGGCTTCCCTTTCCCTTTGTTTCTGTTTCTCTACCATCCATGTTCATACCCCCAAAACTTCACCTGATGAGATGTGTGGTTAGCACAGTTCTTAAAGGGTTAAGATATATATACTAGGTTTATTTGAATTCATTATTAATTTCTGGGATAACATTTGTAAAAAAAAATTTGAAGTTACAAAAAGTAGTTAAGTTTTAGATTGCTGGTTGTCATTTTAAAACAGGTACGAAAAGTGACAGCGATGTTCAACCCACGCCTTCTTTGCCATTGAACAGCTTATTAATATTCATAAGTTCAAAGTTCACAATGACAGTGTTGATGGAAAGGTTGATCAATGTGGCTTCAGGTTTTATCTGTTTTTGAGAGGAATAGAATAAATAAAATAAACAATCCCTATAATGATTTTGTGAGTAATTTTTAAAAAAAACTTGAGATTACATACACAAATTCATTCCCTGAATTCGATGCACTCCTGAAATATTCAACTGTCAGTTTGTTTCAAATTGTTGGTATGTCTATACTTGTAACTTACGCAGCTCAAAACTATGTTTTCATTGGTCGAATGAACATTGATTAACATGTACTTTATCACAGGAGTTGACAGCATGATAGAATACATTGACTTTTTTTCCCTAATATATCGACTTTAACTTCCATTATTTGATTCAATACCGTTTCTTACGATATACCGGTACTTTTAAAGCAATACCGGTATTCATCCAGCATCATTCTGAATACCAGTAATTACCAGTTTACTGGTATACCGTGCAGCCCTAGATTTGGCAGCGGCTTGTTGGTTCTCTCTGGGTACTCCTCCACCCGTAAAACTGTCACTGACACGATATGACCTAGGCTGTTAATGTGTTGTTAAACTTTAATAAATAAATAAATATAACTTCTCAAAAGCTTGTCATTCTGGAAATTCTAAGTTTTGTTTTGTTAACCCATTTTCTAACATTGTCGCCAAAACCAGCCGCGCTATACACAAAAAACTCCATTCAGTTTTCCTTATTTTGGGGTTTTTTTTTGTCTTAAAAACTTTTGCCTATGACCCCTCATTAGATCGAGCTCATTCCAATGAGGGGTCATAAGCTATATTTTAAAATCATATCATGTGACTCCCCCCCTCCCCCCCCCACCCCCCTCCCTCCCCAATGGGCAAATGCATTTGATTCCTTAGGTAAATGGTAACCTGATACAGTGCTTAGCATTAATTATCTTTGGGGGAATAACCTTCCAAATTCATTCAAAAATCTTCAAAAACCTTTTTCTTATAAACCACCAGTCACAATACTTTGAGAGTTCATGTGCAGTTTTCTTATATATAAAAATCTTGTTCAGTTGTGTCATGGGGTGCCATATGGTTGAATGGAAAAATGCTGAGTCAGCACCTTTAAAAAGTGGGGGGGGGGGGGGGGGGGGGGGGGGGGAAATTCTTTCTCCAGAACTACCAATTAGAATCTTTTGATATTTGGAATAGAATATCCCAAGGGGAATCCGATTCCAGTTTGCACAAATCAAGTACCTGAGTTATTATTTTGCCTCCCTATGGGAGGCCGAATTTTAATTTAGTACAATATGACGAAAATTCTTTAAAAATTTTGTTCAGATCCGCCAGTCATTTGATATACAGGGTTTCCGATTTGAGTCTAAATTTCAGCTTTGTGCAATACAAGAAATATCATTTAACCCTTCACCCAACACAGACGTTATCAGAATTTATTACTTTAAACATTATATTTATATACTGTACCAATGACCCAGACATAGCTGGTGCTAACTCTTAAAAATCTAGGGCCAAACACAAATTTTGCCCCCCAATCCCCAAAATTTGCATCTAAAACCAAAGAAATCATGTCCTGAATGGCCCTCCATACTTCACCTCTACTGCGCATGCGCAGTGTCAAGGAGGTCTCGGAATTGGCGCCATTTATCATTCTTTGTTTGGCCCTTCATCAGTTCACATCTGACTGATCTTTGTGCTTGTAAATCTCAGTTTAAATGGTGCCAGACACATAAATATTAGAGAAATGGTGGATCTAAAGAGGAAATAGAAGGAGGAGAGGAAAAATGAGTGACAGAAAATAATCAGGGCTGTAACTTAAAATTTTTTAATGAAATTATGTTAAGTTACCTATTTTCGAGGCATGGGCCTGTTGTGGTCATTCTTGCTATAAAGTTACACTGCTTGTTCAGTGTTTTCCTCTCTCCCTTTCCTTTAAGTCCCACCTTGCTATTCTCCCATGCTTTTGGCATATTTTCTGTAATATTATTACTAAAATTTCTTGGGAGTTTTAGCTGGGTAACAGAATGAATTCTGTTCTTTTCCCCATGTTTACGTCCTCACCCATGGGTGTTTAGGCGTAGTGTTCTGCATCTACCATCTGATGTTCTGCAGTTTCTTCCCTGGAAGTCTCTGTTTTGCATCAAATAGTGTATTTTTGGTAACTGATTTCGAGCCATGGTTATCAGTGCCTGGAGTCATGTTTCTGGTGTTTTGACACTTCTTGTTTACATTGACAACAGTCTCTGTGGAGGGGGATTTCTTGTCTTTGTGTTAGTTTAATTATAACAAGATACATTATTATTATTCGTAAGTGTTGTATTAATTTTTAAAAATATTTTTAAAATTTTTGTCCACACTTAGGCTTGGGATCCATTGGGGCTCAACGTTACTTTTCAGAAACTTGGGCTTTTCTGAAAAAATATTTTTTAAAAAAATTTTTGTTGATTTCAATTATTTTTTCTATGTAAATGGATCATGTTATTGTGTATCTTTGTTTTCAGGGGTTAGTGCGAGTACTAGGACTTTTTGTATTCTTTTCACAAAGAAAGAATATTGTTCAATTGTAATAAGAGGAAATCTTCCTCTGACTTTCATAATCATTGTATTAATTGTAGTCAGTGTACTCGCACTAACTCCTGTTCAGTATGTGTCAGTTGGGATGACAAACATGGGAAGCGTGTGTCACGGTATGTTAGCGGGGAAATGGCCATGCCAGTCCTTTCTCCGCAGGGTCACTCTAGTTTATCAATCTCCATTTCAGACGAACAAGAACAGGGTGATGTATCCGTGATGTCTTCCAAAAGTGTGCCTCCATCGTCACAATTAAATGAAGAGCTAGCGGCAAAGTGCTCATGGAAATACGTCAATTGCCTAAGAGGTCCCTAGTAGGATCGACAGCCTTTGATGTCCGCTAGCTCGCCCGGTGTAGCGTCCATTCATCGAATGGTTCGGCAGCCGGGTTCATCCGTTGCGGTCCAGAAAGGAGTTTTGGGTGATGCGAGCACTATAAATCAACTAAGTGCACACCCAGTGACGGCGGATCAGAGGAGAGAATGGAGGAAGCCTATTAGTCCGGTTCCTAGCTCGTCCAGGTCCATCCGGGCTGTAAGCGAGAGAGGCCCCTCTCTCGTACAACAACATCTGGGACCAGATGTTGTGGTACAAAATGTTTCGCATTCGGAGCATACATCTGCCGCTCGGGACGCTCCGTTATATAGACAATCCGGAGAGACTGTCAATAAGGCTTCCTCATCCTCACGGCAGCGCACACGACCGCACCTTGGCTACGTGACCTCGGATATCCAGCCAGCTTCGCCAATCAGCGAGTCCACAGTGACCAGGTCATGCCATCCGGTAGCCAGGGACACGAGGCCTGTAGACTCCGGACGTTTGCATAAGAAAAGTATGCAGGAGTCAACGTACACGGAGCTTCCAGCGGCAAAGCATCATAAGACCGCTACTCCACAGGCCTCAGTGACGGACGTGCTATCCCAAATAGCACAACTTATCGCAGCATCCCAGCAACGACAGAATCTCTGTTGGATCAGGTAGTATCCGACGACGCTGGGTCGGTACGCTCCGCTGAAGCATCAGGTACGGACGTCCGAAAACTTCATAGGCCCGACAGGATGGCGAAAGGTATTCGGAGGATTTCGAGCTTTCCCTTTCGGAACAACATAAGCTGCCGTACATTTCATCCGGCTTTATCTTCTAGAGGTTGTTTCGTCGGATCAGAATGCTGCGATGCCGGATAAGAGACTGATAGCGTCTGTGGACACAAGAATTTTTTGATCGGTTCAGGGACATCGTCTCTGAGTTTCCGACACAGTCCAATAATGTCACAGGAACTTTCGAATTATTGAACGACGCTATATATATATGCTTGCTATTAAACAAGCAAGTCTGGTTTCTTGTTTGCAAAGTTACCATGATGTCTTCCAAAAGTGTGCCTCTGTCGTCATAGTTAAATGTAGAGCTAGCGGCAATAAGTGCTCATGGAAATACGTCAATCGCCTAAGAGGTCCCTAGTAGGATTGACGGCGTTGACATCCGCTAGCTCGCCCGGTGTAGCGTCCATTCATCGAATGATTCGGCAGGTGGGTTCGTCTGTTGCGGTCCAGGAAGGAGATTTGGGTGATGCGAGCACTATAATTAGACAAAAGTGCACACCCAGTGACGACGGATCAGAGGAGAGATTGGAGGAAGCCTATTAGTCCGGTTCCTAGCTCCTCCAGGTCCATCCGGGCTGCGAGCGAGAGAGGTCCCTCTCTCGTACAACAACATCTGGGACCAGATGTTGTGGTACAAAACGTTTCGCATTCGGAGCATACGTCTGCCACTGGGAACGCTCCGTTATATAGACAGTCCGAGAGACTGTCGATAAGGCTTCCTCATCCTCACGGCAGCACACACGACCGCACCTTGGCTACGTGACCACGGATATCCAGCCAGCTTCGCCAATCAGGGATTCCACGGCGAACAGGTCACACCATCTGGTAGCCAAGGGACACGAGGCCTGTAGACTCCGGACACTCGCATAATAGAAGTATGCACGGGTCAATGTACACGGAGCTTCCAGCGGCAAAGCAACGTAAGACCGCTTCTCCACAGGCCTCAGTGACGGACGTGCTATCCAAAATAGCACAACTTATCGCAGCATCCCAGTAAACGACAGAATCTCTGTCGGATCAGGAATAATCCGACGACGCTGGGTCGGTACGCTCCGCTGAAGCATCAGGTACGGGCGACCGAGCTCTTCATAGGGTCCAACAGGATGGCGAAAGGGGTTCGGAGGATTTCAAGCTTTCCCTTTCGGAACAACAGTTGCTGCCATAGATTTCTTCCGGCATTATCTTCCAGAGGTTGTTCCGTCGGACTAGAATGCTGCGATGCGGGATAAGAAACTAATAGCGTCGTTGGACACAGAATTTTTTTTTGATCGGTTCAGGGACATCGTCCCTGAGTTGCCGACACAGTCCAATAATGTCACAAGAACATTCGAATTATTGAACGATGCTATATATAAGCTTGCTACCAAAACAGGCAAGTCTGGTTTCTTGTCCACAAGTGCTCTAATCTGCCTTTCGTCAATTCGAGGAATAAATTTGTAACGGCAGGACAGGGCATACCGAGAGTTCCTCTGTGTCTAGACGACGAGGCTGAAGACTTGTAGTTGTCTATATCGCCGTCTATGTCAATTCCAACCACGACGTTGAAAACAACAATAATGTCTAACAGACTTAACTTAGACGCTTTATCATACGCAGACCACCTTACTAAGGCGTTATCATTACGTCTTCAAGCGAAAGAATTCCAGGATATGATCCTCAATGAGATTTCTTTCAAGGGCAGTAGCTTTTCCACGTATAACTCCGCCCTTCAGTGGCCCTAGCTACATCCATGCGCGTGGATAGTAAGGTGAAGAACTCTCTCAGAGTCGCTTCGGTCTCGGAGAAGCTTCTCTTCGACGGCAACCTTTCGGCAATCTATGAAATGCTCGATATAGACGTTCTCTTGTCAATCTAGTGTAACAAGAGATTCAGACTTGGGCAAACATTCAGTTGTTGACTCAGGGAGTTCCACTGCAGTTGCCGGATCCGAGTTTTACGATTATGACGGATGCCAGTCAAACAGGTTGGGGTACAACATTGATCCCAACGGATTCGAAGTGCCAGGGTCTTTGGGTTCCGCAGTTTCTAGGCAAGCACATAAACATCCAAGAAATGATGTCAATTTGGCTTGCACTACGTCATTGGATGAACATTATTCAGAAAGCGCATGTCCAAATCCTGTCTGACAATACAACAGTAGTTGCGTATATCCGGAACCAGGGAGGCACTCATTCCATTCCGTTATTCAATTTAACAGAAAGAATCCTTCTGTTTGTTCTAGAACACCAAGTTCTGCTTTCGGTCCGTCATATTCCTGGTCGTCTGAATGTATTAGTAGACTCCCTTTCACGGAAGGGTTGCTTGTTGCCGTCAGAATGGACTCTCAACAAACAGGTATTCAATCAGATTTGCTACCAATGGGGGCGGCCAATGATAGACTTATTTGTGACACAACTCAACAACCAATTGCAGACGTATGTGTCACCATGTCTGGATCCCCGAGCATATGCAGTAGAAGCTCTATCGATCTCGTGGGACGGAAGGATAGGATATGCGTATCGTCCAGCGCCGTTGATTCAGCAAATATTGCTCAAGATAAAACAATCTCAATACAATTCTGTTGGTAGCATCTCTGTCTCCACAGAGACCGTGGATAAATCTACTCAGGTGTCTGCTGTGGGACTTACCACGAAAACTTCCTCCACGAAAGGATCTTCTTTCGCTGGGGAAATCGTGTCAACTTCATCACAACCCGCAAGGTCTCAACCTTCACGTATTCCGTTGTGCGGTCCTTCTTGCACGGCAAGCATTGTACAGGACGAGCAGTGGACGCAATTTCTAACTGTAGGAGGACCTCCTCTTCGCTATACTATGCGGTTAAGTGGAAGGTCTTTCGTCATGGGTGTAGGGATCATTTTGTTGATATTTTTTATCCCTCCATACCAGACATTGCAAACTTTCTAGTATACTTGTTTGACGAGATCAACTGCAGCCTGTTACTATTAAAGGTTATAGGTCTATGTTGTCTGATACCTATACACACCATGATTGTTTACAATTGAATCTAATGTCTCTTTATCTAAATTAGTTAGAAACTCTTCGATAAATAGACCTAGAACCCTTAGATTAATTCCTAAATGAATTTAGCTTGGGTTTTTCTTAAACTAAAAGAAAACCATTTGAGCCTCTTGAGTCAGTAGATTTCAAATTCTGGTCTTATAAGACAGCATTTCTCTTAGCTTTCTCTTCTGCTTAAAGAGTCAGTGAGCTTCATGCACTATCGGTGGACGATTCTCACTATCGTAGTGATGGGAACACTATTACCTTTACTACTAATGTTGGATTTTTGGCTAAGAATCAGGCTCCTAATAATATCCGGAACCTATTGTTATTAAGGCCCTTCCGTCTTCAGACGGGCACAGGCCATTACTCTGTCCAGTTAGAGCTTTATGTATTTATAAACAAGATCTCAGTTTATCAGAAAGGGACGTAAACGCTTTCTGTCTCTTATGCCCAATAGAAAGGACATTACGGTCCATTCTATGGCTAGATGGATTCAATTAACTATCCGTACTGCTTATGATAATCTATCTTCAACTCAGCAGTCTGTGCGTAAGATTTCGGCTCTTTAAGTAACAGATCTTTCTACATCTAAGGCTTATGCAAATAGTGTTGCTATTACAGATTTAATGAAGGCTGCATATTGGTCTCAGCCATCCACATTCACGAAGTTTTATCTCAGAAATATTGAGTCCATTTCTGGAGACCTGCTTTGTTTAGGTCCATTATCTGCTGCTCAGAATGTCGTTCACTAAACAGTTGCAACTATAGTTATGCAGGCTTTCTGTTCAGGCAGTGACTCCATCCTGCTGCCCTCTTTGCTCTGGGCTATTTGACCCAGGGCAAGGGCAAGGGGGGGGGGGGAGGGTGTTCCCTTGGGTCACCTGTTTTATAGTGAAAACAAGGGGATACCTCCTCCGGAGTCAGTAATTCTGAGTTGTTACCGGGATGGTTTTAAAGTGAAAGTTAATGTTTAAAAATTCATTCATGTCATATTTTTTAAGTATAGCATTTGTATATGTCACGTGTCAAACGGGAGTTAATATACAATCCTCGGACACTTTTAAAAGAGTATAAAGAGTCTCAATTCTCTGGACTAACTTTATTTATTGGCTTACTTTAAAAATAATTAGTATAAGGATTATACTGGATGTTAATAGAGAACATGAATGTTATGATGCTCAATTATGGAGGGTGTTGTGTCTTTCTAATTTATCATAAATAAGAAAGATACATGTAAAGCCTAATACTCCTTTTCTCCTCGAGGGGATGACTCGATTTTATATAGTTGAGCTTATTGGATTTTCCTCTATGTCCTAGGCCCTCCAGCCTTTTTACTATTCAGCTATGTCTGGGTCATTGGTACAGTATAAAAATGTTAAAAAATTTATAGTAATTTATATATTTTTTATACTTACCAATGACCCTGATGGGGATGGCCCTCCCAGGAGTTGGGAACTCTACCTCCCCGCTGAGTACATAGCGCTGACCAGGCACTGGTTGTAAGAATGATAAATGGCGCCAATTCCGGGACCTCCTTGACACTGCGCATGCGCAGTAGAGGCGAAGTATGGAGGGCCATTCAGGACATGATTTCTTTGGTTTTAGATGCAAATTTGGGGGATTGGGGGGCAAAATTTGTGTTTGGCCCTAGATTTTTAAGAGTTAGCACCAGCTATGTCTGGGTCATTGGTAAGTATAAAAAATATATAAATTACTATAAATTTTTTAACTTTTCAAATTTTTCTCACATTTTCAACAAAGCCATATCAAGTGTCACCTCACTGGAATGAACATGACAAGCTCGTTTCAATAAGAAGACACATGATATGGTTTTGTTGAAATTGTTTGAAATATAATTTTTTTTC
This sequence comes from Pictodentalium vernedei, assembly GCA_031216915.1. Lineage (NCBI taxonomy): Eukaryota > Metazoa > Mollusca > Scaphopoda > Dentaliida > Dentaliidae > Pictodentalium > Pictodentalium vernedei. The sequence goes on from CM062295.1 coordinate 623,870,656, forward strand.
AACTGCTCAGTTTGTAAATTACGCAGGTGGGTGTGACCGCTTTATTAGGTAAAGCATTAAAACATCTTCTTCTTGAGATCCACCACGCAGAATCCTTATATTTTTGATATACATCATCATTATAGGGGACTTAATCAAATTTGTTCAAAGCAAGTCTGTGGGCTCATAATTTTGATCCTTCTGGAACCCCAGATTTTAACTTTGTGCAGTAAAGGAAAAATTATTTGAAAATCTCCGTCATCAGATCCACCTGTCAGAAATCTTTCATATTTAATATTCAGCATTCTTGGTGGGGTAAGATTCAAATTTGTTCAAACCATGTTCCTGGGTTTATGTTTGGGCTCCTCATAGGAGCCTAAGTTTTAACACTGTTCAGTAAGAGGAATGGTCTATAAAAATCATCTTAAGATCTACCGTTCAGAATTTTTTGATATTTGATACACAGCATTCATATGGAGGTCACATTCCAGTTTGTTCAAATTAAGTCCCTGGAAAACATTTTGTCTAATTAGATGTTTAAAAAATAGTCTTGTGGGTTTTGTCCAGCTCTCATCAATGTTGAGATGTATTATTTGTTTTTGAAAATTTGCGTTCTTTTTGACTTCAGTATACCGAGTCCGATGCATGCCTTATGGAGTACAGATTTGGTGCTTTAGATTTAGAGCTACCTTTAATTCTTTGCATTGTTGGTACAGGCTCCGAATGGAAGCAGTCAGAGGTATGTTGATTATATTCTCTCTACTTACGATTTGTGTCATTATACCCCCACTTTCGAAGAAATGGGGGTATACTGGATTACATGCGTGTGTCCGTGCGTCCATCCATCCATGTGTGGGTCCGTCCAAGAGTGTTCATAACTTTCATAACTTAAGTAAATTATTATTATGGAACTTGTTTTCCATAATATTTGCTCATAGGTATGCCCACACTAGTTTTTTTGTTATTATTATTACTTGTTCACTCAGAAATTGTATCCGGCCGAGCCAAATTTTGTCTGTTCAGCCTGTATCTCGGGTATCGAAAGTTCTATTGCAATGAAATATGCTGTGAACACTGCTTATGGTATAGGCTTTAAAAAAAGCATTCAACGATATTTCTCACATTCTTCTTTTTAGAGTTATCCCCCTTTTTTGACTTAGAAATTATAGGAAATAGACATTATTTGTCTGTTCAGCCTGTATCTCAGGTATGGGTTATCGGATTTCAGTGAAATATGGCATGCAGTTTGCCTATGACAAAGGCTTCTGCCTCGTTGCATAAAACTTCCAAACACCAAATAATTTACCATACCTTTTGACTTAGAAATTGTTGAAAACTTTCGAAGAAAATGGGGGGGAGGGTATACTGGATTGCATCCGTCCATCTCTGCATCCGTCCGTCCGTACGAGAATATTCATAACTTAAGTAAATCATTATGGAATTAAATGAAACTTGGTATGCAATTAAATTGTAACATGTAACATTGCCCAAGATTAGAATGAATTTCGGTGTTGTCAGATAATTGTTTTTATTATACCCCCACTTTCGAAGAAATGGGGGGGGGGGGGGTATACTGGATTACATGCATCTGTCTGTGCATCTGTCTGTCCCTCTGTCAGTCCATCTGAGAATATTCATTGGTATGCCCACACTAACACTAGACGGTACACCACGTAGGGGTATGCACCGGACGACTGTCCAGCTCTTGTTGTCCCTCCACTCTCCAAGAGAATTGGGGGGGGGGGGGGGATACTGGATTACATGTGTTCGTCCATCCATCTGTCTGTGCATGCATTCATGCATCTGCCTGTCTGTCCATCCATCTGTTTATCCACAGCGATATCTCACCAATGAGTGGATGGATTTCAATGAAATTTGGTATAAAGGGATCCAGCAGTCCTGCACATGTTATAAACACATTGCCTGCATTTTTAGCTCAACTTTGACGTAAGTCAAATTTGAGCTTATGCCATGGCCAGTCGTCCGTCTGGGCAGACATATGGGGTTTGGGTGGCTATTTGTTGGTAGAAATGGGGGTTAGGTGACTACCTCAATTTATGTGACTAGTCACATAGTTAAATGTCATTATTCTAGATTGGGGTTTAGAGTTGAGGTGGGGGTGGGGTTAGGGTCAGTAAAGGGGAGGGTTAGGGTTTGCTACCACCCCAAAAATTTTCCACCCCAAAAGTTGTTTTAATACAATGGACATGCATTTTAGTTAAAATAGACTAGGAATATATTGAATTTTCATTAGTTTAGGGTGGGGTGTAGAATTGGGGGTGGGGGGGGGTTGGGTTAGGGTCAGTAAAGGGTAGGGTCAGGGTTTGCTACCACCCCAAAAATTTTTTCAAAAACCACTTGTTTTAGTATAATGGACATTCATTTTATTGTAGTCCCATAAAAATAGCCACATAACTACCAGTTGTTAGAATGCCTGTCCGTCTGTCCATCAACAAATCAGTATGGCTCGGGCTAGAGGCCGTATTTATGAACTGATCTTTATGAAAATTCTTGGGTACCTTTGTTATCACCATGGGACGAGAATGAGTGTTTTTTGGGTCCAGTCCAAAATTCATGTTGGCCGCTGGCAGCCATTTTGTACAAAATTAGGTGCAATCAGATTTTTGCGCAGAACTTCCATATGAAAGCTCTGATTTTTATACTGTACCAATGACCCAGACATAGCTGGTGCTAACTCTTAAAATATAGGGCCAAACACAAATTTTGCCCCCCAATCCCCAAAATTTGCATCTAAAACTAAAGAAAACATGTCCTGAAAGGCCCTCCACACCTCGCCCCCACTGCGCATGCGCAGTGTCAAGGACGTTCCGAAATTGGCGCCATTTATCATTCTAAGTTTGGCCCTTCATCAGTTAACATCTGACTGATCTTTGTGCTTTTAAATCTCAGTTTAAATGATGCCAGACACATAAATATTAGTGAAATGGTGATTCTAAGGAGGATAGAAAAGGAGGAGAGGAAAAGAATGTGTGACAGAATATTATCAGGGCTGTAACTTAAAATTTTTTAATGAAATTATGTTAAGTTACCTATTTTCAAGGCAGCAGCCATTTTGTTGTCATTCTGATTATTTAGTTACACTGTTTTTTCAAGTGTTTTTCCTCTCTCCCTGTCCTTTAAGTTCCCCCTTGCTATTCTCCCATGCTTTTGGCATAGTTTCTGTAATTATTATTACTAAAATTTCTTGGGAGTTTTAGCTTAATAACAGAATGAATTCTGTTCTTTCCCCATGTTTACATCTTCACCTACGGGTGGTTAGGCGTTGTGTTCTGCATCTACCATCTGATAATCTGCAGTTTCTTCCCTGGAAGTCTCTGTTTTGCATCAGATGGTGTATTTTTGGTAACTGATTTCGGGCCTGGGTGCCTGGAGTCTTATTTTAGTGTTTTTACACTCATTGTTTACATTTACAACAGCCCTCTGTGTGAGGGGGGGATTTCTAAATAATAATATCTTTGTTATTTTAATCATAACTAGATACATTATTATTGTTCGTAAGTGTTGAATAAATTGTTTAAAATATTTTTAAAATTTTTGTCCACACTTAGGCTTGGGATCCATTGGGGCTCAACGTTACTTTTCAGAAACTTGGGCTGTTCTGAAAAAATATTTTTTCAAAATATTTTGATTTCAATTATTTTTTCTATATTAATGGATCATATTATTATTATGTATTTTGATTGCCAGGGGTTAGTGCGAGTTCCAGGACTTGTTTTCTTTTCACATTGAAAGGATATTGATCAATTGTTTTAAGAGGAAGTCTTCCTCTGACCTTATTATCATTCTATATGTGGTCAGTGTACTCGCATTAACTCCTGTTCTGTATCGTATGATTTCGATGACAATATGGGAAGCGTATGTCACGGTATGTTGTTGGGGATTTGGACACTCCGGTCCTTTCCCCGCAGGGTCACTCTACTTTATCAATTTCTATTTCAGACGATCAAGATTAGGGTGATGTATCTGTGATGTCTTCCAACAGTGTGCCTCCGTCGTCACAATTAATGAAGGGCTAGCGGAAAAGTGCTCATGTTATACGCCAATTGCCTAAGAGGACCCTAGTAGGTTCGACGGCCTTTGACGTCCGCTAGCTCGCCCGGTGTAGCGTCCATTCACCGAATGGTTCGGCAGCCGGGTTCGTCCGTTGCGGTCTAGAAGGAATTTTGGGGTGATGCGAGCACTATAAAATTAACTTAATGCACACCCAGTGACGGCGGATCGGAGGGAGAACGGAGGAAGCCTTTTAGTCCGGTTCATAGCTCGTTCCGGTCCATCCGGACGGCAAGCGAGAGAGGCCCCTCTCTCGTTCAACAACATCTGGCCCCAGATGTTGTGGTACAAATGTGTCGTTAGCGGAGCATACGTCCGTCGCTTGGGACGCTCCGTTGTATAGGCAGTCCGCTGAGACTGCTAAGGCTTCCTCTTCTCGTCAGCGCACACGACCGCACCTTGGCTGCGTGACCGCCGATATATTACCAGCTTCGCCGATCAAGGATTCTTCGGCGACCAGGTCACACCATCCGGCAGCCAGGGATTCGAGACCGATGGACTCCGGACGTTCGCATAGGAAGTATGCGGGAGCCATCTGATGCGGAGCTGCCCTCGGCGAAGCACCGATAGACTGCGCCTCCGCGGGTCTCGACGCCGGACATTCTTGTGCACATAGCACAGCTTATCGCAGCATCCCAGCAGCCGACAGAAACGGTGTCGGATCGAGAATTATCCGACAGCGCTGGGTCGGTAGCCGGGGACTCGAGGCCTGCAGACTCCGGACGTTCGCATAGGAAGTGTGCGGGAGTCAACGTACACGGAGCTTCCAGCGGCAATGCATCGTAAGTCCGCTACTGCACAGGCCTCGGGAACGGACGTGCTTTCCTTAATAGCACAGTTTATCGCAGCATCCCAGCATCAACTGAATCTGTCGCATATATTTTATCCGACGATGCTGGGTCGGGACGCTCCGCGGAAGCGGGTACGGACGTCCGAAAGTTTCATCCGGTCCGACGGGATACCGAAAGGGATTCGGTGGATTTCAAGCTTTCCCTTTCGGAACAACATATGCTGCGATGCCGGATAAGAAACTGATAGCGTCGGTGGACTTAGAAATTTTTGGTTCGGTTCAGGGACATCGTCCCTCAGTTCCGACATAGTGCAATAATGTCACACAAACTTTCGAATTATTGAACGACGCTATATATATTATTATTTTATGCTTGCTATCCAAGCATTTCTGGTTTCTTGTTCGAAGAGTTATGGAGATGTCTTTCAAAAGTGTGCCTCTGTCGTCATAGTTAATGAAGAGTTAGCGGCAATAAGTGCTCATGGAATATGTCTATCGCTTACGGAGTGACATTCGCTAGCTCACCCGGTGTAGCGTACATTCATCGAATGGTTCGGCTGCCGGGTTCGTCCGTTGCGGTCTAGGAAGGAGATTTGGGTGATGCGAGCACTTTAATTACTTTAGTACTCACCCAGTGACGGCAGATTGAGGACAGATCGGAGGAAGCCAACAACATAGGGGACCGCATGTTGTGGTTCAGATATTTTACATTCGGAGCATATGTCCGTTGCTCGGGACGCTCCGTTATATTGACAGTCCGAGAGACTGTCTTTAATGCTTCCTCATCCTCACAGCAGGGCACACGACCGCACATTGGCTACGTGACCTCGAGTATCCGATCAGTTTCGGCATTCAGTGATTCCACAGCGAATAGGTCGCGCCATCCGGTAGCCAAGGGACACGAGGCCTATACACTCCGTTCGCTCGCATATTGGAAGTATGCACGGGGTAACGATCTCGGAGCTTCCTGCGGCAATGCATCGTAAGACCGCTGCTCCTCAGGCCTCAGTGACGGACGTGCTATCCGAGTTAGCACAGTTGTTTCGCAGCATCCCAGCAATTGACGGTTTCTCGGTCGAATCAGGAATTATCCGACGGCGCTGGGTCGGTGCGGTCCACGGTTGCATCAAGCTACGGACGACCGAACGCTTTATAGGGTCCGACAGGATGGCGAAAGGGATTCGAAAGATTTCGAGTTTTCCCTTTAGTAGTATCGGAAGATGCCTTTCATATCTTCTGGCATTTCTTCCAGTGATTATTTTTCGGACTTCATTGCTGCGATCTTGGATAAGAGACTTATAGCGTCATTGGACTCGGATTTTTCGATCGGTACAGGGACTTTGTCCCTGACTTACCGACGCAGTCCAATATTGTCATTACAACATGTGTTTTATTTTTCGACGCTATATATTATATATATATATATACAAGCCTGCTACTAAGCATGATAGTTTAGTTTCTTGTCCGCGTGGCTCATTTCTGCCATTTTATCTTTTTTACATATAATTTATTTTGGCAGAGCAGGGCATACCGAGAGTTCATATGCGTCTAGACGGTGTGATTAAAGACTGCATATATTCTTTTTCGCCGTTTATGTCTTTTCCAATTTCAATGTTGGGAACGACATTATGTATAGTAGACTTAACTTAGACGCTTTATTATACGTAATCCGCCTTACTGAGGCGTTATCATTACGTCTTCAAGAAAAGATTTACGGGATATTATTCTCAATGTAATTTCTTTTGAGGGCAGTAGTTTGTTCACGTATAACTCCGCCCTTCAGTGGCTGATTGGAGTTTAGACGTGATGCAGCCCTAGCTACATCCACGCGTGGATAGTAGGTTAAGAACTCTCTCAGAGTCGCTTCGTTCTCGGAGGAGCTTCTCTTCGACGGCAACTTTCCGGCAATCCATGAATTGCTTGATTTATACATTCTCTTGTCTATCTAGTGTTACAAGAGATTCAGACTGGGGCAAACATTCGGTGGTTGACTCAGAGAGTGCCGCCGCAGTTGCCGGACCCTAGTGTGGCTGTTATGACGGTTGCCAGTCAAACAGATTGGGATATATACTGATCCCTACGGATTCGAAGTGCCAGGGTCTTTGGGTTCCGCAGTCTTTTAGCTATCAGTTTAACTTCCGCGGAATAATGTTTTTTAGGCGTGCTTTATGTCATTGCATGAACATTATTCAGAAACGCATGCCCAAATTCCTGTCCTTTAATTCGACAGTAGTGGCGTATCTCCGGAACCAGGAAGGCACTCTTTCGTTTCCGTTATTCAATTTAATGGAAAGAATCCGTCTGTTGGTTATAGTACACCAAGTTCATTTTTGGTCCGTCATATTCTGGGTCGTCTGATTGTTTTATCGCACTCCCGTTCTCTTACGGGTCGCTTGTTGCTGTCAGAATGGACTCTCAACAAACAAGTATTTAATCAGATTTGCTATCTATGGGAGCGCCCAATGATGTTTTATTTATGACACAGCTGGCTAATCAATTGCAGACGTATGTGTTGACTTGTCCAGATCTCTGAGCTAATACTGTTAACGCTCTATTGATCTATAGGACGGAATGATAGGATACGTGTATCCTCCGGCGCTGTTGTTTTAGCAGGTATTGCTAAGATAAACAACCACAATACATTTCTGTTGATAGCATCTCTATCTTCACAGAGATCATGAGTAATTTACTCTCTTGTCTACTGTGGATCTTAACGTGAAATCTTCCTCTATGTGAGGATCTTTTTTCACTGGGTAAATCGTGTCCTCTTTATCACAACCAGCAAGGTCGCAACCTTCATGTATTCCGTTGTGTGGTCCGTATTGCATTGTAAGCACTGTACTGGACGAGCTTTGGACGCGATTTCTTACTATAGGAGATCCTCTTCTTCGCTATTCTATGCGACTAAAGTGGAGGCTCTTCCGTCGTGGTGTAGGGATCATTATGTTCATATGGTTGATCCCTCCATACTACGCATTGCTAGTTTTTAGTATACTTGTTTCACAAGATCTACTGCAGCCTGTTGTTATTTAGGTTATAGGTTTATGTTACCTCATACCTATGTACTCTACGATAGTTTACAATTGAGTCTTTTGTCTCTTTATCTAAGTCAGTTAGTAACTTTTTGATAAATAGACTTAGAATCTTTAGATTAAATTCCTATACGGATTTTAACTTCGGTTCTTATTTAGCTAAGTAATCATTTGAGCCTCTGGAAACAGTAGTTTTCAAATTCTGACCTTTTAGACAGTAATTCTGTTGGTTTCTCTTTTACTGTAGAGTCAGTGAGTTTCATGCACTATCGATGGATGATTTTCACTTTCATAGTTTCGGAATCAATACTTCCGTTACTATTTAGGTTGGATTGTTGCATAAGAGTTAGGCTCCTATTATCCGGAACCTATTATTTTAAGGTCCTTCCGTCTTCGTATGGGCATAGGCCTTTACTCTTTCCGGGTACAGTTTATGTATTTATAAACAGATATCTGTTTATTACAAGGGCGTAAGCTTCTTCTGTCTTTGATGTCTAGTAGAAGGACGTTACGCTCCATTTTATTGTTAATGGATTCTATTAACTAGCGTACTGCTTATGGTATATCATTGGCTTAGCAGTTGTGCTTAAGATTTCGGCTCATGAAGTAAGAGTTCTTCTACTTCTTGGGCTTACATTAATAGTGTTGCTATTATAGATTTTTGAAGGCTGCTCATTGCGCTCAGCCATCCATTCATGAATTTTATCTCAGAAATATCGAGTCCATTTCTGGAGGCCTCTATTGTTAGGTCTATTATCTACTGCTCAGAATGTCATTCACTTAACAGTTGCTACTATAGCTAGGTAGGCTGTCTGTTTCGGCAGTGTCTCCGTTCGGCTGCCCTCTTCGCTCTGGGCTATTTGACCCAGGGCAAGAAAAAGGGGGGGGGAGGGTGTTCCCTTGGGTCACCTGTTTTTACTATGAAAACAAGGGGATACCTCCTCCGGAGTTAGTAATTCTGAGCTGTTATTGGGATGGTTGTTTAGTGAGAAGTTTAAGTTTATAAAATTCATTCAAGTCTTAGTTTTTAAAGTATAGCTTTTGAATATTGCATATGTCAACGGACATGATTATGCAATTCTCACACACTTTTAGGAGTATAAGAGTCTCTATTCTCTAGACTTACTTTATTATTGGCTTACTTTAAAAATTATTAGTATAAGGATTATTGGATATTAATAGAGTACATGGATGTATGAAGCTCAATTTTTGGAAGGTGTTGTATCTTTCTAATTTATCATAAATAAGAAAGATACATGTACGGCCTATTACTTCTTTTCCCTACAGGGGATGACTCTATTTTATTTTATTGAGCGTATTCCATTTTGCTCTATGTCCTTGGCCCTCCAGCCTTTTTACTATTCAGCTATGTCTGGGTCATTGGTACAGTATAAAAATGTTAAAAAATTTATAGTAATTTATATATTTTTTATACTTACCAATGACCCAGACGGGGATGGCCCTCCCAGGAGTTGGGAACTCTTGCCTCCCCGCTGAGTACATAGCGCTTACCAGGCACTGGTTATTAGAATGATAAATGGCGCCAATTTCGGAACGTCCTTGACACTGCGCATGCGCAGTGGGGGCGAGGTGTGGAGGGCCTTTCAGGACATGTTTTCTTTAGTTTTAGATGCAAATTTTGGGGATTGGGGGGCAAAATTTGTGTTTGGCCCTATATTTTAAGAGTTAGCACCAGCTATGTCTGGGTCATTGGTAAGTATAAAAAATATATAAATTACTATAAATTTTTTAACATTTCAAAAATTTTTTGTATGAATGTTTAGTGCCATGGGATACATCACATATAATACAGGTTTTTTCTCGTGCATAAATTAAGCAAATTAGACTAACTTTGGTGTATTTAGTGTTACTTTCAGCGCTGTAAGTGCAAATGCCAATATGGCTCGGGCTAGAGGCCGTATTTATGAACCGATCTTTACAAAACTTTTTGGGCTTTGGTATCATGGTAGGATGAGAACGAGTGTTTTTGGGTCCGGTCCGAAATTCAAGATGGCCAATGGCAGCCATTTTGTACAAAATTAGGTGCAATCAGATTTTTGCGCAGAACTTCCACATGAAAGCGTTGATTTGAATAATTTTTTGTGTGAATGTTTAGTACCATTGGATACATCACATATAATACAGGTTTTTTTCTCGTACAGAAATTATGCAAATTAGATGAACTTTGATTTTTTCAGTGCAACTTACACACAGTAAGTACACATGTCAATGCGGCTCGAGCTAGGGGCTGTATTCATGAACCGATCTTCTTCACGAAACATATTGGGTACCTTTGTTATCACCTTGGGACGAGAACGAATGTTTCTGGGTGTGGTCCAAAATTCAAGATGGCTGCCAGTGGCCATTTTGTACCAAAATTAGGTCTAATCAGTTTTTTGTACACAACGTCTATACGGCTCAGGCTAGAGGCCGTATTTATGAACCGATCTTTACGAAACTTCTTGGTTACCTTTGTTATCTAAAATTCAAGATGGCCACCAGCAGCCATTTTGTACCAAAATTAGTGCAATCAGTTTTTTGTACAGAACTTCTGCATGAAAGTTCTGATTTGAATAAATTTTTGTATGAATGTTTAGTAACATGGAATACATCACATATAATACAGGTTTTTTCTCGTGCAAAAATTATGCAAATTTGATGAATTTTGATTTCTTCAGTGCTACTAATACACAGAAAGTGCACATGTCAATACGGCTTGGGCGAGAGGCTGTATTTATCAACCGATCTTCATGAAACTTCTTGGGTACTTTTGTTATCACCTTGGGACGAGAACGAAATGTTTCTGTGTGCGGTCCAAAATTCAAGATGACTGCCAGTGGCCATTTTGTACCGAAATTAGGTCCTATCAGTTTTTTGTCAAATTATATATGGCTCGTTTTTATGAACTGTTCTTCATGAAACTTCTTGGGTACCTTTGTTATCACCTTGGGACTGGAACAAGTGTTTTTGGGTGCCTTTGTTATCATTGTGTTCTGAGAACAAATATTTTGGGGTTCAGTCAGACCCACTCTGGGCCTCCAAGATTACTTTTCTAGTTTAGCATCTGACTGTCGCCCACCTTTACAATACTTTACCTATACATTTGTTACAGTCAGTATTTAATTACGGATCGTTACAATACTTTATATGTACCTTTGTAATCAGGTCATTACCTAGATGTTTGTCATTGCTGTGTCACATTCTATACATGTACATGTCTTAACAAGTTGAGCTACAGTGTCATTGACACTTTCATTTTTTTTACAGAGTTATGGACCATAATTTGTTTTTAATTCATTTATGCTTCATCAGTCCACCATTGCCAGGGGTGTATAATTTCCTTCGGCAATAGCTCTTGTTTTTTTTGACACATTATTTCAATGGTCATTCAATCTGGGTTTTTTAACATTCTGTTAGGGATCTGTGAATCACAAATTTCTTTTCAAATTGAATCGAATCGTGTCTCTGATATCGACATCGAATCGAATCCCGAATCGAATCTTAAAAGACAAGTTATTTATATTGCATCAAACGGAAGTTACGGAACACTGTGATGACCCTTAAGCGACGGAGTGAACACCTTAAATATCAATAACTAAATATTCTCTGTAGCACCGTCGCTGAAACAGCTAGGCCTATTGTCCATAGTTTTAGTTTTTGAAGGCCTAACTTGTTACTATTCACGTTCTTAAGAACGTGAATAGTAACAAGTTAAGCCTTCAAAAACCCAAACTATGGATAATGTTCTGGGCCAAATTCACACCTTACCTAACAATTAAACATTGTCAATTTCTCAAATAAATAGGAATTGAGCCTACATGAATTAATTTTCTAATGACAGTTTTATCCTATTTTTGTTGGAAATGTAACAAATTGAAGTCAGTACGAGAGATTCAAAAAAATTGAATCCTGAGACTGATTCGGGATCGATCTCGAAGCATATGTATGGTATCGATATCGAATCGAATCTCGAATATTCGCAGGACCCTACATTCTGTCTCATTCTGAAACTAGTTCACCTAGTAGGCACCATGTTTGATCTGGTCTCATTATCTCACGACCTTGACTGACTTGTAATAATCTCTATGTAACACATGTTTAAGACTTATTAACTTGATACTGATCTGAGCGAGCCTCCCAAGGATCAGTGGGGGGAGGGGGGCATGTATTAGGCCTAACAAAAGTTGAAAGAAATCTGTCCTCCTTTTGGCTGCTGCATGCCCTCTTTTTATAACCAATGTACCAAGGCTTTGCAATGCTCAAACACTTCTTGCACTCGAGGGAGGAAATACACCACCACCCATTCTATTCTGTAGATTATGAGGCCTAAAACATAAAACAAACCAAGAACATGAACTTTTGATGGCAAAGAAATAATTACAAAAATAAAAAATAAAAAAACTGCCCGTCCCCATGAAATTTTACAAAAAATGACCTGAGAAACAGAAGATCTACTTTGTGGGGCCTTATTGGTATTTATTATATGTCAACCACAAATATTCCCAGAATACCCATCAATTCTGGTTTGCTGAAAAATGCCTCAACTTTTCCAAATCTCGGTCATGCCTATCTCAAACGAACCTCACATGATGGCATTAACGGGTAGTGATGTCCACACATGCATTTACCAGGTAATAAAAATCATTATCAGCTAAATTTTAATTAATGAAGCACCAGGTTGTACTCAGTGCTTCAATAATTAAATTTTTATTGGTTTATTTCTATAATTAGTGTTTGGGATCTAATATTATTGCGTCCATGGAAATATTGCCCACCCATGGAAAATGACCAGTCTACAGAGGCTGTATTATTCTTTTTATTTTGATTACATTTAAGATGTCATATTAAATTTTTTAAACATCCACTGTCATATAATAAAGTATTACAACAGTCAGTTAATCTGGATTATCACATTCTGTCCAATTGACAGAGCTTATATTTTGACGAGAATCAAAAAATCGATTCACGCAAAGATTTGTGCAACAAAAACAGCAAGAATCCATGTAGATTCTTGCTACGCCTCTGGTAGAATTTGCGTGAAGAGAATTGAGTCAATTAACTCTTTACCTAACATTTACCTAAATTAACCAATACAAAGCTTACATGACTTGAAATATCCTGACACTTTAAATATCCTGACACAATAAAATTGTGCAAATAAGGCTGTCATTGGAACCGGCTTAATGAGCTGGTTCCAATGACATCCATATTTGTAAAAATTCAGATTCAAGTTTGTCCAACTCGGGTCCAAATCAAGTCCCTGAGTTAATATTTGTGCTCCCTATGGGAGCCCAAATTTTAAATTTGTGCAATATGAGGAAATTTCTTTTAAAAATGTTCTTCAGATCCACCAGTCAGAATGCTTTCATATTTGGTATATAACATCTCTAGGGGTGGTGGGGGGGGGGGGGGGTGGAGGGGGGAGAGGGGCACCAGATTCTAGTTTGTGCTAATCAAGTCCATTAGTTAATATTTGGGCTCCCTATGGGAGCCTGAATTTTAACTTTGTGCAATATGAGGGAATTTCTTAAAAATCTTCTTCAGATCTACCAGTCAGAATGCTTACATATTTGGTATACAACATCTCTGGGGTGGGGGTGGCAGATTCAGGTTTGTTCAAATCAAGTCCCTGGGTTGATATTTTGGCTTCCTATTGAAGCCCAGATTTTAATTTTGTTCTATATGAGGGAATTTCTTTTAAAAATGTTCTTCAGATCCACCAGTCAGAATGCTTTCATATTTGGTATATAACACCTCTATGGGTGTGTGTGTGTGGGGGGGGGGGGGGGGCATATTCTAGTTTGTTCTGGGGGGGGACCAGATTCTAGTTTGTTCTAATCAAGTCCATTAGATAATATTTGGGCTTCCTATGGGAGCCTGAATTTTAACTTTCTGCAATATGAGGGAATTTCTTAAAAATCTTCTTCAGATCTACCAGTCAGAATGCTTACATATTTGGTATACAACATCTCTGGGGTGGGGGTGGCAGATTCAGGTTTGTTCAAATCAAGTCCCTGGGTTGATATTTTGGCTTCCTATTGAAGCCAGATTTTAACTTTGTGCTATATGAGGGAATTTCTTTTAAAAATGTTCTTCAGATCCACCAGTCAGAATGCTTTCATATTTGGTATATAACACCTCTATGGGTGTGTGTGTGTGGGGGGGGCATATTCTAGTTTGTTCTGGGGGGGGGGGGGGGGGACCAGATTCTAGTTTGTTCTAATCAAGTCCATTAGATAATATTTGGGCTTCCTATGGGAGCCTGAATTTTAACTTTCTGCAATATGAGGGAATTTCTTAAAAATCTTCTTCAGATCTACCAGTCAGAATGCTTACATATTTGGTATACAACATCTCTGGGGTGGGGGTGGCAGATTCAGGTTTGTTCAAATCAAGTCCCTGGGTTGATATTTTGGCTTCCTATTGAAGCCCAGATTTTAACTTTGTGCTATATGAGGGAATTTCTTTTAAAAATGTTCTTCAGATCCACCAGTCAGAATGCTTTCATATTTGGTATATAACACCTCTATGGGTGTGTGTGTGGGGGGGGGGGGCATATTCTAGTTTGTTCTGGGGGGGGGGGGGGGGACCAGATTCTAGTTTGTTCTAATCAAGTCCATTAGATAATATTTGGGCTTCCTATGGGAGCCTGAATTTTAACTTTCTGCAATATGAGGGAATTTCTTAAAAATCTTCTTCAGATCTACCAGTCAGAATGCTTACATATTTGGTATACAACATCTCTGGGGTGGGGGTGGCAGATTCAGGTTTGTTCAAATCAAGTCCCTGGGTTGATATTTTGGCTTCCTATTGAAGCCAGATTTTAACTTTGTGCTATATGAGGGAATTTCTTTTAAAAATGTTCTTCAGATCCACCAGTCAGAATGCTTTCATATTTGGTATATAACACCTCTATGGGTGTGTGTGTGTGGGGGGGGGGGGGGGCATATTCTAGTTTGTTCTGGGGGGGGGGGGAGCAGATTCTAGTTTGTTCTAATCAAGTCCATTAGATAATATTTGGGCTTCCTATGGGAGCCTGAATTTTAACTTTCTGCAATATGAGGGAATTTCTTAAAAATCTTCTTCAGATCTACCAGTCAGAATGCTTACATATTTGGTATACAACATCTCTGGGGTGGGGGTGGCAGATTCAGGTTTGTTCAAATCAAGTCCCTGGGTTGATATTTTGGCTTCCTATTGAAGCCCAGATTTTAACTTTGTGCTATATGAGGGAATTTCTTTTAAAAATGTTCTTCAGATCCACCAGTCAGAATGCTTTCATATTTGGTATATAACACCTCTATGGGTGTGTGTGAGGGGGGCATATTCTAGTTTGTTCTGGGGGGGACCAGATTCTAGTTTGTTCTAATCAAGTCCATTAGATAATATTTGGGCTCCCTATGGGAGCCTGAATTTTAACTTTCTGCAATATGAGAGAATTTCTTAAAAATCTTCTTCAGATCTACCAGTCAGAATGCTTACATATTTGGTATAACTTCTCTGGATTGGGGCTGGCAGATTCAAGTTTGTTCCCAAAATTTGAGCCCAAATTTTAACTTTCTGCAATATGAGGGAATTTCTTCTAAAAATGTTCTTCAGATTCACCAGTCAGAATGCTTTCATATTTGGTATATAACATCTCTAGGGGTGTGGTTGGGGGGGGGGGGGCATATTCTAGTTTGTTCGCAGGGGGGGGGGAGGGGGAACTAGATTCTAGTTTGTTCTAATCAAGTCAATTAGTTAATATTTGGGCTCCTTATGAGAGCCTGAATTTTAACTTTGTGCAATATGAGGGAATTTCTTAAAAATCTTCTTCAGATCTACCAGTCAGAATGCTTACATATTTGGTATACAACATCTCTGGGTGGGGCTGGCAGATTCAAGTTTGTTCAAATGAAGTCCCTGGGTTGATATTTTCGCTAACTATTGGAGCCCAAATTTTAACTTTGTGCAATATGAGGAAATTTCTTTAAAAATCTTCTTTTCCAGACCCATCAATTAGGATCTTTTGATATTTGGAATACATCGTCTCTAGGGGAGCCAGATTCAAGTTTGTTCAAATTGAGCCCATGTATTAATATTTGGGCTCTGTATGGGAGCCTGAATTTTAACTTAGTGCAGTAGGAGGAAATTTCCTTAAAAATCATCTCCAGAACCATCAGTTAGAATCTTTTGATATTTGATATAAAACAAATCTGAGGGGGAAGCAGATTCAAGTTTGTTCAAATTGAGTCCATGGTTTAATATATGGGCTCTGTATGGTAGCCCAAATTTTAACTTAGTGCAATATGAGGAAATTTCCTTAAAAATCTTCTTCACATTGAGTCCATGGTTTAATATTTGGGCTCCCTATTGGAAGCCTGAATGTTAACTTTGTGCAATATGAGGAAATTTCTTTAGAAAATTTTCTTCAGATCCACCAATGAGAATGCTTTCATATTTGGTATACAATATCTCTAGGAGGTCAGATTGACGTTTGTTCAAATCAGGTCCCTGGGTTAATATTTGGGCTCTCTATTGAGCCCAAAGTTTAAACTATTGCAGTTATGAGATTTCTTTAAAAACCTTTTTATTTAGATCCACCAGTCAGATCCTTTCATATTTGGTATATGACATCTCTAGGGGTATAAGATTCAAGTTTGTTCAATTCAAGTCCTGGCTTAATATTCGGTCTCTCTATTGGAGGGGGTGGGGGGGGGGGGGGGGGGGCATAGAGGGGCAGCTTAGTTTTCAAGATTGTTCAAATCCTTTCCTAAATGTTTTTACCACAAAATTTGCCTTTCAAACTGCAGTGACTTTAACAACCCTTGGAAGTTTGGCAGTGGCTGTCTACAGCTGTTAGAGTATGTTTCTCAGGCTCCTTTTGGCTGCTACATGCTCTCTTTTTTATAACCAGTGCAAGCCTAAAAAAATCAAAATTTAATGGTTTATGTCTGATATTTTACCGACGTTAATAAAATTGCTAAATTTGTCTCTTGAGTGTAACAAGAGGCTTTTGCAATGCTTTAGCATTGCAAAGCCTCTTGTACTCAAGGGACGAAACACACCACCACCCATGCTATTCTGTAGATTATGAGGTCTAAAACAGAAAACAAGCCAAGAACCTGAACTTTTCGATGGCAAAGAAATAATTACAAAAAATAAAATAAAAAACAAAGCTCAGCAGCCACATACAATTTAAAAAAAAAAAATGGCCTGAGAAACAGGTCTACTTTTTTGGGGCCTTATTAATAGCATCAGTATATCTTAACCCTATTGCACATTCATATCAAAATACAAAAATTTCAAGTAGTAATTTTCTCTAAATCTATTTATTTATTTATTTGTTCATTGTGGTTTTAATGACACCTTTCAACACCCGGGGACACCTTGTGTCGGACAGTTTTATTGGTGGAGGAAGCCGGAGTACCCACTGAGCAGCGGCGAACAACTGTAACACTCCCCAACATACTAATTTCAAATAAGCAGGGTTAGCATTGGTTGAAGACAAGTGCACCATCGACATACAGTAGGTTGGTGTACACAGAGCCACCATGCCCTCATGTGGGTAAGCAAGATTAAGCAGTGAAAAAAGGACACAACGCAAGCAGTGAAAAAAAGGACACAACACAGTTACCCCTGGTGGGGATTGAACCATGGACCTTTCGGTTTATAGTCCAAAGCTGTAACCACTGGGCCACTGCACACCCAGTTTTGTCTTCATAATACAACTCAGAATTCAACAAATTAAATTTTGTCAGACAGAGCTCAGTGAGCTCTGTCAAACAAGATTGAATTTGATAAATTCCTACTTGAATTATGGGGAAAAATTGCAACCTGCATTTCAGTATTTTAACATCAGTGTGCAAAGGGTTAAGGAAAGACATTTTCTGGCTGAATCAAAATAATATTTTCCAGCCATTAAACTCATATTTTGAAAATGGTAAATCTTGATTGTGCCGAAACATTCTGGAAATAGCCACAGGTGTATAAACAAAAACTGAATCCTGACCTCCAGTGAAAAATAATGAAATCACTTCAAGAAAATTAGTTAATGAGTTTGGATTAATTCTTTCAATAAAATTCTGATATTGATTCTTCAGTATATCATGACAGATACCAAACAGTCCTTTAATTTTAACAATTTAACGCAGGGTTCATAGGAGAATGCTCTTCATTTTCTCAGTCAATTCAGCAACTTTTTTCAGATTTGGGATCGAGTGATAAATAGAATCTTCAACTTGTCCCCACTTTATGGTGATCTGTTTATCAAATTCATCCAATAATTTAGGTCTGGACTTCAGAAAAGGCTTGGTCCACTGCTAATTATTCTTTACCCTCCCTTCCCCTTCCATATGAAAGGAAGAAATATAGTGAAGTGCTACATTATCTGAGGCAATTCATCCATCCATCCATCCTTCCATCCATCCATACATCCATCCATACATGTCTTCCTTCCTTCCTTCCTTCCTTCCTTCCTTCCTTCCTTCCTTCCTTCCTTCCTTCCTTCCTTCCTTCCTTCCTTCCTTCCTTCCTTCCTTCCTTCCTTCCTTCCTTCCTTCCTTCCTTCCCTCCTTCCTTCCTTCCTTCCTCCCTCCCTCCCTCACTCCCTCCCTCATTCCTTCCTTCCTTCCTTCCATCCATCCATCCATCCATCTAGATGTTTGTTTATTCGATAACCTGAACAATAGTTAGGCCTCACAAAGTAGATCTTCTGTTTCTCAGATTATTTTTTTTTTATAAAATTTCAGGTCGACAGGCATTTTGTTTATTTTTTATTTTTTGTAATTATTTCTTTGCAATCAAAAGTTCATGTTCTTGGTTTGTTTTATGTTTTAAGCTTCATAATATACAAAATAACATGGGTGGTGATGTATTTCGTGCCTTCAGTGCAAGAAGGCTTTGCAATGCTAAAGCATTTCAAAGCCTTGTTGCACTCTAGGGACAAATTTATCAGTTTTATTAACTTGGGTAAAATATCAGACATTAACCATTTAATGTTTATTTTTTTAAATTTGCTTTGGTTATTAAAAGAGAGCATGCAGCAGCCAAAAGGACCATGCAGGAGGGCCTGAAAAACAAATTTTTAACTTTTTTACGCCTTAATGGATTTTTTATTAATTTTGGTGTGTGGCTTTATTTTCATGTCTTGGACAAGTTCGATAACCACCAACATTCGATGAAAAGGGAGTTATTGCCCTTTGTTTGCTAAATTTGGCCTGAAATTTCATCCTTTATGCAATCACTTGAACAGTAACCGTCAGATTTCAATAAAATTTGATAGCCTTTTTTATATTAACTTTGTTTTGGACCAGTGTGAAAACCACGTGGATTTCTTGTGTAACTTGTTTTGTACATGGTATTATAATGTAGAAACTAGTTGATGGTGATCCTCTATTTTAAGGTCTCTATTATTAATGTATTTTCAGACAGCCATGATTGCTAGGAGAGTAGGAGCAAATAAAGTTTATCTTCAGAAGGAGAATGAAGGTGGTCTATTAACATTGTTAGAGTTTATTAGGCATGCTTTGCCTTCAGACTTGGATAAAAGAGCAGAGAAAGCAATTGAAAGAAACTTCTAAAGCCACACAGGGAGATTCTCTTTCATATCAGGTTTGCCTTTATTGTTTTTTTTTTTTACTTCACCCCCATTGCCTACGTGGGGGCACGGTGAATCTGTGTACTGAGGTGTACTGTACGTCGATGGTGCACCTGTCTTCAACCAATGCTAACCTTGCTTGTGTGGAATTGGTATGTTGGGGAGCTGATAGTTGCTCGGTGGTTCTCTCCGGTTACTCCGGCTTCTTCCACCTGTAAAACTGTCATGGTCATGGTTAGCTATTGTGCAGAAATATGTGACCTTAAACACCAATAAATAAATGAATAAATAAATATTGTTGTTTTATCTTTCTGATTCTGTTTCAAGCCTCCACATGCTGATGTCAGAATACCAAAATTCTAAGCAGCTAATTTTCCCCACAATATGATTAAGATATCAACCAATAAAGGAGATAGCATTCCTCACATTAGGTCACATGGGGGTAGAAGGTGGGTGGGGCAGTCTATCATACATCATCTTTGTCTCCAAAACAAATCACACATGGAATATTTAAAAGGCATAATTCTGGTCAAAAAATGATGGATATGAACTCGACAAAACCTCAATTAATAGAATTTGCTCTATAACCTATATTCAATTAACAGGTCAAATTTGTACTGGAGGTATGGTAAATGGTTTTGTATTGGGAAATTATATTCAGTTAACAGAGTTATTCAGTTATTACTTGCTTGATCATTTGTGTTCAAATTAACTTTTATAGAAAGTGTCAAATGTAATATTATTAATAATATGGGAGTTGGAAACAAAACTTTAGGTTAAGAACACATTGAAATGTGACTGTGTACAGTCTGAATCGAGTTGCATATCTTTGTTGCTTTGCAAAGAGAAACGTGAGCTACCATTTCGAAAGTTCAACAGTCAAAATGCATTGATATGAATAAAGTATTTATCAATACCTGTGCCAGGGGAGTTTGTTTAGTTGAGTTATGCGTAAGGAAATGAGTACTATATGACTCCCTATTTCACTCCACACATGTTTATTGTTCTGTAAACAAATGGGATGTGTGCCCTCCTTCACGGGACCAAACATGAGCGAATGCTGATAAAGTCTATTCAGTCTTGTCTCTATCACTCAACATTGAATTGGTTTAACCCTTGTTTCTCTAGTTTTTAACCCTTAAGGGCCTAATTCTGACTTTGATAACATTTTAATGCAAAGGAACAGGTGCCCGAACATGTGTTGTTTAGGTAAACTCAAAACTTATTTTCTAAGTACCTTGTCAGTTATTTCTAGGCAAGGCTTGGCTGCCTCTGTAGGCTGCCAAGACTTGACTAGACACAACTGCAAAGCCACAGGAGATAGACTTTCAACATATAGCGAAAACATAGAGAGCAAGAGAGAGAAGGAGAGGAGAAAGAGAGAGTGAGTGAGTGAATGGGTTGTGACTGTAACCTTGAACATATGAGTATATTATTAAGACCTGGTGAGACATATAGGTCCAGTGGGTCGGGTGCTTTAATTATGTAATATTGTATGTACTTTTACTTTACAACAAAATAGCAAATGTCACAGAAATTAAGATATACTTATTTAATTCCTTACTTACTTGCTTACTTACAAAAATCTCCAGGCCGTTAAGGGTTAATTCCTAGCTGCATTATGGAAGAATTTACAGCTTGAAATTTGGATATTTCCTCATCAATGTGCAGAGGGTTTAAACAGTTTGACATGAAATTGTCTGACTGTGGAAGTGTCATGATACTTTAACTAAACAAACAAACATCTTTTTATTTGATAAATATTGGATTAACCCAGAATATGAAAGGGAGTACACAACAGTCATTAGATGCTATAGCACCACTGAAAGAGATAAAAAAAAATTGATAGTATTACGGCTAGGAAGCTGGATGAATCACTAATTTTTGTTTTTTTCCAAAAACTTGACCTTTTGTTTGATGAAGTCAGTGTGAAGGCAGGTGTGTGGGTGGGCAATTCGGTGCTTGGGAAAATAGGCAGTTGTCACCTTTCTTGTTAGTGCGATAACTGAAACAAATATCAATGGATTTGGTCAGTGTTTTGGAATGTGAGTCTTTCTTAACAATGCCTTGAATGAGTTTGAAAACCAGTATGGTTCGGCCATACTGAGTGGAGTGATGGCCCTTAATTAGTTCATTCTTGCCTGTTTTCTGCTCTTTAGTACAATAACCTAAACAAATATCAATGTATTTGGTCAATATTTGGTTTGTGAGACTTTCTTAACAATGTCTTGCTTGAGTTCGAAAACCGATGCGGTTTGGATATACTAAGCAGAGTCTTGTTCCTTAATTAGTTAATTTTGGACTGTTTTCAGTTGACTGTTAGCACGATAACTTGGATAAATATCAATGGAGTTGGTCAGTATTTGGTATGTCAGACTTTCTTAACAATGTCTTGAATGAATTTGAATACTGGTATGATTCGGCCTTACTAGGCAGAGTTATGGCCCTTAATTAGTTAATTTTTGACTGTTTTCATCAGCTTGTTAGCATGATAACTTAAATAAATATCGTATCAGGTTTGCCTTTATCATTATTTTATTTTTCTGATTCTATTTTGGCCCTCCATATGCTGATGTCAGAATACCAAAATTCCAAGCAGCTAATTTTACCCACAATATGATTAAGATATCAACCAATAAAGGAGATAGCATTCCCCACATGAAGTCACATGGGAGGGGGAAGTTTGCATTAGTTATAAAAAACGAGCATTGCAGGAGTGCCTGAGAAGCAGATTTTTAACTTTTTTATGCCTGAACAGTAGAATTCAGTGATGCTCGTGGGTAATTTCTTAACAAATTACAAGACTTTCTATTATATCCCCACTCAAAGAATAGGGGGTATTCTGGATTACATCTGTCCATGCCTTATCCATCTGACCATTTGTCCATCTGACTGGGGTGGGGGCAGGGGTGGGGAAGGGGGGTGGGGGGATGTTCCTGTTGCAAAACAAAGATAAAATTTCCACATTTCTCATGTGTAAGGTCTGATCATCACAAACCTTCTGTAACAGGTGTATGTGAATCGCACACTCACAATTGCTACAGAGTGTTGAAGTTCTCTTCCTGCTGTAAAACAAAGACAATAATTATACTCCTCAGATGTTTATTTTATGGCAAGTGTTAACAATATGTCCATCTTGGCATTATGGTGCATATGCCATGCTTGGTGTTGCTATTCTGTGAATTATACGAGTATGTGGGGGCTTTAAAATGAGTGTTGAAGGCTTTCAAGTGATTTTATGCCAAAATGTTTTCTTCTGACATCTTAGCCCAATCTGTCAACTTGGTCCTTGTGGGGGTATGTCAGAACCTCTGGTGCAATCTCTTGTTTAATTACTCTATAACCTAACTGAAATTAACAGGTCAAATTTGTACTGATTGTACTTGAATGGTATTGTGTTTTGAAGTTATTTTCAATTAACTGGCTAACTCAATTGAGAGATGTCCATTTAAGTGTGTTTAGCTGTATTCTATCAAGTTTTATTTTATTATTTCAGGAAGAGTATGAATTGATTCAGAGAAAATTTATGCGACATGTCATCAGTTATGTATCAAATAGTGATACATATCCAATGCCTCGACTAATCATATTTGATTTCTACAGAGGTGAGTAATAGAGGAAGTGGAGCATTACTTGATTACTTGTGGATTTAAAGTTCTACTTTACTGATAAAATAGGACCTGCCAACCATGCTGTAGGTGAAAGTACCTAAAGTGGACAACATATATATGAATGATTGGCTAAGGCCATTAAAAATAGTGTCTATGTTCTCAGGCAATTGTGCCTCAAATTTTTGATGAGAGCGGATGGCTTTTTATTTTTATTTTTTATTCTGAAATCTGAAAAGATACCCAAAAAGTATATATTCACACTTTAGAAAGAAATCTTTTACAAACTCTGGACTGGTGGTATCTTATCGCATATATTGCAAAATGCTTCAGTCAGCTTGGCTGTTGACGACATGCCAAAGACGCCCCATTGCAAGATTATGTTCAGTCTGGCTCTAATTTTAAAAGATAATAACAGCATTTTCCTCAAAAGTTGTTATATGTACCAACATAGAAAACAATTATATAATAGTCAGAAATTCGAAGCATGAAAATACGGAGGAAAATAGGAACAGGAAGTTGAAATACTACAGAGAAATATGTACCAGTGCTAGTGCTCAAAATTCCGATCCAAAAATACTAACCAGGGAAATTTTTTTTCACCCGGTGGAATGGGTTTTTTTTTGGACCGGGTATTAAAAAGTTTTGATGTGGCAGAAATTTAATGTGCCTGAGAACATAGACTTTTTTTTTAATGGCTAAGGCCAAAAAAAATGTTTTGGTTCTCGGAAATCCCTCACTGTTTTATTGCCTTGCAGTGTCTTCCAAAATGGGGAGACTCGAACCTTATTACACTTTTTGTTGGATGTATATAACTGAAATCTGAAGAGCATAACTAAAGATGATCTCTATCCTGTAGCTTTGCAGATGCTTCTAGACAAGTCTTGGCTGCCTATATAGGCAGCCAAGATATGCCTAGAAGCGACTGCCAAGGTACTTAGAATGTAACTTGCAAATTTTCCCAGAGACAGCATATTGGGGTAAGTATTCTGTTTCAGTAAAAAGTGATCCCAAGTTGGAATTAGGCTTCTAAGAGTTGACATTAAATAAGTTAATTTTTATAATATACACTTTTTGTATATTCTTTGCGAGTAAAGACTGCGTTAAAACTCTCAATCCATCTCATTAAATGCAAGAAAAAAATACAAATTATAAATAAAAACTCTCCCAACCTCACTGATTTAAAAAAAAAAATGCTTGAGAATCACTTAATATATTTTGTATGGCCTAAACTTAACTTTATTGTTGTGTTGCAGTCAAAATATAGCCATAGACGCTAATAGTGACCAAATAAATTAATTTGTCTCAACAGTTATAATTTTATCATAGAAGGTAGTGAGTCTCTCATTAACCCTTTACCCAACGCAGACAATATCAAAATTTATTATTTTAAATATCTTTTTTTTAGATTTTTAAAAAAATTTCAACAAAACCATATCACATGACTCCTTATTGGAACGAGCTCAATGAGCTCGTTCCAATGAGGGGTCACATGATATGATTTTGTTGAAATATTTTGAAAAATTTAATTTTTTCAACTGCTCAATTTGCATATTACGCGGGCGGATGCGGTCGATTCGTTAGGTAAAGGGTTAAAACAGTCCACTGGGAATTTTAGTTTCTTTTAAGATTTTCAAGCTGAATAAATATTAATTAGGTTTAAGGTCACTTTCAGCATCTATAGCTATACTGAAACCATAACACAACTATAAAGTCAAGTTTAGCCAATAGTTTATAATTGTCCAGCCCACTTTAAAAGGTAGTTTAAAAAGCATTGTCTCTCTTGATTTTGGTCGCAATAGGATTGCATTCTGGTTGTGACACGTTTCTCCATTGAATCAAGATTTAGTTTATGAAATACAGTGGTGCCCACTTAATTGGTTGGCTCTTAATTAAATAGCCCTGTTAATTGAATATAACTTCAAAACACAGAACTATTTACCTTAATGTGAGTACAAATTTGTCTGTTAATTACAGTTATAGAGTAAACTCCTGTTAAGTGAATAAAAATCTTATATGTTGAGAAATTATCCTGAAAATCATCAAATTCTCCTTGTTAATCGACCTAATTGGTATCAGTACATCCAATACAGGCACTTAATCTATTGTATCTTGTTTGTTAGAGTCTTGTTTGCAGTTGGTTGTGTCTTAGTTTACCAAAGGAGGAAATTGACAAAATGCTGAGTCAGCATATTTTCAAAATTTAAACAAATCTTTTTCTCCAGAACCCCTAGTCAGAATCTTTTGATATTTGGTATACAATATTCTTAGGGGTATTTTATTCAAGTTTGTTCAAATTAAGCCCCTCAGTTTATATTTTTGCTTCATTCTGAAGCCAAATTTTTACTTTGTTGTGCAATATTGAGAAAATTCTTTAAAAATCTTCTTCTCGAGAACCATCAGTCAGAATCTTTTTGATATTTGGTATACAACATCCTTAGGGGGATTAAATTCAGGTTTGCTCAAATCATGTCCTTGGGGTAAACTTTGGGCTCCCTATCAGGGCCCGGATTTTTACTTTAGTCCAATATCCAAAATAATACTTAAAAACCTTCTATTCCAGAAGAACCAGGAAGACTAATCTTTAAACATCTTCTTCAGATCCACCAATCAGAACCTTTTGATATTTGATATACAATATCTTTACTGGGATCAGATTCAGGTTTGTTCAAATCAAGTCGCTGGAGTCATATTTTGGGCTCCTTATGGGATCCAGAATTTAAATTTTCTGCAATATGAGGAATATTCTTTAAAAATCTTCATCGCAAGAACCACTTGTCAGAATCTTTTGATATATGGTATACAACATCGTTAGGGGTGGGGGCTGATTGAAGTGTGTTTAAATCAAGTCCCTGGGTTCATATTTTAACTTCCAATATGAGAAGTATTCTTTACAAATCCTCTTCACCAGTCCGAATCTTTTGATCTTTGGTATACAACATCCTGAGGGTGGGCGGTTGGGGGATCAGATTCAAGTTTGTTCAAATCAAGTTCCTGGGTTAATATTTTGGCTCACTATGTAACAAGAGAAATCATTTCTAATAGATCCCACTTTGAACAATTTGCTCAGGTGAGTGTCTCAGGCTCATTGGGGTCTCTTGTTCCTAGATTAGTTTTCTTTTAATTGCAAGATGAACCATTCAAAGAACCATTTTTAAATGTTCGTAGTACATCTATAATAAAGTTAGCCTTTAAGGGCCTGGAGCTTTTTATACAGTTTCACTATACTTGGAGAATCCACCTCCTGTGGCTTTGCAGTTGTTTCTTGTCAAGTCTTAGCTGCCTACAGAGCCAGCCAAGACTTGCCTAGAAACAACTGATATGGTACTAAGAAAACAAGTTTTGAGTTCACCCAAACAGTGCATGTTGGGACACCTGTTCCTTTGCATTCAAAAGTTACCAATGTCAGAATTAAGCCCTAAAGGGTAAAACTATAAATTGGAAATCCTTCCTGTTCAGATGATTAGTTAGAGCATGTACACTGGATATCTCTTAACTGAATAACTCTGTCAATTGAATGTAATTTCCCAACACAAAACCATTTACCATACCTCCAGTACAAATTTGACCTGTTAATTGAATATAGGTTATAGAGTAAATTCCTCTTAATTGAATAAAAAAATCTTACAACCTGTCGAAAAATTACCCTGACTCTTCCCACTTTTCCTTTCTTTATAGACATATTTGGCCTCAGTATATCCAATACATGCATTTAATCTATTATATCTTGTTTTGACAGAGATCATGTAGCTCTGTAAAACAAGATGTAATAGAATAAATGCTAAGTACAGGAAAGTAACACAATCCCTGTTAATTGAATATTTCTGTTAAATGAATAATTTCTATTGGCAAACTGGCTATTCAATTAACAGGGTTCCACTGTATAATATATAAATCCATTCTATTTCACATTTACGTTATGTGCTCCACAGATATAACATTATCAGGGTCTTGATTCTGTGACTTGAATAATTAGGTATCTCAAGTCTCTCACGAAATGGAAATTACCATTGAAGTCTCTAAATTGGTGGATTTTGAAAAATCTCCTCTGAAATCACAGCGCCAAATGTTTTGAAACTTTGCATGGTTGATGACTGGGACACCCTCTACCAACTATCCCCATTTAATGTTGATCGGGGTTGCAAACATGGCTTCATTTGCAGCTTATAGTTACTATAGAAACCCTATGGGAAATCAGAGTTTCATCTTCTTCCTTGGAACTACTGAGCCGACATGAACCAAACTTGGCGGGAATGATCTATGGGAGGTCCTCTACAAACGATTCTCATTTTGTTCCCGTGGGATGAAAAATATGGCCGCCAGAGCCATT
The DNA here is from genome assembly GCA_031216915.1 of Pictodentalium vernedei. NCBI lineage: Eukaryota > Metazoa > Mollusca > Scaphopoda > Dentaliida > Dentaliidae > Pictodentalium > Pictodentalium vernedei. The sequence continues at coordinate 623,898,044 of CM062295.1, forward strand.
CTTTGATTTTGATTGGTGGATTTTGAAAAATCTTCTCCTCTGAAACTGCCAAGCCAAATGTTTTGATACTTCATATAAATGATTACTGGGAGCCCCTCTACCAACCATGCTCATTTAATGCTGATCAAGGTGTAAACATGGCCGTAATTGCAGCTTATAGTTACTATAGAAACCCTATGGGAAATCACATTATCATCTTCTTCTCTGGAATTACTGAGCCGACGTGAACCAAATCTGGCAGGGATAGTCTATGGAAGGTCTTCTACACATGCTTCTCATTTTTGTTACCACGCATTGAAAAACATGGCTGCTAGAAGCATTTTTTGATTCAGATTGGTGAATTTTGAAAAATCTTCTCCTCTAAAACCACAGGGCCAAATGTTCTGAAACTTTGCATGGTTGATGACTGGGACATCCTCTACCAACGATCCTCATTTAATGTGATTGGGTTGCAAGCATGACCAAAATTGCGGCTTATAGTTATTATAGAAACCCTATGGGAAATAAAATTTTCATCTTCTCTCAAACTACTAAGCCAAAGTTGGCAGGAATGGTCTATGGGAGGTCCCCTACAAACAATCTTCTTATTGTTCCTGTCTGTTGGAAAACATGGCCGCCAGAGGCATTCTCTCTTTCTCATTGATCAATTATGAAAAATGTTTTCTGAAACTACAAGCTTGGCCAAATATTTTGAAACTTTGCTGTTATATGCTATTATGAAAATATAAACCCTATGCCAACAGGGAAGATTGGATAGTACAGTAAGTGGAGAGTGGATTGTGACTAAGTCACCTGTGTAGTGGAATAATCACCCAAAGTATCAGTTTCAAATTCAGTACATCTGAACAAAAAAAAACACAAGCACTGTGCCAGCCAATGCACCTCTGGGTTTCAACATGGAAGTCCATTGGTTGGAACTTTGCTTGTGATTGTTATGCTTTGCAACAAATTTGCAGTTATTGCTTGGGTGGAATTTCCACTCTCTGGATGGTTTTAGTGATAATACATTCCCCACCTACTGTAGCAGTTTTCTCCACTGAGAACTGGAACAATGATAAAATATTGTGTACAGTAATGTTGGGATGTATCTGGAAATAACTTTTGCTGCTATCTATATGTTATCAGAAAAAACTGTCAAGTTGTGATTGATGACAGGTGTTTGGAAAACTTGGTGTAACTTTTATACTGGTCAGCATTCTCCACATTATTATTCTTTTGATTTTAATCATTCATTCACGATAGACATAATGACAAATTCTTTGAATAAAATGTTGTTCTTTGTGTAACCCTTTACCTATCCAAAGCTCTTTGAAAGAGAGTATTGTCTGAAAAACTAATTTTCAAAATGTTCTTTAACCTTCTTTTACTGATTCTTTATTGAAACAGAATCCATAAATGTGTGCTGGCACTATTTGGTAAACAGTATTACTATGGTACTGTTGATTTCTAACTTAACCCTGCACATATGGTTTCAGAGAAGTAGATATGGATTTCCAGCAATTATGGCTGGAATATTATGAAATGCAGTCTGTCTGTCCCCATCTGTCCATCCATCTGTCCATCCATCCATTAATTCGCCTGCCTGCCTGCCTGTGCCTCAAAGATTGCCTGCCCACCCACGCACTCGCCCATATGCCTGCCAATGTGCTGGATTGGTCTGATTGGTCAATTTTGAAAAATCTTCTCCTCTGAAACTGCAAGGCCAAATGTTTTGAAACTTCACATGATTGATACTGGGACACCCTCACCCAATGATCCTCATCTTCTATGTAACCGTTGAGCCTGTGTGAACCAAACTTGGAAGGAATGGTCTCTGGGAGGTCCTCTACAAATGATCCTCATTTTGTTCCCGGCGGATGAAAAACATGGTTTCCAGAGGCATTCTTTGATTCTGGTTGGATTTTCAAAAATCTTCTCCTCTGAAACAGCCAGGCCAAAAGTTTTGAAACTTCACATAAATGATGACTGGGACCCCCTCTACCAACGATCTTCATTTAATTTTGATTAGATTACAAACATGGCCACAATTGTGGCTTACAGTTACTATAGAATCCCTATGAGATATCACATTTTCATCTTCTTCTCTGGAACTACTGAGCCGACGTGAACTAAACCTGGCAGGAATAGTCTATGGGAGGTCCTCTACAAACGATCCTCATTTTGTTCCCATGGGTTTGAAAATATGGCCTCCAGAGGCATTCTTTGATACTGATTGGTAGATTTTGAAAAATCTTCTCCTCTGAAACAACAGGGACAAATGTTTTGAAACTTTGCATGCTTGATGACTAGGACCCCCTCTACCAACGATCCTCATTTAATGTTGATCGGGTTGCAAACATGGCTTCAATTGCAGCTTATATTTACTATAGAAACCCTAAGGGAAATCACATTTTCATCTTCTTCTCTGGAACTACTGAGCCTGCGTGAACCAAACCTGGCAGGAATAGTCTATGGAAGATCTTCTACAAATGCTCCTCATATAGGTTACTGTGCATCAAAAAGCATGGCTACCAGAAACATTTTTTTATTCTGATTCGTGGATTTTGAAAAATATTCTCTGAAACCACAAGGCCAAATGTTTTGAAACTGTGCATGGTTGATGACTTCAGACTCCCTCTACCAGCGATACTCATGTAGTGTTGATCGAGTTGCAAACATGGCTGCAATTGTGGTTTACAGTTACTATAGAAACCCTATGGGAAATCACATTTTCATCTTCTTCTCTGGAACTACTGAGCTGATGTGAACCAAACCTAGTACGGATAGTCTATGGCAGGTCCTCTACAAATGCTCATCTTCTTCTCTTGAACTACTGAGCTGACATGAACCAAACTTCGCAGGAATGGTCTGTAGGAGGCCCTCTATAAACAGTTCTCTTTTTGTTCCCGTCGGTTGGAAAATATGGCCACCAGAGACATTCTCTGATTCTGATTGATGGATTTTGCAAAAATCTTCCCCTCTGAAACTACAAAGTCATATGTTTTGAAACTTCACATGATTGAGTGCTGGGACACCTACCAATGATCCTCAAGTAGTGTTGAAGTAATGTGTGCAAACATGGCCACAATTGCAGCTCATAGTTACCATGGAAAGCCTATGGGAAAGCACATTTTTATATGTAGTTCCAGGTGAGTGATTAGAGGCTCTTTAGAGCCTCTGGTTTACAGATTACTGAGAAAATATCATTTTTCTGAGTTCCAGTGTTTTTGATTGAGAAAATGTCTGATGTTAGGGGAAAATAAATGGGTCTAATAAAACAAACATTGCAATTGCACAACCGTAGTTCAACCCATCATAAAAAATTACATATTTCATTTTCCAGAAACCCAGCTTCTAACATCTGATGTACATTTTTAAGGTTTTACAAAATCTGATTAAATCAATTTTTTTTTCGTGAAGATGAAAGATAAAACTGAACATTACCACCCTAGGAATTTAACCCTTTACCCTACGCAGACGATCTCAAAATTTATTATTTTAAATATTTTATCAAATTCAATAAAACCATATCATGAGAAACCTCATTGGAATGAGCTTGATGAGTGTGTTCCAGTGAGCGGTCACCACATGATATAGTTTGGTTGAAATTTTGTGCATAATTTTTTTTTTCAACTGCTGAATTTGCACATCATGTGGGTAGATGTGACCGATTAACTAAGTGAAAGTTTAACTAATTCAATCTTGTTTGATAGAGCTCATCCAGCTCTGTCAAAAAAGATTGAATTAAATTCCTACTTGCATTATGGGAAACATTTTGTTTCAAATTTCAATGTTTTGACATCAATTTGATGAGGGTTAAGAACAAAAATATCTTTGTAATTCTAGATATAGGGAAAAGAGGTGAAAGGTCAAGACAAAGAGGTCTTTCAGATTCTCGACCCAGAACAGCGAATAAAAGATCATCACGGGAGGTACGTATCAGATATATCTATCTCTATTGTATTCAGATTTATAATGTTTGAATTTATGGTATGTTCTTATAAAAAATGTACTACTGGGTATTTTCATCCCTCTCACTTACAGCCAGAAGGGGTATCAAACTCCGACTATATGACTTATTTAATATTTAACATATTCACTCCTTATCCTCTTTAGTTTATTTATTGGGATTTACTGACACATTCAACAGCCAGTGTCACATCACGTCAAACAATTTCATTGTTGGAGGATGCTGCAGTACCCCAAGAGAACTAATGAGCAGCAGCCAGTAACTGTTGAACTCGACAAACTTACTTGCCACAAGCAAGGTTAACATCAGTTGAAGACGTGTACGATCAGCATTAAGTATTCTCAAGTGCATTGAGCCACCATGCTCCCATTAAGCAATTGAACTGAAGTGTCTTGCCCATGGACACAACACAAAGGATGTGGGTCAGTATAGAACCTATGACTGTTTGACCTGAAGTTCAATGCCCTAACTACAGTATGGCCACCATGGACTGGTCACTTTCCATGGGTGGGCAATATTTCCATGGACGCTATAATATTAAATTCCAAACACTAATTGTAAGAATAATCATCAAAACTTTTATTAATAAAGCAACGGGTACAATTCAGTGCTTCATTTTTAAAATTTTGCTGCTGAGGATTTTTTATACCCCCAGTGGGGTATATAGGAATCGCCTTGTCCATCTGTCCTTCCATCCATCTGTCATACCATCCGTCCATCCCAAAATTCAATCATGAATGACTTGTAAACTACTTGGCTGAGTGACTTGATATTTGGTATGGAAGTGTATCCTGTTGCTGTATACCCATAGTGAAATGCAGGTGTCATTCGAGATTTTATTGCCAGAGTCATTGCCCTTTATGGACTTCACATTTGTATATACCCCCAAAATTGTATCACCAAAAGTCAGACTTGCATTGTTAAATAAGCGGGGGTATTATTTGTGTCACTGTATGGTGACACTTTATTTTCTTTTCCTTTTCTGAATATCAAAATGAAGCACCTATACAATGTGCTTACATATTTTTAAAAATCGACTTGATAGCTATCTTTATGTTGGGTTGGCCTGCACATTGCGGGGATGTTCCGTTAGCTGTGCTTATGAACAGGTCTAGTATTACGTGGTAAATGCATGCATGGACATCACCGCCCATGTGTGGAAAATGAACCTGCAGCAGGCAAAGAGGATATGTGTGACATAATTTGACAGATATTTTATTAACCAACATTTCAAAGCATTACCTGCTTTGAAATCAGTTACAAGTTACAAAATAGCATTGCCTTGTCTGTCTATCTCTGTCCGTCAACACAACTTTTCTTGCATTTCTTGATGGTTATAACTGGCAATGTGCTGAATTATTTTTGGTCATCAATTTTTGTCTTTATCTTATTACAGTTTATGGTATAGGCACTCTCCCATAAATTGTAACAAGGCAAATCCTTAAAGACTAAGTAATTTCACCTAAAAGATAAAATGAAGCACATCCATTGACTTTGATGCCTGTAAGCTATGGTACATGCACTTCAGAATAATACCCAAATGTGGGCTTCCAGCACTCGACCAGTTAACTATTCATCTACAGTTGCCGTGGACTGGTCACTTTTCACAGGGTGTGCAATATTTTCACAGACACAATAATTAAAATTTTGCTGATGCTGATTTTATTACCTTGTATACATATGCATGGACATCACTGACCACGCGTGGATTACAGCCAGTCCATGGGAACTGTACTGTAGTGAGTCGCCTCACTCCTCTCTGAGTTACAATATCATTCTTGATTACTGGGGTTGTAACCTATTACAGTCAGTGCTTGTTGCAAAAATCACCATTCATGTTTTATTATTTTAAAATTGTTTGCCTCCAACACAAACCTAATGGCACTTCATTCAAATTAGTTTATCAAGCATGTTCCACTGAGTTGTCATAAGCCATGTTTTGGAGCCAACAATGAAACTGTTTAATTATTCAAGTGAAGAAATTGACTGGTATACTGGATTATCTGCATCCATGTGTCTTGTGTGTCTGTCCATCCATCCAGAATTGTAGAGTTACTACAACTTCACCAGTAGTCAATGGATTGTGATGAAATGTTATATGTTTCTTTTTTGTTATATACCAAATATTCATGTTGTAAATTAACAATGATACAAGGCTTCATCCTAGGTTATGCCCCTTTATTTGTTGGAAAATGTACATGTTGGACTTAATAATTGCACAACTTCACCAATAGTAAATGGATTGTTATGAAATTTTATATATATCCTTCCCATCACATGTCAAATAAAATGCAGATTATCGATGGTAGACCCCTCTTGGGAGCCCTTGGAAGTAAAGTAATGCTTGTTTTCTGTGGTAACAAGTTCTGTTTTACTGGTAAAATAGGACTCAGTAACCAATGCCTGAGGTGGAAGTCCTCTAAAATGGGCAACATGGGCACAAACCATTGGCTGGACTTTACTTTATCTCCATGTTGTGGCCTCGATTAGCTATTGTGCAGAAATATTTGACCTTAACTCTTAAGGGGCTAATTCTGATTTTGATCACATTTTTTGCAACAGTACAGGTGCCCCTACATGCAATCTTTGGGTTAACTCACAAGTTACATTCTAAGTATCTTGGTAATTGTTTTTAGGCAAGTCTTTGCTGCCAATATAAGCAGCCAAAACTTGCTAAAAAAACATGAAAGCCACAGGATGTAGACTATCAACGTGTAGCAAAATATGTAAAAATCTCTGGGCCCTTAAAGGTTAACCCCCATAAATAAATATCAATGCTGGAAGGTTTCATCCAAGGGTTATGCTAAGTGGTGGCACAAGGATTTCCTTGACAAAGGAACAATGCAACAACCCTACAACAAAGATGACAGTGAACCCCCCCCCCCCTCCCCCCTTGGCACCACTACTGGTTTTGCTCCTTTCTTTGTTGAAAAAGGTACATGTTGAACTTCATTTTTATGCAATTCCACAATAGGCTAGTAAGGCCTGAAAAAGTTAAAAATCTGTTTCTCCGGCCCTCCTGCATGGTCTATTTGGCTGCTGCATGCTCCCTTTTTATAACCAATGGAAACTTAAAAAATTAAAAATTAAATTAAATAGTTAATGTCGGATATTTAACCCAAGTTAATAAAATTGATGAATTTGTCCCTTGAGTGCAACAAGGCTTTTCAGTGCTTTAGCATTGCAAAGCCTCCTTGCACTCAAGGGATGAAATACACCACCACCCATGCTATTCTGTAGATTATTTGTCATTTTTGGTATTTATTCAAAGCAACATTCATGATTCTTCTTTGGAATTTCTCTTGGTATCAGTCATCTTAATTGTCTCAGAAAAGGTTTGGCTGAGATAGAAATTGTATACAAATAATGTTGAAAATAAAAACTCAGTGTAATTTCTGCTATATTAACATAAAAAGCATTCATACCCGTGCCACCATCCTTGCTAATTCCAGTTTCACTAGTCACTACCACTGCTGAAAGCAAATTTAAAGTTCCCAAGCAGTATCGACGATGAGCTCACTGTTGCTTGAGGCTAGTCCCGTGCAGTGTCCAGTACAAAATTCTCACACCTGTTTCGGTTTTTGAACAAAAATACTTACTGGGTAATATTCCAGCTACATGTACATCATTGATGATGTATTTGGAATATTTTATCAATTGGGACTTCAAGGTGCCTGTATTCGATTCAAGGTTTGATTTGATTTCAAATAATAGATTTGATTTGATTCAAGATTCCGTTTGAATAAAAAATATGTGATTTGCAGGGCCCTGGGGCTTGTTCTCTATGACAGTTGGGGCAAGGTATTCCAAATATGAATAATAATAATAATGATAATAGTGATAATATCATGAAGGGGATTGCGAACCACCTGTGTCCAAGTATTTCTTTGAGAGTTGTTATTGGGCTTAAGTAGCAGGGCATTAGCCATCCCATGGCACTGCACTTGTTGGTATAGTTCTGACCATGTGTCATTTTTGGTTTTATTCAAAGCACCATTCATGATTCTTCTTTGGAATGTGCTGGGTGGTTTTATATTGAAAATGGATCATGAATTATGGTTTTGAAAATAACAAATGAATTGTTATATTACTTTTGGGAAAAGTATTGGTGCATTTTTTTATGCCCCCACCCCCCCCCCACCCCCCACCCCCCCCCCACCCCCCCCCACCCCCCACCCCCGACTTGAGTTGGGTGGCATATAGTGATTGAAGTGTGCATGTGTCCATCCGTGTGTGTGTGTGTCCGAGCCAATAACTCGAAAACTGTTAGGGCCACAGTCATCAAACTTCACACAATTATAAAGGACCATGGGAGGATGTGTCACACACCATACCCAGGTTCATACCTTCAAGGTCAAGATCACATTTCAAGGTCACACTAACGGGGGCATTGGCACACGCTTTGCGTTGCTCCTCTTGTTTTTCCTCTTATATACTGCAGTAAAGGCCGGATTAATGCCCACAGATGTCATTTCCAATGATTTTGACCTAATTGTTTATAAAATGTATTCTAATATATTTTTCTTTTTCACTTTTCAAAACTTTATAGAAAATGCAGGTAACTATTATTATTGCCAGTTCTGCATGCGATGAATATATAAACATATATGCCTGTCATAATATTCAAAATTACAGTTCCAGCTGAAATAATTCAGAGGTTATGTCACTTTCACTAACCCCCATCTCATAAAAATGTCAGATTGGCTTAGTTTATACATAGAGCACCAAACTCTCAGGTCACCAATCAAATTCTGTAAGGAATTCGATCCTACCATTGATGTGATGTAATGTGGTTGAATATAAATATATGTGGACTGTTCAAAGGCTAGACTGGTTCCAGGCCATAACAGCATGAATTTCAATTAAGAATTTAACGGGTGGCTTGAGATCTTGATACAGCACATGAGAAATTACCCTTATTTGCTTGGCCTCTAACTATACCATTCCTTGCAAAGCTCTTGATGAGAGCTGCCAGTAAGTTATGTTGGAGGCTGGAATAATCAAAAAAGAAAAAGCAAGACAAGCTTGTTTTAGCAATTCTTCTTCAAATATCTGTGTCATGGCTGTTGTAAACGTGAGCTTTCGACTATGTTGAACCTGGAGTGTTCTTCAGTAACAAATAGATTAACACCTAACACTGTATCTGTACTGTGAAAGGATTTATTTATTTATTTATTAGTGTTTAATGACACTTTAACAGCCAAGGTCATATCGTGTTGGTGACAGTTTTACGGGTGGAGGAAGCCGGAGAGAACCACCGAGCAATGACAAGCAGCTGCCAGCTCCCCAACATCGTAACTCTGCACTGCAGCATTGGTAGGGTGAGATTGGTTGTAAACATGAGCAACATCGATGTGCAGTACGCCTTAGTACATGGCATCAACATGCCCCCATGTGGACAATCAGGGTTAAGTGCCTTGCCCAAGCACACAACGCGGCAGTCCGAATCGATCTCTGAGACACTGTGAAAGGAGTACTCCAGGAAGTTTGCAAATGGTGGCCAAGAGAGCAATAACACACTGTGAGATGTAACTTATATGTCTGAATTTGTAATTGTAAAAAAACTCTATTTGGTTTCATCCTTCCAACTTGACTCGCAAATGAAACTTGCAAAAAAATTTCTTGGAAGAAATAAAAATTTTAATATTTTTACACAGTATACCAATGGCCCAGACATAGCTGGTGCTAACTCTAAAATATCTAGGGCCAAACACAAATTTTGCCCCTCAATCCCCAAAATTTGCATGCAAAACCGAAAATTAGAAGTCCTAACTAGTCCTCCATACATTTACCCTCTGCGCATGCGCAAACGTCAGGAAATGACCAGAATTGGCGCAAACATCATTCTTTGTTTGGCCCTTGTCAGATAACAACAAACTGATTTTTGTGCTTTTTAAATATCAATTAATAATGATGCCAGACACAAATCAATGGTTAAATTGGTGGATCCAAGGACACAATTGGATGAAGGAAGGAAGAAACGGTGGTTTGAAAACGTTCAGGGCTGTAATTTTATAATATTTATAAAAATTAGTTCATGTTCCCTAATTTCGGGACATGAGCCTGACGTCATCATTGTTGATAATGATTTTTCCACTGTTGGTTAAGTATTCCTTCCCTAACCTCCCTTGATCCCCCCTGTTAAACTCCCAAGCTTTTTGGCTTGTTTTTTTTAATTTTTTATATAAAATTTCTTGGGAGTTTAACGTGTTATGCAGAAAGTTTTTTCTGTATTTCCCCAGGGTTACGTCCTCACCCTAAGGGTGTTTAGGCGTTTTTAGTCATGCATCATACTTCCAATGTATCGTTTTTTCTTCTGATGAAGATCTTTCCTTACATCGGATAGTTCAAAAATCTGTTACTGACTTAGGGCCGTGTTGCCTGGGGTCTCATTTCCGGTTTTCAGTTGGACGTTGTTTACATTAGCAACGTTTGTTATTTATGTGTAGATTCCTATTTCTGATATGGTAGGTCTGTTGTAAGATACATTATACAGTCCCGTAGTGTGGCAGTTAATTTTGGGGAGGAAAAAATTAATTTTGTCCACACATGGGCACTTTTGGGATACATTTGGGCACTTCGTTCCCTTTGGCTCTTCTCAAAATTTTTCGAAAAAGTTTTTGGTGTAAACTATTTTTCGATTTATATTTTGAATGTTTTTGTTATGTATCTTTTTATTTGTATTTCATGTGGAATTGGTGGAAGTACAATCAACTTGGTCTGCTTCATTATGTAAGCATATTGCTCTTTAAGCAAGGCGAGGAAGTCGTTCCTCTTATTTCCTTGTAGGTTGCCTTGCTTGTAGTCGATGTACTTCTACTAATTCTTGCTCATATGAATCACAAACGTTGCTGACGGGTGTCACAGTACGTTCTTAGCGAGGGACCACTGCCGGTCCTCTAGTAATGAGAGGCCGCCACCGGTCCTCTCGCCCTGGGTCACTCTGGTTTATTAGTTTATATTTACAGAGGAACAAGAACATGGTGATGTTTCTGTGACACCGTCAGATAGTGTGCTTCCATCGTCGCATTAATTAGTCAATCAGAGCTAGCGGCAAAAGTGCTCATGAATATTAGACAGGGCAATAAACCACAGTGTGGTTTCAAATCCCTGTCGCCAGCTAGCTTGACCGGTGAAGCGGTACACCGCCTGAGGGTACTGTGATGCCGGGTGTGTCCGATGCGGTCAAGGAGAATGGAAAGGGAAGAGCGAGCACTATAATATAATATCAATATAAGGCTCACCCTGCGACGACGGAACTGAAGAAGCCGGCAGGTTCAGCAAGAAGCTTGGCGAGGTCTGAAGGACCGCGAGCGAGAGAGCCCCCCCCCCCCCCTCTCTCTCTTTTATTATAACATCTGGGGCCAGGTGTTATGGATCGGAACTTGCGTCAGTCGGAGCATACGTCCATGCCTCCCATCTGGGACATTCCGTTCAGTTTACAGCCAGGGTCGGCTAAAATTATGGCTTCTTCAATGTCTACAAGCACATACGACCGCACCTTGGCTACGTGACTTCTGATATCCAGCCTGCATCGCCGAGAAAGTCACTCTTCGTCAGTGAAGTCACACCATATAGTAGCCAAGGAGACTAGGCCTCATTTATAGGGACATCCGCAGAAAAGAGCCATCTCAGACACACTGTCTCAGGAGAGGCCGACCGCCATGCAACAGAAGACCGCTGCTCCTTTGGATTTTCTGTCGCAGATTGTGCAGCTCATCGCAGCATTCCAGCAAATGCAGAAGCAGACGACAGCAGTCTCAGAACTTGAGCTGTCGGAAGGTGCTGGGTCGGTCCAGTCATCTGCGTGTTCAGATGCCGATAACGGTGAGTATAATCTGATTCAGTTGGAGGATGAAAGGGATTTGGAGGAGAATTACCCTTCCCTTTCGGAACAACAGGGTGGCGATAGCGCTTATGCATCTATACTTCACTGAGTTTGTTCCTGAGAATCAGAATGCTGCGACAGCTCGAAAGTAGCACTATTCAATATCTTAGACGAGGCCTCATATATCGGGAAGTCCGGAGAATGTGCCGTCTCGGACATACTGTCCCGGGAGCAGCCAGCGGCCAGAAGACCGCTGCTCCTTAGGCCTCTGTTACAGTTTTGCTGACACACATGCGCAGCTCCATGCAGCATCCCAGCAAGTGCAGTAGCAATCGACGGCAGTCTCAAAATCTGAGCTGTCTCATGGTGCTGGGTCAGTCCAGTTATCTGCGCGTTCAGATGCCGTTGACCGTGATTTCAACTGATTCAGATGAAGGGATATGGAGGGGATTTACCCTCCACATTCAGAACAATACAGGGTTGAGAGGATTAATTCCATCAACACTACCCTGAATGTGTTCCAACGAATCAGAATGCAGCGTCTATTTACAAGAAACTGCTAGCGTTGTTGCACGCTAAATTATCCGGAAAAAGAGAAGGAATGTCTTTTCCGGTTAAGAATAGACAGGTGTCGCAGGCTTTTGGCCTTTTAGATAACTCCACATTGAACTTTCCAGTGGAAAGAAGTAAGGCGGTTTCTTGTCATCTTCTTCTGTAGTTCCGCTGGTCGGAAAACAGTGAAGATGTATTGAGAGTTCCTCTGCTTTTGAATGAGTAGGCTAAGGACCTAGCTATGGCCTTACCTTCACCATTCATTATTCGCTTGGTCACAATTGATATGACATTTATTCATTCAGAGCAAATTTGGACTCCCTGTATTACGCAGGTCACCTTTTAGAACTGTGATGCTACATCTCTACAGAAAGGAATTGGCGGACGTTTGTACCTCATTTAGAGTCCTTTCCAGAGCTATATATTTATCACATATAACTCTGTCTTAACAAGTTGCTAAGTCGGAGTTAAATAGACGTGACAGAGCCCTTGCATCATCATCCTTAATAGATAACAAGGTGGAAAACTCTCTTAGAGTCGCTCCGGTTTCCGGACACGAAGTTTTTGACGATAAGCTTTCATTGGTTTATGAACAAGCTACAAAGAAACCATCAATACTCTGCTCCTTATGTCGGCGTATATTCGACACGCATTAGCAGAAAGGAGTAAGGGAGGACGTTCTAGACAGAAGGTCGCCTATAAGGACTCCTTGTCAGTGTATAGTTTACTCTCCTATAATTACTCTAGGGATCGTCATATAGCGACTCGAATACGGGGCTTACGTCTGATCGAGACTTTCTGTCGGACGCCCCTAAACTGCTGGGTCAAGGCTCTTCGCAAATGAGACGCAGTTCCTCCTTCCGTAGGCCTCGCAGGTGATACAGGTGTGAGTTAGGACCTCTGTTGTTTTGCGGTTGACGGATGGTTATCAAGATGAGCATCAATCTGGATAACTGTTACAGATACTAGTAGTTCTGAAGTGTGGTTTCGGAAGGCCTGCGGCTATCTTTCCGAGAGAACCACAACTAATTAATGTCTGATGGACAATGCTTCTGTCTAATCCTTGCATAAGAGTCTCTCCAATCGGAGGTAAATGTTCTCTTGACAATAATGTTAATAAAGGTCTTTGAGAATCAAGATTCTCTGGAATTCTGTAGCCACCTGTTACTCGTGCCGACGCCTAAGAGCTCGTTCCAACAGATAATAGACTGGAGCTTGTTAACAAGTTTATCAAAGTGCTAAAAGTTTATTTATGGTTATCAATTAGTCGGTTAAATGAGTGTTCGAGTGATTGACTATGCTATTAGCATAGATCTAAGGATAGCTTTGGTCTGGATATAGCGCCCTGCGCTGTCACTCAAATGTTAACTTGGTAATGTCTCATAACAGTCTGGTTCGTCTGCCATTATCCAGAACAAATTACTTTTATGCGACTGATGGAGATGTGCTGAGTGGCTACGCATCTTGTTTAGATGGGTCGCTTACGCATACGCCCCCTCCAGTTATTCTTACACAGAACTGGAGTGTGACATCGCATTCTCTCAGGACCAGTATTGTTTTAACGGATATAGTAAACAAAAAGGTCCATATTGAGGCAGATTTTCAGTGGTTAACTCATTAGTTCCGCTGCAACTGCCTGATCTGGCTTTCACAATTATGATGGGTATGAGTCAGTAGTTTGGGGCATGGCCCTGAGTCCTACAGACTATAATTGCAGGGGTCTGAGACCCTCGGTTCCTGTAGAAACACATAATCATCAAGAGTGATGTCAATATTGTTGGCGCTATATCAGTGTGTTCACGCTTATTCAGAGTTTGTTGAACAACTCAATAGTGGTAGCGTACATCAGGAACCAGGGCAGCACCCATTCACTTTTGTTATAATACCAAACGGAGAATCATTTTCATGTCTCTCTATCCGTCATATACCAGGTCGTCTGAACGTACAAGCAGACTCGCTCCTCAGAAAGGTCGCCTGTTTCATATGTATGAACGCTCAACATCCGTTTATTTGTACAGTTTTGCTACCAGTGGGATCACCCCATGATTCTTTAGTTTGGGATGCACCGGAACAGTTGTTACCGTCATTTGTGTCGCCATGCCCAGATTATTGAGCGCAGACAGTAGACGCTTTGCAAATTCATGGGGAGGAATAATAGGATATGCGTATCCTCCTATTCTTTTGATTCAATAGCTTATGTTTAAGTTTAAATAGTGAATCCTACTGGTAGCACCTCTGTTGTCACAAGAATCTTGGAAATATATTCTCAAATGTCGGTTATGTTAGCTTTCTCCCAGAGAGGGTCTTCTTTCAGGGGATGTTTTATTCTTCACGTCCTCTCCATCCATAGTGGCATATGGAGTCGGTTAGACGTGAGGGAACCATTTCGGTTCCTATATTTTTTATCTTAACTGACACAGGTACGATTAATAATACAGATGAGGCGATTTCGTTATGACTTTGAATCCCCCACCCCTCCCCCACCGTGAGAGAACCATTGCGGTTCCTATATTTTTCTGTTAACTGATACAAGTACGATTGAATAATGCGGGTAAGATTTCGTTATGACTTCGAATCCCCCTCCCCCCCCTCCCCCCCCCCCCACTCAGACACTTCCTTATGTGTTATAAGCAATTACCGGGCAACACGTAGTTCTCTTCCCGCAAGCTTTATTATCGTAATACATGCATTTTATGCATTTATGTAGTGTTCTGTGGCGACCTCATGGGCTCATCCACTTTTTAGCTGAATTAATGCCCTGTTATTTTGGTTGATTTGTTATATACAAGCGTTTATTTATAAATCATCACAATTAAATTGCTACTCTTGCGTATCTCGCAGGCTGCATAACCAGTTAACTGGTATTCAGATGATTATATGCTAATATATATGCGATCGCGCATTATTATTATTAGGCTAACGCTTTATTGTATTTGGTGGACCTTGAAATAATAATTTATTTTGGGGGCGGCCCCTGTAGGAGCCTGTTAATCATACCTTTGTACATCTCTAGATCCAAGTTTCTATTGTGTTTGGTACTCATATTACACATGCTTTTTCGATCATAGATATCGGATTATTCACGATGGAGAGTGTTGTTACTGGAATTTATTGTACAGTGGCCACCTATGGATCATGTAGGAAGTGTGCTTTCTCTTCAGGAATCATTCAGTGTGGGTTGATTAGATATATGTATGTTATATTTTATATCACCGGTTTTCAACATATCTTTGTACGTTGTTTGTGGTGTATGCTATTTACTGTGCAATATTAATTTCCAGGATCGTCGCTATATCCGTAACTTCTGAAGTAACATTAAGCACCATTTATTAATCTTGAATTAATACCTGATTGCATGTTCAACGATTAATTATATTGTTGTTGGGTACCGCTCTTATTGTTTCCAGAGCTCTCCCCCTTTTTTATTTTGAAGGTTTCTTCAAAAAAAAGGGGGGAGGGTGTTTTTACCCATAATCTGGCTTAAAATGTATGTATCTTTGAAGGATGCTGTTTTTATCCATATTTATATCCTGCATACAGCTGAAATGCTCTTGTAAGGCGTATGTATGTGGGAGATTTTCTCTTATTCTCAGATACGCCATCCTAATTTTGGGGGCTTAGTCTGGGCTAGCCTTGGAAAATTAGGAACTTGTCTTCATACTTACATTAAGGAATTACTTCATTGGGCTCCTTGTTTAGAATATGTCTCCTCTATTACTGACAAAAGAGAGACACATGTAATTCCTAACTGTTCTACATGTAAGTTCCTTCATTATGGATTGCAGGATTGGAATTATTTCAGAAGTCTTAAGCCCTCCACCTATTTACGATTCAGCTATGTCTGGGCCATTGGTATACTGTGTAAAAATATAAATTTATACCAATTTGTATTTTTTTATACTTACAAATGGCCCAGACGGGAAGGGCCCTCCCATGAGTGGGCACTCATACCTCCCCGCTGAATTATTATGTAATACTCTCTTTTACAAAGAATGGTGTTGGCGCCAATTCCTGTCACTTCCTGGCGTTTGCGCATGCTCAGAGGGTAAATGTATGGAGCACCACTTAGGACTTCTAATTTTCGGTTTAGCATGCAAATTTTGAGGATTGGGGGGCAAAATTTGTGTTTGGGCTTAGATATTTTAGAGTTAGCACCAGCTATGTCTGGGCCATTGGTAAGTATAAAAATATACAAATTGGTATAAATTTATCATTTTTTACCTCAAAAACATAGCTTACAGAACAGTAAGCCCCCACAAAGTAGATCTTCTCTTTTTAGGCTATTTGTAAAATTGAATGTGGGTGGGCCATTTTTTATTGTATTTTTTATTTTAATTTTATTTTATTTTTATATTATTTATTACAAAAAATAAAAATTACATTGTTCATGTCTAATATTTTATCCAAGTTAATAAAATTGATAAGTTTGTCCCTTGAGTGCAACAAGGCTTTGCAATGCTTCAGCATTGCAAAGCCTTCTTGAACTCAAGGGACAAAATACACCACCTATCATTCTATTCTGTAGATTATGAGGCATAAAACATAAAATAAACCAAGAACATGAACTTTTGGTGCCAAATGAAAAAATTACAAAAATAAAAATAAAACGAAAAACTGCCCGCCCACATGTAATTTTACAAAAAATTACCTGAAAACAGATCTACTTTGTGGGGTCTTAATAATAATTTTAATAAATAGTGCTGGTGCATCATGGCTGTTACATTAATAAAGGGTTAAAAAGACCAAGTACTTACATTTATTATATGCTCAACTATAAATTATCCAGAAAATATTGAAAGTTTTAAAACTCAACATCTTCCGAGTAGGAGTTGTAGATGATCAATTTGAAGACAGTGAACGAACACCTTCCAGATATGTGATGGAGTTATCCAGACTATCACCTATGGTAATTACAGGAAATCATTGGTGAAAAAAATCCATTAATTTTTCTTGGGGACAATTGCCTTAAATGTGCCCAAATTATACTTACTTCAGTTGCAAGAGAATTAATGTCCTGGAAAATCTGCCAGCAACATGTAAGGAGTTAACTCCTCGCACTTGTTGTACAACAGCATCCTTTCCAGTGGCTTGGTTTTTCTTAAGTTAAACTGTGAATTTAATTGGTTGTATCTTGTATGTAAGAGCTCGTTGGGATATTTCAAACAAGATACAATTCGTTCCATTTTCAATAGCATTATGGGGAAATATTTGCTGCTGAAGACATTGCCCTTTTGACATCAGCGCACAGAGGGTTAATCAAAAATTTTGTTTGGTGGTGTTTTTCTCTTCTCATTAAATAATTGTTTGAAAACTCTTTGGATGCATTTGCGAACATTGTACAAAATAATAGTAGGGAACTGCATTTCATTGCTGTAGCTCAATAAATACAGGGAGTGAATGGGTACACAATGATCAGTTATCTTGTATTTTGAATGATTTGATGGTGAAATGAACTTGTTGTTGGAATGAGCTTGTCAACCTTGTTCCACTGAGGGGTCAAAAGCTATCTTTTTGTAGGCAAGAAATTAAAATTACATTTTTTTTTGGTAAATATCTATTTTTATTTGTGGTTGGTGAAGAAGGGTTATGTTAACTTTTTATGGTTATGTTTTTGACCATATCTTACTTCAGCTGGTCCTGTAAGAATTGTTGCTTATGCTGCATTTTTATTTATGTACTGTTGTAGTCAAAATAAATTGTAGATCATTGCAGGGATGGATCCAGAGCCAATTTGATACCTGTTACAGGTATGGGTGCCCAAACTCTGCACCCCAAATGTCCCCAAATTCCTGCCCGAAAATGTCATTCAACTTTGAAATCTACCAGTTAGAAGCAATTATTTCCAATATTTAGTAGAAATCTATACACATGCAGTTGATACAAGCTCTTCAGGACATATGCAGTGGTCTAATCATCTGTATTAAGAAATCTCAGTTTATTTGGAAACATCCTCAATTGAAAAAAAGGCCCCCCCCCCCAAAAAAAAAAAAAAAAAATTCTGGATCCCTCCCTGGATAATTGGTAAAAAATCTTATTTTCAGCATAAAAGCACCCATGGTTTGTATAATGTTTTCCCCATTAATATCCTAATACTACTGTTGTACTAACACTGTTATCAACCCTCTCCCCACTAATGTCAAAATACCACAGTTTCAACCTGCAAAGTTTTCCCACAGTGCAGTAAGAGTTTAGCCAATTCAGCTGTGTTTGATAGAGCTCATTAAATTCCTAGCTCATTAAATTCCATTGTATTATGGACAAAACATTCTGCTTGAAATTTTGGTATTTTGATACTAGTAAATACCTATCAGCATGAATGCATAGATATTCTTCAAGGCAGAAATATTGAAAACAAATTCAGCACAAATAAGAAAAATATAGCCTTCAACTAGGGCCCTGCGAATACCAAATTTCGTCTCCAATTTCAAATCGAATATTCAAAAAATTGTGATTCAAATTGAACATCAAATATCACAACTGTATAACTGTGAATAATTATGTATCATATCTGATGTAGCTCGCAACAGAATAATTGACTTTGGAGATGAACATGATTTAAACATGTTGGCGATATTACAAGAAGCATACCGCTATTTCCCATACCAAAATTACAGGAGCGTGATTGTTGACATGATTATCACTTGTGACGTCATTTTTATGCTGGTATCCTGTTTGTCATTCGTGGTAAATCATTTACCAGGAATGCCAAGTAGGATACCATCGTAAATTTACATGCATATAACTACCAAATCATTCCAGTGCATGCATGGACTCCCGGACCCACTATGCCAGATATTCCACAATGATTCTCATCCATCATTATTTTGTTGGCACAATGTATTAGAAGCTGATAGTTGAAAAATGTCTCAATAAAACAGTTTGTATCCCGTGCTGCATGACAAAGAATTCAGGCATCCTGAGTCCTGGCCCACCAACATTGTCATGCGAATTTCAAAACCTTTATATTTTTATACTGTACCAATGACCCAGACTTTGCTGGTGCTAACTCTTAAAAATTCAGGGCCAAACACAAATTTTGCCCGCCCCCCCAATCCCCAAAATTTGCGTTAAAATCCAAAAAATCAATGTTCTATATGTTCCTCCATACTTTTGTCCACTGCGCATGCACAGTGTCAAGGAGGTTCCGAAATTGGTGCCAAATCTTCATTCTTTGTTTGGCCCCTCAATCAGTAACATCTCACTGATATCTGTGCTTATAATCTCAGTTAAAATGATGCCAGACACAAAATCATGAAGGAAATGGTGGATCCAAGGATGAAATAAGAGGATGAGAGGAAGAAACAGTGGAAGGATGTGTTCAGGGCTGTAAACTTATAATATTTTTATACTGTACCAATGACCCAGACTTAGCTGGTGCTAACTCTAACAAAACCAGGGCCAAACACAAATTTTGCCCCCCAATCCCCAAAATTTGCATCCAAAACAAAAAGAAATCATGTCCTAAAGGACCTCCATACTACGCCTCTACTGCGCATGCGCAGTGACGCAGTCATCCCGAAATTGGCGCCAATTATCATTCTCTGTTTGGCCCTTCATCAGTCAACATCTCACTGATCTTTGCGCTTGTAAATCTCAGTTTAAAGGATGCCAGACACGTAATTTTTGGAGAAAATGTGATTCTAAGGAGGATAGAAGGAGGAGAGGAAAAAGAAGTGGCAAAAAATAATCAGGGCTGTACTTAAAATTTTTTGATGAAATTATGTTAAGTTGCCTATTTTCGAGGCATGGGCCTCTTGTTGTCATTCTTGCTAATTGTTGCACTGCTTATTCAGTGTTTCCTCTCCCCTAGCCTTCTAAAGTCCCCCCTTGCAATTCTCCCATGCTTTTGGCATATTTTTGAGAAATTTCATTTCTAAAATTTCCTGGGAGAGTTGCTTGGTTACAGAATGTTTTCTGTTATTTTCCCCATAGTTACGTTTTCACCCATGGGTGTATAACGTTTGTGTTCTGCATCTTCCATCTGATGTTCTACAGATTCTCTCCTGGGAGTCTCTGTTTTGCATCAGATAGAGTGTAATTGATGACTGATTCCGGGCCAGTTTTTTCAGTGCCTGGAATCATGTTTTCTAGTGTGTTTACACTGTTTGTTTTCATTGGCAACAGCCTTTTTTGAGGGGGGCTGTTTGCCTTTGTTGTAGTTTATCTCATTATAAGATACATTTATATTATCCGAAAGTGTCTCATTAATTATTTTATATAAATTTAAAATTTTTGACCACACTTTGCCATCGGATCCATCGGGGCTCAACGTTACTTTTCAGCAACTTGGGCTTCGCTGAAAAAATATTTTTTCAAAATTATTTTGTTTTGCAATTGTTTTTCCATTTATTAATGGATCATGTTATTATGTATCTTTGTGTCAGGGGTTTTTGCGAGTAACTAGGACTTATTGTTGTTCTTTCACAATGAAGGGACGTTGTTCAAATTGTAATAGGAAGAAATCTTCCTCTGACTTTCATGATCATTGTATTAATTGTAGTCAGTGTTCTCGCATTAATCCCTGTCCTATATGTGAACATTGGGATGAGAAACATTGGAAACGTGTGTCACGATATGTTGTTTCTGGAGAAAGAGCGATGCCGGCTCTTTCTCCGCAAGGTCACTCTACTCTCTCAGTTTCTATTTCAGAGGAACCAGAACAGGGTGATGTTTCCATGTTATCTTCTTCAAGTGTGCGTCCGTCGTCACAAATGAATTCAGAGCTAGCGGCAAAAGTGCTCATGGAGATTAGACAAATGTCGTCCGCTAGCTCGCCCGGTGTAGCGTCCATTCACCGAATGGTTCGGCAGCCGGGTTCGTCCGATGCGGTCCAAGAGGAAATTTTGGGTGATGCGAGCACTATAAACATAATAGATGCACACCCAGTGACGGCGGATAGTAAGCGAGAACGGAGGAAGCCTTTTAGTCCGGTTCCTAGCTCGTCCAGGTCCAGCCGGGCCGCGAGCGAGAGAGGTCCCTCTCTCGTACAACAACATCTGGGACCAGATGTTGTGGTACAAAATGTGTCTTTAGCGGAGCATACGTCCGTCGCTCGGGACGCTCCTTTGTATAAGCAGTCCGCAGAGACTGTTAAGGCTTCCTCTTCTCGTCAGCGCACACGACCGCACCTTGGCTGCGTGACCGCCGATATATTACCAGCTTCGCCGATGAAGGATTCTTCGGCGACCAGGTCACACCATCCGGAGGCCAGGGATTCGAGACCGATGGACTCTGGACGTTCGCATAGGAAAAGTATGCGGGAGCCATCTG
This sequence comes from Pictodentalium vernedei, assembly GCA_031216915.1. Taxonomy (NCBI): domain Eukaryota; kingdom Metazoa; phylum Mollusca; class Scaphopoda; order Dentaliida; family Dentaliidae; genus Pictodentalium; species Pictodentalium vernedei. The sequence continues at coordinate 623,919,643 of CM062295.1, forward strand.
ATGCGGAGCTGCCCTCGGCGAAGCAGCGAAAGACTGCGCCTCCGCAGGTCTCGACGCCGGACATTCTTGTGCAGATAGCACAGCTTATCGCAGCATCCCAGCAGCCGACAGAAACGGTGTCGGATCGAGAATTATCCGACGGCGCTGGGTCAGTACGCTCCGCCGAAGCATCGGGGGCGGACGACCGGGAACATCATGAGGTCCGACCGGATGGTGAAAGGGATACGGATGACTTGGAGCTATCCCTTTCGGAACAACATAAAGCTGCCGTGGACTTCATCCGGCACTTTCTCCCTGAAGTTGTTCCGTCGGGCCAGACTGCTGCGCTTCCGGACAAGAGAATTATAGCGTCATTGGAATTTTTTGAGCGGTTCAGGGACATCGCTCCCGAGTTTCCGTCGCAGTCCAATAATGTTGCTAGAACATTTGAATTATTGAACGACGCTATATTTAAACTTGCTTCCAGGATGGGGAAAGCAGGTTTCTTGTCCGCTAATACTCTCAACCTGCCTTTCATTAACGCAAGGAATAAATTCGATACGGCAGGACAGGGTATACCGAGAGTTCCTCTGCGTATGGACGACGAGGCGGAAGACTTAGAGCTATCATTACCGTCGTCAGCTTCTATTCCAACCGCGGTGTTGGAAACAGCTATTGCGTCTAACAGAGCCAATTTAGATGCCTTATCTTACGCAGATCACCTTACTAAGGCGTTATCACTGCGCCTTCAAGGGGAAGAGTTTCAGGATATACAATCCTCTTTAAGACTTCTTTCAAGGGCAGTAGCTTATTCCACGTGTAACTCCGCCCTTTCAGTGGCAAATCTGGAGTTGGTTAGACGTGACGCAGCCCTATCTACATCCACACTAGTGGATTCTAAGGTGAAGAACTCTCTTAGAGTCGCTTCGGTCTCAGGAGAACTTCTCTTTGACGGCAAGCTTTCCGCTATTTATGATAAAATTAAAAAGAAAGCTAATGATTCTCTGTTGTTCAGATCGGCTCCTAAGAAGTCGGATACAGCAGACACGAATAAGATAGGCACTTCTGGGTCTAATGCGCCCAAGAGAGGTTCCTATAGAGGTTCCGGTGCGTCCTCTTGGTCTTATTCGAGAGACCGTCAGGATAGCGACTCTCGTTCGGGACGTCCTTCAGGCCGGGACAATCGGTCGGACGCCCCGAGGTCGACGAGGCGAGGTGCGGGTCATGGAAGACGTGGTTTCTCCTACCGCAGGCCTCGCAGGTCCAGGAGGTGATGGCTTAAACCTCTATCGCGTTCCGGTTGGCGGAAGGTTGTTGAGTTTTTCACAAGAGTGGGCGTCGATTACAGACGACCCTTGGGTGAGAGGAGTGACTTCGGAAGGTCTGAAGATATCCTTCAAATGAAAGCCTCCATTAACTCGAAGTCCAAAGTGGACTCATCTTCTGTCAAATCCACAGAAAAGAGACGCTCTGTTATCAGAGGTGCAGTCTCTTTTAATGAAGAACGCGGTAGAGGTCGTAGAAAACCAGGAATCTCAGGGATTCTACAGCCATCTGTTTCTGGTTCCGAAACCAGACGGCTCGTTCCGTCCAGTCATAGATTTGAGCTGGATAAACAAGCTGATCGTCGCTCCGAAGTTTTATATGGAGACGATTCGATCGGTCAGAGCGAGTATTCGGGTGAACGATTATGCAACGAGCATAGATCTCAAAGATGCGTACTTTCACGTCATGGTACATCCGACATTCCGAAAGTATCTACGCTTCGCAGTCCTTGGAGTGGTGTATCAATTCCGGGCGATGTGCTTCGGATTGAATCTAGCACCCTGGGCTTTCACTCGGGTAATGAACTCGGTAATGATCTACTTCCGAGCTCATTCGTCTGCGGTAACGTCGGCCTACCTGGACGACATTCTTCAGAGGTACGGCAACGAGTTAACGCTTCAGAACGATGTTCAGAATCTTCTTCTATTGCTCCGACGTCTCGGTTTTATAGTAAACGAGGAGAAGTCGGATCTGGTGCCGTCCAAGTCATTCACTCATCTGGGAATGAGCTTCGAGACGCACAACAATCTCGTTCGTCTGCCGTTAACCAGAGCGAAATTAGTCAGTTGTTATGCTCGCTATTGTCTGCACGCAGACAAAGTCACGGCGAGAGAATTTATGAGACTGATAGGTCTGTGCGGAGCCGCCGCGGATCTCATTCCGATGGGGCGGCTACGCACACGTCCTCTTCAAATTTTCCTGACTCAGAATTGGAGTGTGAAAATTCATTCGCTCGATGTAGACGTTCTCTTGTCAGATCAAGTGAAACAAGAGATTCAGACTTGGGCAAACATTCAGTGGTTAACTCAAGGAGTTCCGCTGCAGTTGCCGGATCCGAGCTTTACCGTTATGACGGATGCCAGTCAAACAGGTTGGGGTGCATCATATTAATCCCAACGGATTCGAGATGCCAGGGTCTTTGGGATCCGCAATTCCTGTGCAAGCACATAAACATCAAGGAAATGATGTCAATTTGGCTTGCGTTACGTCACTGGATGGACATTATTCACGATGCTCATGTCCAAATCCTATCCGACAATACGACAGTAGTGGCGTATATACGGAATCAGGGAGGCACTCATTCAGTTCCGTTGTTCAATCTAACGGAAAGAATCCTTCTGTTTGCGTTAGAACATCATGTTCTTCTTTCGGTCCGTCACATACCGGATCGTCTGAATGTGCTAGCAGACTCCCTTTCACGAAAGGGTCATTTGTTGCCGTCGGAGTGGACTCTCAACAAACAAGTATTCAATCAGATTTGCTACCAATGGGAACGGCCAATGATAGACTTATTTGCGACACATCTCAACAATCAGTTGCAGACGTATGTGTCTCCGTGTCCGGATCCAAGAGCATTTGCAGTAGACGCTCTGTCGATCCCTTGGGACGGAATGATAGGATATGCGTATCCTCCAGCGCCGTTAATTCAACAAGTATTGCTAAAGATAAAACAATCTCAATGCAAGATTCTGTTGGTAGCATCTCTGTCGCCACAGAGACCATGGATAAATCTACTCAGGTGTCTGTTGTGGGACCTACCGCGGAAGCTTCCTCCACGAGAGGATCTTCTTTCGCAGGGGAAATCGCGCCAACTCCATCACAACCCGCAAGGTCTCAACCTTCACGTTTTTCCGTTGTGCGGTCCTTCTTGCATGGCAAGCACTTTACAGGACGAGCAGTGGACGCGATTTCTAACTGTAGGAGGACCTCCTCTTCGCTAAACTATGCGGCTAAGTGGAAGGTTTTTCGTCGTTGGTGTAGGGATCATTCTGTAGATATATTTGATCCCTCTATACCAGACATTGCAAACTTTCTAGTATACTTGTTTGACGAAATCAAACTGCAGCCTGTTACTATAAAGGGTTATAGATCTATGTTATCTGATACCTATGCACATCATGATAGTTTACAAATTGGATCTAATGTCTCTTTATCGAAGTTGGTTAGAAACTTTTCGATAAATAGACCCAGAACTCTTAGATTAATTCCTAAGTGGAATTTAGCTTGGGTTCTCCTTAAATTGAAGGAAAAGCCATTTGAACCTCTTGGGACAGTAGATTTCAAATTCTTATCTTATAAGACAGCTTTTCTCTTAGCTTTCTCTTCTGCCAGAAGAGTCAGTGAGCTTCATGCACTATCGGTGGATGATTCTCATTATCGTAGTGTTGGGAACACTATCACCTTCACTACTAATGTGGGTTTTTTAGCTAAGAATCAGGCTCCTAATAAATATCCGGAACCTATTGTTATTAAGGCTCTTCCGTCTTCAGACGGGCATAGTCCTTTACTCTGTCCTGTTAGAGTACTACGTATCTATAAACAGAGATCTCAGTTTATCAGAAAGGGACGGAAACGTTTCTTTCTGTCTTTGATGCCTAATAGAAAGGACATTTCAGTCCATTCTATTGCTAGATGGATTCAGTTAACTATCCGTACTGCTTATGAAGATTTATCTTCTTCTCAGCAGTCTGTGCTTAAGATTTCTGCTCATGAAGTAAGAGCTCTTTCTACTTCCTGGGCTTATGCTAATAGTGTTGCTATTACAGATTTAATGAAGGCTGCTTATTGGTCTCAGCCATCCACATTTACAAATTTTTATCTCAGAAATATTGAGTCCATTTCTGGAGACCTGCATTGTTTAGGTCCGTTATCTGTTGCTCAGAATGTCTTCCACTAAACAGTTGCAACTATAGTTATGCAGGCTTTCTGTTCCGGCAGTGACTCCGTCCGGCTGCCCTCTTCGCTCTGGGCTATTTGACCCAGGGCAAGGGGAAGGGGGGGGGGGGGGGGCGGGTGTTCCCTTAGGTCACCTGCTTTATAGTGAAAAGCAAGGGAATGCCTCCTCCAAGTCAGTATTTCTTTAAAGTGTAATATTAATATTAAAATTCATTCATGTCTTATTTTTAAAGTGTAGCTCGGTGTGAAGCATTTGTATATGTCAAGTGTCAAACGGGCTTTAATATACAATACTCGGACACTTTTAAATGACTATAAAGAGTCTCAATTCTCTGGACTACTTTATTTATTGGCTTGCTTTAAAAATAATTAGTATAAGGGTTATACTGGATGTTAATAGAGAACATGAATGTTATTGTGCTCAATTATTAAGGGTAGTGTATCTTTCTAATTTAATATTAAATAAGAAAGATACATGTAAAGCCTAATACTCCTTTTCTCCTTAAGGGGTTACCTCTTTACTATATAGTTGAGCTTATTGGATTTTCCTCTATGTCCTAGGCCCTCCAGCCTGTTTACTATTCAGCTAAGTCTGGGTCATTGGAACAGTATAAAAATGTTAAAAAATTTATAGTAATTTATATATTTTTTATACTTACCAATGACCCAGACGGGGATGGCCCTCCCTGGAGTTGGGAATTCTTGCCTCCCCGCTGAGTACATAGCGCTGACCAGGCACTGCCAGTAAGAATGATAATTGGCGCCAATTTCGGGACGACTGCGTCACTGCGCATGCACAGTAGAGGCGTAGTATGGAGGTCCTTTAGGACATGATTTATTTTTGTTTTGGATGCAAATTTTGGGGATTGGGGGGCAAAATTTGTGTTTGGCCCTGGTTTTGTTAGAGTTAGCACCAGCTAAGTCTGGGTCATTGGTAAGTATAAAAAATATATAAATTACTATAAATTTTTTAACTTTTATGTAAAATTATTTTATATTCCCTAATTTCAGGGCATGGGCCTGATGTTTTCATTCTTGCTATGAAATCTCCACTGTTTGTTAAGTGTTTCCTCTCTCCCTTTCCTTGATACCCCCCTTGCTAATCTCCCATGCTTTTGGTATAATTTTTGAAATTATTTTATTGAAATTTCTTGGGAGTTTTAGCATAGTTACAGAATGTTTATTCTGTTATCCCTATGGTTACGTCCTCACTCTAGGGGTGTTTAGGCGTTTTGGTCATGCATCTACCATCCGATAAACTGCAGCTTCTTCTCTGGAAGATTCTGTTTTACATCGGATAGTACTTTAAATTGGTTACTGATTCCAGGCCATGTTTTTTTAGTGCCTGGAGTCTTGTTTCCGTTTTTTATTGATTTTTGTTTACGTTGATAACGGTTACTTCTGTCAGTGATTCCTTGTCTTCTGTAGGGTTCATTATATAGCCAGATACATTAATTATTGTTCGTAAGTGTAACATTAATTTTTAGAAAAAAAAATTTTGTCCACACTTAGGCATTTTTGGGATCCATTTGGGCTCATCATTCCCTTTGGGAACTTGGGCTCATGTCAAAATTTTTTCGAAAATTTTTTCTTTTGAATTATTTTTCGAAATTTTTGTAATGGATTATATTATTATTATGTATCTTTGTATTTTCAAGGGTTAGTGCGAGTACTATGGCTGTTTAATATTTTTTAAATATGAAAGAATATTGTTCAGATTGTAAATCGAGGAAGTCTTCCTCTGATTCTCATGCTCATTGTATTTGCTGTAGTCACTGTACTCGCACCAATTCTTGCTCAGTGTGTGTCAATTGGGATGACAAACGTTGGAGACAAGTGTCACAGTATATTGTTAGTGGTGAGAGGTCCATGCCGGTCCTCTCGCCACAGGGTCACTCTAGTTTTTCAGTCTCTTTTTCAGAGGAACAAGAACAGGGTGATGTTTCCGTGATGTCTTCAGGAAGTGTGCTGCCATCGTCGCAATCAAATGAAGAGCTAGCGGCAAAAGTGCTCAAGGAAATTCAACAAGTGCCTAGATCCTTAGTAGGATTGACGACCTTGTTGCCAGCTAGCTCGCCCGGTGATGCTATCACTCGTAGATCGAGTGATGTGATGCCGGGTTAGTCTGTTGCGGTCCAAAGGGTGTTGCGAGTACTATAATCTCGGATCACGCACACCCGGCTACGGCAATGACGGAGTGGAGGAAGGATCAGAGGAAGCCAGTCAGTCCGGTAGCTAACTCGTTCAGATCAACACGGACCGCGAGCGAGAGAGGCCCCTCTCTCTTACAACATCTGGGGCCAGATGTCGTACATAACGTTCGGCAGTCGGAGCATACGTCCACTCCTCCATCGCATAGACATCCGGAGGCGGCTAGTCTATTGGCTTCCTCTTCCACACGCCAGCACACACAACCGCACCTTGGCTATGTGACCTCGGATATCCAGTCTGCTTCGCTGACCAAGGATTCCACGTCGACCAGGTCACTCCATCTGGTAGCCAAGGACACGAAGCCTTACCAGTCAGGATGCTCACATAAAAGAATTATGCAAGAGGCACCGTCCCAGGAGCTTCCAGTGGCTAAGCAACGTAAGACCACAGCTCCACAGGTCTCCGTGACGGACTTGCAGATAGCTCAACTCATTGCAGCAACCTTCAGAAACTCTTTCAGATCAGGAACTGTCTGAGGAAGCTCCCCTGCAATGTCAGATAGGGACGACCGAGATTCACATTTGGTCCAGTTGGATGGTGAAAGGGAATCTGCAGAGCTGGATTTTTCCCTTCTAGAACAACACAAGGTGGCCATAGATTTCATCCGGCAATACCTTCAAGATGTTGTTCCTCCTGACCAGAGAGCTGCGATACCAGATAAGAGGACTGATAGCGTCACTGGACACTTGACTTCTTCGGCCGGACTAAGGACTTCGCCCCTGAGTTTCCGGCCCAGTCCAGAAATGTCTCAGAGACGTTTGAATTGCTGAATGATGCTATTTTTAAGCTAGCCTCTAAGACTGGCAGATCCAGTTTCTTATTGCACCAAACTCTACATCTGCCGTTCATCAACAGTAGAAATAAGTTTGAAACGGCAGGACAGGGCGTTCCGAGAGTTCCTCTGCATTTAGACGACCTGGCAGAAGACTTGGAGTTGTCATTGCCGGCATCTATGTCGATTCTCTCCAGTACATTGGAGCCGACAATCTCGTCTAACAGAACCAGTTTAGACGCCTTATCTTATGCAGATCACCTTACCAGAGCGTTATCCCAATGTCTCGTTGGTAAAGAATTCCAGGATGTTCAAACTTCCTTGAGAGTTTTTCAAGGGCAATCGCATATTCCACGTATAACTCCGCCTTTGCAAATTTGGAGTTAGACGTGATGCTGCCCTGGCTTCATTTACTAGGGTGGATTCTAAGGTGAAAAACTCTCTTTGAGTCGCTTTGGTTTCAGGAGAACTTCTTTTTGATGGTAAGCTTTCACGAATCTACGATCAGATTACCAAGAAAGTTTCGGACTCTCTGCTCTTTAAGTCCGCTTCGAAAAAAACGGACTCAGCAGAGAGGAGTAAGTCAGGGACTTCTGGGGCGGGTACGTCCAAGGGAAGTTCCTATAGAGGATCTAAGAAAGCCCCTACGTCTTACTCCAGAGACCGTCAGAGTAGCGACTCAGGTAGGGGGACATAATGCTGGCCGAGACAACCGGTGAGATGCCCCTAGGTCGACTGGTCGAGGTGTGGGTCGGGGAGGATGTAGTTTCTCCTACCGCAAGCCTCGCAGGTACAGGAGGTGAAGGTCAGAACCTCTATTGTGCACCAGTGAGCGGAAGGCCGTCGAGATTCTTAACCAATTGATTGTCAATTACGGACAACCAATGGGTTCAGGAGGTTATTTCCGAAGGTCTAAAACTGTCCTTCAGAGAAAAACCTCCGTTAACACAAAGTCCACGATGGACTCAGCTTCCGTCAAACCTTCAGAAGAGAGATTCGCTTCTATCAGAGGTGCAATCTCTTCTGGAAAAGAATGCAATAGAGGTCGTAGAAAACCAGGAATCTCTCGGTTTTTACAGTCACCTGTTCCTGGTAACAAAACCAGACGGCTAGTTCCATCCAGTTACAGATCTCAGCTGGATAAACAAGCTGAACGTGGCTCCGAAATTTTATATGGAGACCATTCTATCGGTGAGAGCGAGCATTTGAGTGAACGACTATGCTGCGAGCATAGATCTCAAGGATGCGCACTTTCACGTCATGGTACATCCAGCGTTCAGAAAGTACCTTCGCTTCGCTGTCCTAGGAGTCGTATATCAGTTCCGAGCAATGTGCTTCGGACTCAATCTAGTGCCCTGGGCCTTCAACCAAATAATGAACTCGGTAATGACTCATTTCCTAGCTCTTTCGTCTGCGGTAACGTCGGCCTACTTGGACGACATTCTTCATAGGTACGGCGACAGATTAACGCTTCAGAACGATGTTCAGAGTCTGCTTCAATTGCTCCGATGTCTCGTTTTCATAGTAAATGAAAAGAAGTCGGATCTAGTTCCATCCAAGTCATTCATTCACTTGGGAATGAGCTTCGAGACGCACAACAATCTGGTTTGTCTGCCATTACCCAGAGCGAAATTAGTCAGTTGTTATGCTCGCTTTTGTCTACACTCAGATGTAGTGACAGCGACAGAGTTTATGCGACTGATAGGTTTGTGCGGAGCCATCACGGGCTTATTCCGATGGGACGCCTATGCACTCGTCCACTCCAGATATTTTTTACTCAGAATTGGAGTGTGAAGATTCATGCGCTCGAAACAAACATCGTTTTGTCCAACCAAGTATAACGAGAGATTCAGACTTGTGCAGATATGCAGTGGTTAACTCCGGGAGTTCCATTGCAACTGCCGGATCCGATTTTTACGATTATGACGGATGCGAGTCAAATAGGTTGGGACACGACATTGAGCCCAACAGATTCGAGATGCCAGGGTTTTTGGGATCCGCAATTCCTGAACAAGCACATAAACATTAAAGAGATGATGTCAATTTGGCTTGCGTTATGTCATTGGATGAACATTATTCAGAATTCACATGTTCAAATACTGTCCGACAATTCGACAGTAGAAGCGTATATTCGGAACCAGGGAGGCACTCATTCCATTCCGTTGTTCAACTTAACAGAAAGAATCCTTCTGTTTGTCCTAGAGCATCAGGTTTTTCTGTCGGTCCATCATATTCCGGGTCGTCTGAACGTTTTAGCAGACTCCCTTTCTCGGAAAGGTTATATGTTGCCGTCAGAATGGACTCTCAACAAACGAGTATTCAATCAGATCTGCTACCAATGGGGTCGTCTGATGATAGACTTGTTTGTGACGCATCTCAACAATCAGTTGCAGACGTATGTTTCGCCATGCCCAGATCCTCGAGTGTTCGCAGTAGAGCTCTCTGGATCTCTTGGGACGGAATGATAGGATACGTGTATCCTCCAGCACCGTTGATTCAACAGATATTGCTAAAAATCAAGCAATCTCACTGCAAGATTCTGGTTGGTAGTATCTCTGTCACCCCACAGATCATGGATTAATCTACTCAGGTGTCTGTTATGGGACATTTCTCGGAAGCTTCCTCCATGGGAGGACCTTCTTTCGCAGGGGAAATCGCGCACACTGCATCACAATCCGCAAGGTCTCAACCTTCACGCATTTCCGTTGTACGGTCCTTCTTACTGTCAGCAAGCAATTTGCAGGACGAGCAGTGGATGCAATTTCTAACTGTAGGAGGACCTCCTCTTCACTAAATTATGCTGCTAAGTGGAAGGTTTTCTCCTGTTGGTGTAGGGATCATTCTATTGGTATTTATGATCCCTCCATTCCAGACATTGCTAATTTTTTGGTCTACTTGTTTGACGAGATCAAACTGCAGCCAATAACTATTAAGGGTTATAGGTCTTTGCTATCGGATACTTATGCCCATCATGATAGCTTACAAATTGGATCTAATGTCTCTTTATGAAAGTTAGTTAAAAACTTTTCGATAAATAGACCTAGAACCCTTAGGTTAAGTCCTAAGTTCAATTTAGCTTGGGTTCTTCTGAAGCTAAAAGAAGCGCCATTTGAACCCCTTGATATGGTAAACTTCAAATACTTATCTTATAAGACAGCTTTTCTCTTAGCCTTCTCTTCTGCTAGAAGAGTTAGTGAGCTTCATGCTCTATCTAGTTGATGATTCTCACTATCGTAGTGTTGGTAATACTATTACTTTGACTACCAATGTGGGATTTTTGGCTAAGAATCAGGCTCCTAATAAGTACTTTGAACCTATTGTTATTAAGGCTCTTCCATCCCCAGACGGCCATAGGCCTTTGCTGTGTCTAGTTAGAGCTATGCGTATTTACAAACGTAGATCTGAGTTTATCAGAAAGGGACGAAAACGTTTCTTTCTGTCTCTGCTGCCTAATAGAAGGGACATCACAGTCCATTCTATTTCAAGGTGGATTCAGTTGACTGTTCATACTCCTAATGAAAGATTATCTTCTACTCAGCAGTCTGTGCTTAAGATTTCAGCGCATGAAGTTAGAGCGCTGTCTACATCTTGGGCTTATGGTAATAGTATTGCTATTACCGATTTGATGAAGGCTGCATACTGGTCTCAGCCTTCTACGTTCACAAATTTTTACCTCAGAAATATTGAGTCTATTTCTGGCGACCTTCGTTGTTTAGGTCCGTTATCTGTTACTCAGAATGTCATCCACTAAACAGTTACAACTATAGTTATGCAGGCTTTCTGTTCCAGCAGTGACTCTGTCCTGTTGCCCTCTTCGTTCTGGGGTGATTGACCCAGAGCAAGGGGAAGGGGGAGGGGATGGTGTTCCCTTATATCACCTGCTTTATAGTGAAAAGCAAGGGAATACCTCTTTCCGAGTCGGTGCTGGGATGGTTTTAAAGTGTAAAGCTAATGTTCATCTCATTTATGTAAAATTTTTAAAGTGTAGCTCAGTGTGAAGCGTTTGTATATGTCACGTGTCATACGAGCATTAATATACAATCCTTGGACACTTTTAAATGAGTATAAAGAGTCTCATTCTCTGGACTATCTTTATTTATTGGCTTTCCTTTAAAAAATTAGTATAATGGGTTATACTGGATGTTAATAGAGATCATTGATGTTATTGTGCTCAATTACGGATTGGTAATGTGTCTTTCTTTTTTTGTATAAACAAGAAAGATATATGTAAATCCCGTTTCTCCTTTTCTCCTTGAGGGGATAATTCTGTTTATATGTAATTGAGCCTATTGGATGTTCCTTTAAGTCCAAGGCCCTCCAGCCTTTTTTCTATTCAGCTAAGTTTGGGTCATCGGTACAGTATAAAAATGTTAAAAAATTTATAGTAATTTATATATTTTTTTATACTTACCAATGACCCAGACGGGAATAACCCTCCCATGAGTTGGGAACTCATACCTCCCCACTGATTATATAACATTTACCAGGCACTGGTTGTAAGAATGAAGATTTGGTGCCAATTTCAGTACTTCCTTGACACTGCGCATGCGCAGTGGACAAAAGTATGGAGGACCATATAGGACATTGATTTTTGGGATTTTGATGCAAATTTTGGGGATTGGGGGGGCAAAATTTGTGTTTGGCCCTGAATTTTTAAGAGTTAGCACCAGCTAAGTCTGGGTCATTGGTAAGTATAAAAAATCTATGAATTACTATAAATTTTTTCATTTTCCATGCATATTCTGGGTAGTTTTGTATCCCAAGAAATGGTTCAAAGACAACAAACACATGCACCATGAGATCAGTAAATGATAAAGGTAATTGCTGGTTTCCAATAGACAGGTTGCACAGTGGTGAGAAATGTCGGTCTTTTTATTTGATTGCTGCTTCAATTGTCAATCTACCCCAGGATTCAAAATCTTTAATAAAAAAATCAAATCGAATCAAATTAAAACTTCACAGTGATATCAAATCAAATACTCGAAAGCTTTTCAGGGCCCTACCTCCAACAGTACAAATTATACTGACCAATAATCAGAGAAAATTCACTGAATTTCTGTATAGTTATCTCCCCTAACATGTGGAAATTTATTAACTGCATGAAGCCATGTTCGCTACTTATTGTCAAGAGAAGTTTTCTGTTTTACCAGTACAAGAACAATACTGTATGAAGAAGGTGTTATTTTCAGACCACTTCTTTTTATCAATTGGTTCAAAAAAATTAAACTGGTGGCATTCTATAATTAAAATGAAGTTTAAAATTTATGATTTAAAATTGGATCACTTGAAATTCTTGTCTCCTCATATATACAGTACATATAGAATATACACATAGTAGCTTGGTGTACCAAATGTTCACCACGAGTGGTGAACATTTGGTACACCAAGCTGCTTTGGGTATATTTTATTTATACCGTGATCGTCAGATTATTAAGAGTCGCTATTATTTTTTCTCGATTTTACTGAGCACCAGACCGTACATACTGCAAATCTATTTTTGTTTACACGAACATCGGTGGGCGTTCTTCCACTGTCAATTTTATCGCCAAAATGAAATGGAAAATGAAACAGGGCCTTTTTCATTTCAATAGCATAATAACATACCATTTCGAGTTATGGATGCTTTATTAACATGAGACAATGCATGTTTGTTAAGTTTTGGTGTCTTATGGGATAAACTCATTTAAAAACGTACTAAATAATTGTCACTTTCATTTCACTCTTCGTGAGGCGACGTGCAATAAATTTAGACAAGTTGCATTGAGGTCGACGTCACCAAAGGTCAGCTTGGATGTAGTTCCACTGTAGGTGTAAATTTTAACTATTGAAATCCCATTGCTGGCGTGTTCACCATGGTTGGTGTGTAAAGCTAAAATTTATGTCATAGGCTTTTCATATATTGTAGAATAGGTAATGATGGTATAAAGAGTGATTTACCATTGGGCTAAAACGCTCAACCCATGCCAAAAGAAAGATCTATTACAGAAAATTCCGAACTATTGATCCCAACAAATTCTCCGAAGCCTTTGTGTCGTCAGCACCTGATCCCATAGCTATTGACACTGTCGACGAAGTTGTTGATTGTTTCAACAACCTGTTACAAAATCTTATCGATAAATTTGCTCCACTAAAATGTAAAATCTTCTCTAAGCCTAACTCATGTCCGTGGTTTAATGATGCAGTCAGGAAGGCGAAGCGGTATCACAGACGTTTAGAACTGCAATGGCATTCGTCAAAACTCCACATCCACAGGCAACTATATGTAGCTCAGAGAAAACTCGTAAACGACCTAGTCACTCAGGCAAAGAAAAAATATTTTTCTAATGTTGTGTCCGATAACATTGGAAAACCAAACGTCCTATCTAGTGTTATAGATAAATTGTTACTCCACAAGGCAAGTGCGACTCTCCAGGAACATACATTGAAGGAAGAACTTGCTGAGAAATTTTCGACATTCTTCATCAATAAAATAGAAGTCATACGGTCTGGACTCACAAGCTGTGGGGACACCGTACCTGTATGTAATGCCACCACTGAAACTGGTGTATCTGTAATGAGATGTCGATCTCAGTTTAGCTCTTTCAAACTGATTGCCGCAGAGGATCTAACCACCCTTATTAAAAATTCACCATCAAAACAATGTGCCTTAGATCCCATCCCGTCAAGACTTCTTAAAACATGTCTACCGACTCTTGCACCATGGCTTTTGGAAATTGTGAACAAGTCCCTTAGCTCTGGGAGCTTTCCCCAGATAATGAAACAGGCTCTTGTCACTCCACTACTAAAAAAGCCTGGGCTTGACCCAGATGTTCTCAAGAACTACAGACCAGTCTCGAACCTATCGTTCATTTCAAAAGTCATCGAAAGAGCAGTGTCTGCTTAAATTCGCCAGCATCTTAAAATTTCTGGTCTAACCAAGGAATTCCAATCAGCTTTTTCGCCACAGTGCAACACCGAGACAGCACTGTTGCATGTCCAAAATGACATACTCCTGGCCATGGATCAACGTCAGATATCGTGCCTGGTACTGCTGGACCTCAGTGCAGCATTCGATACAATCAACCATGCCATCCTTCTGAATCAATTGCAGAATGTTGTAGGTTTCACCGGGCCAGCTCTTGAGTGGATCAGGTATAGGACTGATTGGCCGGACGCAGAGTGTCACCATTAATGATTCCTCATCGGGTAGGGTCACTTTAAAGTTCGAAGTGCCACAGGGATCAGTGCTTGGGCCCCTTCTCTACATCATCTATGTGTTACCCATTGGCAATATAATACAGAAACATGACTTTAGCTTTCACTGCTATGCTGATGACACCCAGCTCTACGTTCATTTCGGCCCGAGCTCTGAAACATGTGCAAAGGTGCAGCTTGAGCGTTGTGTGGAGGACTTTAAATCCTGGATGACTGAAAATTGTCTCAAAATGAATGCTGAAAAAACGGAAATCATTTACTTTGGCTTACCCCAACAATTATCAAAAACATCTAAACACTCTCTTAGCATTGACTCAAACACTGTTTCTCCGTCCGTCACTGTTCGTAACTTGGGATATTTCATGGACGAACAGTTGTCGGCGGAAAAGCATGTCAATATGATTTGTAAATCTGCATTCTTCCTTCTTAGAAATATCGGCAGGGTGCGTCCAGTGATCGACGAGAGGATGGCTAAACAACTAGTCCATGCTTTTGTAACCAGTCGTTTGGATTATTGCAACTTCCTACTTTTCGGATGTAAACGATCACTATTGCGGCGTGTGCAACTTATTCAGAATTGCACAGCAAGGATAGTCACACAACGAAAAAAAATTTGCCACATAACCCCCGTGCTGCTTGAATTGCACTGGCTCCCTGTAGAAGAGAGGGTGGAATTCAAAATCCTTCTCGTCACATATAAAGCTCTGAACGGCATGGTACCGTACTATGTGACAACTCTTATCACCAGATACACACCTGCAAGATCTTTAAGGTCATGTGCGTCCAACAACTTGACTCACACTTTTCGAAATGCCATGGCAGTAGGCAAATGGGCCTTCTCGGTTGCGGCACCATTTTTATGGAACCGTCTCCCTGATCACCTGAAGGCACCTCAATCTCTTACGAAATTTAAATCGTCACTGAAGACCCACCTCTTTACGCGATCTCCTGTATATAACTAATTGACAGCTTACACAACACATTTGTTTATTTATCAGTGTAAAGCCTGAGAGCACCTAGGTGGATTCACGGCTATAAACTATATTATTATTATTATTATTATTATTATTATCATTGGATGTCTGGTTCTCGAAATGTTTACTTGTCCACCCGATGCGGATTGATGTTTTTCATCAGCAGCAGGAGGACAAATATATTATCTTTCAGATGTGACGGAAGGCTTTTGTGAGCTACATATTGGTTTGAACAATGTTTTATATAGAATTAAAAAATGATGTATCGATATACAATATAAACAGAACATGGAAAACTGTAATGCATTACTTGAAAATGCAATCAAATCAAGGCAGAAGGGGAAATATGGATTGAAGTGATTATTTGAGAATTAACCTTTATCAGTACCATATAATCATTTGCTTATGCACTGGTATTTAAAAAAAATTGCCCTGAGCAGACATCATTGAACAGAAAGTGTGCCATAAACTGTTTACAACACTGATTACAAATGAATAATTTTTTTCCTCTGTTGAGTCAATCATTGTCAGATTACAGGCCTTCGCAGCGCTGACTATTACAAATAAAACAAAAGAATATAGATGGAAGTGAAATACATTTAATAAAGAAGACGTTTAGTATACATTACAGGGAGAGTGTATTATCACTAAATCACCAGCAGTGTGGAGATTCTACCTGAGTAATAATTGCAAATTTGTTGCAAAGCATAACCAGCACCATCAAAGTTCAGCCAATAGACCTCCGGGTTAAACCCGGAGGTCCATTGGCTGAAACATTGCTTGTGTTTTTTGTCGATATGTACAAAATTTGAAAGTTATAGTTGGGGTGATAACTCCACTCCACAGGTGATTTAGTTACAATCCACTCTCCACGTACTGTATATATTTCACTTATTTGCATATTTTTTTCTGTTTCATTCTTTACAATCTGAGTTTCAAAGGGTGTTTATTATGTCTCCCCTTCCCAGAAGGGAGACATATTGTTTTAGTGCATATTCTTCTTCTTCTTCTTCTTCTTCTTCTTCTCATACAAACTTTATCCGGGGCATAACTTTTTTGTCTTTTGACCTAGACCTTAGATATTATAGTGACCTTCATGTGCCCTTGACCTTTGACCTGAAGGTCAGATTTATGTGCTTTTTAAGGGAAACTTTGTCCGGGGCATAACTTTTTTGTCTTTTGACCCAGACCTTAGATATTTGGCATGTGGATGTATCACCATGAGCCAGTGCGTTGCGTACCATAATGACCTTCATGTGACCTTGACCTTTGACCTGAAGGTCAGATTTATGTGCTTTTTAAGGGAAACTTTGTCCGGGGCATACCTTTTTTGTCTTTTGACCTAGAACATAGATATTTGGCATGTGGATGTATCACCATGAGCCGGTGTGTCGCGTACCATAGTGACCTTCATGTGACCTTGACCTTTGACCTGAAGGTCAGATTTATGTGCTTTTTAAGGAAAACTTTGTCCGGGACATAATTTTTTTGTCTTTTGACCTTGACCTTAGATATTTGGTATGATTGTCAATATTATTCATCTATATATAATTTGCAGTTCATTAAATAGAATGGAAGGGGGAGACATATGTTTTAGTGTGCTAAAACAGTTTCTAGTTTTTTTTTTCACTTCTAAATAAGTTCTGAAATATTTTGTTGATTTTAACACTTAACATGCTGATTATTTTCAGGATATTATATATCAAATCTGGTCATGGCTGTTGAAAAATCCATATAAATTTAACACAAGAAATCTGTAATGAAAAAAAGGCTATTCAATTTACAAGAGGAAAATTTGATTAAATATGCCTAAATTATACCTAATTTAGTGGCCAGAGAAATTCTGTCCTGTTCACCATGCTATCTTGCATGTTCCACACCACTTCCCGATTATTAGTCTGAAAAATGTTGTGCCCAGAATCACTTTAAACCCTTCAAAACTCATTTTAAAGCTATAAAAATTGCTACATGGGGCCCTGACCTTCCCTCACCCTCCCCAGTAAAAAATATGATTGCTGCTGTTGGAGTTTGAAAATAGATATTTAGAATTCCAGGTCCTTAAAAAATGGCCTGTTCTTCAATGTTACTAGAATTTTAAGCATATAAATCACCTGACATGGACAACAGAGTTATAAAAAATTACATAACTTCATTCCTGTTGAGTGTTAAGTTGCCATAGAAACTGAATGTAACCTTAAATCTTTCTTTAACCCTTTACCCAACGCAGGCGATATCAAAATTTATTATTTTGAATATCTTTTTTTTCAAAATGTTTAAAACAGTTTCAACAAAACCATATCATGTGACGAGCTCGTTCCTACTAGGGGTCACATGATATGGTTTTCTTGAAATTTTTTGAAAAATAATATTTTTTCAACTGCTGAATTTGCATATTACGCGGGCGGATGCGGCCGATTCGTTGGGTAAAGGGTTAAATAGCATTTTCTCTGGTGAGCGATTAAGACCTCAAGAGTCGTCTCATTATTCTTTTGTGCTTATCCAAGGGAAGGGCATCTCTTCCCAGGAAGTTATGAATGGACTTGAAAAAGGTGTAAAAAAATGGTTCAGCAACGAGAATGACAACTCAAAGAGATCAAACGTTCCCTCTCAGAGATCGGTTCATATAAAGGAATGCCACTTTCAAAGTGAAAGCAAAACTTGATCAAATTTTGTGAGTTATGAAAAAGGGAAAAAGGAAATTACCCTTTGTTGTCTATTCTATGGGAAGGGTGTTATTTGCTTGTTGTACTTTGGTCAAAGTGGGTGAGGGTGTATCTTGAAGAAAGTGTGGAGAGTTTCAACCCAACAATTAGGCCTATAAAATAAAATTCTTGTTTCTCAGGCAGTTTTTCCACAATTTTATGATGAGGGAGGGAGGGTTTTTTCTTCTTTTTGTGTTTGTTTATTCACAAAACAGTTCTGAAAATAGTTGGAGTCAGAAATTTAACTGCTTACACTATTATGTGGCACACCAATGTTTTCAGCAGTGAACATTTCCCATAATGCACTATTGTAGTTGATAATTTAACCAACTATATCTTGTTTGACAGTGCTCTGTGAGCACTGTCAAACAAGGTTTAGTTGGTTAAATATTTGTCCTTCAAGTGCAAAATAGTGTCATAGAAGAGATTTCCACATGAAAAAGAGGTGATAAGGCAGATTTTCTACTATGAGGGAGGTGTTTGAGAAACAAGGATGATTTGTTAGCTTGCCTGACTGAGTCAAGGTGAGCTTTAGGGATCACTCTTCATCCCTCATCCCTGGACATGGTGTTTGTGACTTCACCTCCACAACCACCGAACCGATTGAAGTGAAATTTGAGAAGATTGTTTGTTGTGACATCGCATTTTGATTTTGTTCAAATCAAGCTGTCCCACCCGTGGATAGGGCCATGCCCAAAAAGTGTGCATAAATATTAAAAAATCTTTTTCCTGAACCAGCAGTAGCAGAGATTTGATATTTGTTGTGCAGCTTCCTTTTGAGGTGTAGACTCAGGTATGTTCAAGAGGAGTTCAAGGGGCTATATTTGCCATCGATATGGGAGGGGCAAGAATTTTGGCCCCACCGAAAATTACTATTTTCCAAACCGGGCGGCTGATTTGAACCAAATTTGATATGAGGGCTTATTGGGTCATAAGTACTTAATTTATGCCCCCAAAAAATTCCTGTTGCCCCATGGGAACCGCAGGAGCTAAAAATAGAAAAATTTTAAATAAAAAATAGAAAAATTTTAAAATGCCCTTATCTCCAAAACTACACGGCACTGAGAATTTTTATTTGGTGTGAAGCTTCCTTAAGATCAGCAGAAAGGAGTGGTAAAAAAAACTGTTTTTTTCATAGGGTATGTTTCCTGGACTTTGAAAAAGTACTTAGTCATCATTTTTTTTAACACTGTGGGTAATGGGAAAACATTAAAGACTCTTGTTCTCCCAAACCACTACTCCAAAAGCTTTCATATTTCACATATAACATCTTTGGAAGATTGATTCACATATTTGTTGGAATGAATTCCCTGGGTCCATATTTGGGCTCTCTATGGGAACCCAAATTTTCAAATTAGTGCAATATGAGGAATATTATTTAAAAATCTTCATCTTCAGATCCACCAATCAGAATCTTTTGATATTTGGTATGCAGCATCCTTGGGGGGGGGGGGGGGGGGGGGGGGGGGAGATTCAAGTTTTTTCAAGCCAAGTCCCTGGGTTCATATTTGGGCTCCCTATGGGAGCCTGAATTATAACTTAGTTATGAGGAATATTCTTCAGAAATCTTCTTCTTCACATTCAACAGTCAGAATCTTTTGATATTTGGTATACAGTATTCTTAGCGAGATGAGATATAAGTTTGTTAAAACCAAGTCCCTGGGTTCATATTTGGGCTTCCTGTGGGAGCCTGAATTGTACCAAAATGTCTATTTTCCAAACTGAGGGGCCGACTTGAACCAAATTTGATGTGTGGCCTTTTTGGGTGATAAGTACCTAATTTATGCCCCAAAAAAATTTTGCGTTGCCCCCATGGGAACCGCAGGAGCTAAGAATAGAAAAAATTTAATACGCCCATATCTTGAAAATTACACAGCACTAAGAATTTCTATTTTGTGTGAAACTTCCTTAGGAACAGCAGAAAGGATTGGTCCCCAAAAAATTGTCATCGGTTTTATCATAGAGTACTTTTCCAGGAAAAAATGCTGAGTCATCATTTTTTAACACTGAGTGATGGAAAAAACATTAAAGAATCTTCTCCCATACCACTGCTCCAAAGGCTTTCATATTTCACATATAACATCTTTGGAAGATTCATTGACATGTTTGTTGAAATCAAATCCCTGGGTCCATATTTGGACTCTCTATGGGAGCCCAAATGTTCAGATTAGTGCAATATGAGAAATATTCTTTAAAAATCTTCTTACTATCCACCAATCGGAATCTTTTGATATTTGGTATGCAGCATCCTTAGGGGTGAGATTCAAGTTTGTTCAAGCCAAGTCCCTGGATTCATATTTGGAGCCTGAATTATAATTTAGTACAAGATGAGGAATATTCTTTAAAAATATTTTTCTTCAGATCCAGTAGTCAGAATCTTTTGATATTTGGTATACAGCATCCTTAGGGAGGTGAGATTCAAATTTATTCAAGCCAAGTCC
This sequence comes from Pictodentalium vernedei, assembly GCA_031216915.1. NCBI lineage: Eukaryota > Metazoa > Mollusca > Scaphopoda > Dentaliida > Dentaliidae > Pictodentalium > Pictodentalium vernedei. Next base: position 623,940,137 of record CM062295.1, read on the forward strand.
CTGGGTTCATATTTGTGCTCCCTGTGGGGGCCCAAATTAAAACTTAGTTCAATATGAGGAATATTCTTTAAAAATCATTTTTTTCAGATCCACCGGTCAGAATCATTTGATTTTTGGTATAAGCTTTTCTTAGGAGGGGCAGATGCAACTTGTTCAAATCAATTCCCTGGGTTGATATTTAGGCCACCATGTCAGGTGAGCACCCTCAGGCTCCTTGGGGCCTCTTCTTTAATCGCCTTATTCATGATTTTTAACATTGAAGAAGAAGCATCAGTAAATTTTTAGCAACCTGGGTCCAGTGGTGGTCAGAGAGTTGAAAATTAGTTAGTCTTCTTCCTGAAAATCACCCTCAGGTTCTCAGAATTTTTTTTCTGAGGTAAACTTTTCTATTCCAACATGATGCCTTGGTGTTGGAAGATGATTGAAGTAGAAGGATTGCACCCAACCTTGACCAGATCATGACAATCATACTGTCATACAGTTATAATATGTGGCATGATGTGAAAGACATCGTCAGCCTTTTCAAAAATAGAGTATTTATTGGTGCTCCCTCAAGTGTCCATTACTCCCTCATCACATCACAGTTTTGTTTTTGTTTTTATTTCAAGAAGACGTCAAAACAGACAAATTCTACAAATAAGACCAAATTTTCAAATTAAAGGATTTTGTGTCATAGAGTTGTATAATGAACACACTACACCACAGTGTGTGAATGCGTTCATCAATATGGCACTCATGTCAACGCAGATGGAAAGAACTTGATGCTGCACCTCTTGTTCTATCCTTCCACGCTGGCACTCGTACCATATTAATGAATGCATTCACACATCGTGTTCTGTGTATTTATTGTACTAATGTGCAGAAATAAAGGATCTCAAAAGCTTAGATGATTTATTGTATGCGTAACTATAAATTATCCAGCTGTAAAATTTTTAATACAATGAGCCCACTTTATTGTGTCTGTTAATTGAATAACCATGTTCTTGAATATAACTTTCAAACACGAAGCCATTTACCATACCTTTGGTGCAAATTTTACTTGTTAATTGCATATAGGCTATAGAGTAAGCTCCTGTTAATGAATAAATAAAAAAATGAATAAAAAAATCCTTTAATATGTTGACAACTACGTTGATAATCACCAAATTCCCCTTGTTTATAGACCAATTTGGCCTCTGTACATCCGATACAGGCATTTAATCTGTTATATTTTGTTTGATGCTAAGTTTATGTCCAGGATACAGGAACGTGACCAAACTCCTGTTAATTGAATAACTTTCATTGACAAAGTGGCTATTCAATTAAGAGGAGAATCAGTTTCATGAGAGGTGAAAGTGCACCTTTCTGGCACTTGAAGTTATCCAAGCTATCTCTCTTAATAATTTTACCCTCAGCACTCAGATGTGGGAATATTTAAATTTCAAGCCACAATTTTTTCCCATAATGCAACTAGGAATTTAATCAATTCAGTTTTGCTTGTAAAAATGTGAGCTCTCTGAAACAAGATTGAATTGGTTCAATCTTTAGTTGCATTATGGTAAAAAATTTCTTTTTGAAGTTTCAGTATTTTGAAATCACTTTTCATAGGGCATAAAAATCATTGAACTTTACCCTCTGCCCTTCTGTAAGAACCCAGTTAAGTGAAGCAGTGCTTGTTTACTTTGTAAACAAGCTCTGTTTTACTAGTAAAATAGGGCCCAGTCACCAGTGCTTGGAGTGGGAGTCCTCTAAAATAGACAGCATGGGTATAAACGATTGACTAAACTTGACTTTATCTCCATGTTGCAGTCATGATTAGCCATTGTGTAGAAATATATAACCTCAAACACCAATAAATAAATAACCCTCTGCACAGTGGTGTTAAAATATCCAAACTTCAAGCTGTAAAATTTTCCATGATGCAATTAGGAATATAGTCACTTCATTCACCAAGTAATTTAAGCAGTATTGCATCGCATTTTGTGATGTATATTTTGTAATTAGTGATGACTAATAATGGGAACACTAGCAAAAGGTGATATAAATTAATCGCAAATGAAAAGTCCTCAAACATCAGCTCCTTCCTTGAAACATGCTTGAAAAGTTTCTATGCTTGGAAGGTACAGTATGTGGAGAGTGGATTGTAACTAAATCACCTGCAGAGTGAAGTTACCACCTAAGCTATAACTTTCAAATTGTGTACATATCGACAAAAAAACAAGCAATGTTTCAGCCAATGGACCTCCGGGTTTAACCCGGGGGTCCATTGGCTGAAACTTTGCTTGTACTAGTTATGCTTTGCAACAAATTTTCAATTATTTCTTGGGTGGAATCTCCACTCTGCGGGTGATTTAGTGATAATACACTGTCCACGTACTGTACTATAGTCACTTAATTTAGGGAGTAATTTAACCCTTAAGGTCCTGGAGATTTTATAAATATTTAGCCGCACTCTGACTGTCTACATACTTTGGCTTTGCACTTGTTTTAGGCAAGGCTTGCCAAAATACAACTGCCATAAAATTTGTAATTTAACTTGCCGAGTTGACCCTGAGACAGTTTGTCTGTCCATCCGTCCATCCATCCATCCATCCATCCGACCAAATAAATCAGGTTTATGCCTAGTTGTTGGTACACAGCACTGTTATGGGTCTAGTCCGATTTATGTGACTGGTCACATAAAGTTGAACTAACAAATGGTGTTTCTGTGTCTAAAAAAGTGGGTTATGTTGCTAAAATGTTTTTTATGTGGCTGAAATGGTTTATGTGGCTAAAAAGTGACAAAAAGTCGGTATTGTATTTTCAGGGATTTTATGTTAGGGTTAGGGTCAGTTAGCTGAAAGGGTTAGGGTTTGCTACCACCCAGAAATTAGACTTAAAAAAGAGTTTTTAGTGGTTGTCCATGCATTTTAAATTCCTCAAATATTTTAGCCACATAAACCCTAATTTTATGAGCGTCCATCCATCTGTCTGTCCATCCAGACATTTCTCTGTCCGTCCACAATTCCTTTAGCACATCCTACAGGCTGCAGCTCTCACCAGATCAGTTCCAAATATACGTGGCTTTGGGGCATTGTCTAGATGGTAGCTATCAAATTTTTCTGAATTTTGTTAAAAAATCATTGCCCCAGCGGCCATCTTAGATTTGGCATATAAATTGTCAGCAGTTCTGTTAGCACACCCTACAGGATGCATCTCTCACATGATCTTTTTTCAAATTTCATATGAAGCTTTGGTGTGATATCTAGATGGGTGCTATCAAATTTTTCGGAATTTTGTTGAAAAACATGGCCGCTAGCAGCCTTCTTTGATTTGGATATAAATTATCAACAATTCCATTAGCACACCCACCAGGCCACATCTCTCAACCGATCTTTTTTCGAATTTCATATCTAGCTTTTGTGTCTTGTCTAGATGGGTGGTATGAAATTTTTCTGCCTTTCGTTGGAAAACATGGCTGGCAGTGACCATCTTGGATTTGACATATAAATTGTCAACAATTCCAATAGCACACCTTACAGGCTGCACCTCTTACCCGATCTTTTTCAAATTTTATATGTAGCTTTGGTAGGATGTCTAGATGGCAGTTATCAGTTTTTTCTGAATTTCATTTAAAAACATGGTTGCCAGTGGCCATCTTGGATTTGGCATATAAATTGTCAAAAATTCTATTAGTACCCCAACAAGTCTCATCCCCCTCCTGGTCTTTTTCTGATTTCATAGCTTTGGTGTGATGTCTTTTCTGTAGAAACTTGAGTGAATGACTCGGCATTACTGGATCTTTCTATTTAGTTCAGGCCTTTCTTGGTCAAGTTGAGCTGCAGTGTCATTGACACTTTCATGTTTATATAGAGGAAATTACAATCAGTCTTTATTTTCAACAAGATTTATGTACAATTTCTATCTCAACTATACATTTTGTGAGATGACTAAGATGACTGATGACCAAGTGAAATTCACATGGAAAGATTTGGAGGAAAACGAATCAGGCAGCCGATTTTGATTTGACCCAAATACCAACCTAAGTTTCGAAATTGAATTGAATCTCAAAGTTTTGCAGGGCCCTACAATCAGAACACAATTGTTGAATTTTACAAGCATTAAAATCGTATCACCATGGTTGCAGTTAGATGAATTCTGTCATGATCAAAATAACCCTTACACAACATAACGGTAAAAAACAGCCAGCACTACACACAAAAATTGCCTTTCAGTTTTTAGTATTTTTAGAAATAGGTCTTTAATTGGTAGAGTGCTGTATTAATTTTGGTTATCATAATATGTTTACAAGTATTTTCCTTCTTACAATTGTCGGGAGAGTGCCCATAGGCACTCTCCCATCAATTGTGATAAGGCAAATTCTCACCAACCAAATGATTTCATTTCAGAGATAATATGAATTACATACACTGAGTATAAAACTTTTTAGTGTTCACGATGTCACGGGCCAACGGTGATTACACTAAGAATATTCATTTGGCACCCAAAATACAGCATTTGGTACCAAATCGTAGGTCTCAAAGGCTTTGTGGTTTATTATTTCAATGCGCTGTTTTCGATAAAATTGTTGTGAGACACCTATCAAGTAATCTATTGGCAACCAATAATCATGACTCTTTCATGTGGGTCAACTGAATTAACAGTTTATCTATTTAATGTGAATCTTGTCAAAACATTTTGTTACTTAATCCTTTTTATCTTGTTGCGGAGACCAGGTATTTTTATCAGCCTTTCCATTTTTTGATACCAGATATATTGCTCATGTGGTTCAACCCTTTACCTAACAAATTGGCTGCATCTGCCCTTGTTATTTACAAATTAAGCCATTCAAAAAAATTATTTTTATAAACCATATCATGTGACCCCCTCATTGGAATGAGCTTGTCAAGCTCATTCCAACGAGGGGTCACATGATTTGGTTTTCTTAAAAAATCGTGAAAAAATAAAAAAAATAAAGTAAAAAAAATAACAAATTTAGATATTGGATTGTGTTGGGTGAAGGGTTACCCCTTTTTACACTGATATCAAAATATTCAACTGCAAATTTTTCCCTCAGTGCCACTACAAATTTAACTGATTCATCCTTGTTAGACCAAACTCAGCGTGCTCTGTCAAACAAGATTGAATTGGTTAAATTTCTCATTGCATTTTGTGAAACATTTGCTGCTTGAAATTTTGTATTTTGACATAATTCTGAAGAGGGTTAATAAACATTGTTACTTTGCAGACAATCAAAGCAATGTTGGATGAAAGTCATACAGATGAAGAAAGCAGTGATTGGAAATCAGAAATGATATGTCTGAAAGTGTCTTGTGAACATGAAGAGGTTTGTGGTATTAATATCTTTCATGCAATTATTTTTTTTTTTTCTTTCATTTTTTCCCCCCAAAACATATCGTATTCCCACTCCCACTCACCGAAAATGGTATTCTACTCCCAGTATCGTATTCAACTCTCAACGATGACCAACTTCTTTTAAGGTGAAATAATCCTCCATGTGCCCCACTCGGAGATAAAAATCATACTCAAATCCTAGCAGTGAACTATATTTTCTATGCATTCTGTTGGATACAGCTTGAAAATTATCCTGCCCAGGATGTGTTATCAGATATGGTATCATATCCCATTTTGATATAAGCCCACTTGACAAGAATGTTGGGAGCATTTTGAACTTGGCGTAAGGGTGGAGGCACAATCACAGAAGGGCACCCAGACACAGATATATATCAGTTGCATATCAGGGATTCTTTTGAGTGTCTACTGTGATAGAATATGGGACCTTTTCCCAATGACATTTGGGCATAATTTTTCCCAATTCTCAGCCCCTAATTTCCCAGTCTCAATTCTCACTCAAACAAAAATATAATGCACAATTAATGTTCTGAACTGGGTTGTCATAAGGCCTCAGAAAACCATTGGTTTCTCAAGAACCACTTATCAGAATCTTCTGATATTTGGTGTGCAGCAACCTTAGATGAGTCAGATTCAAGTTTGTCAAATTAAGTCCCTGGGTTTATATTTGGACTCCCTATAGGAGCTTGACAATCTTCTTTGACAATCTTCTTCAGATCTACAAGTCAAAATCTTTTAATAATTGGTATACAACATTCGTATGGGGTCAGATTCAAATTTGTTCAAATCAAGTCTCTGGGTTCATATTTGGGCTCACTATTGGAGCGCACATTTGAACACAGTGCAGTATGAAAAAAAATCTTTAAAAATCTTTGGGGGTCTTATTCAAAGTTTGTTTAAATAAAGTCCCTAGATTCATATATACACTCCCTATGGGAGTCCGAATTTTAACACAGTGCAGTATGAGGAAAATGTTTTTAAAATCTTCTTTGCCAGAGTCATCCATCGAAATCTTTTAAAAAATGGTATGCAGCATCCTTAGTGTCAAATTCAAGTTTGTTCAAATCATGTCCCTTGATTCTTATTTGGCTCCCTATGGTACCCCAAATTTTAACTTGGCCTGATGGAATTTCTTTAAAAAATCTTCTTTAGATCCACTTGTCAAAAGTTTGTGACATATGGTATACAGCATACTTATGGGGTTCTAATTCAAATTTGTTCAAATCAAGTCTCTGGATTAGTAAGTCAGTGCAAGGGCAGGGAGGCAATTGGGTGGGCAGGCAGGGTGAGTGGGCCAGCCGTGTGGAGGGTTGGTTGGACAGGTGGGCAGATGGACAGACAGGTGGGTGGGTTGGCAGGTGGTTGTGTGGGTGGGTGAGTCCATTTCAAGTGGGCTTTTGGGGGGGTGGGCAGACAGGCAGCAGGTGACACTCGTAAGTAACCTTTCTGATTAGCATGATAACTTGAAAAAATAGCAATGGATTTGGTCAAAATTTGGTATGAGAGACTTTCTTAACAATGTTTTGAATCAGTTTGAAAGCAATGTTCGGCTATACTGAGCAGAGTTATGGCCCTTAATTTGTTAATTTTTGTTTGTTTTTAGCTCGTTAGCATGATAACTTGAACAAATATCAGTGGATTCGGTCTATATTTTGTATGTGAGCCTTCCATAAGAATGTCTTGATTGAGTTCAAAAACTGATATGGTTTGGCCATACTGAGTAGAGTTCTGGCCATTAAGTTAATTTTTGCCTGTTTTCAGCTCATTAGGTCAACAACTCAAACACATATTAATAGATTTTATCAATATTTGGTTTGTGGGACTTTCTTAATAATGTGTTGAATGAATTCGAAAACTGGTATGGTTTGGTTATAATGAGTGGAGTTATGGACCTTAGTTGGTTAATTTCTGCTTGTTTTCAGCTCATTAGTGCAACAACTTGAAAAAATATTGATGGATTTGATCAATATTTGGTGTGTGAAACATTCTTTACAATGTTTTTCTGGAGTTTGAAAAGTGGTGTCATTCGGCTATACTGAGCTGAATTAAATAGTTAATTTTTTGACTGTTTTCAGCTCATTAGTGCGATAACTTGAACAAATATCAATAGAATTGGTCAATATTTGCTATGTGAGACTTTCTTAATATCTTGAATGAGTTCAAAATAATCAGAATTATTTCCCATTATTAATTGCACATTGCTTAAAATTTAAATGTTAATGCAACAAAATGAATGGCAATTATCAGATTTAAATAAAATTTGATATGTTGCTTTATATTAATATTGCCTTTGACATGTTTGAAACCCTAATAATTTCTCAAAATTGAATTATCGCCCTTTGTTCATTAAGTTTTTTTTGGAATTTGATATTTCTCATAGAATAAGTTTTAACAGAAAAACATCAGTTTTCAATGAAGTTTAATATGTTGCTTTGTAGTGATAGTCTTGGACAAGTTAAAAATTACAATGATTTCTCAAAACTTAAGGAAGTTATTACCCTTTGTTTATTATACCTCTACTCTCAAAGAGAATGAGGGGTATACTGGATTACTGTGTCTTTCCCTCTATGCATCCATGCATGTATCCATCTGCCTACAGCTTTATCTTACCAGTGAGTGGATGGATTTCAGTGAAATTTGGTATGAGAGATCTTTATGACAAGCATCTCCTGCATGTTATAAAAAAGTTGCTTGCATTTTTTCAACAAAGTTACGGTCCTTACTTTGAAGTCTACGAGTCGGTTAGTCTGTGAGTCTGTTCACATTTTCTTCAGCACAGGCTACTTATCCCTTTCTTGTTCTTGTCTGATCATCGCTAAATTTCATGTGTAGGTTTGAGGTCATGTCTGGATGAGAACGTTCCATTTTGGTCGCGATTGGTCAACCATGACAGCTGTGTATGTTCAAAAACCTGAAAAACTTTAGCATAGTCTACAGGTTGTACTTATGAAGGGATTTCATTGTAACTCGGTAGGATAACTCTGTATAATGTCTATATGAGATTGTCCTATTTTGGTTGGGTTCAGTCAACTGTGATGGCTGCAGGGGCATGTTCCCCAGATTCATTTAGCACAGTCTACAGGCTGCATTTATGAAGGGGTTTCATTGTAAACTGGTTGGATGACTCTGTATAATGTCCAGATGAGAGTTTCGTATTTTGGAAGTGATCAGTCAACCGTGACCGCCACTTGAGCACATGACCTAGATTCCTTTCCTAATTTTGGTTCAGATCAATCAACCATCACCACAGGCCTCCGACCTAATTCTTTTGCCACACTCTACAGGTAACTTTAGTTGACATACATTAACTGTGAGGGCCACATCAACCCAGGCCTCAATTCTTCAGTACAGTCTGCACCTCAAATTATTCTTGTTAAAAACATACCAGACTGGGTAAAAAAAAAAACTTAACATATTCTCAATTATCATAATTTTTGTCTTATTTCATAATCCTTTCTTAAACATTGAACATTATCTTTTTCATCAAACACTACACACAGTCAAGTTAAGCTGCAGTGTCATTGACACTTTCATTAATTCATTTCTGCTTTATTGGTCCAGCAATGCAGTGGGAGTATAAATATAGAATATACCCATAGTAGCTTGGTGTACCAAATGTTCACCTCTTGTGGTGCAGTGGTGTTAACCGTGAGCCTTCTGCGAGCAATTAACACCATTTCACCACAAGTGGTGAATATTTGGTACACGAAGCTACTATGGGTATATTCTATATTTATACCAAGATTGTCACATTAATAAGAGTCGCTATTATTTTTTCTCGGATTTTACTGAGCAGCACATACATACATGCAAATCTGTTTTTGTTTACACAAGCACTGGTGGGCAGTACTTCTGCTCTCAATTTTATCACCAAAACGAATTGGAAAAAGAAACTTGAAAATCACGGGGCCTTTTTCATTTTATTAACATAATAACATACTATTTTGAGTTATGGATGCTTTATTAACATGAGACAACACATGTTTGTTAATTTTTGGTATCTTCTGAGGTAAACTCATTTAAAACGTAATAAATAATTGCCACTTTCATTTCACTCTTCGCGAGGCAACGAGCGATAAATTTAGACAAGTTTGCATTCAGGTCGAGGTCACCAAAGGTCAGCTTGGATGTAGTTCCACTGTAGGTGTAAATTTTAACTATTGAAATCCCATTGCCGGTGTGTTCACCACAGACACACATGTTCACCACAGTTGGTGTGTAAAGCAAAAATGTATGTCATAGGCTTTTTATATATAGTAGAATAGGTAATCATGGTATAAATTGCTTCTGCAAAAGCTCTTGTTCAGACAGTATTTATAAATTATGCTGACGTTTCATACTAACCAAATAAACAAACCAAATATAATTGAACCCTGTTAATTGCATATCCACTTTTCAGTGGTTAAAGAGATATTTAACCCTTGACCCTACGCAGACAGTATCAGAATTTATTATTACAGTGTAGCCCACTTAATTGGATATCTCTTCACTGAATCACCCTGTTAATTGAATGTAATTTCCCAACCCCAAACCATTTACCATACCTCCAGTACAAATTTGACCTGTTTTTTGAGTATAGTTTAGAGTGAACTCCAGTTCATTGAATAAAAAATCTTGTAACGTGTCGAGAAATTACCCAGACTCTCTTCAGTTTTCCTTTGTTTCTAGACCTATTTGGCCTCAGCACATCCAATGCAGGCATTTAATTTATTATATCTTGTTTGACAGAACTCTTGGAGCTCTGTCAAACAAGATATATCAGAATAAATACTAAGTTTATCTCTAGAATACAGGAGAGTGACACAATTCCTGTTAATTGAATACTCATGTTTATTGAATAATTTTCATTGGCAAAGTGGCTATTCAGGGTTCCACTGTATTTTTAATATTATTTTTTCTTCAAATTTGTCAAAATATTTCAACAAAACCATATCATATGACCACTCCCTGGAACAAGCTTGATAAGCGTGTTCCAATAAGGGGGTCACATGATATGGTTTTGTTGAAATTTTTAAAAAAATAATTTTTCTTCTGCTGAATCTGTTTATTCATAGATGGATGCAAACGATTCATTAGGTAAAGGGTTAATTAACCAGAAATTGATCATTTCCCTTTATATTTTTATACTGTACCAATGACCCAGACTTAGCTGGTGCTAACTCCAACAAAACCAGGGCCAAACACAAATTTTGCCCCCCAATCCCCAAAATTTGCATCCAAAACAAAAAGAAATCATGTCCTAAAGGACCTCCATAGTACGCCTCTACTGCGCATGCGCAGTGACGCAGTCGTCCCGAAATTGGCGCCAATTATCATTCTCTGTTTGGCCCTTCATCAGTCAACATCTCACTGATCTTTGTGCTTGTAAATCTCAGTTTAAAGGATGCCAGACACGTAATTTTTGGAGAAAATGTGATTCTAAGGAGGATAGAAGGAGGAGAGGAAAAAGAAGTGGCAAAAAATAATCAGGGCTGTACTTAAAATTTTTTGATGAAATTATGTTAAGTTGCCTATTTTCGAGGCATGGGCCTCTTGTTGTCATTCTTGCTAATTGTTGCACTGCTTATTCAGTGTTTCCTCTCCCCTAGCCTTCTAAAGTCCCCCCTGGCAATTCTCCCATGCTTTTGGCATATTTTTGAGAAGTTTCATTTCTAAAATTTCCTGGGAGAGTTGCTTGGTTACAGAATGTTTTCTGTTATTTTCCCCATAGTTACGTTTTCACCCATGGGTGTATAACGTTTGTGTTCTGCATCTTCCATCTGATGTTCTACAGATTCTCCCCTGGGAGTCTCTGTTTTGCATCAGATAGAGTGTAATTGATGACTGATTCCGGGCCAGTTTTTTCAGTGCCTGGAGTCATGTTTTCTAGTGTGTTTACACTATTTGTTTTCATTGGCAACAGCCTTTTTTGAGGGGGGCTGTTTGCCTTTGTGGTAGTTTATCTCATTATAAGATACATTTATATTATCCGAAAGTGTCTCATTAATTATTTTATATAAATTAAAAATTTTTGACCACACTTTGCCATCGGATCCATCAGGGCTCAACGTTACTTTTCAGCAACTTGGGCTTCTCTGAAAAAAATATTTTTTCAAAATTATTTTGTTTTGCAATTGTTTTTTCATTTATTAATGGATCATGTTATTATGTATCTTTGTGTCAGGGGTTTTTGCGAGTAACTAGGACTTATTGTTGTTCTTTCACAATGAAGGGACATTGTTCAAATTGTAATAGGAAGAAATCTTCCTCTGACTTTCATGATCATTGTATTAATTGTAGTCAGTGTTCTCGCATTAATCCCTGTCCTATATGTGAACATTGGGATGAGAAACATTGGAAACGTGTGTCACGATATGTTGTTTCTGGAGAAAGGGCGATGCCGGCTCTTTCTCCACAAGGTCACTCTACTCTCTCAGTTTCTATTTCAGAGGAACCAGAACAGGGTGATGTTTCCATGTTATCTTCTTCAAGTGTGCGTCCGTCGTCACAAATGAATTCAGAGCTAGCGGCAAAAGTGCTCATGGAGATTAGACAAATGTCGTCCGCTAGCTCGCCCGGTGTAGCGTCCATTCACCGAATGGTTCGGCAGCCGGGTTCGTCCGATGCGGTCCAAGAGGAAATTTTGGGTGATGCGAGCACTATAAACATAATAGATGCACACCCAGTGACGGCGGATAGTAAACGAGAACGGAGGAAGCCTTTTAGTCCGGTTCCTAGCTCGTCCAGGTCCAGCCGGGCCGCGAGCGAGAGAGGTCCCTCTCTCGTACAACAACATCTGGGACCAGATGTTGTGGTACAAAATGTGTCTTTAGCGGAGCATACGTCCGTCGCTCGGGACGCTCCGTTGTATAAGCAGTCCGCAGAGACTGTTAAGGCTTCCTCTTCTCGTCAGCGCACACGACCGCACCTTGGCTGCGTGACCTCCGATATTTTACCAGCTTCTCCGATGAAGGATTCTTCGGCGACCAGGTCACACCATCCGGCAGCCAGGGATTCGAGACCGATGGACTCCGGACGTTCGCATAGGAAAAGTATGCGGGAGCCATCTGATGCGGAGCTGCCCTCGGCGAAGCAGCGAAAGACTGCGCCTCCGCAGGTCTCGACGTCGGACATTCTTGTGCAGATAGCACAGCTTATCACAGCATCCCAGCAGCCGACAGAAACGGTGTCGGATTGAGAATTATCCGACGGCGCTGGGTCGGTACGCTCCGCCGAAGCATCGAGGGCGGACGACCGGGAACATCGGGAGGTCCGACCGGATGGTGAAAGGGATACGGATGAATTGGAGCTATCCCTTTCGGAACAACATAAAGCTGCCGTGGACTTCATCCGGCACTTTCTCCCTCAAGTTGTTCCGTCGGGCCAGAGTGCTGCGCTTCCGGACAAGAGAATTATAGCGTCATTGGACTCTGATTTTTTTGAGCGGTTCTGGGACATCGCTCCCGAGTTCCGTCGCAGTCCAATAATGTTGCAAGAACATTTGAATTATTGAACGACGCTATATTTAAACTTGCTTCCAGGACGGGGAAAGCAGGTTTCTTGTCCGCTAATACTCTTAACCTGCCTTTCATTAATGCAAGGAATAAATTCGACACGGCAGGACAGGGTATACCGAGAGTTCCTTTGCGTATGGACGACGAGGCGGAAGACTTAGAGCTATCATTACCGTCGTCAGCTTCTATTCCAACCGCGGTGTTGGAAACAGCTATTGCGTCTAACAGAGCCAATTTAGATGCCTTATCTTACGCAGATCACCTTACTAAGGCGTTATCACTGCGCCTTCAAGGGGAAGAGTTTCAGGATATACAATCCTCTTTAAGACTTCTTTCAAGGGCAGTAGCTTATTCCACGTGTAACTCCGCCCTTTCAGTGGCAAATCTGGAGTTGGTTAGACGTGACGCAGCCCTAGCTACATCCACACTAGTGGATTCTAAGGTGAAGAACTCTCTTAGAGTCGCTTCGGTCTCACGAGAACTTCTCTTTGACGGCAAGCTTTCCGCTATTTATGATAAAATTAAAAAGAAAGCTAATGATTCTCTGTTGTTCAGATCCGCTCCTAAAAAGTCGGATACAGCAGACACGAATAAGACAGGCACTTCTGGGTCTAATGCGCCCAAGAGAGGTTCCTATAGAGGTTCCGGTGCGTCCTCTTGGTCTTATTCGAGAGACCGTCAGGATAGCGACTCTCGTTCGGGACGTCCTTCAGGCCGGGACAATCGGTCGGACGCCCCGAGGTCGACGAGGCGAGGTGCGGGTCGTGGAAGACGTGGTTTCTCCTACCGCAGGCCTCGCAGGTCCAGGAGGTGATGGCTTAAACCTCTATCGCGTTCCGGTTGGTGGAAGGTTGTCGAGTTTTTCACAAGAGCGGGCGTCGATTACGGACGACCCTTGGGTGAGAGGAGTGACTTCGGAAGGTCTAAAGATATCCTTCAAACGAAAGCCTCCATTAACTCGAAGTCCAAAGTGGACTCATCTTCCGTCAAATCCACAGAAAAGAGACGCTCTGTTATCAGAGGTGCAGTCTCTTTTAATGAAGAACGCGGTAGAGGTCGTAGAAAACCAGGAATCTCTGGGATTCTACAGCCATCTGTTTCTGGTTCCGAAACCAGACGGCTCGTTCCGTCCAGTCATAGATTTGAGCTGGATAAACAAGCTGATCGTCGCTCCGAAGTTTTATATGGAGACGATTCGATCGGTCAGAGCGAGTATTCGGGTGAACGATTATGCAACGAGCATAGATCTCAAAGATGCGTACTTTCACGTCATGGTACATCCGACATTCCGAAAGTATCTATGCTTCGCAGTCCTAGGAGTGGTGTATCAGTTCCGGGCCATGTGCTTCGGATTGAATCTAGCACCCTGGGCTTTCACTCGGGTAATGAACTCGGTAATGATCTACTTCCGAGCTCATTCGTCTGCGGTAACGTCGGCCTACCTGGACGACATTCTTCAGAGGTACGGCAACGAGTTAACGCTTCAGAACGATGTTCAGAATCTTCTTCTATTGCTCCGACGTCTCGGTTTCATAGTAAACGAGGAGAAGTCGGATCTGGTGCCGTCCAAGTCATTGACTCATCTGGGAATGAGCTTCGAGACGCACAACAATCTCGTTCGTCTGCCGTTAACCAGAGCGAAATTAGTCAGTTGTTACGCTCGCTATTGTCTGCACGCAGACAAAGTCATGGCGAGAGAATTTATGGGACTGATAGGTCTGTGCGGAGCCGCCGCGGATCTCATTCCGATGGGGCGGCTACGCACACGTCCTCTTCAAATTTTCCTGACTCAGAATTGGAGTGTGAAAATTCATTCGCTCGATGTAGACGTTCTCTTGTCAGATCAAGTGAAACAAGAGATTCAGACTTGGGCAAACATTCAGTGGTTAACTCAAGGAGTTCCGCTGCAGTTGCCGGATCCGAGTTTTACCGTTATGACGGATGCCAGTCAAACAGGTTGGGGTGCATCATTAATCCCAACGGATTCGAGATGCCAGGGTCTTTGGGATCCGCAATTCCTGTGCAAGCACATAAACATCAAGGAAATGATGTCAATTTGGCTTGCGTTACGTCACTGGATGGACATTATTCACGATGCTCATGTCCAAATCCTATCCGACAATACGACAGTAGTGGCGTATATACGGAATCAGGGAGGCACTCATTCAGTTCCGTTGTTCAATCTAACGGAAAGAATCCTTCTGTTTGCGTTAGAACATCACGTTCTTCTTTCGGTCCGTCACATACCGGGTCGTCTGAATGGGCTAGCAGACTCCCTTTCACGAAAGGGTCGCTTGTTGCCATCGGAGTGGACTCTCAACAAACAAGTATTCAATCAGATTTGCTACCAATGGGAACGGCCAATGATAGACTTATTTGCGACACATCTCAACAATCAGTTGCAGACGTATGTGTCCCCGTGTCCGGATCCAAGAGCATTTGCAGTAGACGCTCTGTCGATCCCTTGGGACGGAATGATAGGATATGCGTATCCTCCAGCGCCGTTAATTCAACAAGTATTGCTAAAGATAAAACAATCTCAATGCAAGATTCTGTTGGTAGCATCTCTGTCACCACAGAGACCGTGGATAAATCTACTCAGGTGTCTGTTGTGGGACCTACCGCGGAAGCTTCCTCCACGAGAGGATCTTCTTTCGCAGGGGAAATCGCGGCAACTCCATCACAACCCGCAAGGTCTCAACCTTCACGTTTTTCTGTTGTGCGGTCCTTCTTGCATGGCAAGCACTTTACAGGACGAGCAGTGGACGCGATTTCTAACTGTAGGAGGACCTCCTCTTCGCTAAACTATGCGGCTAAGTGGAAGGTTTTTCGTCGTTGGTGTAGGGATCATTCTGTAGATATATTTGATCCCTCTATACCAGACATTGCAAACTTTCTAGTATACTTGTTTGACGAAATCAAACTGCAGCCTGTTACTATAAAGGGTTATAGATCTATGTTATCAGATACCTATGCACATCATGATAGTTTACAAATTGGATCTAATGTCTCTTTATCGAAATTGGTTAGAAACTTTTCGATAAATAGACCCAGAACTCTTAGATTAATTCCTAAGTGGAATTTAGCTTGGGTTCTCCTTAAATTGAAGGAAAAGCCATTTGAACCTCTTGGGACAGTAGATTTCAAATTCTTATCTTATAAGACAGCTTTTCTCTTAGCTTTCTCTTCTGCCAGAAGAGTCAGTGAGCTTCATGCACTATCGGTGGATGATTCTCATTATCGTAGTGTTGGGAACACTATCACCTTCACTACTAATGTGGGTTTTTTAGCTAAGAATCAGGCTCCTAATAAATATCCGGAACCTATTGTTATTAAGGCTCTTCCGTCTTCAGACGGGCGTAGGCCTTTACTCTGTCCTGTTAGAGCACTACGTATCTATAAACAGAGATCTCAGTTTATCAGAAAGGGACGGAAACGTTTCTTTCTGTCTTTGATGCCTAATAGAAAGGACATTTCAGTCCATTCTATTGCTAGATGGATTCAGTTAACTATCCGTACTGCTTATGAAGATTTATCTTCTTCTCAGCAGTCTGTGCTTAAGATTTCTGCTCATGAAGTAAGAGCTCTTTCTACTTCCTGGGCTTATGCTAATAGTGTTGCTATTACAGATTTAATGAAGGCTGCTTATTGGTCTCAGCCATCCACATTTATGAATTTTTATCTCAGAAATATTGAGTCCATTTCTGGAGACCTGCATTGTTTAGGTCCGTTATCTGTTGCTCAGAATGTCGTCCACTAAACAGTTGCAACTATAGTTATGCAGGCTTTCTGTTCCGACAGTGACTCCGTCCGGCTGCCCTCTTCGCTCTGGGCTATTTGACCCAGGGCAAGGGGAAGGGGGGGGGGGGGGGGGCGGGTGTTCCCTTAGGTCACCTGCTTTATAGTGAAAAGCAAGGGAATGCCTCCTCCAAGTCAGTATTTCTGAGTCGCTTCCGGGATGGTTTTAAAGTGTAATATTAATGTTTAATTTCATTCATGTCTTATTTTTAAAGTGTAGCTCGGTGTGAAGCATTTGTATATGTCAAGTGTCAAACAGGCTTTAATATACAATACTCGGACACTTTTAAATGATTATAAAGAGTCTCAATTTTCTGGACTACTTTATTTATTGGCTTGCTTTAAAAATAATTAGTATAAGGGTTATACTGGATGTTAATAGAGAACATGAATGTTATTGTGCTCAATTATTAAGGGTAGTGTATCTTTCTAATTTAATATTAAATAAGAAAGATACATGTAAAGCCTAATACTCCTTTTCTCCTTAAGGGGTTACCTCTTTACTATATAGTTGAGCTTATTGGATTTTCCTCTATGTCCTAGGCCCTCCAGCCTGTTTACTATTCAGCTAAGTCTGGGTCATTGGTACAGTATAAAAATGTTAAAAAATTTATAGTAATTTATATATTTTTTATACTTACCAATGACCCAGACGGGGATGGCCCTCCCTGGAGTTGGGAACTCTTGCCTCCCCGCTGAGTACATAGCGCTGACCAGGCACTGCCAGTAAGAATGATAATTGGCGCCAATTTCGGGACGACTGCGTCACTGCGCATGCGCAGTAGAGGTGTACTATGGAGGTCCTTTAGGACATGATTTCTTTTTGTTTTGGATGCAAATTTTGGGGATTGGGGGGCAAAATTTGTGTTTGGCCCTGGTTTTGTTGGAGTTAGCACCAGCTAAGTCTGGGTCATTGGTAAGTATAAAAAATATATAAATTACTATAAATTTTTTAACTTTCGTGATAAATTGAATATTTATTTTGTTACATTTTTTTGACAGTGCATATTGAACTCTGTCAAACTAGATTTAAATGAATAAATGCTTATATCCTGAAGCCAAATAAGCCTGTTGAACTTGGTAATTGGAGGGTCATCAACAGAATGTGTCAATAAATTGCAATGTTTTTTATTCAGTTAACCGAGATTTTCTCGATTACCTATATACAATTAACAGGACAATTTTGTGCTAAACTATTTTTACCATACCTTCAGTACAAATTTGACCTTCTAAATGCATATAGGCTATAGAGTAAACTTTTAATTGAAAACCAGATTTTAAAAAATATCCAAAATATTACTTTGATAGCCACAGAATTTTGTATGTTTATAGACCTACTGTACAGTCACTGTAGACTGGTGGTAATCCACACATGGATAGTGATGTCCATGCATGTGTTTACTGAGTAATAAAAATCATCAACAACAAAATTTTAATTAATGACGCACTGGGTTGTACCCAGTGTGTCATTAATTAAATTTTTGATGATTATTCCTATTAGTTGTGTTTAGAATCTAGTATTATTGCGTCTGTGTAAATATTGCCCACCCGTTGAAAGTGAGCAGTCCATGGCATCTGTACTGTATTTTGCCACACAACATCCAATGCAGGCATTTAATCTATTAGATCTTTTATGAGAGAGCGCCAAGATACAATAGAATAATTGCTTAGGTTATCTTGAAAATTCAGGAAAATTACCAAATTTCTGTTAATTGAATACTCATCATAACTAAATAATTTCCTGTGGTCGAGTGACTATTCAATTGATGGGGTTCCAGTATATTAATACGTCATTGCCTTGGAAAGCATTCACTAATCATTTCTCTGTGAGAACACCAAGAAGTGGAGCAGTGTTAGTTTATTACAGTATACAAGCTCTGCTTTTCTGGAATAATATGACTTGGTAATCAGTGTTTGGGTTACGAGTCCTCCAAAGTAGGCAGCCTAAGTATAAACAATTGTCTAAACTTGGATCTGGAGAGAATTCATTCACTAATATTTTCTCTGTGAGAACATCAAGAAGTGGAACAGTGGGCGACCTATTACAGTAAACAAGCTCTGGTTTTCTGGAATAATATGACTTGGTAATCAGTATTTGGGCTAAGAGTTCTCTGAAGTTGGCAGCCTAAGTATAAACAGTTGTCTAAACTTGGATCTGGAGAGAAATCTTTCACTAATCTTCTTTGTGGGAACACCAAATGTGCTGCAGTGATTGTTTATTACAGTAAACAAGCTCTGGCTTTCTGGTAAACTATGACCTGGTAACCAACGCTTGGGTTATGAGTCCTCTAAAGTAGGCAGCCTAAGACCAGTGAAACCCTGTTAACCCTTTACCCAATGTAGACGATATCAAAATTTATTATTTTAAATATCATTTTTTTAAATTTTTCAAAAACTTTCAATGCAACCATATCATGTGACCCCTCATTGGAACGAGCTCAATGAGCACGTTCCAATGAGGGGTCACATGATATGGTTTTGTTGAAATATTTTGAAAAAATTAATTTTTTCAACTGCTCAATTTGCATATTATGCGGGCGGATGCGGGCGATTCGTTAGGTAAAGGTTTAATTGAATAGCCACTTTGAAAATTATTCAATTAACAAGAGTATTCAATTAACAGGGATTTTGTCACTTTCCTGTATTCTAGAGATAAACTTAGCATTTATTCTATTATATCTTGTTTGACAGAGCTCCATGAGTTCTGTCAAACAAGATATAATAGATTAAATGCCTGTATTGGATGTACTGAGGCCAAATGGGTCAAAAACAAATGAAAACTGGGGAGAATCAGGGTAATTTCTTAACAGGTTACAAGATTTTTTATTCAATTAACAGGAGTTTACTCTTTAACCTATATTAAATTAACAAGTCAAATTTGTACTGGAGGTATGGTAAATGGTTTTGTATTGGAAATTATATTCAATTAACAGGATTATTCAGTAAATAGATATTCAGCTAAGTGTGCTCTACTGTATAAACAATTGTCTAAACTTTGCTCTGTAGAGAATTCATTCACTAATCTTTTCTAGATGTGAACACTAAGAAGTGGTGAAGCAGTGTTGGTTTATTACAATGAACAGGTTGATTTTCTAGTATGACCTAGTAACTAGTGTTTGGGTTACAAGTCCCCTAAAATTATTAGTCTATTATTAGTCTAAGTATAAAAGGTTGTCTAAACTTGGCTCTGGAGATAATTCATTCAGAAATATTTTCTACATGAGAACACCAAGAAGGGGTGGGGCAGTGTTTGTCTATTACAGTCAACAAGCTCTGAATTTCTATTTTGACTCAGTAACCAGTGTTTTGGTTTCGAGTCCTCTATAAGTGAGTAGCATAAGTATGAACTGTTGTCTAAACTTAGATCTGGAGAGAATTGATTTACTAATCTTTTGTACATGCGAACACCAAGAAGTGTTGGAGCAGTGTTAGTTTATTGCAGTATTACCTGGTAACCAGTATTTGGGTTATGAGTCCCCGAAAGTGAGCAATATAAGTATAAAAAGTTGTCTAAAGTAGATTTGATACCAGTATTGTGCTCCTGATGTAACCAAAGATGCTGAAAATGATCTTAAACACTAAGAAATAATAACACCCTAAGACTGTGCCATTTGCACTTAGCAGTGGATCCCACATATAGGCTTCCAGCACTCAACCACTTACCAAACAAACGAAATCAAAATAAAAGTCCCCACCCCACCTCTTTCACTGATTGAATGAATGAATGAAACAAGATTTTGCAGCACTCTCAAGTACAATATCAATTAACAAATAACAAGGTAAGTGTACACTGCATGGAAATGGCATAGCCGGAAAGGCTGTCTTCCTGCCATCCCCACACACCAGATTTCTTAACATCAAAGCCTCTTCCATTTTTCTTTTTCTCTGGAGTTTTGCCTAAATAAAATAAAAAACAATCCTCATGCATGGACCCGAGACATTTCTTGCTAAAGTGACACCAGTTTAACAAATTAAAAGTTTGGAAGATAAGATCCCTTTATTTAAAAAAAAAATCGGGACAAGATGGATTGGCACAAGTGAAATATGAATATAGAGTTGTATTAATTAATGTCTTTTTAAACAGAGGCCTACTGTGTTGTTGTGTTTTCTGGTTTTAAATCGTTCCAAATTTTCGAAAAAGAATTAAGCAGGAGATGGTAGAGAAACGTGTTTTTGGTTTGAGTGAACACACACTCCCAGATTGTCTGATTTTCAAAATTACTTGCTCGAAAACCAAATGTGTTTTTTTTATTCGGCTTTGAATATGATATACTTGTACATTTCAGGGCTGGCATTTGTGTGAGAAGACTAAGATTATTGGAGAGGCTGAGAACTTAATGGATTTACTAAAACAGTGCACTCCCTACCTAGCCAGAATTTATTCCATATTGAAGCAGAGTTCTACACCTCTAGTTTGTCTCAATGGCAAAAAAGGCATGGCATTTCAGGAATGGATTAAGACTACCATTGACAGTGTAAGTGAAACTGAATAGTATAAGAGCTCATATTTTTACACAGTATACCAACGGCCCAGACATAGCTGATGCTAACTCTAAAATATCTAGGGCCAAACACAAATTTTGCCCCCCAATCCCCCAAATTTGCATGCAAAACCAAAGATTAGAAATCCTAACTGGTCCTCCATACATTTACCCTCTGTGCATGTGCAGATGTCAGAAAGTGACTGGAATTGGCGCCAACACCATTCTTTGTTTGGCCCTTGTCAGATAACAACAAACTGACTTTTGTGCTTTTTAAATCTCAATTAATAATGATGCCTGACACAAATCAATAGTTAAATTGGTGGATCCAAGGACACAACTGGATGACGGAAGGAAGAAACGGTGGTTTGAAACGTTCAGGGCTGTAATTTTATAATATTTATAAAAATTAGTTCATGCTCCCTAATTTCGGGACATGGGCCTGACGTCATCATTGTTGATAATGATTTTTCCACTGTTGGTTAAGTATTCCTTTTTGGCTTTTTTGGGGAATTTCTTTTATAAAATTTCTTGGGAGTTTAACGTGTTACACAGAAAGTTTTTTTCAGCATATCCCCAGGGTTACGTCCTCACCCTTAGGGTGTTTAGGCGTTTTTAGTCATGCATCATACATCCAATGTATCATTTTTTCTTCTGATGAAGTTCTTGCCTTACATTGGATAGTTTAAAAATCTGTTACTGACTTTGGGCCGTGTTGCCTGGGGTCTCGTTTCCGGTATTCAGTTTGACGTTGTTTACATTAGCAACGTTCATTATTTATGTGTAGGTTCCTATTTATTATATGGTAGGTCTGTTGTAAGATACATTATACAGTCCCGTAGTGTGGCAGTTAATTTTTTGGATGAGAAAATTAAATTTTTATACTGTACCAATGACCCAGACATAGCTGGTGCTAATTCTAAAAAATCTAGGGCCAAACACAAATTTTGCCCCCCAATCCCCAAAATTTGCATCTAAAACCGAAAAAATCATGTCCTAAATGGTCCTCCATACTTTTCCTTCACTGCGCATACGCAGTGTCAAGGAGGTCTCGAAATTGGCGCTAATTATCATTCTTTGTTTGGCCCTTCATCAGTTCACATCTGACTGATATTTGTGCTTGTAAATCTCAGTTTAAATGATGCCAGACACATAAATATTAGAGAAATGGTATATCTAAAGAGGAAATAGAAGGACGAGAGGAAAAATGAGTGGCAGGAAATAATCAGGGCTGTAACTTAAATTTTTTTTACGAAATTATGTTATGTTGCCTAATTTCGAGGCATGGGCCTGTTGTCATTCTTGCTATAAAGTTACACTGCTTGTTCAGTGTTTCCTCTCTCCCTTTCCTTTAAGTCCCCCCTTGCTATTCTCCCATGCTTTTGGCATATTTTTTGTAATATTATTACTAAAATTTCTTGGGAGTTTTAGCTGGGTAACAGAATGAATTCTGTTCTTTTCCCCATGTTTACGTCCTCACCCATGGGTGTTTAGGCATAGTGTTCTGCACCTACCATCTGATGTTCTGCAATTTCTTCCCCGGAAGTCTCTGTTTTGCATCAGATAGTGTTGTTATTGATAACTGATTTCGGGCCATGTTTATCAGTGTCTGGAGTCATGTTTCTGGTGTTTATACACTTCTTGTTTACATTGACAACGGTTTCTGTTGAGAGGGATTTCTTGTCTTTGTATTAGCTTAATCATAACAAGATACATTATTATTGTACGTAAGTGTTGCATTAATTTTTTTGTAATATTTTAAAAATTTTTGTCCTCACTTAGGCTTTTTTGGGACCCATTGGGGCTCAACGTTACTTTCAGAAACTTGGGCTTTTCTGAAAAATATTTTTTCAAAAAATTTTTTTTGATTTCAATTATTTTTTCTATGTTAATGGATTATGTTATTATGTATCTTTGTTTTCAGGGATTGGTGCGGGTACTAGGACTTTTTGTGTTCTTTTCACAATGAAAGGATATTGTTCAAATTGTAATAAGAGGAAATCTTCCTCCGACTTTCATAATCATTGCATTAATTGTAGTCAGTGTACTCACACTAACTCCTGTTCAGTATGTGTCAATTGGGATGACAAACATTGGAAACATGTGTCACGGTATGTTGTTAGCGGGGAAAAGGCCATGCCGGTCCTTTCTCCGCAGGGTCACTCTAGTTTATCAATCTCTATTTCAGAGGAACAAGAACAGGGTGATGTTTCCGTGATGTCTTCCAAAAGTGTGCCTCCGTCGTCACAGTTAAATGAAGAGCTAGCGGCAAAAGTGCTCATGGAAATACGTCAATTGCCTAAGAGGTCCCTAGTAGGATCGACGGCATTGGCGTCCGCTAGCTCCCCCGGTGTAGCGACCATTCATCGAATGGCTCGGCAGCCGGGTTCGTCCGTTGCGGTCCAGGAAGGAGATTTGGGTGATGCGAGCACTATAATAAGACAAAGTGCACACCCAGTGACGTTGGATCAGAGGAGAGAACGGAGGAAGCCTATTAGTCCGGTTCCTAGCTTGTCCAGGTCCATCCGGGCTGCGAGCGAGAGAGGTCCCTCTCTCGTACAACAACATCTGGGACCAGATGTTGTGGTACAAAACGTTTCGCATTCGGAGCATACGTCTGCCGCTCGGGACGCTCCGTTATATAGACAGTCCGGAGGGACTGTCGATAAGGCTTCCTCATCCTCACGGCAGCGCACACGACCGCACCTTGGCTACGTGACCACGGATATCCAGCCAGCTTCGCCGATCAGGGATTCCACGGCGACCAGGTCACGCCATCCGGTAGCTAGGGACATGAGGCCTGTAGACTCCGGACGTTCGCATAAAAGAGGTATGCAGGAGTCAACGTACACGGAGCTTCCAGCGGCAAAGCATCGTAAGACTGCTACTCCACAGGCCTCAGTGATGGACGTGCTATCCCAAATAGCACAACTTATCGCAGCATCCCAGCAAACGACAGAATCTCTGTCAGATCAGGAATTATCCGACGACGCTGGGTCGGTACGCTCCTCTGAAGCATCAGGTACGGACGACCGAGAACTTCATAGGGTCCGACAGGATGGCGAAAGGGATTGGAGGATTTGGAGCTTTCCCTTTCGAAACAACATAAAGCTGCCGTAGATTTTATCCGCCATTATCTTCCAGAGGTTGTTCCGTCGAACCAGAATGCTGCGATGCCGGATATGAGACTGATAGCGTCATTGGACACAGAATTCTTTGATCGGTTCTGGGACATCATCCCTGAGTTTCCGACACAGTCCAATAAGGTCACAAGAACATTCAAATTATTGAACGACGCTATTTATAAGCTTGCTACTAAAACGGGCAAGGCTGGTTTCTTATCCGCAAATGCTCTAAATCTGCCTTTCATCAATTCAAGGAATAAATTCGAAACGGCTGGACAGAGCATACCGAGAGTTCCTCTGCATCTTGACGATGAGGCTGAAGACTTGGAATTGTCTATACCGTCGTCTATGTCAATTCCAACCACGACGTTGGAAACGACAATAATGTCTAACAGAGTTAATTTAGACGCTTTATCATACGCAGATCACCTTACTAAGGCGTTATCATTACTTCTTCAAGGGAAAGAATTCCAGGATATACAATCCTCATTAAGACTTCTTTCAAGGGCAGTAGCTTATTCCACGTATAACTCTGCCCTTTCAGTGGCAAACCTGGAGTTGGTTAGACGTGACGCAGCCCTAGCTACATCCACGCACGTGGATGGTAAGGTGAAGAACTGTCTCAGAGTCGCTTCGGTCTCCGGAGAGCTTCTCTTCGAAAGTAAGCTTTCAGCAATCTATGATAGGATAACTAAGAAAGCTTCGGATTCTCTGCTATTCAAATCCGCTTCCAAAAAGTCGGATACAGCAGAAAAGAGTAAGACAGGCACTTCTGGGACAAGTACGCCCAAGAGAAGTTCCAATAGAGGTTCCTATGTGTCCTCTAGGTCTTATTCTAGAGACCGTCAAGGAAGCGACTCTCGTGGGGAACATTATTCTGGCCGAGATAACCGGTCAGACGTCCCTAGGTGGACGGGGCGAGGTGCGGGTCGTGGAGGACGTAGTTTCTCCTTCCGCAAGCCTCGCAGGTCCAGGAGGTGATGGTTTGAACCTCTATCGTGTTCCAGTAGGCGGAAGATTATCAAGTTTTATAAACGATTGGGCGTCAATTACGGACGACCCCTGGGTTCGAGGGGTAATTTCGGAAGGACTAAGAATATCCTTCAAACGAAAGCCTCCATTAACTCGATGTCCAAAATGGACTCAGCTTCCGTCAAATCCGCAGAAAAGAGACGCTCTTTTATCAGAAGTACTGTCTCTTCTGAAGAAGAACGTGGTAGAGGTCGTAGAAGACCAGGAATCCGGGTTTCTACAGCCATCTGTTTCTGGTTCCAAAACCAGACGGCTCGTTCCGTCCAGTCATAGATCTGAGCTGGATAAACAAGCTGATCGTCGCTCCGAAGTTCTATATGGAGACAATTCGATCAGTCAGAGCGAGTATTCGGGTGAACGACTATGCTACAAGCAGAGATCTCAAGGATGCGTACTTTCACGTCATGGTACATCCGACATTCAGAAAGTATCTACGCTTCGCAGTCCTAGGAGTTGTATGTCAGTTCCGAGCGATGTGCTTTGGTTTGAACCTAGTGCCCTGGGCTTTCACTCGAATAATGAACTCGGTAATGATATATTTCCGAGCTCATTCGTCTACGGTAAAGTCGGCCTACCTGGACGACATTCTTCAGAGATACAGCAACGAGTTAATGCTTCAGAACGATGTGCAGAATCTGCTTCTATTACTCCGACGTCTCGGTTTTATAATAAACGAGGAGAAGTCGGATCAGGTGCCGTCCAAGTCATTCACTCATCTGGGAATGAGCTTCGAGACACACAACAATCTCGTTCATCTGCCGTTAACCAGAGCGAAATTAATCAGTTGTTAAGCTCGCTATTGTCTTTACTCAGACAAAGTCACAGCGAGAGAGTTCATGAGACTGATAGGTCTGTGCAGAGCCGCTGCAGATCTCATTCCGATGGGGTGTTTACGCACTCGTCCTCTCCAAATTTTCTTGACTCAGAATTGGAGTGTAAAGATTCATTCGCTCGATATAGACGTTCTCTTGTCAAATCAAGTGAAACAAGAGATTCAGACTTGGGCAAACATTCAGTGGTTGACTCGGGGAGTCCCACTGCAGTTGCCGGATCCGAGTTTTACGATTATGACAGATGCCAGTCAAACAGGTTGGGGTGCAACATTGATCCCAACGGATTCGAAGTGCCAGGGTCTTTGGGATCCGCAGTTTCTAGGCAAGCACATAAACATCAAGGAAATGATGTCAATTTGGCTTGCACTATGTCATTGGATGAACATTATTCAGAAAGCACATGTCCAAATCCTGTCCGACAATACGACAGTAGTAGCGTATATTCGGAACCAGGGAGCCACTCATTCCGTTCCGTTATTCAATTTAACAGAAAGAATCCTTCTGTTTGTTCTAGAACACCAGGTTCTACTTTCGGTCCGTCATATTCCGGGTCGTCTGAATGTATTAGCAGACTCCCTTTCACGGAAGGGTCGCTTGTTGCCATCAGAATGGACTCTCAACAAACAGGTATTCAATCAGATTTGCTACCAATGGGAGCGGCCAACAGGTGGGTTTTTTTTAAACAAAACGATAAGTATTGTTAGCATTGAGTAATTTTTATTGTACAATAAAACCTGTCAAAAGATGATAAGAATGAATATTTTCTCACTAAAAATATACAGATTGAAAAAAGAATGTACATGAATAAATGGCATGAGTGAAGAAGGAATGCTTGTGTTGGTTCTTGAATGTTTTGGTCCTGGGATGTTTCGGCCCAAGATGTTTCAGCCTCCATGTATTGAAGCACCGGGATGGTCTTGCATGAGCAAGGAACAATGCCAGACTGAGGGGGAAGGGGGGTGGGGGTGGAGTTTGTACAGGCAAAGGCTAGATAGGCATCCACTCACATTTGTGTGTGTGTGTGTGGGGGGGGGGGGGGGGGTCATTGTTCCTGGGGTGGGGGGGGATGGGCTTGGAACAGTGATTTCCATATTTGTATGCTTTTACTGATAAATACCATTAAAAGTGTTAAAATAAATTATTAAAATGAAATATAATGCATTTGGGTTGGGCGGGGGGGGGGGGGGGTGCCCGGGTGGGACCGTGGGAGGCATAACAAGGAAAATATTGATGTATTGGCCCTTGCAAAAATCTCACTGACAGGCATTCAAATCTCACTGAGAGCTCATCAAAATCTCACTGACAGTCACCCTCAGAGGTTAACAGGTCTGGTTATGTATATTTTTATTTTTATGTGTACCCATACTATGTATGGTACACATAATGCCGGCATCCGGGGTGGACATCTGTTGTTCGTCCATCCTTTGTCCATCCGTCTGTCCGTCCGTCCGTCTGTCTGGCCGGCATCTGTATCCATTTCTTTGACATTC
The DNA here is from genome assembly GCA_031216915.1 of Pictodentalium vernedei. Lineage (NCBI taxonomy): Eukaryota > Metazoa > Mollusca > Scaphopoda > Dentaliida > Dentaliidae > Pictodentalium > Pictodentalium vernedei. The sequence goes on from CM062295.1 coordinate 623,967,720, forward strand.
GATAACTTGAAAAATATTGCTTGGATTGTCAAGTTACTTCATATTTGTGTTCAGGTTACTGATGTGCCGAGCTGTGTAGTTTTTGGTGTAAATCTGATAATTTGATCCTGAGATATTAACTCTTTATCCTTCAAATTGAGAATTCTTTCAATCCCTTTGTCATGAGATAACTCAAAAAATATCAATCCAATTGTCATGTTACTTTATATATATCTTCAGGTTACTGATGTTCCTAGCTATACAGTTTTTGGTGTAAATCTGTTATTTTGATCCTGAGATATTAACCCTTTATCCTTCAAATTGAAAATTCCTCCAATCCCTTTGGTATTCGATAACTTGAAAAATTTTGCTTGGATTGTCAAGTTACTTTATATCTGTGTTCAGGTTACTGATGTGCCGATATGTATGGTTTTTGGTGTAAATCTGATAATTTGATCCTGAGATATTAACCCTTTATCCTTCAAATTGAAAATTCCTCCAATCCCTTTGGCATTCGATAACTTGAAAAATATTGCTTGGATTGTCTAGTTACTTCAAATTTGTGTTCAGGTTACTGATTTGCCGAGCTGTATAGTTTTTGGTGTAAATCTGATGATTTGATCCTGAGATATTAACCCTTTATCCTTCAAATTGAACATTCCTCCAATCCCTTTGGCATTCGATAACTTGAAAAATATTGCTTGGATTGTCAAGTTACTTTATATTTGTGTTCAGGTTACTGATGTACCGAGCTGTATAGTTTTTGGTGTAAATCTGATAATTTGATCCTGAGATATTAACCCTTTATCCTTCAAATTGAAAATTCCTCCAATCCATTTGGCATTTGACAACTTGAAAAATATTGCTTGGATTGTCAAGTTACTTTATATTCGTGTTCCGGTTACTGATGTGCCGAGCTGTATAGTTTTTGGTGTAAATCTGATGATTTGATCTTGAGATATTAACCCTTTATCCTTCAAATTGAAAATTCCTCCAATCCCTTTGGCATTAGATAGCTCAAAAAATATCAATCCGTTTGTCATGTTACTTCATATATGTATTCAGGTTACTGATGTGCCAAGCTGTATAGTTTTTGGTGTAAATCTGATAATTTGATCCGGTGATATTAACTCTTTATCCTTCAAATTGTGAACTCCTCCAATCCATTTCTTCGACATGCGATAACTCAAAAAATATTAATCCGATTATCAGGTTACTTTATATGTATATTCAGGTTACTGATGTGCTGTGCTGTATAGTTTTTTATGTAAATCTAATAATTTGATCCGGAGATATTAACCCTTTATCCATCAAATTAGGCACTCTTGCAATCCATTTCTATATGTACCCATACCATGTATGGTGTGCATAATGTCGGCATCCGTGGTGGCCCTCCTTCATGCAAATTCATGGGGAGGAATAATAGGATATGCGTATCCTCCCATTTGATTCAATGGGTTACGTTTAAGTTTAAACAATGAATCCTACTGGTAGCACCTCTGTTGTCCTAGAAATCTTGGATCAATATTCTCAAGTGTCTGCTATGTGATGCTCCCCAGAAGCTTTCTCCATGAAAGGGTCTACTTTCAGGGGAAGTTTTATTCTTCACGTCCGTCCTCTGTCCATAGTGGCATAATGGAGTCGGGTCAGACGTGAGGGAACCATTGCGGTTCCTATATTTTTCTCTTAACTGACACAAGTACGATTAAATAATGCGGGTGAGGAGATTTCGTTATGACTTTGAATTCCCCCCCCCCCCCCCCCGCCGCCCCCCTCCCCCCCACTCACACACTTCCTTATGTATTAGAGGCAATTACCGGGCAGGACGTAGTTCTCTTTCCGCAAGCCTCATATAATTTAATACATGCATACTGTGCATTTATGTCGTGTTCTGTGGTGACCTCATGGGTTCATCTGCTTTTTAGCTGAATTAATGCCCTGTTATTTTTGTTGATTTGTTATATACAAGCGTTTATTTATAAATCGTCACAATTAAATTGCTACTCTTGAGTACCTCGCAGGCTGCATACCAGTTAACTGGTATTCAGATGATCACATGCTAAATATATATGCTCTCGCGCATTATTATTATTAGGCTAACGCTTTATTGTATTTGGTGGACCTTGAAATAATAATCTATTTTGGGGGTGGTCCGTGTTGGAGCCTGTTAATCATACCTATGCACATCTCTAGATCCAAGTTTCTATTTCCTTTTGTACTCATCTTACACATGCTTTAACGATCATAGATATCGGATTATACACGTTGGAGAGTGTTGTTACTGGAATTTATTGTACAATGGCCGCCTATGGATTACATTGGAAGTGTGTTTTCTCTTCAGGAATCGTTCAGTGTAGCTTGATTAGTAATGTGTATGTTATATTTTTATATATCACCTTAAAATGTGTGTATCTTTGAAGGATGCTGTTTTATCCGTATTTATATCCCGCATACAGCTGAAATGTTATTGTAAGGCGTATGTTTGTAGGAGATTTTCTCTTATTCTCAGATACGCCATCCTAATTTTTTGGGGCTTAGTCCGGACAAGCCTTAGAAAATTAGGAACTTGTCTTTATACTTACAATAAGGAATTACTTAAATTGGGCTCCTTGTTTGGAATATGTCTCCTTTATTACTGTATAGAGAGACATACATGTAATTCCTATCTATTCCAAGTTCCTTCATCATGGATTGCAGGATTGAAATTATTTCAGAAGTGTTAGGCCTTCCACCTATTACAATTCAGCTATGTCTGGGCCATTGGTATACTGTGTAAAAATATGATAAATTCATAGTAATTTCTATATTTTTATACTTACCAATGGCACAGACGGGCCCTCCCATGAGTGGGCACTCATACCTCCCCGCTGAATTATTATGTAATACTCTCTTTTACAAAGAATGGTGTTGGCGCCAATTCCGGTCACTTCCTGACGTCTGGGCATGCGCAGAGGGTAAATGTATGGAGGACCAGTTAGGACTTCTAATTTTCGGTTTTCCATGCAAATTTGGGGGATTGGGGGGCAAAATTTGTGTTTGGCCCTAGATATTTTAGACTTAGCACCAGCTATGTCTGGGCCATTGGTAAGTATAAAAATATAGAAATTACTATGAATTTGTCATTTTTTGAAAGTTTCGATGTATTTTATTCCCTCAATCCTAAAGAAATTGATTTTGGGTGTACTGGAGTAGGTGCATCTGTCATGTGCCTGTGTTTCTATCCATCCAAAATCATATGAACTTGCAATAACTTCATCAGTAGTTTAACCCTTAAAGGCCTATTTCCGAGTTTTACAACCTCAGAACAGGTGCCCTCTACATCAGTGCTGTTGATTTGAAAATTCAAGGAGAGCTGAAAACAACACATTTCAAAATCCCAAGAAGAGTGATTGCACTCACTCTTCATAATTTTTTAGGAAGAGTGAAAATATTTTTCATAAGCTTTCGGATTAGAATTTACCTCACTGTAGTGTCTAGAAGAAATTCATCAACATTCTGATTCATGACTTTGTACAAAGCCAAGCCAAAAAATATGCTGACGAAAATCACATTTCTCTTGGATTGGTATAGCCACGTCAGAGATGTTTAATTATGATTACCTTTACTCAGATATAGGGCAAGAAGAAATTCAAGATTTGTGGTGAGAATTTCCTGGGTATGTTTAAATTGCTGGTACCTCAAACCAGCCCAATGCAGAGCATGCATTCTTTCACTTGAGAAAGATAACCAACTTGTTCTCAAAATAAGAATGGTTTCAGCATGAAGATGCACTTGGTTCGATCTGTTGAGCATTCTAATAAAAGACAGCATAACTGTACTTGATGGAATTGCATAATTATGGCAGCAGTGTTCAAATGTGTGAATTGTCATTAAGGAAAAGTATATTTTTATACTGTACCAATGACCCAGACTTAGCTGGTGCTAACTCTAACAAAACCAGGGCCAAACACAAATTTTGCCCCCCAATCCCCAAAATTTGCATCCAAAACAAAAAGAAATCATGTCCTAAAGGACCTCCATACTACGCCTCTACTGCGCATGCGCAGTGACGCAGTCGTCCCGAAATTGGCGCCAATTATCATTCTCTGTTTGGCCCTTCATCAGTCAACATCTTACTGATCTTTGTGCTTGTAAATCTCAGTTTAAAGGATGCCAGACACGTAATTTTTGGAGAAAATGTGATTCTAAGGAGGATAGAAGGAGGAGAGGAAAAAGAAGTGGCAAAAAATAATCAGGGCTGTACTTAAAATTTTTTGATGAAATTATGTTAAGTTGCCTATTTTCGAGGCATGGGCCTCTTGTTGTCATTCTTGCTAATTGTTGCACTGCTTATTCAGTGTTTCCTCTCCCCTAGCCTTCTAAAGTCCCCCCTGGCAATTCTCCCATGCTTTTGGCATATTTTTGAGAAATTTCATTTCTAAAATTTCCTGGGAGAGTTGCTTGGTTACAGAATGTTTTCTGTTATTTTCCCCATAGTTACGTTTTCACCCATGGGTGTATAACGTTTGTGTTCTGCATCTTCCATCTGATGTTCTACAGATTCTCCCCTGGGAGTCTCTGTTTTGCATCAGATAGAGTGTAATTGATGACTGATTCCGGGCCAGTTTTTTCAGTGCCTGGAGTCATGTTTTCTAGTGTGTTTACACTGTTTGTTTTCATTGGCAACAGCCTTTTTTGAGGGGGGCTGTTTGCCTTTGTGGTAGTTTATCTCATTATAAGATACATTTATATTATCCGAAAGTGTCTCATTAATTATTTTATATAAATTTAAAATTTTTGACCACACTTTGCCATCGGATCCATCGGGGCTCAACGTTACTTTTCAGCAACTTGGGCTTCTCTGAAAAAATATTTTTTCAAAATTATTTTGTTTTGCAATTGTTTTTTCATTTATTAATGGATCATGTTATTATGTATCTTTGTGTCAGGGGTTTTTGCGAGTAACTAGGACTTATTGTTGTTCTTTCACAATGAAGGGACGTTGTTCAAATTGTAATAGGAAGAAATCTTCCTCTGACTTTCATGATCATTGTATTAATTGTAGTCAGTGTTCTCGCATTAATCCCTGTCCTATATGTGAACATTGGAATGAGAAACATTGGAAACGTGTGTCACGATATGTTGTTTCTGGAGAAAGAGCCATACCGGCTCTTTCTCCACAAGGTCACTCTACTCTCTCAGTTTCTATTTCAGAGGAACCAGAACAGGGTGATGTTTCCATGTTATCTTCTTCAAGTGTGCGTCCGTCGTCACAAATGAATTCAGAGCTAGCGGCAAAAGTGCTCATGGAGATTAGACAGATGTCGTCCGCTAGCTCGTCCGGTGTAGCGTCCATTCACCGAATGGTTCGGCAGCCGGGTTCGTCCGATGCGGTCCAAGAGGAAATTTTGGGTGATGCGAGCACTATAAACATAATAGATGCACACCCAGTGACGGCGGATAGTAAGCGAGAACGGAGGAAGCCTTTTAGTCCGGTTCCTAGCTCGTCCAGGTCCAGCCGGGCCGCGAGCGAGAGAGGTCCCTCTCTCGTACAACAACATCTGGGACCAGATGTTGTGGTACAAAATGTGTCTTTAGCGGAGCATACGTCCGTCGCTCGGGACGCTCCGTTGTATAAGCAGTCCGCAGAGACTGTTAAGGCTTCCTCTTCTCGTCAGCGCACACGACCGCACCTTGGCTGCGTGACCGCCGATATATTACCAGCTTCGCCGATGAAGGATTCTTCGGCGACCAGGTCACACCATCCAGCAGCCAGGGATTCGAGACCGATGGACTCCGGACGTTCGCATAGGAAAAGTATGCGGGAGCCATCTGATGCGGAGCTGCCCTCGGCGAAGCAGCGAAAGACTGCGCCTCCGCAGGTCTCGACGCCGGACATTCTTGTGCAGATAGCACAGCTTATCGCAGCATCCCAGCAGCCGACAGAAACGGTGTCGGATCGAGAATTATCCGACGGCGCTGGGTCGGTACGCTCCGCCGAAGCATCGGGGGCGGACGACCGGGAACATCGTGAGGTCCGACCGGATGGTGAAAGGGATACGGATGACTTGGAGCTATCCCTTTCGGAACAACATAAAGCTGCCGTGGACTTCATCCGGCACTTTCTCCCTCAAGTTGTTCCGTCGGGCCAGACTGCTGCGCTTCCGGACAAGAGAATTATAGCGTCATTGGACTCTGAATTTTTTGAGCGGTTCAGGGACATCGCTCCCGAGTTTCCGTCGCAGTCCAATAATGTTGCTAGAACATTTGAATTATTGAACGACGCTATATTTAAACTTGCTTCCAGGACGGGGAAAGCAGGTTTCTTGTCCGCTAATACTCTCAACCTGCCTTTCATTAATGCAAGGAATAAATTCGATACGGCAGGACAGGGTATACCGAGAGTTCCTCTGCGTATGGACGACGAGGCGGAAGACTTAGAGCTATCATTACCGTCGTCAGCTTCTATTCCAACCGCGGTGTTGGAAACAGCTATTGCGTCTAACAGGGCCAATTTAGATGCCTTATCTTACGCAGATCACCTTACTAAGGCGTTATCACTGCGCCTTCAAGAGGAAGAGTTTCAGGATATACAATCCTCTTTAAGACTTCTTTCAAGGGCAGTAGCTTATTCCATGTGTAACTCCGCCCTTTCAGTGGCAAATCTGGAGTTGGTTAAACGTGACGCAGCCCTAGCTACATCCACACTAGTGGATTCTAAGGTGAAGAACTCTCTTAGAGTCGCTTCGGTCTCAGGAGAACTTCTCTTTGACGGCAAGCTTTCCGCTATTTATGATAAAATTAAAAAGAAAGCTAATGATTCTCTGTTGTTCAGATCGGCTCCTAAAAAGTCGGATACAGCAGACACGAATAAGACAGGCACTTCTGGGTCTAATGCGCCCAAGAGAGGTTCCTATAGAGGTTCCGGTGCGTCCTCTTGGTCTTATTCGAGAGACCGTCAGGATAGCGACTCTCGTTCGGGACGTCCTTCAGGCCGGGACAATCGGTCGGACGCCCCGAGGTCGACAAGGCGAGGTGCGGGTCGTGGAAGACGTGGTTTCTCCTACCGCAGGCCTCGCAGGTCCAGGAGTTGATGGCTTAAACCTCTATCGCGTTCCGGTTGGCGGAAGGTTGTCAAGTTTTTCACAAGAGTGGGCGTCGATTACGGACGACCCTTGGGTGAGAGGAGTGACTTCGGAAGGTCTAAAGATATCCTTCAAACGAAAGCCTCCATTAACTCGAAGTCCAAAGTGGACTCATCTTCCGTCAAATCCACAGAAAAGAGACGCTCTGTTATCAGAGGTGCGGTCTCTTTTAATGAAGAACGCGGTAGAGGTCGTAGAAAACCAGGAATCTCTGGGATTCTACAGCCATCTGTTTCTGGTTCCGAAACCAGACGGCTCGTTCCGTCCAGTCATAGATTTGAGCTGGATAAACAAGCTGATCGTCGCTCCGAAGTTTTATATGGAGACGATTCGATCAGTCAGAGCGAGTATTCGGGTGAACGATTATGCAACGAGCATAGATCTCAAAGATGCGTACTTTCACGTCATGGTACATCCGACATTCCGAAAGTATCTACGCTTTGCAGTCCTGGGAGTGGTGTATCAATTCCGGGCGATGTGCTTCGGATTGAATCTAGCACCCTGGGCTTTCACTCGGGTAATGAACTCGGTAATGATCTACTTCCGAGCTCATTCGTCTGCGGTAACGTCGGCCTACCTGGACGACATTCTTCAGAGGTACGGCAACGAGTTAACGCTTCAGAACGATGTTCAGAATCTTCTTCTATTGCTCCGACGTCTCGGTTTTATAGTAAACGAGGAGAAGTCGGATCTGGTGCCGTCCAAGTCATTCACTCATCTGGGAATGAGCTTCGAGACGCACAACAATCTCGTTCGTCTGCCGTTAACCAGAGCGAAATTAGTCAGTTGTTACGCTCGCTATTGTCTGCACGCAGACAAAGTCACGGCGAGAGAATTTATGAGACTGATAGGTCTGTGCGGAGCCGCCGCGGATCTCATTCCGATGGGGCGGCTACGCACACGTCCTCTTCAAATTTTCCTGACTCAGAATTGGAGTGTGAAAATTCATTCGCTCGATGTAGACGTTCTCTTGTCAGATCAAGTGAAACAAGAGATTCAGACTTGGGCAAACATTCAGTGGTTAACTCAAGGAGTTCCGCTGCAGTTGCCGGATCCGAGTTTTACCGTTATGACGGATGCCAGTCAAACAGGTTGGGGTGCATCATTAATCCCAACGGATTCGAGATGCCAGGGTCTTTGGGATCCGCAATTCCTGTGCAAGCACATAAACATCTAGGAAATGATGTCAATTTGGCTTGCGTTACGTCACTGGATGGACATTATTCACGATGCTCATGTCCAAATCCTATCCGACAATACGACAGTAGTGGCGTATATACGGAATCAGGGAGGCACTCATTCAGTTCCGTTGTTCAATCTAACGGAAAGAATCCTTCTGTTTGCGTTAGAACATCACGTTCTTCTTTCGGTCCGTCACATACCGGGTCGTCTGAATGTGCTAGCAGACTCCCTTTCACGAAAGGGTCGCTTGTTGCCGTCGGAGTGGACTCTCAACAAACAAGTATTCAATCAGATTTGCTACCAATGGGAACGGCCAATGATAGACTTATTTGCGACACATCTCAACAATCAGTTGCAGACGTATGTGTCTCCGTGTCCGGATCCAAGAGCATTTGCAGTAGACGCTCTGTCGATCCCTTGGGACGGAATGATAGGATATGCGTATCCTCCAGCGCCGTTAATTCAACAAGTATTACTAAAGATAAAACAATCTCAATGCAAGATTCTGTTGGTAGCATCTCTGTCGCCACAGAGACCGTGGATAAATCTACTCAGGTGTCTGTTGTGGGACTTACCGCGGAAGCTTCCTCCACGAGAGGATCTTCTTTCGCAGGGGAAATCGCGCCAACTCCATCACAACCCGCAAGGTCTCAACCTTCACGTTTTTCCGTTGTGCGGTCCTTCTTGCATGGCAAGCACTTTACAGGACGAGCAGTGGACGCGATTTCTAACTGTAGGAGGACCTCCTCTTCGCTAAACTATGCGGCTAAGTGGAAGGTTTTTCGTCGTTGGTGTAGGGATCATTCTGTAGATATATTTGATCCCTCTATACCAGACATTGCAAACTTTCTAGTATACTTGTTTGACGAAATCAAACTGCAGCCTGTTACTATAAAGGGTTATAGATCTATGTTATCTGATACCTATGCACATCATGATAGTTTACAAATTGGATCTAATGTCTCTTTATCGAAGTTGGTTAGAAACTTTTCGATAAATAGACCCAGAACTCTTAGATTAATTCCTAAGTGGAATTTAGCTTGGGTTCTCCTTAAATTGAAGGAAAAGCCATTTGAACCTCTTGGGACAGTAGATTTCAAATTCTTATCTTATAAGACAGCTTTTCTCTTAGCTTTCTCTTCTGCCAGAAGAGTCAGTGAGCTTCATGCACTATCGGTGGATGATTCTCATTATCGTAGTGTTGGGAACACTATCACCTTCACTACTAATGTGGGTTTTTTAGCTAAGAATCAGGCTCCTAATAAATATCCGGAACCTATTGTTATTAAGGCTCTTCCGTCTTCAGATGGGCGTAGGCCTTTACTCTGTCCTGTTAGAGCACTACGTATCTATAAACAGAGATCTCAGTTTATCAGAAAGGGACGGAAACGTTTCTTTCTGTCTTTGATGCCTAATAGAAAGGACATTTCAGTCCATTCTATTGCTAGATGGATTCAGTTAACTATCCGTACTGCTTATGAAGATTTATCTTCTTCTCAGCAGTCTGTGCTTAAGATTTCTGCTCATGAAGTAAGAGCTCTTTCTACTTCCTGGGCTTATGCTAATAGTGTTGCTATTACAGATTTAATGAAGGCTGCTTATTGGTCTCAGCCATCCACATTTACGAATTTTTATCTCAGAAATATTGAGTCCATTTCTGGAGACCTGCATTGTTTAGGTCCGTTATCTGTTGCTCAGAATGTCGTCCACTAAACAGTTGCAACTATAGTTATGCAGGCTTTCTGTTCCGGCAGTGACTCCGTCCGGCTGCCCTCTTCGCTCTGGGCTATTTGACCCAGGGCAAGGGGAAGGAGGGGGGGGGGGGGGGTGGGTGTTCCCTTAGGTCACCTGCTTTATAGTGAAAAGCAAGGGAATGCCTCCTCCAAGTCAGTATTTCTGAGTCGCTTCCGGGATGGTTTTAAAGTGTAATATTAATGTTTAAATTCATTCATGTCTTATTTTTAAAGTGTAGCTCGGTGTGAAGCATTTGTATATGTCAAGTGTCAAACGGGCTTTAATATACAATACTCGGACACTTTTAAATGATTATAAAGAGTCTCAATTCTCTGGACTACTTTATTTATTGGCTTGCTTTAAAAATAATTAGTATAAGGGTTATACTGGATGTTAATAGAGAACATGAATGTTATTGTGCTCAATTATTAAGGGTAGTGTATCTTTCTAATTTAATATTAAATAAGAAAGATACATGTAAAGCCTAATACTCCTTTTCTCCTTAAGGGGTTACCTCTTTACTATATAGTTGAGCTTATTGGATTTTCCTCTATGTCCTAGGCCCTCCAGCCTGTTTACTATTCAGCTAAGTCTGGGTCATTGGTACAGTATAAAAATGTTAAAAAATTTATAGTAATTTATATATTTTTTATACTTACCAATGACCCAGACGGGGATGGCCCTCCCTGGAGTTGGGAACTCTTGCCTCCCCGCTGAGTACATAGCGCTGACCAGGCACTGCCAGTAAGAATGATAATTGGCGCCAATTTCGGGACGACTGCGTCACTGCGCATGCGCAGTAGAGGCGTAGTATGGAGGTCCTTTAGGACATGATTTCTTTTTGTTTTGGATGCAAATTTTGGGGATTGGGGGGCAAAATTTGTGTTTGGCCCTGGTTTTGTTAGAGTTAGCACCAGCTAAGTCTGGGTCATTGGTAAGTATAAAAAATATATAAATTACTATAAATTTTTTAACTTTTCGAATAGAAATAAAGCAAAATCAAACTTTTCCTGAAAATTCCCTTGTATATTGTGATTTAATAAGAAATTTCTGCCCTTTGTTATTGTGCTAAAAAAACAAACGTTGAAAGCAGAAAACATATGACTGAAGAAGTGATTTTTCCATGGCCTGCATAGCTTAATCAACCACCAATGAAAAGCTAGACAAACCTTGAACAGTAGCTTCATTGGATATTTAATGAGTTACGTGACCAAACGGTGCTCTTTGTTTGGTTAGTATATGCACTACATATTGTGAGTTGTAGAACTTGATCCAGTTGTAATTATCATTATGTGACATTTTGTTTTCTAACCAGTCTTATTACTGCAACATTTAGCCAAAACAAGAGAGTGCAGAAAAAGCATGAACTTCAGTAGATGTACTTCTGCTGTCAGCGTTAATTAAAAGGACACAACAGTTTTCAAGTATACTGTTCACACCTCATTTACATGTTTTAATCATTGCAGTGGTATCTCAGGTCTTTGCCTGGTAATTTAATAATCTATTTTTCTGAAAATTAGGGAAATGCAAAAAAGAGGGCTTCTTGTTTCCAATTTAGAAGCATGAAGAAGTTCGAATGCAATAACGCTCCCCAAAATGACAACAAGCCAACATGAGGAAATCCTGTTAACAACAGACGAATTACCTAGGCCATAGTTTCTAGTCAAGTTTTGTCTGCCTTAACAGGCAGCTAAGACTTGACTAGAAATCACTGCTAAACCACTGGATGTGTACAGGCTGTGGACAGGTATGAACTCAAGACAGTTGTCCAGGCTCTTAAGGGTTTTAACAGATTAAGTTATTTTAAATTTAACCTGATTCTCCTCCAATCACATGCCAAATACTCACAGTACAAGATTATTGCATAGAAACAAAGCCATATGATGTAAACTGTTAAATTTGGTAAAAGATTGTAGATTTTTTTTTAGCTGTGACTAGCAGCTCTTTTAGTGGCAATGTCAGTCTGTCGGTCTGTCTCTGACCAACGAGTTTCAAAACTCAATAACTTTTGAAATACTTGATGGAATGACTTTATATTTGGCATGTAAGTGTATCTTATTGATGTCTAGCCACTGTTCAATGCATGTGTTGTTCCAAATATTTTTCTTGGAGTTATGGCCCTTGATGAACTTAGAATTTTGTGACTAACGAGTTTCTAAAAGAATAACTTTCAAACTACCTGGAGGAATGACTTCATATTTGATATGCAAGTGCATCACATTCATGCCTAGCCCATATCCGATGCAAATGTTGTTCCAAATATTTTTCTTGTTTTTTTTTCACCATCACCTGTAAATTGCCTCGAGAATATTTTTTGGACTTGCAGATTGCACCACCCATCGCTGCTATGGCATTGATGTCGCGATTTTTCCTTGACAAGTCTTCAGGGTTCGCACAGAAATGAAAAGTCCTTGAATTTTGGCCCTCTCCATGAAAAGTGCTTGAATTCAGTTTCAACCTTGAAAAGTACTTGAAATCCTGTACAATGCCTTGGGTAGTGCTTGAATTTGGTGAAATGGTGGATTGTGATTACTTTGCCAACTTGAGAACTACTGTTAAACACAGAAAGTCGCAAACCAATCCTCGGAAATAAAGTGTAATTTCTTATCAACCTACTCACAATTGTTTACTACAGGCTTGCACTACAGTGGAAGTCCCTAACTCGGATAAAATACTCTCTATTTTTGTCTTTCCCAAGCAAGTTGGGAAAGAAAAGTGGTGCAAAAGCACCAATAAAAATAAGCCAAAACTGGGTCGAGTGCAACCGGCGCAGACCCAGTACGGGACGCTCTCTCCCAAGTACAACTCCACGACTTCCGTTGCCAGTGCGCATATACCATCTCTAAAGACTCATTCTTTTTAAAATCCGCTTCGTGTCGAGATGTTTTTGCACGCTTTTCAGTGTTCCACCAGCTCGATGTTTGATGATTCCTGATTCATTATACCACAGTGTATCCTTTGTATTCTCAGGAACAGTGTTTTATATTCTCTTTTCTATTATATGTCCATAATGTATATTTATTTGCTCTCTCTCTCGAGTTGCGCGCGAATTTCGCGTGCCACGCGGTTCGGACTTAGATTTTTCACAATTATTGTTAATGCTTTTTTTGCAAAATTTTCTAATTGTTTTAGAGTTAGGTGTCAGCGGGGTACCACTCCTACAGTGTTTCTTCTTTCTTTTGAGAGTAGTCTTCCTGTTGGGTGGTTCCCAGTCGACCGTCTGGGGTCTTTGTTTCTGTCACCTTTCTCTCTTCTTTGGGGGTGTTCTGTTTTCTCATCTCACCTTCTCTGCTCCTCTCACCTCTATCATGCCCAGGACAATTCCTTGTGGGCAATGTCTGCTGCCAAAGCATGTGGACGATGTACATTCGTCTTGTTCCTCCTGTAATGGGTGCTCGGCCGAGCGGCCGTGTGGTGTCTGTGGAACATGGTCTTCCACCTTCTGGGCGTCAGTAAACCGTGTCGTTCGTTCTCGTGGCCGTGCCTCCCGCTCCCGCGGGAAAGGAGAACGTGGTCGTTCGGGGCCTTCCGAGCCGACTTTGTCTGGTGAGAGTTATTCCTCCTCCATGGGGGATGTGCAGTCTTTTCCTGTGGTGGATACTGCGGGAGCCGTTGAGTGTTCTGATGTAGAGATGTCTGGTTCCGGGACTATGGTCCCCCTCCAGTCGACATCTGAGGCTGTCACTAGGGTTGTGACTCCTCCTTCAGAGCCGAGCCGGTGTGCTCTCTCCACTTTTTCACCAGCCTCAACGACTCTCGACATATCTACTACTGCTGCTGGCCCGTCTGCTTCATTGTCTGTTTCAGCCGGCCTCGGCTTTTCGCTGCAGGGGACTGCAGGACTGTCCGATACTGTAGACGTGGGATATCGGCCTCAGCCTTCCCTGACTTCAACTCGGCGAAGTCGGAAGGGGCTGCCGGCCGAGCCGATCGCTGTGGTCTCTTTGCCGTCGAGCACCACAGTTGTGTCTTTGGATTCGGATGTTCGTAGTGGAAACACTATGAACTCCGTGGCGTTTCCGTCTACTCACTCTGGTCACACGACCAGTTTTGGGGGACCAACGCCTTTTGTGCAGCCTGGACCTTCTGCCCCGCAGAGGTCCGCAGTGACTCTCATGAGTTCTCGCAATATTGATCCTCGGGGTGCATCATACCCCTATACACGTCTGCCTTGAGATGTTTCGGCTGCCGCCCGTCATCCCGCGTCGGGTGTTTTGGAGGATCGTGACCCTTCGCTGGTTAAGAGGGTCAGAGGTGAAGCCACTTTGCCGGTTCGCTCCCCTGTCGATCCGGTCGGTACAGGCAGTGAGCTTAGGGAGGCCCTCTCCTTACTCACTCAGGTTCTTTCTAAGAGCCTTCCTGTTGCTTCCAGCGAGGCTATGGGTGGTTTCCAGGCGCCTCCTATGGTGCCGCCTCCCGGGATTGGAAACAGGCCGGTTTCCGATTCCTGTGGTGTCCCGACACCATGGGAGGCGTCGGCTGGTTTGCCCACGATGGGCTATGTGTCTTCCGACTCTGGGGAGGAGTCCGACATGCTTGAGGTCGAGGGCCTGCAGTCTTCGGACTTGGGGGCGGCTCTTGACTTTGTGTTTGGGTTTCTGCCTGAGCTCAAACCTGCTAACCAGCCGACAGTGTCAGCCTGGCCACGATCATCGGTCGCGTGCCAACAGCCTATGGAGCAACCTGCTTCTGGGCGCCTTCGATCGTGCCAGTCGGTACAGGTGGTTGAAGCTTTTTCAGCATTGGATGCCAAGCTGAATTCCAAGGCTTTGAAGACTTCGTTCTTCACCAGGGTTGACACCTTTTTGCCTCCTGTGCATTATCGTTCCTACGATTCCGCCAATCCATCAGTCTGCCAGGCTTTGACGGTTCTGGATCAGGACTCCACTTCCCTCGGGCTTTCCAAGCCCAAGTCTGCCGTCATTCCAATGACGACTCTGGAGTCCACGTTGGGCTTATCTAGAGAGATGCTTGGCATGCTTTCTCTCTCAGATCACGTCGTCTCAGCTTTGGCTGCTTATCTGCCTCCAGATAAGTTTGATGAGGTACAGGCTCCTTTGCGTGTGCTGTCCAAGGCGCTTATGCACCTTACTCACACGCATGCCTGTAACACGGCTAATTTGGAATTAGTTCGAAGGGACGCTGTGCTGGACACAGGACGATCCCTTCCCGAGGAGCAGCGTGCTACTCTTCGATCTGCTTCTTTGGCAGGTCCGCAACTTTTCCATGGTTCCGTGTCGACGGTCCGGGATGACGTCCTACGTCATTCCAAAGATCAGCTGCTGTTTCGTCAGCTTGATCAGCCTTCTCGGGGAGGCAAGGGCCGTTCCAAGCCTAACAAGTACCCTTCTGCTTCCTCTGTGAAGCAAAAGGCTGGTCCTTCTGCCGCCGCCTGTACTTCTTACTCACGGGGTAAAGGTAGGGGTCGGCAGAATCGAGGGAAGTCTCAGGATTCTTCATTTAGCAGAGGAGGTGGTTTCTCCTCTCGCGGGCCTCCTCGGGGCTCGAAATGAAGGTCCTCACCTCGACTCGTCCCAGGTTGGAGGAAGGATAGCAGAGTTCGCAGACCATTGGACCACCATCACATCCGATCCATGGGTGTTAGATGTTGTTCGGTCTGGGCTGCGCATATCCTTCCGACGGCACCCCACTCTGTCAAGGGTGCCTCTTCCAACCACAGTTCCTTCAGACGTTTTACGTCGGGAACTTTTGTCCACGGAGATTGCCAATCTTCTGGCAAAGGGGGCGATCGAGGTCATCAAGAACGTTCAGTCAGTGGGTTTCTATTCCCGCCTGTTCTTGGTGCCGAAGAAAGACGGCCGACTCCGACCGGTTATCGATCTGAGTATCCTGAACCAGTCTATCATTGCTCCCAAGTTCAGCATGGAGACTTTCAGGTCGGTCCGCCAATCAATTCACCAGGGAGATTTCGCAGCCAGCATCGACCTGCGAGACGCTTACTTCCACGTTCCGATGCATCGGGCGTCACGGAAGTATCTCAGGTTCGCTTTTCTGGGGCGAGTTTACCAGTTCAAGGCCATGCCTTTCGGCCTCAACCTGGCTCCTTGGGCGTTCACCAGACTGATGTCGCATGTGATAGCGTTCCATCGCACACAGTCCAGGGTGACTATTTCGGCATATCTGGACGATATCCTCCTGAGGCATTCCAATGCTGCCTTACTGGAATCGGATGTCGCCACTCTGTTGAGCTTGCTCACGTCGCTAGGATTCATAGGATTCAGAGTCAACGAGGAGAAGTCGGACCTGGTCCCTTCTCAGTCATTTTGTCATCTGGGGATGTCTTTCCAAACCAAATTCAATTTGGTGGCTGTTCCCCAGGCCAAGGCTGTGATTCTCTCAGCTTTTGCTCTGACTCTGTCCCAGTCCAGGTCTGCGACCGCTCGGAGTTTTCTCCAGCTGATCGGTCTCTGCGGTTCGGTGACGGATCTCATTCCTCTAGGTCGGCTGCGTGTGTGACCTCTCCAACACTTTCTGCTCAGTCGTTGGAGGCCGAATGTAGATTCTCTGGATCAGGTGCTTCCGTTTCCAGACTCTCTGTATCCTCACCTTCTTCCCTGGACAGATGTTCAGTGGATTACGCAGGGTGTTCCGCTGGACTTACCCACGTCCGATCGCGTTCTGACGGCAGATGCCAGCGATTTCGGATGGGGTGCGACGTTGGATCCTCTCGGTCTTTCCCAACACGGGATGTGGGACCAGGATCAAGCAGCTCTACACATCAACCAGAAGGAGCTTCTTGCTCTTCTTCTGAGTTTCAGGCAGTGGATCCCTCACCTGTCGAATCGCCAGGTCCTTCTACTATCCGACAATTCGACAGTGGTTGCTTACATTCGGAACCAGGGCGGCACGCACTCGCTTCCGATGTACGAGTTAGCTCGGGATCTTCTACTGCTCGCTCAGGATGTTCACGCCGGAGTGGTTGTTCGTCACATTCCCGGTCGTCTGAACGTCCTAGCCGACTCCCTGTCCCGACAGTGCAGGGTTATTTCCACCGGGTGGATGCTTCACAGGGCAGTGTTCCAGTCGCTTTGCGATCTCTGGGGACGTCCCCACATCGACCTCTTTGCGACTCGTTGGAACCATCAGGTGGACACTTTCGTGTCCCCGTGTCCAGATCCTCTGGCTTTTGCCGTGGACGCTCTGTCACTCGATTGGAACGGTCTAGTCGGCTACTCCTTCCCGCCGGTTCCGATTCTTCCTCAGGTTCTCGCCAAAATTCGAACCTGCAGTTGTCAAATCATTCTGATCGCTCCCCTGTCGCCTCAGCGGGTGTGGATCAATCAGCTCCGCTCGCTGATGGCGGCGGTTCCGGCACGTCTCCCGCTACGTCGCGACCTTCTTTGTCAAGGTCGCCCGAGGAGGTTTCACGTCGACCCGACTTCATTGTGCCTTCACGCATATCTTTTGTCAGGTCCTGTCTCCTCCGTAGAGGTTTTTCGAGACGAGCAGTGGAGTGCATTTCTTCTTCAGGGAGGCACTCCACTGGTTTAGCTTATGCAGCTAAATGGAAGGTCTTCTGTCGATGGTGTGCTGATCACTCTGTTGATTATGCCAATCCTTCGATTTCACAGATTGCGGAGTTTCTGGTATATCTGTTTGATTCTCGGGGTCGCCAGCCTGTTACCATCAAGGGTTACAGGTCTATGCTTTCAGAGACTTTTTCTTATGTGGGGAAGCGTCGTATCGGCACTAATCCTTACCTCTCCAAGCTTGTTCGGCACTTTTCTTTGAAAAGGCCTCGGACTTTGCAGCTTACTCCATGATGGAATCTTTCGTGGGTGCTGCTTTGCTGGGGGGGGGGGGGGGGGGGGGCACCGTTCGAACCTTTATCCCAGGTGGATATGCTTTTTCTCACATATAAGACGGCTTTTCTGATGGCATTTGCTTCGGCCAGACGGGTTAGTGAGCTTCACGCCCTCTCGGTTGACCCGGCCTTTTTTAGGAGCTCTCCCAACAGTGTTACTTTTACCACTGATTGCTCCTTTTTGGCTAAGAATCAGTTACCAGATACTACTCCTCCTCCTATCTGTATCAGGGCTCTTCCCTCTGTTGAGGGTACTCGCCCTTTGCTCTGTCCAGTCCGTGCTATTCGCATTTATCTTGATCGGACACGCTTCATACGAAAGGCAGAAAACGTTTTTTTCTGTCTCTCATTCCGGGTCGACAGAAGATCTCTCCTCAATCCATTTCTCGATGGATTTGTCTTGCTATTCGTACGGCTTATAGTCGTTTAGCAGCTGGCGATTGTATTACCAATCGTATTTCTGCCCACGAGGTGCGGGCACTGTCTACCTCTTGGGCTTATTCTAACTCCGTCAAGTTGTCGGATGTTATGCAGGCAGCCTACTGGAGAAATGCTTCTACTTTCTCCACCTTTTATTTGCGCCAGTTGCAGGAGCAGTCGGAGGAGCTCTTTGCCCTGGGTCCTCTTTCTTCTGCTCAGGCTGTTGTCTGCCATAGCCATTAGGCTTCTTGAAGGTCAGTTTCAGCCTTGTGCTGTTACTGCCCTTTTTCTGTCTGTGTGTCACACAGGCTCATATGTCTCTTTTCATTGTCCTTTACCAATGATTGCGACATTATGGTTGATAAGCCTCGGGACCTCTTCCTTCTACTTCACGGTTCCAGTGCACTAGTGTTATGTGGGTGTTGGTTATGCGATTCCCTCCAGCCTTTTGTCTATTCAGCCTGTAGTAAACAATTGTGAGTAGGTTGATAAGAAATCTAAATTTTATAGTAAATTTCCTTTCTTATTATACCTACCACAATTGTTTACATGGAGGCCCTCCCGTCTTCTTTACGGGTAAAGAATCTTTCCTCCCCGCTGATCACATAACTCTAACGTTTACGGATTCAAAAAGAATGAGTCTTTACAGACGGTATATGCGCACTGGCAACGGAAGTCGTGGAGTTGTACTTGGGAGAGAGCGTCCTGTACTGGGTCTGCACCGGTTGCACTCGACCCAGTTTTGGCTTATTTTTATTGGTGCTTTTGCACCACTTTTCTTTCCCAACTTGCTTGGGAAAGACAAAAATAGAGAGTATTTTATCCGAGTTAGGGACTTCCACTGTAGTGCAAGCCTGTAGTAAACAATTGTGGTAGGTATAATAAGAAAGGAAATTTACTATAAAATTTAGATTTACGCTTCGTCAAAGTACAGTGTTATCCTTGCATAGTGATTAACATGACCCATTTCGCACTCCGTAGTTTTCCATTCTTCAACTGAAATGTGGGGCATTCTCTTTTCATGCAGTGTTTGAATGATAATGTACAGGTCAATTTTAACCAATCAGAAAATTGAAACGGCAGCATGTGATCTATTTGCATTCTATCATGTGGCTTACTGTACACACAGGCTGCTATACTATGGAGAGCATCCAATTAAAATGAGCGGTGAATTGTGTTTTGCAAACTGGTTTTTCCAATCAATGTCTGCATCTCTGCCTGCTTCGTTTATTTCATCGTGTCACACAAAAGGATAGTTACTGGAAGCGATAATATATCAAAGATTCACCTTGACTTTGTATGAAAATAACATAGGTATTTGATAATAAATCATGAATTATTATTTGTGAACAATCAAATTTGTCGAATTACCACAAACAACCCAACAACTTTGCAAGAAGTTCCGAAAATTAACCAGAAGGACAGAAATGGGCCTGAATATTACCTGAACACACACTCATTCTTGAAATATGCACTGTGCAGAGAGCAATTATAAAAAGAACATGTCACAGCTGGTTTCTTAGAATGGAAAAATAGTCCTTGAAAATGAATGATATAGCCCTTGAAAAGTGCTTGAATTCCATTTTGCTAAACCTGTACAAACCCTGGTCCAGGTCTGTCTGTCTGGGCACCCAAGACTTGTTATGAAACAACTGCCATGATACTTGCAATGTAACATGTGAATTTCTGCAGAGACTACAAGTTTAGACACCTGTTTTATTGCAGTGAGCAGGGTTGGAATTAAGGTCTTGAGGGTTAACCCTTTACCCAACGCAGACAATATCAAAATTTATTATTTTAAATATCATTTTTTTTAATTTTTTCAAAAAATTTCAACAAAACCATATCATGTGACCCCTCTTTGGAACGAGCTCGACGAGCTCGTTCCAAAGAGGGGTCACATGGTATGGTTTTGTTGAAATTTTTTGAAAAATACTTTTTTTTAAGCTGCTGAATTTGCATATTACTCTGGCGGATGCGGGTGATTCATTGGGTAATGAGTTAAGCCTCCAACATATTCGTTCTCTGCATTTATTACATGCCTAGTACTTTTCATGTTCCATATTTAAAAATCTGTACTGAACACATGTTCCATACGAATTCTGCTGATGGACTATTTATCTCCTTCCATTTTTGATGAACTAAAATATCCAACTCGCAGGGCCCTATACAGAAGATATACTTTGTGGAGCCTTATATATTTCTGTTTACATACACACACATACAGAAGAATCTTGTTAATTGAATAGACAGTTCTGTCAAACACAATATTAAAAGATTAACCCAACGTAACAGTCAAAATCGGCCAGCACTATTCATAAAAATTATCATTCAAATTTCATTATTTTTTTGTCTCAAAAACATAGTTTATGATCCCTCATTGATGATTTTAATAACCCAGTAAATGCATGCATGGACATCACCATCCATGTGTGGATTACGACCAGTCCTCGACGACTGTACAGTAGGTCTATAAAAATACAAAATTCATTGGCTGTCAAAGTAATTCTTCTGACATTTTTTACAATCTGGTTTTCAGTTAACAGTTTACTCTATAACCTATATGCATTTAGAAGGTCAAAATTGTACTGAAGGTATGGTAAGAATGGTTCAGTACAAAATTGTCCTGTTAATTGCATATAGGTAATAGAAAAAAATCTTGGTTCACTGACTGCCCACGTGGATTATGGCTAGTCCACGGTGACTGTACTGTAGCTTGTATTGCTAAAAACTAATTGGATAAGGTGTTTATTTTTTTCAGCTGCAGGAATCATCTGAAACAGAGAAAGTGGATTTTATGGAGGCATATAAGGGTTTCCGATCTTACTTGGCAGAGAGGTTGGATGACATTGAGGAAGTCTTATCTCAGTTAGACAGGTAGCAGTTATAACCTGAACTATATTAATGCAAAAGAATATGTGTGATGTTGTACAGTACGTGGAGAGTGGATTGTAACTAAATCACCTGTGGAGTGGGGTTATCACCCAAACTGTAACTTTCAAATTTTGTATATATCGACTAAAAACACAAACAATGTTTCAGACAATGGACCTCCGGGTTTAACCCGGAGGTCCATTGGCTGAAACTTTGCTTGTGCTTGTTATGTTTTGCAATAAATCTGCAATTATTGCTTGGGTGGAATCTCCACTCTGTGTGTGATTTAGTCATAATACACTCTCCGAGTACTGTAGGTGTTAGATTTATTACAATACTGTGGAGGCACTTGAATAACCACTTTCCAGTAGAAAATCTTTAGCTGGTTTAGTGCTAGAAGCCACTGTCGTGGCTCTACTGAAAAGTGTTGAAAGCCACTTTAGGGCACTCCACTGTATTCATTAGCTTGTTGTTTGCTTAGCAGTATAAAAAAAAAAAATTATAAAATTTATTTGTTTCTATTTAATGGAGAGTGCCAACAGGCATTCTCTCCAATAAATGGTAATAAAACAATTATGAATACCTTACTCAGGCTCATTTTGCTGACAGCATTGTATCCATGAAAAAATACTCATGTTACAAATCACCTTTTGAAAAAAATTTAGAATTCTGCCAGTTAATTATTCAGTGGCCCAGAATATAGTTAGTTATTTTGCTTTATTCTCATGACAAATTGAGTATTTATTATACAGTGGTGCCCACTTAACTAGATATCTCTTATCTGAATAACCCTGTTAATTGAATATAATTTCCCAACACAAAACCTCCAGGACATATCTGATCTGTTAATTGAATATAGGTTATAGAGTAAACACCTGTTAATTGAAGAAAAAATTTTGCAACCTGTTGAGAAATTACTCTCCCTAGTTTTCCTTTGTTTATAGACTTATTTGGCCTCAGTACATCCAATGCAGACATTGAATCTATTATATCTTGTTTGACAGAGCTCAAGGAGCTCTGTCAAACAAGAAATGATAGAATAAATGCTAAATTTATCTTCAGAATACTGGAAAGTGACACAATCCTTGTTAATTGAATGCTCCTGTTAATTTAATAATATTTTTATACTGTACCAATGACCCAGACATAGCTGGTGCTAACTCTTAAAATATAGGGCCAAACACAAATTTTGCCCCCCAATCCCCAAAATTTGCATCTAAAACTAAAGAAAACATGTCCTGAAAGGCCCTCCACACTTCGCCCCTACTGCGCATGCGCAGTGTCAAGGACGTTCCGAAATTGGCGCCATTTATCATTCTAAGTTTGGCCCTTCATCAGTTAACATCTGACTGATCTTTGTGCTTTTAAATCTCAGTTTAAATGATGCCAGACACATAAATATTAGTGAAATGGTGATTCTAAGGAGGATAGAAAAGGAGGAGAGGAAAAGAATGTGTGACAGAATATTATCAGGGCTGTAACTTAAAATTTTTTAATGAAATTATGTTAAGTTACCTATTTTCAAGGCAGCAGCCATTTTGTTGTCATTCTGATTATTTAGTTACACTGTTTTTTCAAGTGTTTTCCTCTCTCCCTGTCCTTTAAGTTCCCCCTTGCTATTCTCCCATGCTTTTGGCATAGTTTCTGTAATTATTATTACTAAAATTTCTTGGGAGTTTTAGCTGAATAACAGAATGAATTCTGTTCTTTCCCCATGTTTACGTCTTCACCTACGGGTGGTTAGGCGTTGTGTTCTGCATCTACCATCTGATGTTCTGCAGTTTCTTCCCTGGAAGTCTCTGTTTTGCATCAGATGGTGTATTTTTGGTAACTGATTTCGGGCCTGGGTGCCTGGAGTCTTATTTTAGTGTTTTTACACTCATTGTTTACATTTACAACAGCCCTCTGTGTGAGGTGGGGATTTCTAAATAATAATATCTTTATGTTATTTTAATCATAACTAGATACATTATTATTGTTCGTAAGTGTTGAATAAATTGTTTAAAATATTTTTAAAATTTTTGTCCACACTTAGGCTTGGGATCCATTGGGGCTCAACGTTACTTTTCAGAAACTTGGGCTGTTCTGAAAAAATATTTTTTCAAAATATTTTGATTTCAATTATTTTTTCTATATTAATGGATCATATTATTATTATGTATTTTGATTGCCAGGGGTTAGTGCGAGTACCAGGACTTGTTTTCTTTTCACATTGAAAGGATATTGATCAATTGTTTTAAGAGGAAGTCTTCCTCTGACCTTATTATCATTCT
The DNA here is from genome assembly GCA_031216915.1 of Pictodentalium vernedei. Lineage (NCBI taxonomy): Eukaryota > Metazoa > Mollusca > Scaphopoda > Dentaliida > Dentaliidae > Pictodentalium > Pictodentalium vernedei. Next base: position 623,991,131 of record CM062295.1, read on the forward strand.
ATATGTGGTCAGTGTACTCGCATTAACTCCTGTTCTGTATCGTATGATTTCGATGACAATATGGGAAGCGTATGTCACGGTATGTTGTTGGGGATTTGGACACTCCGGTCCTTTCCCCGCAGGGTCACTCTACTTTATCAATTTCTATTTCAGACGATCAAGATTAGGGTGATGTATCTGTGATGTCTTCCAACAGTGTGCCTCCGTCGTCACAATTAATGAAGGGCTAGCGGAAAAGTGCTCATGTAATACGCCAATTGCCTAAGAGGACCCTAGTAGGTTCGACGGCCTTTGACGTCCGCTAGCTCGCCCGGTGTAGCGTCCATTCACCGAATGTTTCGGCAGCCGGGTTCGTCCGTTGCGGTCTAGAAGGAATTTTGGGGTGATGCGAGCACTATAAAATTAACTTAATGCACACCCAGTGACGGCGGATCGGAGGGAGAACGGAGGAAGCCTTTTAGTCCGGTTCATAGCTCGTTCCGGTCCATCCGGACGGCAAGCGAGAGAGGCCCCTCTCTCGTTCAACAACATCTGGCCCCAGATGTTGTGGTACAAATGTGTCGCTAGCGGAGCATACGTCCGTCGCTCGGGACGCTCCGTTGTATAGGCAGTCCGCTGAGACTGCTAAGGCTTCCTCTTCTCGTCAGCGCACACGACCGCACCTTGGCTGCGTGACCGCCGATATATTACCAGCTTCGCCGATCAAGGATTCTTCGGCGACCAGGTCACACCATCCGGCAGCCAGGGATTCGAGACCGATGGACTCCGGACGTTCGCATAGGAAAAGTATGCGGGAGCCATCTGATGCGGAGCTGCCCTCGGCGAAGCAGCGATAGACTGCGCCTCCGCAGGTCTCGACGCCGGACATTCTTGTGCACATAGCACAGCTTATCACAGCATCCCAGCAGCCGACAGAAACGGTGTCGGATCGAGAATTATCCGACAGCGCTGGGTCGGTAGCCGGGGACTCGAGGCCTGCAGACTCCGGATGTTCGCATAGGAAGTGTGCGGGAGTCAACGTACACGGAGCTTCCAGCGGCAATGCATCGTAAGTCCGCTACTGCACAGGCCTCGGGAACGGACGTGCTTTCCTTAATAGCACAGTTTATCGCAGCATCCCAGCATCAACTGAATCTGTCGCATATATTTTATCCGACGATGCTGGGTCGGGACGCTCCGCGGAAGCGGGTACGGACGTCCGAAAGTTTCATCCGGTCCGACGGGATACCGAAAGGGATTCGGAGGATTTCAAGCTTTCCCTTTCGGAACAACATATGCTGCGATGCCGGATAAGAAACTGATAGCGTCGGTGGACTTAGAAATTTTTGGTTCGGTTCAGGGACATTGTCCCTCAGTTCCGACATAGTCCAATAATGTCACACAAACTTTCGAATTATTGAACGACGCTATATATATTATTATTTTATGCTTGCTATCCAAGCATTTCTGGTTTCTTGTTCGAAGAGTTATGGAGATGTCTTTCAAAAGTGTGCCTCTGTCGTCATAGTTAATGAAGAGTTAGCGGCAATAAGTGCTCATGGAATATGTCTATCGCTTACGGAGTGACATTCGCTAGCTCACCCAGTGTAGCGTACATTCATCGAATGGTTCGGCTGCCGGGTTCGTCCGTTGCGGTCTAGGAAGGAGATTTGGGTGATGCGAGCACTTTAATTACTTTAGTACTCACCCAGTGACGGCAGATTGAGGACAGATCGGAGGAAGCCAACAACATAGGGGACCGCATGTTGTGGTTCAGATATTTTACATTCGGAGCATATGTCCGTTGCTCGGGACGCTCCGTTATATTGACAGTCCGAGAGACTGTCTTTAATGCTTCCTCATCCTCACAGCAGGGCACACGACCGCACATTGGCTACGTGACCTCGAGTATCCGATCAGTTTCGGCATTCAGTGATTCCACAGCGAATAGGTCGCGCCATCCGGTAGCCAAGGGACACGAGGCCTATACACTCCGTTCGCTCGCATATTGGAAGTATGCACGGGGTAACGATCTCGGAGCTTCCTGCGGCAATGCATCATAAGACCGCTGCTCCTCAGGCCTCAGTGACGGACGTGCTATCCGAGTTAGCACAGTTGTTTCGCAGCATCCCAGCAATTGACAGTTTCTCGGTCGAATCAGGAATTATCCGACGGCGCTGGGTCGGTGCGGTCCGCGGTTGCATCAAGCTACGGACGACCGAACGCTTTATAGGGTCCGACAGGATGGTGAAAGGGATTCGAAAGATTTCGAGTTTTCCCTTTAGTAGTATCGGAAGATGCCTTTCATATCTTCTGGCATTTCTTCCAGTGATTATTTTTCGGACTTCATTGCTGCAATCTTGGATAAGAGACTTATAGCGTCATTGGACTCGGATTTTTCGATCGGTACAGGGACTTTGTCCCTGACTTACCGACGCAGTCCAATATTGTCATTACAACATGTGTTTTATTTTTCGACGCTATATATTTATATATATATACAAGCCTGCTACTAAGCATGATAGTTTAGTTTCTTGTCCGCGTGGCTCATTTCTGCCATTTTATCTTTTTTACAAATAGTTTATTTTGGCAGAGCAGGGCATACCGAGAGTTCATATGCGTCTAGACGGTGTGATTAAAGACTGCATATATTCTTTTTCGCCGTTTATGTCTTTTCCAATTTCAATGTTGGGAACGACATTATGTATAGTAGACTTAACTTAGACGCTTTATTATACGTAATCCGCCTTACTGAGGCGTTATCATTACGTCTTCAAGAAAAGATTTACGGGATATTATTCTCAATGTAATTTCTTTTGAGGGCAGTAGTTTGTTCACGTATAACTCCGCCCTTCAGTGGCTGATTGGAGTTGGTTAGACGTGATGCAGCCCTAGCTACATCCACGCGTGGATAGTAGGTTAAGAACTCTCTCAGAGTCGCTTCGTTCTCGGAGGAGCTTCTCTTCGACGGCAACTTTCCGGCAATCCATGAATTGCTTGATTTATACATTCTCTTGTCTATCTAGTGTTACAAGAGATTCAGACTGGGGCAAACATTCGGTGGTTGACTCAGAGAGTGCCGCCGCAGTTGCCGGACCCGAGTGTGGCTGTTATGACGGTTGCCAGTCAAACAGATTGGGATATATACTGATCCCTACGGATTCGAAGTGCCAGGGTCTTTGGGTTCCGCAGTCTTTTAGCTATCAGTTTAACTTCCGCGGAATAATGTTTTTTAGGCTTGCTTTATGTCATTGCATGAACATTATTCAGAAACGCATGCCCAAATTCCTGTCCTTTAATTCGACAGTAGTGGCGTATCTCCGGAGCCAGGGAGGCACTCTTTCGTTTCCGTTATTCAATTTAATGGAAAGAATCCGTCTGTTGGTTATAGTACACCAAGTTCAGTTTTGGTCCGTCATATTCTGGGTCGTCTGATTGTTTTATCGCACTCCCGTTCTCTTACGGGTCGCTTGTTGCTGTCAGAATGGACTCTCAACAAACAAGTATTCAATCAGATTTGCTATCTATGGGAGCGCCCAATGTTGTTTTATTTATGACACAGCTTGCTAATCAATTGCAGACGTATGTGTTGGCTTGTCCAGATCTCTGAGCTAATACTGTTAACGCTCTATTGATCTATAGGACGGAATGATAGGATACGCGTATCCTCCGGCGCTGTTGTTTTAGCAGGTATTGCTAAGATAAACAACCACAATACATTTCTGTTGATAGCATCTCTATCTTCACAGAGATCATGAGTAATTTACTCTCTTGTCTACTGTGGATCTTAACGTGAAATCTTCCTCTATGTGAGGATCTTTTTTCACTGGGTAAATCGTGTCATCTTTATCACAACCAGCAAGGTCGCAACCTTCATGTATTCCATTGTGTGGTCCGTATTGCATTGTAAGCACTGTACTGGACGAGCTTTGGACGCGATTTCTTACTATAGGAGATCCTCTTCTTCGCTATTCTATGCGACTAAAGTGGAGGCTCTTCCGTCGTGGTGTAGGGATCATTATGTTCATATTGTTGATCCCTCCATACTACTCATTGCTATTTTTTAGTATACTTGTTTCACAAGATCTACTGCAGCCTGTTGTTATTTAGGTTATAGGTTTATGTTACCTCATACCTATGCACTCTACGATAGTTTACAATTGAGCCTTTTGTCTCTTTATCTAAGTCAGTTAGTAACTTTTTGATAAATAGACTTAGAATCTTTAGATTAAATTCCTTTACGGATTTTAACTTCGGTTCTTATTTACCTAAGTAATCATTTGAGCCTCTGGAAACAGTAGTTTTCAAATTCTGACCTTTTAGACAGTAATTCTGTTGGTTTCTCTTTTACTGTAGAGTCAGTGAGTTTCATGCACTATCGATGGATGATTTTCACTTTCATAGTTTCGGAATCAATACTTCCGTTACTATTTAGGTTGGATTCTTGCATAAGTGTTAGGCTCCTATTATCCGGAACCTATTATTTTAAGGTCCTTCCGTCTTCGTATGGGCATAGGCCTTTACTCTTTCTGGGTACAGTTTATGTATTTATAAACAGATATCTGTTTATTACAAGGGTGTAAGCTTCTTCTGTCTTTGATGTCTAGTAGAAGGACGTTACGCTCCTTTTTATTGTTAATGGATTCTATTAACTAGCGTACTGCTTATGGTATATCATTGGCTTAGCAGTTGTGCTTAAGATTTCGGCTCATGAAGTAAGAGTTCTTCTACTTCTTGGGCTTACATTAATAGTGTTGCTATTATAGATATTTGAAGGCTGCTCATTGCGCTCAGCCATCCACATTCATGAATTTTATCTCAGAAATATCGAGTCCATTTCTGGAGGCCTCTATTGTTAGGTCTATTATCTACTGCTCAGAATGTCATTCACTTAACAGTTGCTACTATAGCTAGGTAGGCTGTCTGTTTCGGCAGTGTCTCCGTTCGGCTGCCCTCTTCGCTCTGGGCTATTTGACCCAGGGCAAGAAAAAGGGGGGGGGGGGGAGGGTGTTCCCTTGGGTCACCTGTTTTTACTATGAAAACAAGGGGATACCTCCTCTGGAGTTAGTAATTCTGAGCTGTTATTGGGATGGTTGTTTAGTGAGAAGTTTAAGTTTATAAAATTCATTCAAGTCTTAGTTTTTAAAGTATAGCTTTTGAATATTGCATATGTCAACGGACATGATTATGCAATTCTCACACACTTTTAGGAGTATAAGAGTCTCTATTCTCTAGACTTACTTTATTATTGGCTTACTTTAAAAATTATTAGTATAAGGATTATTGGATATTAATAGAGTACATGGATGTATGAAGCTCAATTTTTGGAAGGTGTTGTATCTTTCTAATTTATCATAAATAAGAAAGATACATGTAAGGCCTATTACTTCTTTTCCCTACAGGGGATGACTCTATTTTATTTTATTGAGCGTATTCCATTTTGCTCTATGTCCTTGGCCCTCCAGCCTTTTTACTATTCAGCTATGTCTGGGTCATTGGTACAGTATAAAAATGTTAAAAAATTTATAGTAATTTATATATTTTTTATACTTACCAATGACCCAGACGGGGATGGCCCTCCCAGGAGTTGGGAACTCTTGCCTCCCCGCTGAGTACATAGCGCTTACCAGGCACTGGTTATTAGAATGATAAATGGCGCCAATTTCGGAACGTCCTTGACACTGCGCATGCGCAGTAGGGGCGAAGTGTGGAGGGCCTTTCAGGACATGTTTTCTTTAGTTTTAGATGCAAATTTTGGGGATTGGGGGGCAAAATTTGTGTTTGGCCCTATATTTTAAGAGTTAGCACCAGCTATGTCTGGGTCATTGGTAAGTATAAAAAATATATAAATTACTATAAATTTTTTAACTTTCATTGGCAAAGTGCCTATTCAATTAACAGGATTCCATTGTATTGGAAGTACCGAGGCCACAAAGGTAACAGTTATAACCTGTACTATATTGACGTGAAATGTATTTGTAGATGTTAAGACTTTTTACAATACAGTGGAGGCTCTTGAATAAACACTTTCCAATAAAAAATATTTAAGTGGTCGAGTGCTAGAAGCCATCACCAGAATGCTATTGAAAAGTTCTAAAAGCCTCTTTCATATAAAATTGTTTTGTTATAATTATTGGAGAGTGCCAACAGGCACTCTCCAATAAATAGTAGCCAAACTATTATTGATGAACAAAATCTTTCTAAACCAAGACCATACCTGAAAATAATTTTCCTTGTGCTTCCAGACAAAATGTCAGAGACCAAATGAATCATGTCTGTCATTTAAGAATGATATCCGACATATTACAAAATGGAGTTTGAGTATTCAAAATAAACTGTTTTTGGTGTACATGTACTTTCATCTTAAAACTGCTCAAAATTCATCCAACCATACCTTGTTTGGCAGGGCTCAATGAGCCCTGCCAAACAAGGTATGATTGGTTTCATTCTGAATTGGAACTGAATTACCATTCAGACATAATTTAGATACATGTATGGCTATATCAAATCATATTCCTTCACATGCTGTAAATACTGATGAGCTGTACAGTCACTTTCTTCACACTTTCCAACTTGCCAGAACCAGAAACCCCAATAATCATTAATTTTAGGCTTGCTAGTTATGTACATGATTTCCAGCATGCATAATGTTCTGATCACTGAACTTCATTGATCATTTTGGCATCAGACATTTTGACTGATGATTTTAAACCTCAGTCAAACATTGGCCTTTTTGTACCTGACCTTGTCCTTGTCTGGCCACTTATTTTCTGGTATGACCAAGACTCCACTTGCTGCTAGCACTGTATTACTGAAAAAAAATACACATGTTGCAAAAGCAACTTTGAAAAATTATTTAGCACTCTACCAGCTAAGTGGTCAAGTGATAGAAGCCACTACCATGGCACTACTGAAATGTTTTGAAAGCCACTTTAGGGTATTAGCTTGTTTGCTCAGCAGTAGATAACAATTTTTCATCTAAAATTTTGTTTATGCCCCCCGACTTGGGTCAGCTGGCATATAGTGATTGAAGTATGCGTGTGTCCGTGTGTGTGTCCGAGCCAGTAACTCGAAAACTGTTAGGGCCACAGTCATCAACCTTCACACAATTATAAAGGACCATGGGAGGATGTGTCACATACCATAGCCAGGTTCGTACCTTCAAGGTCAAGGTCACATTTCAAGGTCACACTAAAAATTGGTCAATATTCGTGTCTCTGCCATAACTCGGAAAAGTATCATAGTACAATTGTTGAACTTTTTACAAATGTTAAGGACAGTCAGAAGGTGTGTCGCGTATAATAGTTTCCTCCACATCTGCAAGGTGAAGGTCACAAGGGGGGTGGGGGGGGGGGGGGGCATGTGTTACCTTAGTAACATTCTTCTTGTTTTTTCTATTTATTGGAGAGTGCCAACAGGAATTCTCCAATAAATGGTAACAACAATTATTTGTGAATAATATCTTGCTAATCTAAGGCCTCTCTTGTTAGCAGCATAGTATATTTGAAAAAAAAGTACTTATGTTACATGTCACCTTTAAAAAATAGTTTAGAACTCTATTAATTAATTAATTTTTCATTTCATTTTATTCTCATTACAAATTAAGTATTTATTATATTGGAAGTACCAAGGCCACAGTGGTCTGTATTCAGACATGTTAACTCTCCCGGAATGCCCGGGATTCTCCCGGAATTAGCTATCCCCTCCCGCCCTCCCGCCCGGGAGTCAATTTGGACCAAAAATCTCCCGGAAAGTCGACATACCAGACAAAAACTGAATCCACCAGCTTTTGTTTACAAATACAAAAGCATGTGCTCTACTCTCAATGGCAAGGTCATTAAGTTTGTGTGAAACGTCACCACTTACGTAAGAACTGATGACCAATTCTCATTTCTGTCAATGGCCGTGTTGTGATTATTGCAACACATTTGACAGGCGGATTAAATGAATTTGAGATGCAGGATAATTGCTGAAATTGATTATATATTAAAGGCACACCTTTGCTTGTATACAGGTAGCAGTCAAATCGAAAAATAAATTCCATACGTATAAAATCTTGTCCAATCGAAAAATGTGCAAAAATACGCACAAATTTATTGTGCATTTTGGATTTCACTTTCAGATAATTATAGCCAATTTTGGAGACAAACGGCTCAAACATATGAGTTGCTGTAATTTTCAATATATTGGGAAAAATTTCCGATTCGCAATTTTATAAAGCAGGCTGTGAAAAAAATTATGTTTTTGGTGAAAAAAATCTCTAAAAAGTTGGTAATTTACGGCACTTGCACGTTTTTTCATTCGTAGTGATAAATGGACAACAAAATATCCCCGAGATGTTTCGTCCTGGGCTGGCTGTGGCATAATTTTCACGTTTCACTGAAAAATGATCACCCCATTCCAAATCCCCTTCGTAAATGACCAACTACTTCCAGTGAGTAACCGGTGTGGTTAAGTGGGGCGCTGGGCTTTGGAAGATCGAATTACCACAACAACCGGGCTCTGGGGTGTGCCTAAACACCACAGATCGTCGCAGGTTACTGCAGGTCGCTGCAAGTACCCATAATTACCCAAATGGATCCAAAACTTTCAACACAACACCATAACTGATGTAGTGCTAAAAAGGTCGAAAATACCTCGAAACATTTTGTACATAAAACCATTGAAATATGGATGTCATTGGAACAAGCTCAGATATTGGCACATGACCACATCCATATTTCTGATTTCTGTTTTTCTCTATATTTCTATGGTTTGGCTTTTGAAAGGACAAATTGTTCAAATAAAACACATTAGGGTGGAATGTTTAATGTATGTGTGTGTGTGGGGGGGGGTGGGGCGGGGGGGGGGGGTAACATGGAAATTATTGATGTGCTGCCCACGTGCAAAAATCTCACTGACAAGCATCCGAGTCTCACTGGGAGCTCATCAAAATCTCACTGACAGTCACCTCCAGAGGTTAACAGGTCTGGGTCACTCATCACCAGTTAGTAGAACGTTGACGTATTTTCCTTTGATGTATTGTTGTTGGGCTATTTCCTGTTATGTGTGTGTGTGGGAGGGGAGGGGGTATTTGGTATTAATTTATATTTAAAATTGATCGATCCAAACATGGTTTCTACGCGCAAAAAAAAATCTCCCTGAAAATCATGTCATCTCCCTGAAAATTTTCTTCAATCTCCCTGAAAAAAATTTTGGGAGGTTAACATGTCTGTCTGTATTGCTTGGGAGTTTTAGGGTTGTCTGAAAAATTGTTTAAAATTACAGTTTTTTCAATCAGATCACATTGATTTTCTTATGTGCATAAACACTCTACCCCATGTTATCAAAAATTATTAATTTTTCACTGGATTTCAACCAAACCTTGACTCAATGAGGTAGTCACATGCTATGGTTAGTTTTAACTGGTTGCGTGTTAGAAGCCACTTTCTTCCCCCACTGCTCATGTAACATACATGTGTCCCGGGTGAGATAGCAGGGAGAGACAGATGTATCCCACCCCACCCACGTGACGTTATACATTTATAACGTTATTATGACGTTATACATATTGTATCCGTCTCTTGCTACCAACTAATTCATATTGACGTCATCGGAATGCAGTGTGATCAAAGTTCGATGCTCTAAAACTCTTCAACCCTCAAGCTGCCACCGTTCCTAATCGATTTCGTGGTATATACTCCTGGTACATACATAACTTGTGCGTGCTCTTTCCGATGGTGTCATCGGTTTCTCAAAACAACAAATACAAAATGAGTTGATTGAATCCGCACGTGACTCCCGATTACCTATGGCTAACGTAATCGCTGCATGGTAGGGTTGAAAAATCATCCTTGATGAGTCTGAAGGTGGGAATGGGTAAATCTCACCCTCGGGGTAAGATATTTGAATCAGACCCTCGGCAAGCCTTGGGTCTGGTTCAGATATCTTGCTCCTCAGGTGAGATTTCCCCATCCCACCTCCAGACTCATCGGGGATCATAATAATCTTGGCTTTGAAAGGAATGAATGAACCAGAGCAAAATCTAACATTTTCCTAGCTCATGTTTCATATGCAGTCAAATGCAAATAATATTTTGTTTATATAAATTTGTTTTATTACAAATTACTGAAGAGTGCATGTAGGCACTCTCCAATAATTTATAATAAAACAATGTCTGATAAAAAAATTCAGATCACCAAAAATAAACTAGCCCTAAACCAGTTAATGAAATTTTTTCGAAAATTTCTCTTTTTCAACTCCTCAGTTTGTTAATTGTGAGAGGGGATATGGCTGATTCGTTAGGTAAAGGGTTAACAAATTGGCTGTATCTGTCCATATAATTTACAAATTGAGGAGGTAATAAAATTTTTATGTTAAAAAACTTCAAACAAAGCCATATCATGTGTTACATTGTTTATATTGCAAATGCTATAGCAGGGCTTCAAACCAATACTGAGGGAGTTTTTATAGGCAGCAACTACAGTACGTGGAGAGTGTATTATCACTAAATCACCTGCAGAGTGGAGATTCCACCCAATCAATAATTACAAATTTATTGCAAGACATAACAAGCACAAGCAAAGTTTCAGCCAACGGACCTCCGGGTTAAACCTGGAGGTCCATTGGCTGAAACATTGCTTGTATTTTTTGTCGATATGTACACAATTTGAAAATTATAGTTTGGGTGATAACTCCACTCCGTGGGTTATTTATTTATTTATTTATTTATTTATTTGTTTATTTATTTATTTATTTATTTATTTATTGGGGTTTAAGGTCACATATTTCTGCCCAATGGCTAACCATGACCATGACAGTTTTACGGGTAGAGGAAGCTGGAGTACCCAGAGAGAACCACCGAGCAATGGCGAACATCTGTCAGCTCCCCACATACTAACTCCACACAAGCAGGGTTAGCATTGGTTGAAGACAAGTGCACCATCGACGTGCAGTAAACCTTAGTACACGACGTCACCATGCCCTCACATGGGCAATGGGGGTGAAGGGGTGATTTAGTTACAATCCACTCTCCACGTACTGTTCACAGTACTGAGTCAGTGACAAACCCTAAAAGGTAATACTGGTTAACCAAGATATATGGGCAGGTACAGAACATGCAGAATATTGTTATATGTTCCAATAAGACTAAAATCCTCACCCTCTGATTGGACGAGAGCTCACTTATTCTTTTCTATGTTTATCGCCTGACATCGCCATATGAAATATTTGAAAAGGTGATAACAGTGGTAGGAGATTCAAAGTGCTATACTGCCTATAAAATCATATTTTTCGAGGTCAGTGATCATTCTACGAATGAATACTTACAACCCACTTATAAAAAGGTTGAGGTTACTCCATAACAGTTCAAATCTTCAACCTTAATATAAGACGACACTTGCAACAAAATTCTTGAATAACTAATTTTTTTTCAGTTTTTGTGTCAAAAACATGGCTTATGGCCCCTCATTGGAACAGGCTCATTCTAATGAGGGACCATAAACTGTTTTTGAGACAAAAAATAACGAAAATTGAATGGTAATTTTTGTGAATAGTACTGGCCGATTTTGACTGTTATGTTGGGTAAAGGTTTAATCTTTTAATACCTTGTTTGACAGTATTGTCTATTCAATTAACTGGTAGAGTGCTAAATTATTTTTGGCCATCAAATCTTGTACACATGTCTTGCCTTGTTATAATTTATGGGAGAGTGCCTATGGGCACTCTCCCATAAATTGTAACAAGGTAAATCCTTGCAGGTTAAATGATATCACTTCAAAGATAATACAAAGCACATGCATTGAACATGAGAGTTCAAGCTGTGGTACCTGTACTTCTGAATAAAGCCCAAACATGGGCTTCTAGCACTCTACCAGTTAACAAGATTCTTCAGTGTACATGTATACAGAAATATATAAGGCTCCGCAAAGTATATCTTTTGTATAGCGCCCTGCGAGTCGGATGTTTTAGTTTGAGTCAACTTTCAGTTTGATTCTAGTTTAAAACTCGTGAGTTGAGTCATTTTTCGAGTCGATTCTTATAAAACTGATGGCCCGATTTCTTCTCAACAGAGAGGGATTTAAAGTTCTTTCATCACGTAAATGCGACTTTCAATCGGCTAACTATTCCATATATACATATTTTGGTAAAGCTACTGACCTTTCTTGCCTGTTAGTACCTCCAAGTAACAATTTTGACAAGTTTTAACACGTTTTCCAAATTAGGCATGGCATATTGGGTTGTTCATGCAGTCAAAACAACAGTAACAGATTAAGTGTACTCCGAGCACTCGAGTCTGTATACTTCCGTTAAACGGAAGTAAATGGACTCGAGTGCTCGGTGTGCCCTTCGTTCCACACAAATAGAGTTATCTATCATCCATTGGGCGTTTCACCTTGAGAGCTAAGCCTTATCTTCAAGTGATGTAAATGACACTAATAAGTCAAGTCTAATGTATCTTTGCTTGAACATGAAAGAAATGTGATTCCACCTCATCGGTTCACAAACTATTTACTGGTACTACACTACTATCGCTCACTAATATTCAATGTAGAAATGTGGTTTTGTGGTTTCGTTTCTACCGACTTAGGCTATATCAAATACCAATAGGGTTTTGTAACATATTTTCCTATTTCTTTCATGACCAAACTGGATTATTGCATCGTTTAAAGAAAGAACTCACAATGAAAACTCTGTTGTTTATCGGGACCGAATCGACTCGAGAAAAAGGACATCTGTGAATCGGAGATGAGTTGAGTTGATTTTGCATTCCGACTTGAGATTTGACATGAAATTCGAGTAATCGCAGGGTCATACTTTGTACAGACTTAATTCAAGTTCACCTACATCCAGATCCAACTGTAGCAAGTCGTGTTTGGCTGAGAACTTATGATAGCCTAGAAGGATATTAATGATACTTGATATTAATGTTGTCCACCACCAGAGGGTGTGTCGCGAGTAAGGTTGGAATGCATGTCTACAAGATCAAGGTCACAGACTTAGTTCAAGTTCACATACCCCCAAATCCAAATGGAACAAGTTGTGTCCGACTCAAAGCTTTTGATGGCCTTGAATGATATTAATGATACTTGGTTTTAAATTAATGTTGCCCACCACCAGAGGGTGTGTTGTGAATAAGGTTGGAATGCCTGTCTACAAGGTCAAGATCACAGACTTAGCTCAAGTTCATATAACCCCACATCCAAATCCATCTATAATAAGTTGTGTCCCGCTCAGAATATTTGATGGCCTTGAAGGATATTAATGATACTTGGTATTTATGTTGCCCACCACTAGAGGGTGTGTCGAGAATGAACTTGGAATATCTGTCATCAAAGTGATGATCACAAACTTTTTTTTAACTTCTCATACCCATATCCAAATATACAAAGTTGTTTCTGCCTTAGAACTATTTATAGACTTAAAAGATATCTGTGATACTTGGTATTATTGTTGCACACTATCAGAGAGTGTGTCATGGATGGTATTCTTGGTCCCAAGTTGGGACAGGCTACATCTTGTTTATTTTTGTAATTATTTCTTTGCCATCAAAAGTTTGTATTCTTGGTTTGTTGATACTGCTAATCCTGAATGCCCATGTGGGAGCTTAATGATGCTGTGTACTAAGGCATATTCCATGTCAATACTGCTAATCCTGAATGCCCATGTGGTAACTTGGTGATGCTGTGTACTAAGGCATATTCCATTTTGATACTGCTAATCCTGAATGCCTAATCCTGAATGCCCATGTGGTAGCTTGGTGATGCTGTGTACTAAGGCATATTCCATGTCGATACTGCTAATCCTGAATGCTCATGTGGTAGCTTGGTGAAGCTGTGTACTAAGGCATATTCCATTTTGATACTGCTAATCCTGAATGCCTAATCCTGAATGCCCATGTGGGGGCTCGGTGATGCTGTGTACTAAGGCATATTCCATGTTGATACTGCTAACCCTGTATGCCCATGTGATATCACAGATATCCTTTAAGTCTGTAAATAGTTCTGAGGCAGACACAACTTTGTATATTTGGATATGGGTATGTGAAGTTAAAAAATAGTTGATACTGCTTATCTCGAATGCATGCCCATGTGGGAGCTCAGTGATGCTGTGTATTAAGGCATATTCCATGTTGATACTGCTAATCCTGAATGCCCATGTGGGAGCTCAGTGATGCTGTGTACTAAAACATATTCCATGTTGATATTGCTAATCCTGAATGCCCATGTGGAAGCTCGGTGATGCTGTGTACTAAGAATAGTCCATGTTGATACTGCTAATCCGGAATGCCCATGTGGGAGCTCGGTGATGCTGTGTACCAAGACATATTCCATGTTCATACTGCTGATCCCAAATGCCGATGTGGGAGCTCGGTGATGCTGTGTACCAAGACATATTCCATGTTGATACTGCTAATCCTGAATGCCCATGTGGGACCTCAGTGATGCTGTGTACTTAGGCATATTCCATGTTGGTACTGCTAATCCTGAATGCCCATGTGGGAGCTTGGAGATGCTATGTACTAAGGCATATTCCATGTTGATACTGCTAATCCTGAATGCCCATGTGGGAGCTCGGTGATGCTGCGTACTAAGGCATATTCCATGTTGATGCTGCATTTGCCTTCAACCAATGCTAATTCTGCTTGTGCAGAATTACCAAGTTGGAGAGCTTGACAGTTATTCGCCACTGCTCAGTGGTTCTTGCAAGGCACTTCATCTTCCTCCACCTGTAAAACTGACACAGTATGACCCTGGCTTTTGAAGTTGTTATTAAACTCCTATAAACAAACAAACAAACTAGAGGATCAGTTTATTATACAGCATGAAAGATTAGCTTGCGATATCAGATTTCATGAACATGGTTACACATGAGTTACCTCTCAAAGTTCTGAATTTTGACCCCCCCTAATTATGATTTTATAGGTGTCATCTCCCCAGTGGAAAGATAACCTGGCTGTGCAAGAAGCATCAAGAAGGACCCAGAATTACAAAGATGAGTTTAGATGTTGGTGGTGGCCAGAATCCAGCTCAGTTACTTTCTCAAGCTGATATTGTATTCAAAGAATATATGGAAAGGTCAGATATCTACAAGAAGAAAAAAAACATTCCTTCAAAGAAGAAGCCAGAGAAAATTAAAGTGAAGCCACCATCTACTGAAATCAAAGGTAATTTTTAAACCAGATTGGATGTTATATCAAAATTAATTCTTTGACAGAGATTAATGAAATTTAATCTTTCAACTTAAAATTGAATTATTTTCAATTTCAGGTGAAAATTTTCTTGCATTATTTTATGAGTCAACATTTGTTCCAATATAATTTTTTTCAAAGTCTCATTGGGCATTGTTTATTTGTTGAAAATAAAAAGCTTGGAGTACTCCAGTGGAAAACAGACTAATCAGTAAAGTGATACCAAGGGAATAACTTGAGTTTATGGGACAGTGACACTATTCTGCAAAAATTCATAAATTAATCTTGATTCAGATAGTACTGAAATGGTTAACCGGATAACCGGTTTGAAACCGGTTACCTACCTAACCGATTAAAAAAAACGTCAACCGGTTATCCGAAATATTGATAGTGATCGTCATTCCACGGATAAAACGTAGTAAATCTGCCGTTTCTCCTTTGGGATAGATTAAACCTCGAAGCAACACTGTATATATTGAAAAATAATCGACTTTGGCGTTCAAGACTTCGTTAATGATCGGCAATTTCCGTGAATACTGAGTAACTGCAGAAACTATTCCGTAGTATGTATAAAAAAGAACGTTGTCGAGTACTCGACAACGTTCGTTTGTAGACACACTACGGAATAGTTTCTGAGAATACTGCTTTTCAATTCCTATAGTTTTGATCCCAGATTTGGTGAAATAATGACTACGGTTAACCGGATATTATCCGGTTACAGCTCTTGGTTAGTCGGTTTTGAAAATGAGCCAACCGTTTCAGCCCTAGATTCAGACATTTTGTGGTGAATATCATAGAAAGAACATGGTATGACAAAGGTTGAGATGATTACTTTAGTCATTTGGGTTATAAAAAAGCCCTTTACATTGATCTCAGAAGGCAGATTAAGGACCTTGTGATCCTTTGAAATTCGATTTGATTCAATTTGCATCATCTGATTTGGAAATTCGGAACAGGCCTGAAAATAAGCAGTCTGACATTTGCAGAATGAGGTCCCCAGAGAGTGAATTTGATGATGCTATCCCATACAGTGGCCCAATTTATCCGCTGGGGTACCTCTTTCTGTTTAGTTTCGAGACCCTGATTCGATTGAGGTTCACAGAGGGGAAATTTAGTGATGCTACCCTGCTATGCAGGGTAGCATCATTAAATTCACCCTCTGGGGACCTCATTTTGCAGATGACAGTCTGCTTATTTTCTGGCTTGATTTGGAATATTCTTAAAATCATACTAGGTGTCTCCTCTTGAACTCTTTTTTCTATCATCAGGCCTCCTATGAGAAGAGTAAATTAAGTTCTTGTGAAGTTTTGACTGGGCTGGAAATGAACAAAATTGACGGGTGCAGTTTTAAGCTCCCGTAAAATCAGAGACGGGAGTAAATTGCACCCGTAAAATATTATTACATGAATTTTGAGGGAATACTGTCACCAAACATCAGAAACTTTAACCCTTTTACTACTACTCCCACTTAAGCCATATATGGAGGATCTGTATGTGAGGAAGTTTATTAAAATTTCTGACATACTTGAAACCCTATCATCTGATTAATTGGTCGAAAGGGCTCTCTTTTACAAATATTATTGTAATGAAATGACAGACAATTTATGCACATATACCCAAGTGAGAAATACAATTTATAAACAGGTACGTGTTGGTTAAACAACAATTTGACTGACACCAGGTGCAGTTGATTTGGAAGTGTGGGGTAAACTGCATTTTAGGTATGTGATATCTTTACAGAAGCAGCAAGTTCACTGATCGCTGCCTCTCTCTTCACTCTATTTTTGAAATTGGCAGAGCTAATGTTGAAGAGACACTCATGTCTCTGCTGAATGTCTATAATGTTTGTTCTAATGTGTATATTCCTCAACTATCATGGAAGCTTCCCCGTGGGAACCCCGGGAAGTAAGCAGCACTTGTTTACTGTGGTAAACCATTTCCGCTTTACTAGTAAAATAGGACCCAGTCACCAATGCTTGGGTTGAAAGTCCTCTAAAATGGGCAACATGTTGATCAACGATTGACTAAACTTGACTTCATCTCCATGTTGTGTCACGATTAGCCATGGTGCATAAATATGTGACGTTAACCACCAACAAACAAACAATCATGGAAGCTTCCATTTTACACAAGTCTCATTATGTGGATGCATAATTTGGTATGTCTGATTCACAGAACAAATGATAAAAAATAACATAGTGGTCATTAGTTATCTGGCTCACATTCTACGCTCACTATGAGAATCAGATTTATGAGTCAGAAAATATCAAACATGTTGATGTTGGAAGCTTTGACTGATGAAATATTTGTCATAGGAAAAACAATCCTCACACTTGAGCCATATTGCTTAAGAGCAATATAACTTAACCAATACACTAAAAGTCCTTTCTGTTCAGTCCTAGTGGTTGAAGTGTTCTGAGAGTGAAGATCCATTTGATTTCTATTCTCTGATTGTGGTCAACCATATTGGGGTGTTCAGGGTCGGAGTAAATAACTTGTATGACGCAGTAATTTAAGTCTGCTTGCTGGTGATTGTTTTGGTTAAAGTGAATAGCCACGGGAGTATCACGCTTGTGCTTGATATCTGCTATATGTTCACGGATTCGGATGTGGCGTTTGATAGCTTCCAATTTGGAGTTAGCATTGTATTCTAAGTGAACTTGATCTAGCATGATCCGAATGATTTGCCTGCTCGCTTGAAATTTCAGAGCCTGGGCTACAGGCTTTTGGTACACTTGCCCATAGGCTGGTTGGTGCTAAATTATGTTCTATACATTTCTGTAAAAATAAGATATGAAGTTCCATTTTGAGAAGTTTCAAACTAAGATTATGGATTTTGCAGTATGCTGGTTTGTTGGCATCATTAATAGATGGGGTGGCATTATCCGTATTATGTCTCTGTCTCTGTCTTTTAGCTTGTCTGTTTTGAGAATCGATAATGGTGGTGGTGCTTATACTGGAGCTTAGGCTCAGGTCACTCATAGAACTGGAGGCAGTAAATGTTGTTTCCATAAATCAAGCTGCAAGTCAAAATTGAAAATACCAAACAAAGAACTACTCAGTAGAGTATGAGAGGGCTTCCGGATGATAACTTGACTATGGTTGAACCAACATTCATGAAACTTCATATGCAGGTTGGCCTTGGTGAGAGGAAGAACCCTATTTATTTTGGATTTGCTAGGTGAAAGGTCAAGGTCATAGTGACCCTGAACATAGTAATCGAAACAGTTGGTTTCTGGACGATAACTTGATAATGGTTTGACCCACATTCATGAAACCTCATAGGTAGGTTGGCCTTGGTGAGAGGAAGAACCCTATCTATATTGGATGTGCTAGGTCAAAGGTCAAGGTCACAGTGACCCTGAACATAGTAAATCATAAAGAATTGGTTTCTGCACGATAACTTGATAATGGTTCAACCCACAATCATGAATTTTCATGAATCTTCATAGGTAGGTTGGCCTTGGTGAGAGGAAGAACCCTATATATATTGGACTTGCTAGGTAAAAGGTCAAGGTCACAGTGATCTTGAATATAGTAAATCGTAAACTATTGGTTTCCAGACGATAATTTGATAATGGTTCAGCCCACATTCATGAAACTTAATAGGTTGGTTGGCCTTGGTGAGAGAAAGAACCCTATATATATTGGATGTGCTAGGTCAAAGGTCAAGGTCACAGTGACCTTGGACATACTAAATCAAAAACAATTGGTTTCCAGATGATAACTTGACAATGGTTCAACCCACACACGTGAAGCTTCATATATAGGTTGGCCATGGTGAGAGGAAGAATCCTATTTATTTTGGACCCCACGAGATGAATGGTCAAGGTCACAGTGACCCTGAACATAGTAAATCACAAACAATTGGTTTCAGGATGATAACTTGATAATGGTTTGACCCACATTCATAAAACTTCACAAGTAGGTTGTCCAAGGTGAGTAGAAGACCCCTATTATTTTGGACTCAAAAGGTCAAGGTCACAGTGATTTTGGACCCACGTGATGAGCGGTCAAGGTCACACTCACCCTTCACATAGTAAATCATAAAATATTGGTTTCCCGACGATAAATTGATTTGATTAAACCCACTTTTGTGCTGTCACAACTCAACATTGGACCGGTGATCCTATCAGCTTTTTTTAAGTAAGTCGTGATATTTGAATCACTTTTGTTGGTTAGTCACTCCAATGTTTTCACCAATATCTCTCCTAATTTCAACTGTAGAGGTTCGTGTTTTTACAGAATTATTTTGTTTTCAGTTATTCTTTCACACATCTGAATTACCTTCAGACCTCAAAAATGTAAGGCAATTTGTTTGAAATACTTTTGCTATGTTCCACTCAGCTTATTTATAGTAGTTAGTTCAGTAAACTGACAACTCGAGACTCAAGCTTGCAAAACAAGACATGGGATCTCAAAATCGTGAGAATTTGTCCCCTGATCGTGAGGTCGGGAGATAGCATAAAAAATCAGGAGCCTCGTGCCAAAATCGTGAAACTTAACATGTCTGGTGACAGGTGTATTTAACAGATTTTTATGCTCTCCGGAAAAATTTCTGGAGAGCATTGAGTGGATGGATTTCAATGAAATTTGGTATGAGGGATCCTAGTGACAAGCCCCTGCATATGGTATAAAAAAGTTGCCAGCATATTTTTCACCAGAATTATGGTCCTTGCATTTCAAAGACATGTGCCAAATGATTTCCCATAGTGCGAGACCACAATTTTATGAATCTGCTTGTTAACTAAGTCAGCTATCGGGGAGCATCCATCAGTTTTACTGAATTTCTTGTTAGGGGTAAAGGATTAACACTTTACCTGACATAACATCATATCAAGAGAGTGCTTATCCATTCAAATTTGATTTGTTTCTCTTTATCGTCCTCCATAATATAGTTTATGTCTAAAAAAGTAACAAATCTGTTTCTCAGGCCCTCCCACATGGGCCCTCTGGCTGTCGCATGCTCTCTTTATAACCAATGCAAACTTGAACAATTTTTTTTTACCCAAGCTAGTAAAATTAAATTTGTCCCTTGAGTGCAAGAAGGTTTTGCAATGCTTTAGCTTTGCAAAGCCTTCTTGCACTCAAGAGACGAAATACACCACCACCCATGCTATTCTGTAGATTATGAGAGGCCTAAAACATAAAACGAACCAAGAACATGAAATTTTGATGGCGAAGAAATAATTTCAAAAATAACAAATATAATAAAAAAAACACCTGCCCGCATGGAATTTTACAAAAAATGGCCTGAGAAGCAGACGATCTACTTTGTGGGGCCCTATGACCACTCATCGCAACAAGCTCATCTAGATCATTCCAGTGGGGGGAGATAAGCTATTTATTGGGATTAAACATTTTTGGTAATTCATCTTTATGTCATCTTTAACAGTTCATCGTGTCTGATAAAGAACTAACAAATAATTGGTTTGCCTTCATGCTACTACAGGTTTTAAAATTTGGCAAATTAGGTCAACAGATGAACTACTTATTTAAGATCTGATTGGTGCAAAAAAAAAAAATTGTGACTTTGAAGTCGTATTTTTTTTTAATATTATTTGACCTGAGGCAATTCTTTTAATTTCTTTTGTCGCTGTTGTGTATAATTATTGTTGTGAAATATGCTCCCATATTTTTACATGCATGATTCACAGTAAATAAAAATGTGTGAACTAGAAAAACATTTTGAAATTCCGCTCCCCCAAGCATTATCTTTTAAATTAAGAGCTCTTTATGCACTGTTTTTTTGGCTTTTACATAAAACTTTATCATTGACCTGAACAATGAACAGAGTTGTGTAACTAAGTGTGGAATAAGGCCTAAAAAAGTTAAAAATCTGTTTCTCAGGCCCTGTCGCATGGCCATTTGGGCTGCTGCATGCTCTCTTTTTATAACCTATGCAAACTTAAAAACATAAAAATTAAATGGTTTATGTCTAATATTTTACCCAAGTTTATAAAATTGATAAATTTGTCCCTTGAGTGCAAGAAGGCTTTGCAATGCTTTAGCATTGCAAAGCCTTCTTGCACTCAAGGGACGAAATACACCACCATCCATGCTATTCTGTAGATAAGGAGACCTAAAACATAAAATAAACCAAGAATATGAACTTTTGATGGTAAAGAAATAATTACAAAAATAAATATTAAAATAAAAAAATACCTAGCCGCATGCAATTTTACAAAAAAATGACCTGAGACACAGAAGATCTACTTTGTGCTGCCTAACACATTTAGTTTAAACTGTATTTATTTCCAAAGTATAACGTACAAATTAAGCAATTCAAAAAAACATACAACTATTACGGAAGTGTATTCAGCTTCAAGCTAAAAACTTATACTCGACTGTCTCCAGAGAAAGAAGCTTATACTCGACTGTCTCTAGAGCAAGAAGCTTATACTCGGCTGTCTCTAGAGCAAGAAGCTTGTACTCGGCTATCTCCTATATTTATCCATTACAATTTTAAGGTCTGTATTAGCATCAGGATTTTGTTACATGTTCGATACTAATATTTTTGGTCAGGGATTGTTCTCTATTTCTCCGAAACTAGTTTCTGAATATCATGTGTTTAACTCTTTACCCAATGAATCGCCCGCATCCGCCCGCGTAATATGCAAATTCAGCATTTGAAAAAATATTATTTTTCAAAAAATTTCAACAAAACCATATCATGTGACAAATGTGCATTTCATAATTTTCCATTAACACAATAGATGTTCACATTTCCAGAACCCCCAGAACTGCTATTAACTTATACTGGATTATTAAAACAAGAAGGCATGGTTTAGATGATCCAGCCATTTGATGTGGTTTTATGATAGGTATCTTATCCATCGTAAAGTACATCCAATGAATAGGCCACTTTCATCAAGTTTTGCATTTGGTGAGCAACTGAAGTCACAGCAATTATGTGTAAGTGACTGACACAGAAGAACACAATTAATCATCATCATCACTGTCGTCATTTTTCACTGAAGCAGTTGTTTTCACACAACTCATTGCTGCAGCAACATGTGTCTGTACTCGACACACCTTCTTTTCTGTGGTGATATCATTTTGTGCTGCAGTCAGATTTACATCTGCACTGTGTTAGCTCTAGGACTGCTTTTAGTGCAGGGGGAGAGTCATGAATTCGGGAACAAGACTCCCATTTATGTCAAGAACCCATCCACTGGGCTGTGGGGATGGTAACTTTAAGAATGGATCCGAATCATGTGTCCATATATATGTTTGATAATTTGCCTGACGTACGTGCAGTTCAAATGCATCCATTGTTGGGGGTAACTTATCGCTAATTATGTTTTTTGCAAACATTTCATATTGCAAATCATCCAAAGACTCCCATTTCTTCCTGCATATACCAATGACACTACTGACACACATGCTGGTGTAACTTGCTTAGAAACATCTGTAGGATTGTCACCCATTTCCATCAGAATTGCAGTGAGAGAGCTGGGTTGTCTTTGAGAGTCTGAAACCACCTAAGCTTCCAATAGAACTAAATGCACTGGTTGTGTCACATCCACTCAATGCATGTACAGCTGGTATGACTAAACGAAGGTCTTCACCCAATTCAGCAACACAATCATGGATAGGAATATAATGTCGCTGCTTGTCAGTGCCAGTCATGAAATATAGCTCTTGGAGGTCAAGTTTAAGAAAATACTTTGGGCACATTGCACAAACATCTGAATCGCCGTTCCAGATAACAACACGTGACACTTTAAGATCAATAGCAGCATGCATGAAGATCAATAGCAGCATGAGCCACGTGTATAAACATATGGGAATCAGTTTCCTTGTGATTAGATGACAATATCTCATTCCATCTTTGAGGGGATCTTGTAAGTTCCTTGACCTTTGAAGTATCACTGAACCCTCTGGCGAAGTATACTGTCTGGTCATTTTATAATCTTGTCGGAATTTCATCAGTCCAATCATTGAAAAGAAAATAGACAATATTTGATTTGTTATTAGGATTTGACAGCATCTTTTGTCTTTGCTTTGACAGAGGAGTAGAATGTGTAGGATTTCGGTTTTCTTGCATTTGTACCTCTCCACGCCGTGCTCTTTCTCCAGTTTTAATCGATTCGGTGCTGCAATAGCTGTCACACACAATGTCCAGAACATGAAATCTGAGGTTCAGTATTGTACGCAATAGTCTGTGAGATAGTTCGCCAAACATTTCACATTCATTGGGCACGGCTACAGGTCATCTGTAGTAGCATCATGAAGTCTACAACACATAATGTTCTGGACTGAGACGGCCGAAGAGTCTAAAGTGCTCTATCGCCTTCTGTCCATTTTATCAGGACACTTATATTATTCCATCGAAGTTGAACAGTGTAAGGGGACAGAAGATACCTCATATTTCAACAATTGAGGAAGGTCAACTTCTCAAGACTGATCCACAACAACACGTTTGCTGAATACCTGTCAATCCATTTCAGTCGATGAGGATGTACCTATTTTATACCATCATAACCTATTTTACTATATATGAAAAGCCTATGACATAAATTTTAGCTTTACACACCAACCGTGGTGAACATGCCAGCAATGGGATTTCAATAGTAAAAATTTACACCTACAGTAGAACTACATCCCCGTTGACCTTTGGTGACATCAACCTGAATGCAAACTTGTCTAAATTTATCGCACGTCGCCTCGCGAAGAGTGAAATGGAAGTGGCAATTATTTATTATGTTTTTAAATGGGTTTACCTCATAAGATGCCAAAAATTAACAAACATGCATTGTTTCATGTTCATAAAGTATGCATAACTCGAAATAGTATGTTATTATGTTATTAAAACGAAAAAGGCTCAGTTTCTTTTTTTCATTTTGTTTCGGGGATAAAATTGACTGCGGAAGTACAGCCCACCGATGCTTGTGTAAACAAAAACAGATTCACTCATTCATATGTATGTCTGGTGCTCAGTAAAATCGAGAAAAATTAATAGCGACGCTTAATAATCTGACGATCATGGCCTAAATAAAATATACCCAAAGTAGCTTGGTGTACCAAATGTTCACCACTCATAGTGAACATTTGGTACACCGGGCTACTAGGGCTATATTCTGTATGTTTTTACTGGTAGTGGTTTGTTCATATCAGTGAATGTTTTCAACTTCGGTGTTGATATTTTCTCAAGGAATTCTACTTTGTCTAATTCCAGTCTCTGTTTAATGAAATTCATCATTTTCAAACTTCCAGACTCATGCACATGACACAGCTGCTTTTGTGTTTGCTGTTGCGTGACATGTGAGGTGGCAATATTCATGAGAGGTGGAACATTTGCTTCTGATGCATCTTTCAGGTTTATTCTGAAACATTATATGATTTCTCCATTTGCATTTAACCAAGGTCACCTGTTTACAATTAAATTCTCATTTTAAAGAACACATTGTCCATTTTTTAAGAATAACCATTAAAGTCACTTTTTGGGAGTAGGGTTAGGTTTTCAAAAGAAAAATCATATAAGGCATGAATCAGATCAATAGCTAAGCATTGGTTTGGTGTGGAATTGAGCTAGCAATGCTTTAAAACTATAACTGCATGAATCTTACAAGGCATTAAATATAAATAGAAAATAGAATGAGGGGCAATTTTGGGCTAAAATAGTACATTTTTTAAAAACTTTCATCATTAACTCAATAATTTCAAATTAATGAAAGTTTTTCATTTAACTGCATTAAACTGGCCTGCACTGAGAGCATTTAGTTTTAAATATGAGTGTATCTTCCATTAAAAATGTCCAAAAACATGATTTTAGCCGTTTTTTTTTATTAAAACGTACTAAACTGGCGGAAAAAAAAATTGCACCACTTCCAAAGTCTACATCCACCCTGACATATTGCAGTATGTGGCTACCTTTGACATGGTATTAATGGAAATTTTCTACCTGTTGGGTTGAACCTTAACCCTCACATCTGGTCTTGTCATCTGGACTTTAGCAGACTACATTAAAAATCAGAAACTTCCTTTTACAGAAACATCTGGCTGGTCAAATCCAAAAGTGAAGTGGATCCCCATTTTTACCTGTGTCGCCAGTGGCAGAGCAGGTCTAGTAACCGCTCGACTCCGTCCGTCAGTCCATCCGTCAGTCCGTCCAAAACACTTCTTCCGTCAAAGTTTTCTTGGCTTCCATGAAAGGGAATGATTTTATATTTGGTCTGCTGCTTCGTAATGATGAGTTGTATCGTGTATCTAATTTTCAGATCTGCTGTACAGCCACTTCCTGTTTGCCGATACTTTGAAGTCTGTTCATCTCTGTAATCAATTGCATGCAGTGACGCAGGTCCAGACCCGGTATTGGTCTTGGCTTGTTTTTATTGGGACCCACAAATATGTCCTCAAAAGAGTGTTGAACCTAAAACATAATCTCTGATAGAAAAACTAGAACAGCTGGTGTACTGAAAGCTCTTATAAAACTTCTTAACCCTTTACCTAACACAGCTTTTTAAAAAAAAAAAAAAATTAAATGTCACATTTTTCGAAAAAAATTCTCACAACTTTTCAATAAAGCAACATAAATATGGATATCATTAGAACCAGCTCAACGAGCTGGTTCATATGATTTCCATATTTGTATGGTTTTATCAAGACATTTGTAAGATATTTTAGGCTGTGTAGTTTGCTCAATGTCCTGGCCGTTTTTGGCTGCTGTGTTGGGTAGAGGGTTAAAAATTATTATTTAACTTCAATTGACCATTAAACAACATTTTTTCATCTAAAATATCATTGTTGCTTTCCCATCAGATCCATTAATTTATATTAAATTAACAGAATTTAATTACTCATACACAAATGTCTTTTATATTGAGATACAAGGAAGTGTGGTGGCTCAGTGGTTACAGCATTGGACTTCAGACCCTAAGGTTCACAGTTCAATCCTCATCTGTGGTAACTGCATTGTGTCCTTGGGCAAAGCATATAATCCCCTACTGTGCACGTGGGAGGTACAGGGGTGCTGTGTACTAAACGTACTGCACACGTCAATGGTGTACTCTTGATTTCAACCAATGCTATCCCCACTTGTGCGGAGTTAGTACATTGCAGAGTCCGACAATGCTCACCACTATTCAGTGGTTCTCTGTGGGTACTCTGGCTTTTACCACCCATAAAACAGTCTGACATGAGTTGACTATGGCTGTCGTAAGTGTCATGAAACTCAAATGAAGAAATACAGAACAAAAAATTAAATTGAGATACAAAAGATATTCTTTATCCATTAAAGCCCTCTTTCTAACTTCGGTCAGTTTGTATTACCTTGGAACATGTGCTTCAACATGCAGTCCCATCAAAAACTTTGCAAGGCACATATTAAGTACATGTGCAGTTGCTTCTAGACAAGTCTTGCCTGCCTTTTTAGGCAACCAAGACATTCCAAGACACAACTGCAAAGTCACAGGACATAAACTGTCATAGTGTTGCAATGATATATGAATAATTTTCAGACCTTTAACCCTTGAGAGCTTAGAGATTTTTTACATATTTTTGCTTCCATTTGACAGTCCACATCCTGTGACTTTGCTACTGGTTTTGGCAAGTCTTGACTGGCTATACAGGCAGCCATGACTTGCATAAAAACAACTACCAAGGTGCTCTTAGAATATAACTTGTGAGTTAACACACTGATTTCATGTAGGGGCACCTGTTCTGTTGCAAAGGATGTGATCAAAGTTGGAATTAGGCCCTTAAGGGTTATAAATGGTTTGAGTGAGTCTTGTGAGGCCAAAAATAAAATGATATGCTTCTTATTAACTGGTAGAGTTCTGAATTATATTTGGTCCTCAAAATTTGTTCAAATATCTTTGCCTTGTTAGAATTTATGGGAGAGTGCCAATAGGCACTCTCCCATAAATTCTAACAAGGCAAATCCTAACAGACTAAATAGTTTCACTTCAACAGTGATATGTTGAACAGCCACTGAATATGAAGCCTTTAAGTTGTGGTACCAACACTTCAGGATAAAGCCCAGATATGGGCTTCCAGCACTCTACCAGTTTATCAAATAACAGTTGAATGAGATCAAAAGTTTGAAGTTTTATCCTGACCCACATCATCTGTGTTGTTCTAGGCAATTTGAGAAGGATGATTTTTTTCACCCCCTCATTTTCTAAAATGCCAGGCTTACTAAGACTTGTAAAATGTGTGAATAAATTACACAAAAAAGTCACAAGAGTTAACTACTCCTAATAGTACAGTCTCTAGGCTGTCAGTCTTTTTATTACCTGCGTCGCCATCAGCGAAGCAGGTCTAGTAACCGCTCGACTCCGTCCATCAGTCCGTCCGTCTGTCCGTCCGTCTGTCAGTCCGTCCATCCGTCAGTCCATCCATCCGAAACACTCTTTCAGTCAAAGTTTTCTTGGCTTCTGTGAAAGGGAATGATTTTATATTTGGTCTGCTGCTTCATAATGATGAGTTGTATCGTGTAAGCAATTTTCAGATCTGCCGTGCAGCCACTTCCTGTTTGCCGATACTTTGAAGTTTTACTGTACCCACTGAACATTGAAATTTTTCTTCAAACTTTTCTCGGCTTCTATGCAAGGGATTGATTTTATATTTCATCTGGAGCCTGATAATGATCAGTTGTATCGTGTATGCAATTTTCAGATCTGCCGTGCAGCCACTTCCTGTTTGCTGATTCAGTTGCAAGCATCGACGCAGGTCCAGACCCGGTATTGGTCTTGTTTTTTCTGGAATGTTGTTCCAAATGAGAATTTTCTTTTTTATGCAGTAAAGGATTAACATATGTTCATTTAACTAATGCTATTTAGAAAAATAATTCTTGTTTCTCAGGCAGTGTTTCCTAAAGTTTTTGAAATGGAAAAATAAAACCCGTAAAAAAAAAATTGCAATTTTAATAGTGAGAGTAGGTTTTTTTGTTTGTTTTCTTTTGCAGAATTTCAATGACAAAGGATGTGCCTGAGAAACATTTTTTTATGGCCTAAGCACAGTGGATTTTGTTTTGTTCTTGCACTCATTAATATTCAGGTTGACTTTTTCATCCTCATAGGTCATTCCCATAGAAAATAGAGGGGAAGGGGTAGGTTAACAACCTCATCAGAATTAACAATTAACAGATTAAATTTGGACTGAAGGTTTTGTAAATGGCTTGGTTTTTGGAAGTTATATACAATCAAGTTTCTTCTATTAAAATTATGCAATTAAGTAGGCTTCCCTGCATAATAGATATTTGCCAAACATTTACTTTTGGCCATGTCAGATTGCAATCATGTCACAAACATTTATACACCAGTGGTGAGTGGATTCCATAAATAAGATGGAACACAATGAGGGTGGCATACAGGGGACTGGAATCAGTCACCCGAGTTAGAGTTTTTCCTGTATTTCATGAGCTCCAAAGGCACGCATGAAAAAGAGGAAAACTCCAACAAG
Source organism: Pictodentalium vernedei (assembly GCA_031216915.1). Taxonomy (NCBI): domain Eukaryota; kingdom Metazoa; phylum Mollusca; class Scaphopoda; order Dentaliida; family Dentaliidae; genus Pictodentalium; species Pictodentalium vernedei. The sequence continues at coordinate 624,019,686 of CM062295.1, forward strand.
GGCTATTGATTCCTGTCAAATATTAGTTGGTTCTAGGCTAGCTGAATATGACAGACATTGAAATACAGCAGAGCTTCCTAAATGGTAGAGTGCTAAATTATTTTTGGTCATCAGAATTTGTTCATAAGTCTTTGTCTTATTGGGGGGGGGGGTGGCATTGCGGTAACTGGTTATCGTCAGATCACCAAATTTAAGCAACATCGAGCCCGGTTTGTCCTTGGATGGTTGACCATCTGAGCGATCGATTCGGACTCCCGTGTTGTGTCCATGGGCTAGGCACTTAGCCCCAATTGTCCACATGGGGGCATGATGACGTCGAGTACTAAGACGTACTGCACGTCAATGGTGCACATGTCTTCAACCAATCTAACCCTGCCTGTGCAGCAGCGTGGAGCTACAATGTTGGGGAGCTGGCAGTTGCTCATCGTTGCTCGGTTTTTCTCTCTGGGTACTCCGGCTACCTCCACTCATAAAACTGTCATCGACATGATGTGACCTTGGCTGTTAAAGTGTCATTAAACCATAATAAAAAATAACTTTGTCTTGTTACAATTTATAGGCACTCCCATAAATTGTAACCAGGCTAATTCATACAGACTGAATAATTTTACATCAAAGACAATACACTGCACATCCACAGAATATGGGCCCATTCAGTTGTTGTACAGTGGAGCCCACTTAATTGGATATCTCTTAATTGTATATCCCTGTTAATTGAATATAATTTTCAAACACAAAACCATTTACCATACCTTCAGTACAAATTTGATCTGTTAATTGCATATGGGTTGTAGAGCAAACTCCTGTTAATTGTATATAAATTTTTGTAATATGTCGAAAAAGTTACTGTGACACGCTCCAAATTCCCCTTATTTATCAACCTTTTTGGCCTCACTACATTCAATACAGGCATTTATTCTATGAGCTCTGTCAAACAAGATATAAGAGAATAAATGCTCAGTTTACCTCCAGCACAAGGAAACTGACCAAATCCCTATTAATTGTATACTCCTGTTAATTGAATAATTTTCACTGGCAAAATGGATATCCAATTAAGAGGATTCTACTGTTTGACCTGCTATTTGAATGTAGGTTATTGAGTAAACTCCTGTTAATTGAATAAAAAATGTTGCAACCTGTCGAGAAATTACCCTGACTCTCCCCAGTTTTCCTTTCTTTCTAGACCTATTTGGCCTCAGTACATCCAATACAGGCATTTAATCTATTATATCTTGTTTGACAGAGCTCATGGAGCTCTGTCAAACAAGATATAATAGAATAAATGCTAAGTTTATCTCTAGAATACAGGAAACTGACACAATCCCTGTTAATTGAATACTTCTGTTAATTGAATAATTTTCATTGGCAAAGTGGCTATTCAATTAACAGGGTTCCACTATACTGGTATTTCAGAATTAAGCCCAAATATGGGCTTCCGGAACTCTACCAGTTAATTGGATATGAATAACCTGGTCAGTTGAATGTAATTGCAAAACACAAAACTGTTTACCATACCTTCAGTACAAATATTACATGTTAATTGCTTATGGATTATAGAGTAAACTCTGGGTAATTGAATAAAAATCTTGTAATATGTTGCTGAAATTACCCTGATAACCACTGTACTCCTCTTGTTCATAGACCTATTTGGCCTGACTACATCCATTACAGGCATTTAATCTATTATATCTTGTTTGACAGAGCTGTGTGAGCTTTTAAATATAATTGAATAAATGCTCTGTTTATTACTATTATTTAACCGCGTCGTGGCGCAGTGTGCTGGGGTGTACTACACGCTGATGGAGCTCTTGTATTCAACCAATGCCAATGCTGCTTGTGCGGAGTTAGTACATTGGTGAGTCTGACATTTGCTTGCCACTGTTGGGTGGTTCTCCCCGGTGCTCCAGCTTCCTCCACCCGTAAAACTGTCCGACACAAGGTGACCCTGGCTGTCAAAAGTTTCATTAAACCCTAAGAAATAAATAAATAAATTTCTATTATTTTTAATACAGGACTAAATCCCTGTTGATTGAATACTGTTGTTAATTGAACAATTTTGGCTGGCAAGGTAACCATTCAATTATCAAGGGTCGACTGTGTTATGAAAACTTTAATCATGGCAGCTACCTTTTTAATAAAGCTCAAATGTAGGTTTCAAGCATGAAATCTATTGAACAATCATTTTAAACTAACTGACTGTTTGTAGAATTACTTTAGAATAGTCATTTAAAATCTGAATTTTTTTTTTATAAGTCTTTACGCCCACCATATCTTTGATTACCATAACCCTTTGAATGCTGGCAGTATCTTCCATGCCAGTTCAATGGCAGCAATTGGAAGAGCCCATATCAATTATTTGGGAGTAAACCATAGGGCTGCACACTGAAAGTATTGATTGGTCTACCCCACACATTCACTTAGCAGCCCTGGGCCAGAAAAATGCCTATTGCGTTCAAAGGGGTCAAGGAACAATAAGCCATTAATATGAAAACAATATTGCCTCTCAAGTTTTGCTTGTATGTGAAAGAGCATTTTCTACACAAAATTACATAAATCTGTAATTAAAAATTAATCCAGATGAATTGTCATAAGACACAAAACATTACAAAGATATAAACAAAGGTACCCTCAATGGAAGTAAAAACAACGTGACAAAATTTATGAATACAGGTGGAACTAATTTTAGCTTTGCTTTTCTCAAAATGAATGATCACCAAACAACAACTGTGCATTATTTTAACAATAATTGGGCATTATTAGATCAACAACTTTGTATTATTTTAAATAAGGAATACTTGTACTTCCAATAAAACTCAGAAGCACATGTGTCACCAATGACAGTTCAAATCTACAGGGGTGGAATGGGCAAAACAAAGTTGCCGAGAAAACGTACCAAGGGGGCCCTTGACCTGGAAAAAAATTTGATTATTCGAACCAAAAGAATGCTGCTTCCTTTCATCTGAGGGATCAGTGATAGTCCACATAGAGGGCATTTTTTATGGGATTTTTGTATCATCTTTCTCGCTCAGTTAGCAAAAATAGTTGCACCAAACGGGGCCCCAAACTCATCAAGCCGACCATAGTTCAACCTAATGGCAGAAAATTTAGATTTTTCATACCACAAGAATGCTGTTTCATAGCATCTGACCGATCCGTGGCATAAACCAACAGTCTGTGCAATCAAATCCAATTCGCCTTTTGGTCATATTTACAAAATTTCATGCACTAACAGGTGTTGGGCTGTGTAAAGTTTGGGGGCCCTCACAGGGCCCCAAGAGTGGGGGAGGGCTGCAGAAAATTTCCCAGTGGACCCTACAGCCAGTCCGCTTCTGCAGATCTAATTGCGTGGATGCATCTGCTATAAATAGAACATGTGTACAAAAACTTCACCTTTGTCTTTCTCAGAAAGCAAATAATGCCGAATATGAGAAATGACATTGCAATTTGTACTGTCCACGTAATTTTCTGTAGATGATTGCCCTACTAGATGAGGGTGAAAAACTGCTGCATACCGTTTTTAATATAAACTATAAATTCTTGACTTTCATGAAATTTATTTAATTGATACAGATATTCCTATACAAATGATGTATGAAACATAAGGTACTTTCACTGCTTATTATCGTTCATGTAAATACCAAGTACGTGTAAACAAATGAAGCATAAAAATTTAAATCTTGCCTTCCGAAAAGTTTTCTACAAAGGGCATCTGCCATGGTAACCATGAGAAGCAGAGCAGCGCTTGTTCACTGTGATAGGCAAATTCTGCAAATACTTCTGATAAGAGCTCAGTGAAGTGGGTACCTTTCTTATATATGATTATCACCTCATGTTGGACAGTTTTATGAGTGAAGGAAGCCGAAGTACCCAGAGAGAACCAAGCAGTGGTGAGCAGATGTCAGACTCCCCCAATGATCTAACTCTGCACATGCTGGTTTAGAATTGGTTGAAGGCAAATGCATCATTGACATGTAGAAAGCCTCAGTACACAGCACCACCATGTCCCCACATGCTGAACCAGTTAATTAGCCTTGAACTAAGTAATTGATCCACCCTACCATTTAAATGATGATCTCTTCTAATCTGTACCATTGGTTAGGTATACATGCAGGTGATGCCTGTTCTGAAACGAGTGATGAAAGAGTCAATGTGTTTTTTTTATTTGGGTACACAGTGGTTTTATTGTTTGTGTTCTGCTTTCTTTTAGCTGTGGCCTCTTCTAACAAAACAGACAAAAATAAAAAACCAGTGGGGAAAACTACAGCAATTGCAGGTTCATCTGGGAAAAACAAATCATCAAAAGTGTCTCCATCTCCAGATTTATCACCAAAACAAAGGTTTAAGGCTGCTGCTCATGTTGTAGATACAACAACTTCGGGACTCAAAATGACGAGAGAAGGAAGTAAAGCTTGCACCATCCAGTAGACTGGTGTTCAACTTGTGATTACAAACTTTATCAACAGAGAGAGTGCGAGAAGCTTGTATTTGGGCTCTAGTGAAATGTGGTAGTCCTTAATTAAAAGGCTTCATATGTCGGGAGATTTGATTTATATTCTTTTAGAAGTACAAACTTTTTGTTCATATAAGAATTGAAATGAATTATCTGTCACTACTTTGGAGAATGAACATGGGATGTGTATGTTAACCCTTTACCAAACATAGCCTCAAAAAATAGCCAGAAAATTAACCAGAATAAGACTAACACAGTCTAAAATATCTTGAGCTGGTTCTAATGATATCTATATTGGTATGGTTTTATTGAGAAAATTGTGAAATTTGTTTTAAAAAAATGGGAAATTTAATTTATTTTTTAAAAATACTGTTAGGTAAAGAGTTAAACTTAAAATGCTCATCCCAGATTCATATGCTGATAAAGCGACAGATAATTAATTTCAATTCTTATAATTTAATGTGGAGTGTCTGCTTGTACTATAATACATCTGAAGTTATCAAAGTCTTTGTCATTTATACCAAGGAAGTATCAGACAATCACATATGTTATCATCATCAGCTTTTGTGCAGACATCTGTTTTGATGTTTTTTCCATATTGTGTGTCTCGAATACTCGAGTGGAAAAGTAGTTTGAACAACTCATGTGAATACTAATTTATAAATTAATTTACCTGTATTATAATGAATGTGGCCTTACAGAGTGCAATCTCTGACCCACTTTATAATGGACAATTAATTAATATGCTTGTTTTCGGGTAAACAAGCGGATAACCTTCTCAGCCCACCTGTTGTAATTACAGTTCAATTGCACTATTAAACTATTAGACACACCTACAATTCTTTTGACAGGTGGGCAGAGGAAAAGCAAAAAAAATCATATGATAGGAAAATTATTCCTGGAGTTATGAAGAACTCTTCTCAATCAATTGTATGCAAGCAAAATGGTCACAGCATGGTCGCCATGGACTGGTCACTTTTTATGAGTGGGCAATATTTGCATGGATTATGACCAGTCCACAATGGCTGTACTGTATCAGTGAAGAATATTAAATATAAATTATATGGATTTGTCTGTTTACAATTCATTGGAGAGTGCCTATAGGCACTCTCCAATGAAATGTTAAAAGGCAAACCTATATGAAAGAATTCCAACAACCAAAATCAGTCCAGAATTCTGCATTGTACTCATTGAGTGCCTAATTATTCTTCAATGGTGATTTGTAACATGAATTTTTTTTACAGTTACCATGCTACCTACCTTAGTTTTGCAAGAATTTTCGTTTACAAATAAATGGTTTGTTATAATTGTATGGAATGTACCTCTTGGTACACTCCAATAAATTGAAAACAAAACAGTCTTTTATGAGCATTCTCTTTCTATTGCAGGGCAAACAAGCTAATGTATGCAGTGTAAAGCCACTAAGTGGACTTCAGCACTGTTCAATAGAGCCATTGTAGTGGCTTCTAGCACTCGACCAGTTAAAACATGAATTTAATTATTATTGTACAACTTTATTGATCCCTTTCATGTAGTTCTATTATTTTAATTTATTGGAAATGACTGCTGTCTCTATTAGAAACCTATCCATATGCCTATCCATGACTAAACTGAAGTCAGGTGACCAATCAGTCACTCACGTAAAGGCGTGATCAGTATTATTATTTGAAATGACTGCTGTCTCTACTAGATATATATCCATGACAAAAGTAAAGGAGAGTGACCAATCACTCGCCTGGGTAAAGATGCAGTAAGCATAATGGGTGTGATTGTCACTGATATCACAATGACAGGTACAGAAATGGTTGATCTATTTTGATAACCAGCTATCCACTATGTATAACCAGATAATAACCAGCTTTATATTTTGACTAATGTGCATTTTTAAATCTGATTGGTCAATAGCTATAAGATACAGAGCTGTCTCATGACATTTCTACCAAACCACTGAGAAATTTTGTGTTTGGTCCTTTGAGAAAAAATCAAATAATATTGTGGTTTTCCCTGAAATTTGTGGATTCTCAAAAAACATTTCAATATGTCCCCCCCCCCCCCCCCCCCCCCCCCAAAAAAAAGAAAAAAATGACATCAAGTCAGTTAACGTGTGTAACCCTTCCTATTTTGATAACATTTGATGACGTTAAAAGCTGTTGCACTGTGAATGTGTTTTCAGTGTAATAGGTTTCACTCCATGACACATCACTGTGTTTACCTAACATCACCTTTACAATACTGGCACTTGTTCTTTGACAACAATAACCAAAATATGTTGTGAATATTCAATTTGTTTTGTTGAGAAATAGAGGAAATCTAGTGTTTTTGAGTGGACATCGAAAATTATCTCATGAGTGACTGATACAAATGTTTAAATATCCATTTGTCTTGGTCACAAGTGAGATAATTTTTGGTATCCACTCAAAAACACTAGATTTTCTTTTTATTATACGCTTTTTATAAAAATCTGATAATTCCACTCGTTTCAACCATGAATTGATGCATGAAAGTAATTCATTGATACATGGAAGTGATTTGATCGATATTCAGAACAGATAGCTTCTTGCGATTCGATTCAGTTGGTGGGTTTCTAGTCCAAATGTGGCCTGAAAGTCCGTAATATAAGTTTCTGGTTTGGTACATCCTTTCAAAGGACGTACCAAACCAAAAACTTACATTACAGACTTTCAGGCCATGTTTGGACAAGCGAGTTTCATGCATCAATTCAAGGTGGATATGTGTTGAGTTATTGCTGGAAATGATTGGTATCCACTCAAAAACACTACATTTTCTTTTCATTTTACGTTTCTAGAACAAATTGATCATTTCCAGTGATAATTTGACTGGTATTCACCTTGAAGTGATGATTTGAAAGCCGCCATTTTGATTCATACCGTGAAAGTGAAAATTTCTATATCTTCACAGTGGGGGATACGATTTCTATCTTTCCACAATTTCTTTGATAATCTATCGTTTAGCGTATAATAAAAATGTGTACATCATCAACATATTCGATTTTCACAGATATGAAATGATGGAGACTACGAAGTGTTGGAAAATTGAACACTGTCCCTAAAAAGGCTTTTATTGTGCAATGTCTATTTATAGGAACAAATGCTCCCATTAACCCTTTAACTCTAAAGGCTGCTTTTCTGTCCCAGGATCATGATAAGACCTGAATTCATAAAGTAGATAGTTGCTTGCTGAATTTGTTTGGAAGACCAAATAAGATTTTCAACGTGCAGCCCTAAGTCTGCACGTTGAAACTATTCATTGGTCTCCCCCTAAGTAACGAATTTTTACTCTTCCAATTGATGATACTGAACTGGCATGGAAGATACCATCAGGGTTCAAAGGGTTAAGATGGCAAAAGCTTGACACTTTTCTGTTGTGACCAATAAATATGCCAGCAATCCAGTTGTATAGAGATCAGTGCAATTACCAGATAAGGGAGGTAATTCAGTAGAAATTTTTGAAGTGTTGCACACTGAAATCTTTTAAGAATGATAATGAAACTCCACAAACAAACAAAAAATATACTGACAGAAGTCCCAATAAAAACTGACAACAAAAAAAATGACAAAAGATGAACAAATTACCCCAAAATAAATTATATTTTAGTTTTAACTCAATTTCCGTATATATTCTTAAAATTAAGTTCTCTATGTTAATAATTACCCCAAATATCTTTTAGTTTTAAATTAATTTCACTATGCATTATTAAAATTAAGTTTTCTATTTTAATATTTTTGATAAATTATTTTTATGATGTCTTTTCATATTGTTTGTTGTAAATATCTTTTAAAGCTGAAAAAATACAAATTTTTGGTTATTTCCCCTAAAATAAAAAAAAAAAATAGGTCTTTTGTCCATCTTTGTCACTTTTTCTTGGGGCATTTGCCTGTATGGTTATGGTTTTTAGGGCCTTGTTCTGTCTGTCTGTCTGTCTGTTTTTTATGTTACCACCTCTCCCTCCAACATGCTTTAAGCTACACCTTTCATATTTGGTACATGGATAAATGGTTCTGAGGAGATGATGCATGCTCAAAATTTTTTTTCTCAAAATCCAAGATGGCGGAATGGCGGCCATTTTTGTTGTATTTTTTAAGCTTTTTTTCTCTATTTTCATGTTACCACCCCTCCCACCAACATGGTTCAAGCTACACCTTTCACATTTGGTACATGGATAAATGGTTCTGAGGGGATGATGCATGCTCAAAATTTTTTTTCAAAATCCAAGATGGCGGAATGGCGGCCATTTTTGTTGTGTTTTTTAAGCTTTTTTTCTCTATTTTCATGTTACCACCCCTCCCACCAACATGGTTCAAGCTACACTTTGCATATTTGGCACATTGATAGAGGGTTGGGAGGGGATGATGCACATTCAATATGTTTTCTTCAAAATCCAAGATGGCAGCATGGCGGCCATTTTTGTTGTGTTTTTTAAGCTTTTTTCTCTATTTTATGTTTCCACCCCTCATTCCAACATGGTTCAAGCAACACTTTTTTATATCTGCCACATGGATAAAGGGTTGTAATGGGATGTTGCACATTCAATATTTTTTTCCAAAATTCAAGATGGCAACCATTTCTGTTGTGTTTTTTAAGCTTTTTTCTCTATTTTATGTTACCACTGCTCCCTCCAACATGGTTCAAGCTGCACTTTTCATATATTGTACATGGATAAAGGGGTCGTGAGGGGATTATGCACGCTCAATATTTTTTTTTAAAAATCTAACATCTGTCTGTCTGTCTGTCTGTCTGTCTGTCTGTCTGTTTTTATGTTACCACCTCTCCCTCTAATATGCTTCAAGCTACACCTTTCATATTTGGTACATGGATAAATGGTTCTGAGGGGATGATGCACAGTCAATATTTATTTTTAAAAATCCAAGATGGCAGAATGGCGGCCAATATTGTTGTGTTTTTTAAGCTTTTTTCTCTATTTTATGTTACCACCCCTCCCTCCAACATGGTTCAAGCTACGCCTTTCATATATGGTACATGGATAAAGGGTTGTGAGGGGATTATGCACTCTCAATATTTTTTTTTCAAAATCCAAAATGCTTATATACTCTAGTGCCTACTGTGACAAAACACCTTATGTCACAAAAGCACCGTAGGTGACTAATACCACCTCGGTGGTCAAACACTTGTTACAAATGTTTGTGAATTGACACATGTGTTGCACTTTTTATTTTTATTGCACTGGAGAAAAAAAGGTATCAGGCTTTTCAGAAAGAAGATGTTTTGATTAACACTATGTGAGGGAGTGTGGTGGCCCAGTGATTACGGAATTGGACTTCAAACTGATAAGTCGATCCCCGGCAGGGTTATCTGTTATCTATTGACTGTGTCAACTTTTTTCTTGTTTTTCATAGGTGAATGGTTAAAGCTTCAACTGAGGAATCAACTGTTTCCACCCTTGATGTTTACAAATTGAGCAGTTAACCCATTACCTAACATGAAAAGCAGACGACACTTGCAAAAAAAATTCTTGAATAACTAATTTTTTTCATTTTTTGTCTCAAAAACATAGGTTATGACCCCTCATTGGAACGAGCTCGACGAGCTCGTTCCAATGAGGGGTCATAACCTATGTTTTTGAAACAAAAAATGAAAAAAATAATGAAAATTAATTGGCGATTTTTGTGAATAGTGCTGGCCGGTTTTGGCCGTTACGTTGGGTAAAGGGTTAAAAACATTGGCTTCATCCACCTGCATCATTTACAAATTGAGCAGTTCAAAATTTTTTTTTTTTTTATATATTTCAACTAACAAAATAATGTATTGACCAGCTCGTTTTGATAAAATATTATTTTTCAAAACATTTCAACAAAACTATATCATGTATATCATGTGACCCCCTCATTGGAACGTGCTCGATGAGCTCGTTCCAATGAGGGGTCACATGATATGGTTTTGTTGAAATTTTTTGAAAAAATTTAAAAAATGGTATTTAAAATAATAAATTTTGATATCTTCTGCATTGGGTAAAGGGTTAAAAGAACAAGTAGATGAAATAACAAATGTTGAGATCTTCTGCTTTGCGTAATGGGTGAAATGAATTTGTATGTGTGTGTCACATTTTGATGTATATTAAATTTTTTATAATGCAAAATTCATATAACAAATTCTGGTTCAATTTTATAGCCTCACCACAACAACGTAATCATTCATTGAAACAAGAGATGAGTAAATCTGGATTGACAACCTCAAAACAGTCTAGAAATCATGAAATTAATTCACAGTCAGCCTCCAATTCATCGGAAAAATCAGCCTCCGAATCACTATCATCAGTAAGTAGAGAAAAGGCAGAAACCAAGGAAAAGGGTGGAAGTATGAGACATGGAACAGATTCTTCTAACTCAGTTCAGAAAAAGGAGGGTAGTAAAGCCTGTATTCTACAGTGAAGATTGGGTATTACAGTTCTGTAATCATGACTGTCTGTGAGCCACATCTGCAAAATATGAGCAGACTCTCTACAGGCACACCTACAGACACAATGACCTTTCATTTGTGGACATACATGTAATGCTAGGTGCCTAGAACACAACTTCCTTTTTATTTGTGGAATAATTGACCCAAGGTCTGCATGCTGACACAATAGAATCATATGCAGTCATAATCTGCTCATGTTTTGCAGATGTAATCAGTTTGTGGATACACTCGGCTGATAAATTGACAGGAGTCTTACTCTTTGTAAGGTACAGCACACAGAGAATATGAACTCTGTCAAAACAAGATATGATTAAATAAATAGTACATTTATCATGAGTGTTTTGGTTAATTGCTTATCATTCCCTTTGGGAACCACAGGAAGTGAACCATGGATGTTTACTGTGTTAAACAATAGAGCTGTAGGTTAACCAAAACCGAACCAAGGTTTTTAGTTTTTTTAAAAAACCGAAACCGTCGACATCCTGTAATCTAAGGTTTTTCGTTTTTTATTAAATATACTCTCTTGCCAGCTCTTGCTGCAGAAATTCACAGAATGTATCCATCCCAGAGAGGTGAGAGTACCCAGACACTGCCAATGGCAGTGTCTGGGTACTCTCACTACTCTGGGAAGGCTACATTCTGTGAATTTCCAACATTTCAGTTTAGTTGTGTTTGCAGCTTTCCTCAAGTTGCGTGTAGGTGTCAGACCTCAAAAAATGGCCAAGCACAATAAAAGTTCTGTATATTTAGGAAATTATTATATTGGCCTTCCTGATTCTTCATGTATTATAGCTTATTTCAGGCATTCTTTGAGTTTCACTCAATTTCACTACCATTCAGTTATGACTCTGGACATAAGAATGAGTTTTATTGAATTTTACTTGGCCTCATGAACAAACTGAAAACCGAACCGAACCGAGGTTTTTCTCCACCTGAAAAACCAAAACCGAAACCGAACAAGAAATTTAAAAACCTACAGCTCTAGTAAACAAGCCCTGTTTTACTGGTAAAATAATACCCAGTCACCAAATCTGGAGTGGAAGTCCTCTAATATGGGCAACATGGGTATAAACGATTCACAAAACTTGACTTTATCTCCATGTTGCGTTCACGATTAGCCATAGTGCAGAAGTATGTGATCTTCAACACAAATAAATAAATAAATTGTTTACCCCTGTTAAACCTTTATCTAACACAACTCATGGACAACACTTGCAAAAAAATTATTGAATAACTAAATTTTGCCTTCAAAACAGGAGCTTGTACCAATGGGGAATCATAAACTGTTGTGGAGGCAAAAATTTAAGTAAATTAAGAAATTGATTGGTGATTTTTGTAAATAACAGTGATTAAATATGATTTTTATGTAAGATAAAAGGTTAAATGAATATTGTTATAGGTAGAGTATATATTCAGTTATCAAGGCTGACTGTCTCTCTTATCAGCTGCTAATGCAATTTCCGGAATATTGAAATGAATCTGCTGAATGCCTATTTGTACATAGTATAAAAAATTGGCAAGAATTCCGTCCAATATGGAAGCACAGAAACATTTTATATTAGCCCTTTCAAACTAGTGTACGTAAATTTTTGTGTGAAGAAAAATTTGACAGTGAACGAACTGACGACAAACAAGAGAGGATCAGTAATAATTGAATCCCACAGATCTCTACTGAGCTGTAGGATTAACTCTTACCTTATTGAGTATTTTCAAGATATTTTTCATGAAATCAAGTCATGGCCGCTGTGAAGCAGCCATAACTAGATTTGATGAAAAATTCCTCCAAATTTAACTCTGGAAATCTTTGGCGAAAAAATCCTTTCAAGTTTGATTAAATATGCACAAATTATACTTATTTCAGTGACAGACGAAATCCTGTCCTGGGCAGAAATATCTGCCAGCAGCAGTGAGAGAGTGGTGGCTCAGTAGCTATGGCATTGATCTTCCAACTGAAAGGTCCACGGTTCGATCCCCACTATGGGTAACTGCATTGTGTTGTAAGGCAAAGCACTTCATCCGATTGCCTGCATAGGGGCACTGTGGTACTGTATACTAAGGTGTTCTTCATGTCAATGGTACACAACCAATGCTAACCCTGCATGTGTGGAGTTAGTATGTTGGGGAGTCTGGCAGTTACTTGTTGTTGCTCGGTGGTCCTCTCCAAGTGCTTCCTCCACCCATAAGACTGTTCAACACTAGCTGACTCTAGATGTCGAAAGTTTTGTTTATCCCAATAAATAAATCTCCCAGCAACATGCAGAGAGTTAAATTATTACTGAACCTTTCTACAAATGCAGAATGGATTCACCCATTTTGCTTGAAGTAGTGTCATATGAGATGGTACCATTTTGAAAGGGTTAAAGCTATTTTACATATTTGTTGGTATTAATATTCAAGGGTTTTTTAATCTCATCTCAGGTATTGTTAATAGTGTTGATAGCATACATATTTGTTTTTTGAGCCATTTATATCAATATGAAACAAACTGGATGAATTCACTGACTTTTATTTGTATATCACTGTGTAAATTGTAATTTCTTTCTATAATTTATTTTTTGAAATGTGTTAATTTTATTAAAATTCTGTCCCAATCCCCAAATAATGTGACCTCCCACCTCTCTGTTACATCATGCAACACAGAGAAATCATAACACTATGTGGATAGCCACAGACACCGCCAATACAAAATGCACCAGGAATGAATTTATAATGAATATACACAACCTTCAATAATCCGATGTACAATATACGTCTATCCCATCACTGCAGACTTCAAAAACGGTATTCTGGGGCTTGTCAGCTCAAAACTCATATAAAAGGTGTGTAGCAGCTACCGCCACTGAATGTATACAGAGCTTTTAGCAATAATTACAAAAGGTAAAAATACTCATTCATGGCTTGGCAGCCCCGAACAGAATGAACATAAAACAAGGCCAAAATGCCTTGAACACATGCTCCACCTATACGTCGCACTGACTTCACTGACAAGGGAAAATAAATTTCAGACTAATTCACTATGTTCAAACGTTAGAGATTATATTTATTTACTTTTTGTAATGATAATCACTTGATATAGTTTCGTAATTATTATTTTTAGTGGCCACCTCTAGTTGTTTTTGAAAGCACAGCTTGTGATCTCATAACTGGTAGAGTGCTGTGTTATTTTTGCTTGGCACAACTTGATCATGTGCCTCTGCCTTGTTATATTTTACAGGAGAGTGCCTACAGGCACTCTCCCATAAATTGTAATAAGGCAAATCCATACAGACTGAATATTTTCACTTCAAAGATAATATGAAGCACATCCCAAGAATGTAAAGCCTTTAAGTGGCAGCACCTGCACTTTAGAGTAAAGAATTAGATGACACTATTACAGTGGAATATGGTTTATTGAATGTGGTCAGAGGAATATATTCAGTTAAAAAGAATATTCATTTACTGGGAATTAGTGGGCTGACCCATCCCAGGATAGGTAACCTTCCTCGTGCAACAGAAAATTTGTAGTTTCATTGGATATCTGTTTTTAACTGGACACAAATGGACTGAATCACTGAGTCACAGAATCACCATTTATGTAATAGATTTGGTCATTTTCATGGCCATCACAAACTGGTCACTTTCCACTGGTGGGCAATGTTTCCATGAACACAATAATATTAGATTCCAAACACTAATTACAGGAATAGTCATCAAAAATTCAATTAATGAAGCACCAGGTACGGCCCAGTGCTGCATTAATTAAAATTTTACTGATAATGATTTTTATTTAAGAATTGAATGCAATTTTTATAATCTTTATTGGAGTATGAACATGTGGGAATGGGTACAAATTATGTATGAATCCCAAAGGGATTGACATCAAATTGGGAATGGGTACAAATTATGTATGAATCCCAAAGGGATTCATACAATTTGTACGCATTCCCACACGTTCATACTCCAATAAAGATTATAAAAATTGCATTCAATTCTTATAATTACATTCCGTAACTGTTTAAACTACTTTTTACCAAACAACAAAGCAGAAAGACGAAATAAAACATGTACAAACGAACGAGACGAGAAACCAGCCTCCTCACACAAAATACAAAGCGCACAACTTTAATTTTCACAACTTTAGAAAGGGATATGAGTATTTTAGTAACAGGCTTTATGCCACAGTTGGGAAATGTCACCAAAGAAACAGCAGCGGAGTTGATCACTGCGAGAGGTGCTAAAAGTTAAAAACCCGCCCAAACACTGCCCAAATTACATTCTGTCAACTGTGCTCTACCGTAAATGCGGGTCAAAGTTCGACCAAATGTATTCATTGGAAAATGAATTACATTTGGTCATGACGTTTTCACCCAGCTGATCAATGGGAATTGAGTTTTGGGACCCAAAATGTATAACTACATTAACAATGTAATTATTACCTGGTAAAATGCATGCATGGATATCACTGTCTAACCATGGATTACGACCAGTCCATAGTGGCTGCAATGTTGTGTAATTCTTTGGTAGAAAGGACAGTTTAAAGTTATATGCAATCAATATGTCAAAATTGTACTGAAAGTATGTTTGTTTGCATGTTATATGGAATTAGTAGACTTTTCAGTTAAGAAATATCCATTGAAAAACCCTGTGAGAACCCTGGGAATTGAAACAGTGCTTGTTTAAAAAAATTTGTAGATTTTCATCTCTGCCCGCCCCTATTTTTTCAAACCGTCCTAAATTTTTTTTAATAGTATTTTAAAATTTTTGTGATATGGTCTCCTTTCAGGATAACCACTAGAAAATTATTCTTATATTTGCCCTTTGTTGATAGTTCCAGTCCTTGACATCATTTCTTGGGAAGCTCCCAGGAAGAGCTTCCCAAAAAATTTGATGTCAAATGTTGAATTTATCAACTGAGTGAAATGTGATGAAAATTTTCTTGTGATTTTTTTGCAACCTATTTCTGTTGGTACTGAAAATATGACCCACGGAACTTTTGGAGCCATTCATGGAGTCTTATTACTCAAATTTTATTCCCATTTTGCTGAGTAATGTCTTGGTATAGGTTTTAGACCCATACTCCCCAACCCATGCCCTGAACCCACCAGTACCTAGGGCTGTTCTAGATTATGCAATGAATCAAGTGAAATAAAAAATAAAATTCACCTGCCCACCCCAGTTTGAAAAAAAAAGTTGGATGAAAATCTAGGAATTTTTTTTATTGCGGCCTAAGGAGAAGAAGATATTTGACCTAGTCACAAGGCTTTCCAAGTGCCTGGGTAAAATGTCTTTATCCCAAGGAACAGATTTCCCCATCCTACCCACCCCACACCATGCTTGATTTTTCTCCCACCACATTTTCCGTGATGTAATCAAAATCAAATGATTTAGAGCTCTGTCAAACAAGATTAAAATGATTAAGTTCTTATATTTGAAGTACTGAGGGATTTAGGTTTTTTTAGCTGTGACGAGCAGCTCTATATGTGGCAATCTCGTTCTGTCTGTCTGTCTGTCTGTTGGTTGGTCTGTCAGTCTGTCACCAACGAGTTTAAAAAAACACCATAACTCTTAAAATACTTGATTGAATGACACCATACTTAGTATGCAAATGTATCTTCATGATGTCTACACCCTCTCAATAGTGCATGTTATTCAGATAATTTCTGTCACATTTATGGACTTGTCACCAACAAGTTTTTTTGTCACCAACAAGTTTTAAAACATCATTGGCGTTGCACAAATCGTCACAGCTTTGGCACTGTGACAGTGCGCTCTAGTTTTTTTTATAATTTCTTGACAGATCGCAAACATTTTTATTCACATAGCAGGGATTTGCTCTGTAATCTGTATGTAATTTATGGATCAAATTGTACTCATCAGAAGGTATGAGAAATGATCAAGTGTTTTGAAGGTTTATGCAATTACAAGGTTTATTCTTTTAAGTGAAATCCAAATGAGTTGTTGCCACTGTAACCCTCAGTTAAGACATTTTGGCCAAATCCAAGGACTTTTCAAGCTCCCTGCAATACACCGAGTGGACATGGCTCCTTGAAAATTCTTGAATTGAGAAAAAAAAACAGTTCAAGACTTTGAAAGTAGCTTAGACAATGGTTTCCGACCCCAACAGGACCCTGAAAATACTTGAAAATTTTATTACATTTTGCTGGCACTGTTGAGGGAAACTTTTTTAACACTACCAGTCACACTTTCCAGCAGAAAAAATATTTTTATTGTGTAATGTACAAATAAATTCAACTGATTATATCTTGTTTGACCGAGTTCATTAAGCAAAATATAAAGTGTTGAGAACTGTGAGATCTATGTGTCAATGGTCCCAGTGGAAAAAATCTAACATAAGGCCTAAAAAAGTTAAAATCTGTTTCTCTTCCCTTCCACATCGTCCTTTCATCTGTTGGATGCTCTAATTATATAAGCAATGCAAACTTAAAAAAATAAATATAAAATTGTTTATGTCTGATAATTTACCGAAGTTAATAAAATTGATAAATTTGTCCCTTGAGTGTAACAAGGCTTTGCAATGCTTTCTTGCCTTCTTGCACTCAAGGAACGAAATACACCACCGGTGACCCATGCTATGCTGTAGATTATGAGACCTAAAACATAAGAAAAACCAAGAACATGAACATTTGATGGCAAAGAAATAATTACAAAAATAAAAAATAAAATAAAAAAAACACCCGCCCACATGCAGTTTTCATAAAAGATGGCCTGAGAAACAGAAGATCTACTTTGTGGGGGCGTTACACTTCCAATTGAAAGCACTGTCGACAGTTTTTTCCTTTTTTGGAAGGTCCTTGCAAGTCCCTAAATTTGGTTTTAAAAAATCAGAAATCCTTAAGTTAAACTGCAAGAGGCCCTTCAAAGTCATTAAACTTGGTTATGAAAATCATTGAAAATCCATGAATGAAACACAAAAAGTTCTTGAAAGTCCATGAATTTAGTTTAAAAAAAATCTTTGGAATTCTTGAATTTAAACTGCAAAAGTTCCTTCTTAAATCCTTCAATGTGAATTGAAAAATCATAGGAAATCCTGGAATAAAACAAAAAGTGCTTTGAAATGTTCTTGGTCCACTTCCTGAAATTGTGTGGGTACCCTAAAAAATAAATATTTTTTAAAGAAGGATTTTTTGGCTTTAAAAAAATGAGACACAGAAGTCAAAGTATTTCAAGGATTTCAAGAACTTATAAGATTTCTGCCCTGTTTAGTAATGAAGTTCAGCCTCTTCCCACTCAATCGACCATCTTCATTGAATTGATATTAACACTTGACAAGTCTACCCAACGTAACAGCCATATGCGACAAGAGATAGAGCATTGGACTTTAAACCAAAAGATTCACAGTTCGACCCTATCAGAGGTAACTGCGCATTAATTCAAATACTTGGGAAAGACACTTAATCCTGATTGCCCACATGGGGACACAGTGGTGATGTATACTAAGTCGATGGTGCACTTGCATTCAATCCTAGCTAACTCCGGGGCAGTACATTGGGAGACATTGACAGTTGCTCGCCACTGCTCTGTGGTACTTGAGCTTCCCCAGCTTCCTCCACACTTAAAACTGTCCAACACATGTCCCTGGCTGTTGGAAGTGTCATTAAACCCAAACAAACAGTACTATTCACAAAACAGATGCATAGCCAGGATTCTATAATCGGGTGGCCTAGTCAGTTTGTGCGTGTGTGTGTTGGGTGGGAAGATAATATTTGAAAGGCCATTGTGTTCGTTTCGGGCCCCCCTAACTACACCCTCTGGCTGCTGCTCCCTTCAAGTGGGAGGAGGGACAGTGAAAGCCTAACTAGGACCCTCTGGTTGTTGGCCACTCCTCTCACTTCCTGAAGGGAGGATGGGCAATGACCAGAGGGTCCTCGTTATCACTACCCCCTCCCCCAATCCCATCGATTTCCTCACATCCACACACCTGAGAAAATTTTGCAAAATTTAGTGCTCTAAAAGTGAGTCTTGGCATTTGTAGCCCCTATATTGGAGACCATTTTGGAGCTCCATGTGCTGTGAAACTTTGACTGGGAAAATGGTGGGGGGGGGGATTTTAGGGGTGCAAACTCCCACTCGTAGCAGTGCCACTGTCACAAAATACGCAATTCATATTTGAATATTTTTGCAATTTTTACCTCAAAACTATCGCTCAAGACCACTCATTGGAATGAGCCAATAAAAGTTGTTCCATTGAAGGTTCATAAGTTTTGTTTTTGACAAAGAAACGAAAATTTTTATTTATTGCAAAAAAAAAATTGCAAATGCTAGTCTAGTTGTGTTTGGTAAAGAATTAACATAATTCACTTATTCTTTGCACAGCCCACTTCCTTCGAACACAAACCTCTCATAGATCTAAAAATCAGTACCATATCATGAATTTTGGATTAAGAAAACATATGAAAGATATTGAAGCACAGTGACTTGTTTTGTGATAATCTGCACAGTATATTTTATTTATTTATACAATATATATTTATGTATACACTGTGATAAAATTATTTTACTAATTGTATGTTGTCTGTCCTTGTTATGATTTTACCTGTTTGAAATAAATGACTAGCTGTATTCACTTGTGTTTTCAATTGCCAGTTTTTTTTTGGCTCAACTTGACGAAGTCAAACTTACCGTAGCTATTGCCGCCACATCTCGTCCGTCGGCATACGTACGTCCACCAATTTCACTTGGCACACCGCACAGGTCGCATTTATGATCGAATTGCTTTGGAACTTGGTATGCTTGTTTGGGGTGACCTCTTGATGGGCACTATCGATTTTTAGCCATTTCTATCAAAACTTTGCCGTTGCCAACGACCACTGATGAACTTGGTGCAGTTATGCATTAATATTTCCATTTGGCACACCCTACAGGGCACATTTATGATAGGATCACTTTGAAACTTGGTCTTCTTGTTTGGGGTGACCTCTAGATGGGAGCTATCGATTTTCTGCTATTTCCGTAAAAAAAACATTGCTATTGGCAACGACCTTTGAACTTAGTTTAGTTAGACATCAATATTGTGGTATCCTCCAATTATATTTCTAATTCTATGCGTCCATTTCCATCATGCCCCGACCTTACTCTACCCAATTAGAACACCTCCTTCGGGTAGCCATATAAGGGAGCTAACACCCCCAGCTGTGCTTTTTCTTCATCTGCAGTGGTTCCTCTAACAAGAACGTCGCTGCAGCTGATCGGACGAGCTTTGACTAAGTTCGAGAGATACAAGAGTATACAGAGATATATACAGATTAGGTGAGAATAAGCACTAGTTCCGCCGCGATATACAATAAGTGGCGTCGCCGCGGTTTCGGGCCTGTGCTCATTGTGCTCATTTTTTTTCTCTACCTCTGTTCAAATTCGCCGCCATTTTGGTGCGCCATGCCGTCGTGTTCCAATTTTCATTCGGTGATTATGTTTAGCGTTTTGTACCTCACCATTTCTTCCTATCTCTTTGCACGTGTGCCTGTTTTTTTCGCATAATTTTTTTTGGTCCTTTTTTGATGTTAATTAGTTTTTTGTGTGTGTGTGTTTTTTTTTCTTCATGACCACCGACCTTCACCTTCCGGTTTACTTGTTGACAATGTCTGAGAGTCCAGGATCACGAAGTCCCGTCCATGAATTTCAGACCAGGGGTGCTGCTTTTACGGCACCAGTTTTGGTCAACCAATGTGGCTTTCCAGAACTGTTCCACATTTCAGGTGTGACTATTGACACGGCCCTAGCCATTTTGTGGCAGAGGGAGGGGAATGGGAATGTTGATGTTGATTGACATATTGAGGGACATTCCAAATTTAAAAGTAACTAGGTTGTTTTTAACAGCCATTGATTTGTCTCCACACCAGGCTGGAGATGACCGTGACTTTTGCCCCCAATCATTGGAGGTGGCAGAGAAGGTGAAGCTCGCCAAGCAGCCCCAGTCAGTTTTTGCACATAACGTTTTGGGTGCTATTTCAAAGGCCCAGTTATCTGGCTCCCACCAAACCCTCCTCCAAAAAGTGACAGTTCAGCTGAGGTTAAGCCTGATCCTTCCATGTTACAGGGGTTGATCAACCCACCACCGCCTAATTCTGGTGGGTACACATCCCAAAGAATTCAGGGTGATCAACATCGACAGTCACCACATGTGCCTAAGTACTTGACATATGATGGCACCACCAATTGGCAGGCTTTTCGGGTCAAGTTTATTCATTTCTCCCACACCCAGGGGTGGACAGCACAAGACACCAAATTGAATTTATGTTGGTGCTTAAAAGGGAAAGCCAGTGATTACTTCACGACTCTCATACATCAGGACCCCAAAATGGACACCCAAGATATCCTACACAAAATGGAAAAACGATTTGGCCTCTATGACCTTCCCGAAACAGCTCAAATGAAATTTGCACAACTGCAGCAGTCTCCCGGCATGAAGCTTGAAGAGTGGGCGGATGAGATTCAAACCCTGGCCATCCATGCGTTTGGTAGACTGCCCGAAGAACACATGAATCAACAAATAATAATGCGCTTTTGTCACGGATTGGAAGATAAAAATGCTGGCCAGTACGTTTCCAATCTTCGCCCCCGCACTCTAGAAGAGGCCATTGATAAAACTAAATGGTACCAGTATACCAATAAAGCAATTTGGGGATCTGACTGTCAGAGCCGCAGTACTGGTTCTACGGGCCAGGGGGGATTTCCTCTTCGAACCCATACTCGAGAGCACGCCCACCAAGCCCTGACCGTTACAGGGGATATAGTCCTGCTCGTGCCCAATCGGCACCAGTCCCAAAGTCCATCTTGAAATCACCACCAAGGAGTCCGTCTCCCCCAAATAGATCGGTGGACCCTGAAATAAGAAATCTTTCCAACCAGGTGGAAAACATGACCACCAGTCTTACCAAGGAGATGCAGACAGTCTCCAAGGATATTAATGCTCTTACGCATGTCATAACATCTTTCATGGCAGAGACGAAAACCCGTTC
The DNA here is from genome assembly GCA_031216915.1 of Pictodentalium vernedei. Classification (NCBI taxonomy): domain Eukaryota; kingdom Metazoa; phylum Mollusca; class Scaphopoda; order Dentaliida; family Dentaliidae; genus Pictodentalium; species Pictodentalium vernedei. Next base: position 624,041,526 of record CM062295.1, read on the forward strand.
GACCGACTGGCGGGGACGAAACCAATCAAACAATAGAGGCCAAACGAGTAGATCTCCCTCCCCTGACCGAAGGCGTTGCTGGGACTGTGGTTCTCTATCCCATTTCTCACGAGAGTGTCCAGCCAGGAAAGACTTCAATAAACCTGCAGATCGTACAAATGTTAATCCATCAGCTTCAGTTTCCTTTGCTGAGGATTTAAACGCCAGCGGGTCTACCCAATAGGCCTACACTCGACCCCACCTGATGTAAAAGGCCTTTCCAACCCCATTAATCCCCATTTACCAGAAAGTATCACTCTTTGCCGTCGGAGGTCTCGCTCAACAGTTTTTGTCTCAGCTGAATTGGAGAACATTCACCTTAATGCAGTAATTGATACTGCAGCCGAGGTCACAATTATTTCTGATAGACTATTAGATTATTTTGACATAATTCCCCCTGTTGTAAAAGAAGCCACCAGTGCATACATGTTGGGTCTATAAGTTCTTGGGTCTAGAAGTTTCACAACTATAAATTCTTGGGTCTAGAAGTTTCACAATTTAACACTAAGGCAATGGACCCTATGGAAAACTCAATGTTAAAAATGCTTGGGTCTAGAGTGCCTCCCCTAACTACTTGGGGGTGGTGTGGAATGGTGCAAGTGCAAAGCAAAAAGGTCCCACTGACACAGATACTTCCCACTGACACGTTTTTTCATTGAGGCCAGGAACATTTCTAAAGGCCATTGAATCGGGGGGGGGGGGGGGGGGGGTCTATTTCTAGATTTCCGGTTCCCCCATCTACCCCTTGTGAGGCAAAATTCCGACTACCACAACAAAATTAGAAACAAGTTAGAAATTTCATCAGCACCCCCAACCTTGAGTTGTAATTTTCCAGCTACAGGTTTTAAGATGCATTTGTACACCTCCCTCCTTACAAATTCCAACTACAAATTAATATTGCGTGGACTTTTACTACTGGTCGATTAATATTTGAAGATGTTTCACCACTTTTCAGTCTAAAGACCCCATATTTTGATCAAATTCTAGACATGTACGGAGAAATTCCACTAGCACCCCATCTGAAATTTCCAACTATTTTTCAATTCGGGGGTTTCGAATTTCCAAGAAGCTCAAGAACCTACCGAGTATTTGTAGGGCATGTCTGAGCCTCGACAACACGCGATCGGATGAACAGCAGAATGATCAGCAGATCGAACACCTACAAAAGCGCTCCTTTTGGCGACACTGAAAGTCAAAAATGTGAAAAAAGCAACGCGCTATTCTTACAACAGAAAGTGAAAAATGCCAATATCCTATGTGTTCACACATTCAGTTCACGTGAAATCAGTCAACGACTCACACCCGATTACCCTGTGTCACGTTCCAAGAGGATATCGTGGAACAACGAGTCTAAATAACGACCAAATAGACATGAAGTTTTGGAAGCATCCAGGTGATGGAAACCGTGTTTTTGTCTTCGCATTGTTGACTCACCCACCTATATGCGTTGTCCCGGTGTATATGCCGGCACGAGGAAATTCCATCTTGGCAGATTTCTCCTCGACACAAGTACATGAAATACTGAAGCAATGCTGCGCTTGACATGCTGTCCACATCTTTAACTCTTTACCTAACACGATAAGCAGACGACACCTGCAAAAAAAATTCTTGAATAATTAAATATTTTCATTTTTGTCTCAAAACATAGCTTATGACCCCTCATTGAAACGAGCTCATCTAGCTCGTTCCAATGAGGGGTCATAAGCTATGTTTTTGAGACAAAAAATTAAAAAAATAATGAAAATTGAATAGCGCTGGCCGTTTTTTCTCGTTACGTTGGGCAAAGGGTTAACTCGTCTTTTACTTGACGACCAGGCAACGAACGCGAAAAAGAGCTAGAAAAATTCTTTCTGTTCGAGAATCTGGTCGCTTCCCGTGCAACCTATGTTCTTCCATGTCAACGAACGTGATATGGCCGAGGTTGATTGTATACTATATAACACAGTAGCATCGAACTTAACAACCACATGGGCAGTCATGTTCCAATTAGCATAACAACAACCGTCGACACAAAGCGAAAGAAGACTAAGATAATTATCATCCTGACCCACAATAAAATAGATGTGAGAAAAATGTCTAACAGAACAATGGAAACAAACCTGAACCCACTATCAGTAGCAGCCAAGTCAGAAATGGAACTAACATCAGCAATAACTCATCTAGCAAATGCTTTGACCGAAGCTGCGAAGCAAAGTACACCCGACCACAAGACGCGACGACTTCTAGAAAAAAAGAAGCCAAGTATGGAACCCAGATATTAAGACAGCTATCAGAGAAAATGAATAAGCCTGGTGGAAGACGACAGGGAAAAGAAATAAGAATTCAGAGGAACACAGAATGGCAAACGGGAAAAAATAAACTTCAGCAATTTACAGACGCAGGGAAATGTCAGACGACGAAACCATAGACTGGAGAATCTATTGAATTCAAAATCAGACCCCCAAGACCTTCTCCCGATTTGTCAGTTAACAAACCCTGAAACTGTAACTGAATTGGTCGTAAACGGAGCAACGCTACCCCCAACCGATGATGTTCTCCGTGGGTGGGCGAACCACTTTGAATACATCGCTACAGAACTAATAATAATAATAATAACTGATTTTCTAGAGCGTAAAACCACAAATAGTGCTCTAAAACGCTTGACAGAAATAAATACACTTTTCTGAAATAAAGAGTCACATCTGTTTTGGTTGCCTCTTACAGAGGTTCAGGAGAATGCTTCAGTAAATAGGAAAGTTTTAAGATTTCTTTTGAAGACATCGAGTGTTTCTGAAATTCTGACACTAATTGCCAGGGAATTCCACAATCTGGGACCCACGATGGAGAACACACGATCATGAGCCTGATTAGATCTGATAAAAGGTACAACTAGTTGAGTTTGGTTCTTAGATCTGAGACTGTGTGATGGTTTATATACAGTGAGGAGCTCTTGCAGGTAAACTGGAGCAGAAATTCATCGAAGAACATAAAATTCGCATTGAAGGAGATCTGCAATGCATAGTCACAGTAAAAGGCATTAAATCCTATTACAGCTCAAGAAATTCTAACAGCCCTGAGTAAACTTAGAAACGGCGAAGCGGCAGACTCTTTTGGACTCACAGCAGACACCCGAAATATGGATGCGAGAACATCCTGCATGATCTCGTCAAACTGCTAAATATCCTGCCCAGAAGAGGGAAGATACCCGAATCAATGAAATAAGGTATTTTAACACCTGTTTATAAGAAAGGAGATCCCCACAGCTCTTCAAACTATAAAGAATAACATCCAGCCTAATGAAGATCCTGGAACACATAATAACTAGGATACGTGCGAAATACCCTAAGGCTGTTGTCAGATTTTCATCAATTGTACTCACAACATTCTCCTGGAATAAAACAAACAAATGATCAATACAGGCTTATTTGTGGAAACATGGGATGTGATTTCATTGACAACACAAGTGACTTTGTTTAGTTTAAACATATTTTGTTTGTCGAAAAACGTACAAAAAGGATTGGAGAACAAGTGCTTACCACTTAATAACACTCCTCTCCTTAAACATATGGTTCAACAAAACATATTAATTACATGACAGCAATTGTGAAATTCAGTTTTAACAGTAATAGAAAAGCAAGTTGTGGAATTGAATACAAGAAAAGGAAAACAGAGAGAAAGAGTCAGAAAGAAAGGGAAAAAAAGAAAAGAAGTTGTGAAAAGGTGTTGTCTGTTATGTCTAGGCGGCACCACCAGCATCGGCATCAGCATCTTTACCAGCACAAAAAGACACAAATCAAGTCAAGACACTACTGCCTACTGTCACTCAAATCTTTTAGTTGCGTTGATATATTTTTGTACATACTTGAATAGGCATGCATTAGCCTCATTTGGCAACTCCATGCTACCAAACAGAAGGGTATCCATAGAAATAATATGAAAGCTTTCCAGGTCACGTATTAGCTGAAACCCAGGGAAGCTAAACCGCTTGCAATAGAAAAAATAGTGTTCGGCATCTTCGTTACCTTCTCCACATAGACAGAGTGGCGATTCTAAAATATGATTTTGGAATTTATCGACATTAAGATCACTACAGCCACACCTAATTCTCCAATGTAAAATATTCAGTTTTCGTTTGCCTTTATTGAAATATGGAGGCGGTTTGACAATATCATTAGGTATCATTCTTTTAAAAGCGGCGATTGACGGTAATATTCTTGTTGCTATTGGTAATTTATTCCAAGCCTCCACACATGATGGAAAAAATGACCGTTTGAACAATTCGGTCCTTGAATTATATTGTATAAAGTCTGATGAATTTCGCAAATTATACTGAGTTACGTTCTCGAACCTAGGAGGCAATTGGTCAACAAGAAACTCTGGGGACATCTTATTAACTATTTTGTAAAAAGTACACATTTTATGGATGTGTCTTCTTTCTCCTAGCGTCTGCCATCCAAGCTCTAATAGTAGACTGTCGTGTGAGATACATCTAGTTAGTCCAGTAATAATACGAGCAGCGTCATAATGAATGTCATCTAACTGTTTCAATAAATACTGTGCAGCTCCGCACCATACAGGACTCGCGTATTCGAGTATTGGGCGTATATATGAAAAGTAGATTTTCTCCAAAGTTTTGCGACCAAACACAAAGCTCTAGAACTAGCTATTTTACAAAGTTGTTCTATATGGCTGTCCCATGACAGATTTGATTGGATGTTTAAACCAAGATGTTTGTGGGATGTGATAACTGATAGGGGTTCGTCTGCAAACTGTAGATCCGGAGAGGATAAGTCTTTTTTAAGTGTAAACAAAATTGTATTTGTTTTCTGAGCATTGAAGGTTACTAGCCATTTATCGGTCCATGCAGTTAATCTTAATATATTAAGGTTAATTTTGGTCTCTAGTTCGCGAATTCTTTCCTGGCTGTTTGTGAGACACGTGTCGTCTGCAAAGAGCCTGGTTACTGACTCAATCGTGTCAGCTATGTCATTTATATATACTAAAAATAGGAAAGGGCCTAAAACTGAGCCTTGAGGAACGCCATACTTGACGTCTATATATTCTGAGTAGCTACCATTTACTTGGACTCGCTGCTTTCGATCGCTGTGATAACTGCGAAACCAAGACAACAAGGCACCAGAAACTCCGTATTGTTTTAGTTTGAGCAGCATTCCGTCATGCCACACTCTATCAAATGATTTAGAAATATCACAGAAGACCCCACATGTTATGAGATGTTGGTCAACCGCGTTACAAAGACTGTGATATATTTCTATAAGTTGAAATACTGTACTGTTCTGTGGAAGGAATCCTGACTGATATCTGTAAAACAAATTGTTTTCAGAAAAGTACTTATGTAATTCTTTGAACACTAATCTGTCCAGAACTTTGCCCAGACAGGACAATAAAGAAATTGGTCGATAATTATTTGGGTTATACCGTTCACCTTTTTTGTATAGCGGGATTACAGTCGCATATTTCCAGTCGTTTGGGAATGTACACGTACCTAAGGATTTGTTAAAAAGCAGAGAAAGTGGTTTTGATATCGTAAACCTTGTTTCTTTTAATAGTCTATGACAAATACCATCATGCCCACTGGACTTTTTCAAAGGGAGACTATTCAAGACTGAAATAACATCTTCTTCAGAAAATGGAATCTGGGTGCAACTTTTTTCACACCTGCGCTCAAAACTCGGAAGTTGGTGATTTTCTTTATCAATTTTGCTATTATTTATAAAGGTACTATTCAACAAGTTAGCTTTACCAATGTCGTCGTCAATGATTTCATATGTATTTTGTAATGTGTGGTGTAGAGGGGGAATGCTTGTTGCGGGAATAAAATCATTCAGAAAGCCGTCTATGACATGCCAAAACTGGTTTGGATTTGGATTTGTTGAGAGCGATTCATCAACTTGATTCATGTATTTATCTTTAGCAATTTTTTTCATATTATTGACTTTGTTTCGAATTGATTTGTACTTTTGCCATCTTTCAGGCGTATTGACATTGATAGCATTTTTCCTAGCGCGATCCCTGATGCGGATTTCTTTACGTAATGTGCTGTCGAACCACGGTCTATCATTTTACCTCATTGTTATTTTGTATCTTGGAATGCATTGGTAGGCTATGTCAAAAAATATTACTATATTATTTGAGTATGATACTTAATTAATTGAGTACGATACTCAATTAATTTAGCATCATACTATATTATTTGAGTATGATACTTAATTATTTGAGTGTGGTACTCAATTAATGTAGCATCATACTATATTATTGTGCACGATTTCATGAATGCAGCATAAATAAAATAGCATGATACTGAAATCAGGTTCACGTACGGGAGGGTCATAATTGTTTTTTTTAGTATGATACTCTAATACTTTGGCATGATGCTATATTATTTGGTATGATTTCATAAATGCTGCATAAACAATGAAGTATGATACTTAATTATTTGAGTATGATACTGAATTAATTCAGTATCATACTATATTATTTGGGTATCATGCTATATTAATTGAGTATCATACTCTGTTATTTTAGCATCATGCTTTATTCACTGATTTATGATCCTGTTCGTACGTCATAGAAGATAAGATCAAATAAGATAAATTTCATTGCACAACCACATCATTAGGGGGTATGGCACATAAACATAATATCAGTCTAGATGATATATTCCATATTTTCGCACCACACTTTGAATGAATAAATAAATTAAAGAGACACGTCGGCCTGCTTAACTACCTCATTTGGCCTGTGGTTATAAAGGCACTGGCTGCAATGGCGTAGTTAACCAATCCGACTTACCCACAATACACACTGCATACCGCAAGACCCAATCCCTATAATAATAATAATAATAATAATAATAATAATAATAATAATAATAATAATAATGCGTTATTATTATTTGTTCCACACATGGGTACATAACAACCGAATCAATATTACCTATTTATACGTGATTCAATTTTACATGTTTTTTTTTTTTTTTTTTTTTTTTTTTTTTTTTTTATTAGTGATGTTGGGTCTTATAAACATAAGACTTTAAGATTATAAGATTTCCGTATGTTCTGGACTGGCCTCATATACCATTGGTTAACTAGCATTCCCTTTATAGGGTCTGTCCGTTGCCGAGTGGTGTGCGTGGTTTAGTACAGTTTCGCTAAGAGATTGGTGCCGAAGGAAACTCTCTCTCTCGGCGTGGGTTCGTACACTCGTCATGCACTCTGGAAATTTGAAAAAGAGAACGTCCCGCCGATTTCCATGAAGTGCAGTATTTAGATTTAATAGATTAAATAATATCATGAATTTAAATATGAGATTTTTTTATATGAGATTCCCGTGTTTAAAAGCTGGGACTATGCATAGTCCATTAATATTATATATTATATGTGTGTGTGGGGGGGGGGGGGGTGCGTGTGTGTGAGGGTATCTATCTCTGTGTGTGTCTGTGTGTGGGTGAGGTTAGGTGTGTGTGTGTGTGTGTGTGTGTGTGTGTGTGTGTGTGTGTGTGTGTGTGTGTGTGTGTGTGTGTGTGTGTGTGTGTGTGTGTGTGTGTATGAGGGTGTGTGTATGTGTAGAAAGAGAGAGAAAGAGTGTGTGTGTGTGTGTGTGTGTGTGTGTGTGTGTGCGTGCGCGCGCGCGCGTCAAGAGATAACCCTCCAAACAACAATCATTATTTGTATTCGGTTTTCAGAATCTCAGCCATTCACTAATTGGTATGATACTTTCAGGTCATTCTTATATGGATACAATTTCAAATTATCAAGCAGCATCAAAAATTACTTACACCGTTTGGAATGCCCAGGGCTTTATAAACAAAATTTCGAATGCTGATATTGTTCAATTATTAACAAAATATGATTTCATCACGATAACAGAGACGTGGTATCGAACGAAGCATGAAATCATACTACCGGGTTATACTTGCCTTGATATGAGCCGCGGCGTCTCCCAACGTAAAAAGAGAGGCGTTGCGTTCTACTATCTTGACAAATATAAACCGTTCTTTCAGCAATCATTCTGTGTCGATGAATTGTCGCTATGGGTACAATTCGATGGGAAAAAGTTCAATATGCAGACCCCGGTTGTTTTTGTTTCTGTGTATATACCCCCTAACAATTCTTCTTACTAGAATACGATCAAACTCGAAAACTCTGTATTCGCAAATATTGAACAAAAATTGGGGGAGTATGGGTGTGACGATTTAATTCTACTAGGGGTGATTTCAACGCCCGACCAGGAGAAATGCCTGATTGCATTACGGATGATAACACACTGGACTTCCCACTTCCCGATTCCTCCACCGTTGACTCTTGCTCTAACCGTTTTAGCTCAGACAAAATGACTAATCGTTATGGAAGAGAGCTGCTGACCCTATGTCAAGCAGCAAAACTGAGAATAGTCAATGGGAGGAGTAACGGAGATGCAATGGGTACCTTTACCAGCTACCAATATAATGGAGCTAGTGTCGTAGATTATATAATAGTATCAGATAAGTATTTGTCCGATGTAGATTATTTTTGTGTTAAAGAGCCAACTGAGCACTCTGACCACTGTCAACTGGCGCTACACTTAAAAAAAATCAGTGCCATAATCTTCCGACCAAAAACACTCCAAAATACAGTAACACCCAATCTAAGTATACCCTAAAATGGACCAAAGATAGCCCAATGAGAGCGTTAGAGGCATTTTTGCGACAAAACATTCAGTTTAAAAATCGGCAGTTTATAATGAAAAATTACAGTAATGACGATTCTGGTACAGAAGAAGCAATAACTGATTTGACTGTTATACTTACCGACATAAACAACCTGGCATCCATGAAAATTTTGCGTGCCCCTAAAAAGAAAAAACCTAAAAGTAAATGGTTTGATGATGAATGCAAACATCTAAAATACGTCATGCAAAATTCACTTAAGACTATTCAGCAAACCCCCCAGGATAGATCTCTGTTGAAAAAGTTGTTTCATTGTAAGAAAATGTATAAAAGAGCAACGAAAAAAGTCCAAAATGCACTTCAAGAACATATGGGAAAACCGCGCAAAATTATCATCTTCAGATCCAAAAACCTATTGGCAGACAATTAAGTTCCTTCGAACAAACAATGTTGAGATCAATCATCTGGACCCCGACAGGCCTGTTGATTTCTTTAAAACGCTTTTGTGTCGACCACAAACCCACGAAAATACATCCGATGTTATAAACACAGAAGTGGATATACAACACCCATGGAATAATGATCAAATCTCGGCTTCCGAAATAATTCACTCTCTGAGAAGTCTAAAAAACAATAAATCGACCGGGTGTGATAATATTTCAAACGAACTCTTAAAAATAATAGTCCCGCATATAATTGATCATGTAACTAAATTATTTAATCAGGTATTTGAATCATATCATTATCCCCCTTCATGGAGTAAATCTGTTCTCACCACATTATATAAGAAGGGTTATCGAAACGATCCCAATAACTATAGAGCTGTTGCCGTAAGCGGCGCTCTTGGTAAGCTATTCAACAGAGTTATCAACGAGAGGATTAATACCTATCATGAAGATAATTCCTTGATTAGTGATAATCAATTCGGGTTCAGAAAACACCGTAGTACTATTGATAGCGCCTTTATTCTTAAAACAGCCATAAACAAATATAAAAAACTTAAACAACTATTATATGCTGTTTTTGTTGATTTTAGAAAAGCATTTGATACAGTTGATAGAAACATTCTTTTTGATAAACTACACCGCCTCTGGATACAGGATAATGTATTTAAAATTTTAAAATCTCTATATAGCTCAAGTTACCATCAAATAAAAACTTCGCAAGGATTAAGCCCATCCTTAATGTCAACGGTTGGTGTCAGACAAGGTTGTGTGACCTCACCGACGCTCTTCAAAATCTTTATCAACGACATTGGTTTAATCTTTGATAAAAAATGTGATCCCGTCCGTTTACACACCACGAATCTAAGTCACTTGCTATTTGCCGACGATTTAGCGATCATCTCAAACTCGTCTCGAGGACTACAGAGAGCACTGGATAACGTGGAAGCCTACTGCACTAAAAACACACTTAGCGTAAATGTCGACAAAACTAAAGTTATGATTTTTCAAATGCGAAAGAATAAAGAGCCCAATGGTTTTCATATTGGGAACAATGAGCTTATGCACGCACATCAGCGCACATATCTGGGACTTTCGTTTACATCCAACGATAAACTACAGAATGCGCAACAAGATCTCAAACTGAAAGGTTTAAAAACCCTCTTCAGCCTGACCAACAACTTTAAACGAAAGTGCCTTCCACCTGTTTCGGTTTACCTAAAACTATTTAACATCCTGATAAAACCCATCCTCTTATACGGCAGTGAATTATGGGCCACGGAAATCAACGATGTTAATATTGATAAATCGCCATGTGAAACCGTTCATATTCAGTTCTGTAAGTTAGTCCAGGGTGTGAACAATAAATCATCGAACCATGCAGTGCGAGCTGAACTTGGACAGTACCCACTGCACATAGATGCCAAAATCCAGTTGGCTAAGTTTGTATCAAAATTATATGACTTCCAAACCCCTTCCTTACTATCAGAGGCTAGAACTGAATCCAAGAATTACAGAATGCCGAACTCAATATTGATTAAATATCAGCAGCTTATAGCCAATTATAATCCTGAAAATAAATCTGAACAGAAAAACCCGTTTCGGCCTGTGAAATACATAACAATAAGGGAAAATCTGGAAGAGACCCATTTAAATAATTTTTATAATGCTGTATTTGACGACAACAGGAAAAATGGAAAGAATAAACTGAGAACTTATCGAGAGTTTAAGAACAAATATCACCTGGAGCCTTATTTGATTTATACAACATCCCCCGAGGCGAGAAACATATTTACTCGTTTGCGTATAAGTAACCACAAACTTATGACAGAAAAGGGGAGGCATATGCAACCATCCATCCCCGTAAGTGAACGCTTATGCGCGGTGTGCGGCTCAGGTGCAGAATGGCATTTCGTCATGGAGTGCGGTGAATATGCATCTCTCAGAGAACGTGCATTTAACAAATTTGAACGTGAATACCAAGAGTTTGTTGAGATGGACACATCCGAGAGATTCATATTCCTGATGAGAAACAATGTGCCACAGCTGTGCGGTATCATCTGTAATATGACCTAGCAATTCTTAAAACAACGAGAACAAGTTTTGTCAATCTGACACCAAGAAGTGACATTAACAATATTACATTACAACCACTATAAGCCTTAATATTTACGTTTGTCATTCGGAATTAGTATTGTTTTATGTTTCTATTTATGTTGATTTTGTATATACAAAGCAATCTGCCTTTGTTCTGGTGTATTTGCTTAATAAATCTTATCTTATGTAACATATAAACATAAAAAACAAAGAATACAAGCAACATACGAACAATTTTGCTACAGTAAATCGGACCTGGATACACTCACATCACACTTGTTTTTTGAAGGAGGATTGTACATCTTGTCGAACTGACTGAAGTTTCCACTCGATAGAATTATATCAGTACGGATGTTATCGGATTAGTGCATTAAATCGGTACCAATTACACTCGAGCCAGCATGGTTTCGCAAGGAGAAGACCAGAGATATTTGCGGACTGTAATAGCCCTATTTGGGTGACTTACGACACTGATCGTAATCAGTGGCTGTACCGTATTACGTCACATGGCTCATTCCTTATCGAGTTTGAGACTTTCTAATTTCAGAAGCTTTATACACATAATCCATTAGAAGACACGTTATTTCATAGTCGAAACGACTCATCAGTAAAGTTTTCGACCCTTCGTCTAACTGGTCCGTACGTGGCAGAAAATTATTTAATCTCTGCATCAAATCATCACGTTCGGCACTATACAAAGGGCATTTAGTTAGGAAGTGGACCTCAGTTTCCACCTCTGTTGGACATTTTAAGCAGAACCGTAAATTGCTTGAAGTCTGGGACCGGAGGTGCCTGCCTGTGTCAGTATTAAGCTGGTGGGCGCTAATCCGTAGGCGTGTAAAGGTCCGCTTTGCTTTTTTATCTGCTTGAAGCAAGAGGTAGTTTTCAAACTGAAAGCTGTGTTTTATGCTGCTGTAGAACTGAAACTTTGAATTTTTTTTTTGCCACCAGCTGATGTAGAGATGTTGAACTTTCTTTAAAGCGCTAATTAGTCGAAGTTGACCAAACTTTGTCCTATTTGTCCACAAGTGTTCGAAATGTGTGTGAACCTCGAGCCCAAGTATAATCGGCCTGAAGCTGTGAAGCAACAAACCATGCATGCATGAACTGGCTGGCTATACTGGAGCTGGGTGACTCCAAGAGGTGGAGCCAACATTTCACTATTTGCGCGATGATAAAAAACATCCAAGGAGAATACGCCAAGTTCTCCACGTACGGCCAAGTTACTAGTATATTTATTTACCCCTAACACTTGTTTGCAAAGTCGTGTTTGTACCTTATTAAACCTAAGCCTGTCGGAAGCAGAGAACAATTCACCGTCCTGAGCCAGCTTGTGTAGGTTTAGAGACTGTACACCACAGACTCCACACCCGTATGTGGCGATAGGCTTAATAAGCGAATCAAACAATTTAATATTTACACAAGCATTCAAATTCTGCGGTTGGAGTTTTTGTTTCAACAAAAAAATTGCTTTGAGACTCTTAACTAGAATGACTTCGAAACTTTTTTACCGAATACCCCTCCCATCTCCGCACCTTAAGTGAATACCTAACATGAAAAGCAGACGACACTTGCAAAAAAAATTCTTGAATAACTAATTTTTTTCATTTTTTGTCTCAAAAACATAGGTTATGACCCCTCGTTGGAACGAGCTCGACGAGCTCGTTCCAACGAGGGGTCATAACCTATGTTTTTGAGACAAAAAATGAAAAAAATAGTGAAAATTAATTGGCGATTTTTGAGAATAGCGCTGGCCGGTTTTGGCCGTTACGTTGGGTAAAGGGTTAAGTGAATACGTCAATTAAACAGATACATAGTGTTTTGATGACTGTCCCTTCTGGTCAATAGCTATAAAAAGTGCTGACTGCAATGGATTAATCAATTTATCCCCCACCCCCCATCCACTTAAATAACGAGTATCCCAGGTTTAGGTGTGTCTTGCATAAACGTTGAGGGTATTTTATCGTGAAGTTTCTCACAGGTGCGACTTAACCTTAGACGCCCCTTGTCCGAAGCCTTACTCCAAAAACCCTCTCTATCAAAGTACTTTTAAAAGTTATCTTTGATGTTTCGTTCGAACATCACTGATAGCAAAGAATGAAAATAGGCTATACAGCTTGGAATATTCAAGGCCTTTCCAATAAATTGAACAACACCGAGTTTAAAACACTGTTAACTCGTTGCAATTTCATTACCCTCACGGAGACTTGGCACTGTGATGGGACCGAAATAGATCAACCAGGTTGCACGCGTGCCGATCTCTGTCGCGGCAAATCCTCGCGTAAGAAGGGTTGATTTTGTTTTTATTTCAACTCTAAATATGACGAATTCCTTTGAAATATAAAATTTTTTGGAGACATTGCTCTCTGGTTTGAATTTGATGGTAAAATGTTTAATTTACCATGGAAGATCGTTTTTGTATCTGTGTATATTCCTCCCAATAATTCTACTTATTGGAAATCGAAACCTAGTCCTAATGTTTCCGCATTTTCGGATTTAGAGCAGCAGTTACTGGGCAGTAGTCCTGGGGATATGGTGATATGTGGAGGGGATTTCAACGCTCGAACTGGAGGACAGCAGGATTATATTGTGGGTGACAACAATAAATACATTACCTTGCCGGAGTCATACGCTGTGGACTGCATAAAGGCAGGGAAAGTCTTGATAGAATTAAAAACACCTTCGGAAAACATTTTCTAGAGCTATGCCAGTTAGCAAAACTAAGAATTATGAATGGCCGCTGCCTCGGGGGTAGACCAAGCAACTTTACCTCGTACCAGTACAACGGAGCAAGTATTGTCGACTATATCATAATACCAGAAGATTACTTTTCGGATATTGATCATTTCTGTATCAAAGCGCCGACCGTTTTCTCGGATCACTGCCGGTTGGTACTATACGAATGTACCGATATTCTTGATAACAGCGAGACGAGTAAGTATCAGTACACCCGAAATTCGATCCCCTCGTGGTGGACAGAACAGAGCGCTACACTTGCAAGATTGATTCCAACACGACCAGATATAATCTCAAATATTTCACACCATCGAGTGAAGCTATCCATACTCATCCAACAAGGAGGGCACAGAGAATGCTGCTGCTGACTGGATGAGTTTTCTTCAATCTATTAATAATTTTGCTTCTCGACGAGTCCAATTGACTAGCCGACCCCCCCCCCCCCCCCCCGAAAAAAATGGTTCGATCACAGGAGCAAAGACTTGAACGTGCAATGGAAAGCATTATAAAAGATATGAAGCTAAATCCCAGCGACAGATCACTTATTGCTAAATTCTTTACTGCGAAGAACAGGGATGTGGGCCGTCATGTGGCGACGGGGGGGGGGGGGGGGGGGGGGACGGGTGTCTCACCCCCCCCCAGCTAGGAGTATTTTTTTTTCAATAGTTGGAGATTCCGAGATAAAAAATCAAATAGTTGGAAATTCAATAAATTAACATTGTTCATGAAAAATATTAAAATTCCAACTAATGATGAAAAATTTTGATCTTTTATTTCCAACTGGAAACTTGATTTTCAAATTTCCTACTCTAAAATTGACATGGCCTCCAAATTTCGACTCTGACATCAATCCGGTAAATTTTCGGACCCAGACACATTATAAATGATGCTTTTTCCGTTTCCGGACTGGTGAAAATTTTCAGAAGAGTTCTTAACCCTTTACCCAACGCAGACAATTTCAAAATTCATTATTTTAAATATCATTTTTTTAAATTTTAAAAAAAAAATTCAACAAAACCATATCATGTGACCCCTCTTTGGAACGAGCTCGACGAGCTCGTTCCAAAGAGGGGTCACATGATATGGTTTTGTTGAAATTTTTCGAAAAATAATATTTTTTCAGCAGCTGTATTTGCATATTATGCGGTTGGATGCGGGAGATTCGTTGGGTAAAGGTTAAAAGTTATCATCCAGTGCTGCAGTGCAACCACCTATCGAAACCACTCACAGATGGAATGTACACCGGTGCCCCCCTCCCCCATCCCAGCTGAAACCCTCTAGCCATATCCCTGGCAAAGAAGGCTTATCAGACAGAAGTGAAATACAAATCAAAAATGTTTTATAAAAAACTATGTGACCAACTGGACGACTTACGATGTAAGGAGCCAGCTAGTTACTGGAAAATTATAAAACCATTTCGATCTGGTTGGAGTGACATTAATAGTCTTGATCCCGACACCACTGTTATTTCTTTGAAAAACTTTTTTCCCCTGCACAAAGCTTTGAAACGTCAAGCATGCCACCCGCTTCACCTCGAACTTTGACCAAAATATTAAACTGTGACATAATATCCCCGGAGGAAATCAAGAAAGCACTCCGACAAATAAAAAATAAAAAGTCTCCAGGCCCCGACAATATATCCAACGAACTCCTAAAAACTGTAATTCCCTACGTGCTAGACGAAACAGTCAAGTTGTTTAACCAAGTCCTCGAATTTGGTCATTATCCAACTGAATGGAGCAAGTCCACCCTAACTCTACTGTACAAAAAAGGTAACCGGCACGACCCTAACAACTACAGAGCCATTGCCGTTAGCTCTACTGTCGAGAAATTATTGAACAAGATTATAAATAACCGGATAAATGATTTCCTTGAAGATAACCGGCTTATAAGCGACAACCAGTTTGGATTCCGTGAACACCGTAGCAGTGCATTTGTTCTCAAAAATATTTGCAGTCAATGCAAACGAGAAAAAGGCCTCAAAATGCAGCTTTTGTTGACTTCAGGGAAGCCTTTGACACAGTCCACTGACCATTGCTGTTTAACAAATTACATAAATGTGGTGTAACTGGTAAGATACTTGAAATCTTACAGTTCTTGTACTCCTCAAGCTACTATCTAACTAAAACTGCCAAGGGCCTAGGTCCGCCTTTACTGTCCATAATCGGGGTTAGGCAAGGTCGGGCGATCTCATATTTATAGATGACATTCGTAAAATCTTTACTAGAGAATGCGACCCTATAAATAAAACCCCTATTGCTGTATGGTAGTGAACTATGGGATACAGAGTATCAACTTGCAAAGTGGGATAGACTTCCCGCTGAGGCTGTACACATCAAGTTCTGTAAGATGATACTCGGTTTCAATAAAAATTCTTCCAACCATGCCGTTCGAGCTGAACTTGGCAGATTCCCACTAGAATGCATCGTCAAAAAGTTCAAATTCATGGTCAGGTTTCACTGTGCAACTCTAGGTACATTGCTCCGTGATTTACTGGAAGAGCATATATTAATGACAGAATATAGCGGATTCCGCTAAATGTTGGAAGGTTACAATATACCATCGGCTGCAATGCGCGATAATAAATCCAGGAAATTACATGAAAATTTAACAAATGATTACACACTCTATTTTAATGAATGCCTTAACAATGACAATAAAAAGAACGGTAAAAATAAATTGCGTATTTATCGCGCCTTAAAAAATGACATTAAATTCGAGCCCTATTCAGCTTACTCAAAAACAAAAGAAGCGCAAAGTATGTTTACTAGATTACGGATTATTAATCATACTTTGGCAATTGAAAAGGGGAGACATGCACAGCCGCCAATACCTTTAGAAAATAGGGTTTGCAATGCTTCAGGTGTTTGTAAGGACGCCGGCGATGTGGAATCCGAGATGCATTTTGTCATGGACTTCCCGGCCTATACAAACATCAGACGACAGTTGTTTGCAATTATTAAAAGGAACAACGTAGACTTCTCAAATGCAAGCAAACAAGGTCGGTTTGAATTTATTGTGAGAAATAATACGGCCTCATTTTGTCAAACCATCTGCAACATAATCCTGCTGTTCTTCAGGAAAAGAGAAACAATAATTGCAAAATCGTAGGTCATTAAACTGACCTAGGGTTTTGACTTTATATACTTATATGTATTATACATTAGCCTTATTTACTATACAAAAATAGCTGTTTCGTTTATGTTTTGTTTATTATAATCATATCATATCTCTGTTAACTCTTTGTGCAATCTGCCTCTCTGTAGGTGTTATTTTGCTTGAATAAACTATTACTATTACTACTACTACTGAACGCCAGGCAGGGTCCGATATTGTCCCGTACTCAATGAAACCTCCAGATAAGATTTACCAAGGGAACTTCATCGCACAACGAAGTCCTGATTGTGTCCGAGTGCAGAAATGAAGCGAAGATAAAGAAAAGCACCTTCTACTTACTACACTTGGGAGCGCGTGGCTCAGTAGGTAGAGATCAGGCTGCAAGCCGAGAGGTTCCCGATTCGAATCCCACCTGCGGCAACCGCATTGTGCCCTTGGGCAAGACACTTAATCCCAATTGCCCACGACACGTAGGGGGGGGGGGGGGGGGATCGTGAACCAGAGAAGCAGTACACCATCTATGGAAAATCTATCCACAAAACCAGCGCCGGTAAAATATTTTGGAACCACAAGGAAACTAAATAATGCTCCCGACACAGATGGGAAGATAAAGCTCTCTCAGAGAACGACATGCTGATGAGTACAGGGATGCACAGGAAGACAGGAGTTATACAAATCATTAAAGTTACTCTCTGTTACATGTATGTCGGCCCAGGTCTTACGGACTTGAGGTAATGCGGCTCAATAAGACTGCTTATAAAAAGACAGAGGCGCACCAGATCGCTATGCTAAGCAAAGACAAATTCAACACCTGTCAACAAGGACAGCTACTGTCGCAGTCTCCACTCTGCCTGGGGTTCTACCCATCAAAGCGATCGTTCACAGACCCCCCCCCCCCCCCGAAAATCTTTATCCAGTTCATCAATGCCACCGAATTTGTGGAACATGAGATTGTGAGATTGCAACCCATCAACTTGCTTGCTGTGAAAGGGTATTACAACGACAGCTGCTTTTCCTTCATCAAACTGCAGCTGAACCTCTACAATTTACCGACTGCATATGAGCTCCTTACCCATACACCAGAGAAAGAGGTTTGAAAAAACAGCTAAACACCTCCAGCATCCAGACTGTCCAACCAGTGGCAAGAAGAGACTGGTAACAAATCAACCCAGCCCAACCTCTGTAAAGGTCAACCAGATTCAGCAATGGGAATGTCAAAGAGAAGCTGAATTGTTTGGAACTTAATTGAGCACCCCCTGAAATGTTTCCTGACAGTGATGTTGCTGTTACTGATTATTATGCTTTAATGATTGCTATGTCTTGCAGTACATTTCATCTGGTGAAACATGATGCTTCTGGTTGATAGCGTACTCCATATACATCCTCGCGTCCACTTGAAGCATGCTTCCCACGAATGTCACAACACCCCCCCCCCCCCAACCCTTTTCATCCACATGCACTATCTGGGTATAAAATAAGAAAAGTTGTCACTTCTTTTATCAATAAATGTTGACATTGCAAGGAGAGGACTGTCGGAGGCACTAAGATGGCAACTCGTTGGCATGCATGTAACAGGCATGTCATTCAAAGCTATTGGAAAGCAACTTGGCTATAGTCATTCTATCATCAGCAGACTTGTCCGAAAACCCCCCAACAAACTAACGATGTTAAGGCCCGGACAACCCCAAAATAAATCTTCTAGGGAAGATTGGAGTCTGGAACACCTCGTATGGCGTGAATCCTTTTCTTCAAGTGGGGTTTTGAAACGCCTTTGGCTCCCCAACAGATGTTTGTGCAACAGAACTGCTCGAAACCGTCTCAAAGCATTGGGTATGAGGTCCAGAAGGATCATCAAGCGTCCAGCTCTGTCCGATCAGCATCAAAGACGACGTTTGGAGTGGTGTACGGCACAACAAGATTGGAATCGCAGGACGCGGAGGAGAGTCCATTGGTCAGACGAGAGTAGGTTCCTGCTTCACGTCACAGATGGTAGCACAAGAGTGTGGAGGCATAGAAATCCTGCTTACGTGCCCCGGAATATCATACCTACTTTCCTTATGGTGGAGGATTAGTACTGATCTTGGGCGGGGGAGGGGGGGGGGTGCCTCTCTCGTGATTCTAAACTAGATATGGTGACTGTACGTGGTAATCTCAATAGTCATCCGGGCATTCTCAATCCGGTTATCGTGCCTCATTTTGACAACCACCCGTTGTTTATTCGCCCTGTATTTATTGACGACAATGCAAGGCCACATCGTTCCCATTCTGTGAGAACATTCCTTCGGAACAACTCTATTACAACACTACCTTGGCCTGCAATGAGCCCTGATTTGAATCCCTTACAACACATCTGGGACTTTTTTGGCAGTCGTGTGCATGCAAGGGATCCGTCTGTACAGAATTTGGCCGATTTTGGAAGCAGTTGCTTCTGGACCCATCAGAAGGCTCACAGGTAGCATTGGGTGGAAGGTTCAAGCTGTCATCCGAGCACGTGGTGGACACACTCGCTACTGACGTCAGACACTTATAGTGTGTTCAGGAGATCACAAGTTACTTTTTTGTCAGTAATTACCGGCGTTATTTCATCATGGACCGTTACAACACCATACTTGTCGAGAGAGCATTTTTTCATCAAAAACATTGGTGACAGATATGTATAATTAGCGTCATTAAAGTACTGCATATTTTCATCATTGTTTTGTCTTTCATTTGTCAATGGACCATTCTTTCCGCAAACAATCACTTTTGGCCATCTGAAAGATAGCATGAAAGTAATGACAGTTTCTATTAACACCACTGCGAAAAAAAACAGGGGGTGCTTAATTAAGTTCCAGGTGTATAAAAAAGAAGACTGAAGAAGTGTCAACAGGTTATCAGCGATCCAGGACTTCTAACTCAACTGCTGCTACACTCTTCACACCCCATCATAGAAGAACTTGCATCCTTTGAAGACGAGGACACCAAACGAATAAAACTATACAGCTGGGAGTATTTACACACCATCCATCTGAAGAGATGCCAGACGCTGAGTCCAGAGTCTAACCGGGTCCCTGTGTCACTGGTCACTGGTCTATAGACCCCTTTAGTCTTTAAGCTCAGAATGGACACTGTTTGATGGACGCTTGTGTAAAGCCATTCCGGCTGCTAATCTGTACACATTGAGGAATAATCTACATATTCGAGGATTTAACGGATCAATTTAAAGGTGGTGCCACGAAAAGTCAGCGTGGGAATCTCAACACAAGAAAGCCGTGATAAGTCTCAAGACACTTGGTATGATGAAATGCATTTGTGCTGTAAAATCAGCTGGGTTAAAAATAAATCCAAATCAACTGGGTTGAGTGAGTATGAACCCAAATGGGTTCATATTCACTCAAGCCAGTTGATTTGGGTTAATGTTTAACCCAACGGATTTTAGAGTGTGTGCTTGGTTGGCCTGATTTCTGATTAGCATGCTGTAGACGTCCGATATCACGATGATCGCTGTAACAATATCATGTGTCCCAAATCCAAGAATTTGCTCAGGAATCGTTGGGCCTGGAAATTGATTAGGCTGATTTACACCAGCTACATAAAACAACATTATTTCTGGTGTAATAGCATGAGACAGTAGGGCACGGCACCACCTAACAGAAAACAAGTTACAAGTGACACGTTGAACACTTTTTATCCACTGAAACAATACCTGCAATGAAACTCATCATTCAAGGTCAATTTCAGCATTTTTGGCTGTCTCATGACCACAACATAGGGATGAAGTCAAGTTCAGCCAATTCGCTATACCTACACTACGGCCGCTGTGGACTGGTCACTTTCCACGGGCGGGCAGTATTTCCACGGACGCAATAATATTAGATTCTAAACACAAATTATAGGAATAATCATCAAAAATTTAATTAATGAAGCAACGGGTACAACCCAGTGCTACATTAATTAAAATTTTGCAGATGATGATTTTTATTACCTGGTAAAATGCATGCGTGGATATCACTGTCCAACCATGGATTACGACCAGTCTATGACGGCTTCACTGTAGTGTAATTCTTCGACAGAAATGCAGTTTAAAACGTATATGCAATCAATATGTCAGAATTGTACTGAAAGTATGTTTGTGTGCATGTTATATGGAATTAGTAGACTTTTCAGTTAAGAAATATCCATTGAAAAACCCTGTGAGAACCCTGGGAACTGAAACAGCGCTTGTTTAAAAAAATCCCTAGATTTTCATCTCCACCCGTCCCTATTTTTTCAAACCGTTCTAGATTTTTTTTATTAGTATTTTAAATTTTTTGTAATATGGTCTTCTTTCAGAATAACCATTAGAAAATTACTCTTATATTTGCCCTTTGTTGATAATTCCAATCCTTGACATCATTTCTTGCGAAGCTCTCAGGACGAGCTTCGAAAAAAATTTGATGTCAAATGTTGAATTTATCAACTGAGTGAAATGTGATCAGAATTTAATTAAACGATTTTACTGATGCTTTTTTTTATTAAGTGGTAAACGCAAGAGTGGGCATCACTGATCACGCATGGATTACGACCAGTCCATGGCGACTGTATTGTATGTTGCTCACTTTAGAGAACTTCCAAGGACAGCTACGGTCGCAGTATCCGCTCGGCCCGAATCGTGGAGCATTAAAATCATCCGACATGGGGGGCGATGTAGGAGCTGTATGTCGAAGGCATACCCGGGGAGCATAGCCCCGAATTAGGAAAGCGTATGGGAGGGGATCGCCTCTCGGGGACGACTCCTCCCATACACTCCCCCACCTAGGTGCATAGCCCCCCCCCCCCCCGCCAACCCCCCCCCCCAAAAAAAAAAACAAACAAAACAAAACAAAAAAAACACGCTATGCACCTCAGGTATGCCTTCGAGATACAGCTGCTACTCTGCCCCCCTAATTCGGATGATTTTAACGCTCCTTGCTTCGGTGCCTCGAGCCTGTAAGAGAGTTTCTGTGAACTTCAAACACACGTCTTATTATGCCATATCACAGAATTATATACTTATTCACAAGGACAGAGCTTGATTTTTTTTTAATTTTAATAAGTCATACTTTAAAGAAAAACCAAACATGAACTTTATTATTGTCTATCTTAATATATATCCTCAGATACGATAATCACCCCTACTGATGTCCCTACACTAAAATCATATTATCAAGATCAGTTGTATTCTATAAAGCATGATCTTTTCATAACAGGGTTTTCTCGATCAGTTGCTCTGTTCTTCACTGCTCTCTGCAGCATAAAACACCCTTATGCAGCCAGGTATGCACTTTGTTTTAACGAATTGCCCATAAAAAGGGGCGTCCCCGATAGGCCTTCGCAAAAAACTCACCTGAAAGGGGTGGGTGTCCCGTACAAGGCTGGCAAAAACTTGCATTCCGGGGGTAGTGGGTCCCTGAATATGGGAAAATATCAATTTCCACCTAGTACACCCCCGCCCCCGTATATCTTCTCAGTGTTGTGCAAATTTCGTCGGAATTAATATTTCCAATTATAGATATTTGTTGCTTCTGGTGTCTTACGCCTCGCATTCAGTAATTTGTGGACTTTCTCTTTCACATACAAGTAAAATCTAAGAGCCAATTTTTTTTCCTTCAAATTATTGGCTTATTGTCCCTGTAAGTCTTCAAATAGTACCCACGATGCCCCAATTCGCATGAGAAAGTTTGTCCGGCCCGGGAAGTGGAGTAGTGTTTGCTAACTGCGGTAAACAAGTTCTGCTTTGCTGGTAAAATAGGGCCCAGAACCAATGTTTAGTGTGGAAGTCCTCCACACTGGGTACGCGATTGGCTAAACCCGACTTCATCCATATGTTGCGGTCATGAGATATCCAAAGATGCTGAACATAAATAAATAAATAAATAAATAAATAAATAAATAAGTTAAAAATATGTTTCTCAACCCTCCCGTATGATCCTTTTGGCTGCCGCATGCTCTTTTTTATGCTCCCGACCTCCAAATGAGCAGTCAGGGATATTTAGTGAAGATCTCCGCCTGTCCATCCATCCGTCTGTCCATCTGCCCGTATATCCGGGCATTAATACAAACGTTTTGGATTGTAATTTCAAAGCCATCGGTCGGATTTGGATCTCCTTTGGTATGTTGGTAGACCCGCATGGGGAAACGGATATGCACAAGGAACGGGTTCCGTCCAATAATTTTTCCCAGAGTTATGGCACTTTTTTACTCATTCGACTCAGAAAAGTCTTGTGTCCCACAATACCTTTAAGGCTATTTCGAACATGCCTACATGTCGGGGGCAGTGGCCCACACTCTGCGTAGCTCTTGTTGTAAACAATGCAAACAAACAAATAAAAATTAAATGGTTTATGTCTGATATTTCACCCAAGTCAATAAAATTGACAAATTTGTCCCTTGAGTGCAACAAGCACTCAAGAAACGAAATACACCACCACCCATGCTATTCTGTAGATTATGGGGCCTGAAACATAAAAAATTATTTATTTATTAATATTTTAACGACATTTTAACAGCCAAGGTCATATCGTGTCGATGACAGTTTTACGGGTGGAGGAAGCCGGAGTATCCGGAGAGAACCTCCGAGCAACGACGAGGCGCTGCCAGCTCATCAACATCGTAACTCCGCTCTGCAGCACTGACAGGGTTAGATTGGTTGAAGACATGCGCAGCATCGATGTGCAGTACGCCTTAGTACACGGCGTCATCGTGCCCACATGTGGACAATCGGGGTTAAGTGCCTTGCCCAAGGACACAACTCGGGAGTGCGCATAGATCGCTCAGACGGCCACCCATCCAAGGACTAACCGGGCTCGACGTTGCTTAACTTCGGTGATCTGACGAGAACCGGTTACCGCAACGTCACCGCGCCCCCGAAACATAAAATAAACCAAGAACATGAAACTTTTAATGCAAAGAAATATTTATAAAAATAAAAAATAAAATAAAAACCGCCCGCCCACATGAATTTTTACAAAACATGACCTGAGAAACAGATCTACTTTCTACTACCAGGACAATCAGGCCCATTTACCTGTGGGGGGGGGGGGGGGGGGGGGTGGGGGGGGCGGTGGCATAACGTACTAAAGCGCACAAATAGCTTCGACCAATGAGACCTTGCCTCGACATCGACTTATTGCTGGTTGATAAAATGGAAAACCAGACAGTTTCTTATAACACAACCCAGAAACTTAGACTTTCTCCTTAACTAGTTGAGTCCAAGAAGCCACTCTCGGGGCTTTCAGAAAAAGGGTACCAGAGCAAAAGCCAACATTTTCCTTGTTCATGTTTCATATTCAGTCAAACGCAAATAACATTTTGTTTACATAAATTTATTTTATTACAAATTATTGGAGAGTGCATATGAGCACCCTCCAATAATTTGTAATAAAAAAGATTTTGAATAACAAATTGAGACCACCAAAATAATCTAGCCCTCAACCAGATAATCACGAGTTAAGTCAATGTATATATGTTTTTGTTTATATTTCCTGTCGCTAACCATGTGTTATTTTCTTTAACGTTCGTGTTGTTAGAAATTAATCTGAAGGAAACGGTACCAACATAATCAGAGATAAGATATTTCTTTCTCTTGTTACTTTTCTCCCAGAACAAATAATTTTATCTCTTTCGACACAAGATGAGGTCCGTGACGTTAGCTTGACGTTGGACATTCATTTGAAGCCCTGAAGATATTGTATCAGTCATTGATACATAGCCATATGTTGTATGGTATACTTGTCTGGGGCCATGTACCCTCAACCAGGAGAATTTCAACACTCCAAAAAAGGCTATCCGTATCATAACAAATCGAAAATACACCTCGCACACCGAACCCTTATTTAAAAACTGTGGAATACTGAAGTTTGAAGATTTGTCTAAGCTACATGTGCATCTTTTTATGCATACCACAATAAACTTCCCATGTCATTTGACAATACTTTCGAAATATGCACAAACCCTTCTGGAATGGAAACAAGACAAACAGGGAATGTGCGCTCCCTCAAACCAAGAACTCGGTTTTCTGCTGATCTCCCGATTCATTCTTTCCCGAAAATTTGGAATGATTTAAATCTCTTAAAGGCCTCTGTTTAAAAAGATAATAATTAATTCATTCTTGAATGAATATTCTTCTGACATTACTTGCACCAATCCATTCTGTCCAGATTGTGGCGCGGCATAAAGTGATCTCATCCTACCAACTATCGCTATTTCTACAATTAATCCTAAATCTAAGACTTTTCAAATCACCACTTGTTTTTCTGATTACCTCCGAACATGGGGAAAGCTTCATAAAAAGCCTCTCTAAGGGTTCACTTATTGTGAATCGGGGAGGACAAAGAACTAAACCACTCTGATGTCAGAACAAAATAAATCATGTCTGGGAATGGCAGGAAGACAGCATTTCTGGCTGTACCATTTCACAATGCAGTGTACACTTTTTTTTATTGTTATTTTGTATTTATGTAAACTGTACATGAGTATGCTGCAAAATAAAGTTTCATTTCAAAGTTTCATTTCACATTTGTCTGAAGTTAGTTTCACGTTCAGCGATAGTAGTATACATGGGATGGTATCCTGAGAGATAAGTTTCCTCTAAAAGTTTCCCAAAAAGGCATCCTCAAAATATATCCTCAAATGATACATTGCCATGTCATAAGTATCCTCAAATATCCAGATGAGGAGAAGATAAATGGCAGATTATACCTCATTGAGATATTTTCATTTGGCCCTCATACGATAGAAAAGGGGTGCCAAAGGCCAGTCGTTTGTTTTTTAGGGGTGTTGGAAGTGGGATGTCAGGGGACGTGATCGTTTGATATTCAGGTGATGATAAAAGGGATGGCAGATTATACCTCAATGAGAGATTTTCACATGGCTCCCATAGCCTCATACGATAGAAAAGGGGTGCCAATGGTCAGTCGTTTGTTATTTAGGGGTGCTGTAAGCGGAATGCCAGGGTACGTGGTCGTTCGATATTCAGGTGAGGATAAGAGGGTTGAGAGATTATACCTCACTGGGGAATTTTCACATGGGCCTGAGGGTCTCTTACGATAGAAAAGGGGTGCCGAAGGCCGGTCGTTTGTTATTTCGGGGTGCTAGAAGTGGGGTTGTAAGGCACGTGGTCGTCTGATATTCAGATTAGGATAAGAGGGATGACAGATTATACCTCATTGGGGGATTTTCACATGACCCTCATAGCTTCATACGATAGAAAAGGGGTGCCGAAGGCCAGTCGTTTGTTTGTTAGGGTTGCTGGAAGTGGGTTGCCAGGGGATGTGGTCTCTTGATACCCAGGTGAGGATATTAGGGATGATAGATTATACTGAATTGTGTGATTTTATTATGACCCCCATGGCCTGTGTTCCCAAATGTCTAGATAAGGATATAAGGGGTTTTAGGTTACCGAGATGTCAGGAATAGCTAGCAAGCCTGTAGTAGTGTTACATACAGAATATACCCATAGTAGCTTGGTGTGCCAAATGTTCACCACGAGTGGTGAAGTGGTGTTAACCGCGAGCCTTTGGCGCGCGGTTAACACCACTTCACCACGAGTGGTGAACATTTGGTACACCAAGCTACTTTGGGTATATTTTATTTATACCATGATCGTCAGATTATTAAGAGTTACTATTATTTTTCTCGATTTTACTGAGCAGGAGCCGAACATACGTGTGAATTTGTTTTGTTTAGATGAGGATCGGTGGGCGGTACTTCCGCTGTCAATTTTATCACCAAAACGAGATCGAAAAAGAAGCAGGGCTTTTTTCATTTTAATAACATAATAACATACTGTTTCGAGTTATTGATGCGTCATTATCACGAGACAATGTATGTTTGTTAATTTTAGGCGTTTTATGGGGTAAAAACATTTTAAAACGAAATAAACAGTTGCCACTTTCATTTCCCTCTTCGCGAGACGACTTCCGATACATTTAGACAAGTTCGCATTCAGGTCGACGTCACTAAACGTCAACTCGGATGCAATTCCACTGTGGGTGTAAATTTTAACTATTAAAATCCCATTGCTGGCGTGTTCACCATGGTTGGTGTATAAAGCAAAAATTTATGTCATAGGCTTTTCATATATAGTGGAATAGGTAACCATGGTATAAAAGTCAGTAGTAATCGAACCAGGCTGTAAGGGTGGTAGAAGACTATATTATTGGGTAAATACAGTGCTAGCTAATATACGACAGGCAGCTTAACCCTTTACCTAACGTGAAAAGCAGACGACACTTGCAAAAATAATTCTTGAACGACTAATGTTTTTCATTTTTTGTCTCAAAAACATAGGTTATGACCCCTCATTGGAACGAGCTCGATGAGCTCGTTCCAATGAGGGGTCATAACCTATGTTTTTGAGACAAAAAATGAAAAAATAATGAAAATTAACTTGCGATTTTTGAGAATAGCGCTGGCCGGTTTTGGCCGTTACGTTGGGTAAAGGGTTAAGACATGGTGAAAGCCGGTGGTAAGACTACCTGTATAGGAGCCTGGAATCACAATTATGGAATTCCACATATAGAATATCTTTTGTGGAATCACTATAGAATCCCTTTTTGGAAAACGCCTATGGTTATGGAATCCCTTTTTACCGAGATGAGACATAGAGCAGTGTTACAACCCACTTTGTAATAAAAGTTGCAAAATGTAATAATTATTACAAAGTGCAACTACTTGGACGGGAAATACGTTGCAATATGTAATAATTATTACAAAATGCAACTACATGGACGGGAAAAACGTTGCAAAATGTAATAAACTTTTTTTTCGAAGAGGCACTTTTTTCAAAGGGGACATCAGAATCTACTTCATGTTATTGTACAACTATTAAAATAAATTTGTGTCTCTATGATCCATCAACTGTCTTCGGGTATGTTATACTTATTTCTACGTGTATTTGAGCGAGTTTCGTATATGTCCGAAGTTTTATTACAAAATGCAACTAATTGGACTGGAAAAACGTTGCAAAATGTAATAATTATTACAAACTGCAACTACATCGACTGGAAAAACGTTGCAAAATGTAATAAAATATTTTCAAGCAGAGCAATCAAACTAATTCATTGTATCATACAATCTTACAGAACGATGCAGGCCGATGGATAACGGGGTCGAGTAATGCCGCAGCGCTAGAAGCAATCAGGGGTGAGCTTGGGTGGATGAGGATCAAGGACAGGATAGACCTGTTGAAACTCGGTTATCTTAATTATTTGGTGAATAGCCCCGACAGCCGATGGTGTAAAGTAATGTTCCTGCGAATTTTCAACTCAAATATCAAAACGGGGTGGATGGTCCAAGTGAGGGAGCTAGTAGAGAACTACTCATTGGAGATCTCGGACCTGGACGTTGGGGCAAACCAGGGTACAAAAATCGTCAGAGAAAGGGTCATGGAGGATAGTAACCGTAATTGGCGAGAGGGGGTCAAATTGAAGAGTACCTTGATGGCACCTTTGGGGGGTCACTGCTGTTCAAGCTGAAGTCGCGATCCCTGGAGCTGAGGGGAAAAAATGGGAAAGACGGTGAAAGGGAGTGCCAGATGTGTAACTTGTGCATGGTGGAGACCCTGGAACACTTCCTTCTAGAATGCCCAAAGTATCAGTCTAAAAGAATGAGATTCACTGGGAGTATAATGGGGAAGTGGGATGGGAGAATGAAGGACATGTGGTTAGGGGGAGACTCAAAGGAGAGGGTTAATGTGCTAATCGGAGAGATTGGGAAGAATGGGGCAAGGGATGTCATCAAGCAGTTCGTCTCCGAATGTTGGGAGGAGAAGAGAAGCGCGGGAACAGGGAGGCAGTTGGGAGTTCAGGGGTAACCAAGGCCTTCTCGTCCGAGAACCGCGGCAAATCAGCGGCTGGCCAAAGTGTTATTATTATTATTATTACAATTATTAATAACAAATTGTATCTGAATGTCTTAACCAAATGCTGTCATTGTGTGTTGTTTGTGGAGATGAGCACTGGTGAGCAGTAGTGGCGATGACAAGAAATGGCAGCGATCGTCTATGGCAATCTCCAGTGATCGTTGGGAGCGAGATGAGGATTAGAGGGCTATGAGTACTAGCCGCACCGAGGCCTCTTCTCACACCCCCTCATATCTTCAAACGGGGAGATCACCAGGGATGCCCAATGATCGCTTGTGACGATCTCTAGTGATCGTTACTTGTGATCATCGGTGATCATCTCCCTGTATGAGGATGAGAGGGCTGCGAGGAGAGGCCTCATTCAGTCCACACCCCATAGCCCCCCACATCCATATCTCGCTTCCAACGATCACTAAAGATCACAGACATCCCAACTGATTGGCAATAGCGATATCTAGTGATTGTTGGGCGAGATGGGGATGTGAGGGCTAGGAGGTGAGGCCTCATTGTAACATCTTCTCACAGCCCTCTCATCTTCATAGGGAAGATGATTATTGGTGATCGCCAGTGGCGATCGCTATGAATGCATAGTGATTGCCGATGGTGCTCTCTCTAGTGCTTGTTGGGGGAGAGGGGGGGGGGGGGGCGAGATGAGGATGTGAGGGCCATGAGGAGCGACCTCACACCTCATAGACCTCATTGGTCTCCCAGTAGTTCGACGGAGAGCGCCATAGTCGCTGCCCCGCACAGAAGCCCTGACCTACTTTACTTGACCTACTGTCTCGGCGATCCAGACCTCCAACCACTCGCCTGGGCGACAGCGACAGAGTCCCTCTATCTCTACTCCCAAACGATGAACCTATCTCAGAAGCCCTCCAATCAGTGACCTGATCTAGCGACACAGTAGCACCACTCCTGCTCCCAACATTGACACTATCCCAGGAGCCCTCCAACCGGTCGCCCGATCGAGAGTGGCACAGTCGTACCTCCCTCTGCTCCCAACAGTGACCCTATACCAAAAGCCCACCAACCACTGACCTGGACGAAAGCGACGCAATCACTCGGCGACCCTACCATGGCGTGGGATAGCGACAATCAAATTTTACTGGGGGAAATGGCACTACTGACACAAGTTCTGTGTGAAGTGGCACAGGGTAAGGCAGACTTGGTCTGAATCGACTGTAGGGAAAGGCTATCACTGTGCGGACAGTGTTACGAGGGTATTGACATAGGCCAGGGGGTGTTCAACAGCAAAGGGCCTGTTGCTGGGCCCAAGCAACGTACGTCCAGTCACTCACCTCTGTGGGCATCGACAGCTGTCAATGTAGTAATGATCTCGCGCGCTCTCCATGACGTTACCGACGTCATAGCTACTCTAACCATTTCCCTCTGTCGATTCCCTACTTTCCTGCATCTACACAAACTTTGCAGTGTCTATCCACACCCAGCATGCGACGCAAGCGATGCGAATCACACATATACAGTCGACTAGTTCGCAAACGAGCCTATAGAGGTTGTGTCAGCGATGGGCATTTGGAGGGGTGGGCTGAGGTCCGAGTGCGGGTGCGGGTGGGGGTCCTGTAGAGTTCGACATAAAGGCCCTTCCGGGAATATAACTTACAACTCGTGCAGGATGACATGAACAAATACTTCACCTTGCTTTCCTTGGGTTTTATGGATTTCATTATATTACCTTAGCCATGTATCCACAAGAAATCTTTCCAGGCAAGCGTTTTCATGATGAAAATGTTGTTTAGCTTTAGTGGTTTAAGGATAGGCGCAGGGTCAGAATTATGGGCGGCATTGGCACTCCTTTTCATAGGAACTATTCGGCTGCTTATTCAAAAGAATTACAAAGGATAACATAGAATAAAAATACTACACTTATTATTTATTGGTAACTAGCGGGTGAATACCCGGCGTTGCACGGGAGAAGATGGTTATATCAATATACCCTCATATATGATCGGCCCAGCCGTTTTCGAAATAGAAGGTCAGGGTCACCAATTTCAAGGTCAAGGTCATCCCGCACGTGCACCCCGATAAAGTCAAAATGATCGATGGGTCAATATAACCGCACATATGAAATTTTAGAGCCCGATCGGCTCAGCCGTTTTCGAAATAAAAGGTCATGGTCATCAGTTTCAAGGTCAAGGTCACCCCGCATGGGCACGGCACCCACCCCATGTTACTCGCAGGGACGAATTACCCCCGTGTACAAAATTTGAGATCGATCGGTCGAGAAACGGAGGAGTTCATCGGGAACAAAGGTAGACAGATACAGACATTCGCATTTATATATTAAGATTAGAAAAACAGAATATAATCAGTTTCACAAATATATGGAGATTAATCGCTTGACTGGACTGAATACGTGAAATAATTCATGAGAGGTGAGGGACATTGTACAAACAAGAGTGCGCGAATGTGCACGAGTGTTTTACAATATAGTCCCTCGCCTCGAATGAATTATTTCACGTAACCAGTCCAGTCAAGCGATTCCTCTGTTTATTACTTTTCATTATTAACGATAATTATATTATTTAACCATTTATCTAACGTAACGGCCAAAACCGGCCAGCGCTATTTTCAAAAATCGCCAATTAGTTTTCATTATTTTTTCATTTTTTGTCTTTAAAACATAGGTTATGACCCCTCATTGGAACGAGCTCGTTCCAATGAGGGGTCATAACCTATGTTTTTGAGACAATAAAATGAAAAAAATAGTTATTCAAGAATTTTTTTTGATAGTGTCATCTGCTTTTCATGTTAGGTAAAGGGTTAAAAAAGAACAATGAAGTACCCATTACACGCACGGCAAAGCGTCTTCGTTTGCGCGCACGGATACATGACCCAATTGTTGATTGCATAATTCACTTTTGAAGTTATCGTTTATAATCAAACCCGGAAATCCCAGTAAATCACACTTTGGAAAGTAATAAAAAAGTGCGGTAGAAACTGGTTATAATTGAAACAGATGTAGTATTAATGCGAACTTGTGAAATGGTTCGGTAACACTATTCCAAGTGAGAGGCTAAACAATTTTTAAATGCTTTCTTGTACGGAGATGAAATCAATGGTGTAATGTCGCAACTTCTGAGGTCTGTCACACACGAGGAAAAGAACATCTCGTGTTTTGTGAGTGCATACCAGAAATATCTCACACTTATGTTTCTCGTGCTTCTCGCTCCCCTCGTGAGATATCCCCTGTATCCACTCGGATATTGTCCTTTGGGTTTTCGGATTTTCGAAGTTAATTCGTAAATTTGAAATGAGAAATGATTACAAGTAGCCTTTCTACCAGTTGTAGTATATGTAGTACTCCCCTGAATCTGGGGTCTTTGGAAATAATACTAATAAAACGAAAGCTTGTGAAAGCTTAAATTAATATTGCTATTTGTACCCAATATGTCCCAAACAATTGAAATCTGATCCGAAAAAATAACCATCACCTGTGCTGTTTGCGTAATCGTCCACTTGGTGCTAAAGTGATATTGAAAAGTATCTGAAATTTTCAGTTCACTAGTTTCATGAAACTTCAATTATTCTGCGAATACTGTTATCTTTCTATCCATCCAAAAATTGGTGCCGAAACTACACTTTACTGAAATAACATAATTCAAAATACTCTGGAACAGTTAGAATTTTTTAACATTTTTGCTTTCTTATCAGACACTTCACTCTGAATAAACGATGACAACCATGTCGATTTACAGTGGCGTAGATAAAGGGGGGGGGGGGGGGGGGGGCGGGGGGCGGAGGCCCCCCACCAGAAGTTTTGTCGGAAATTTTTTGGGACCATTTTTAGGCGAATTTATGCCTAATAACATTAAAATGCTGGCTTTGGGGATAAAAAACATGCCATTTTGGGTAAATTTGGGGTAAAAAAGACCAATTTTCAGTACATTTGCAGTAAACAACAGATTCTTTCTGTTGTTTTGGATTTTTGTTGTTATTACACTGTCAGAAAATTTTCGGTCTGTCGGAAAATTTGGGGCTTGCCCCTCCGCCAGCGTAAAACTATCTACGCCACTGTCGATTTAACATGAAATAAACAGTTTTAAAAATCAGAACTTTTTAAATCCATTCAATGAAACTGTTCTTGTTTCATTGAGTTTGGTAGACTTGGGACCTCGTGATAACGGAAGGGCACAAGCCAGTTCTGTTGGAAAACGTCAATCCAATCTGCTGCTATCTATTTCTTTGCGAGGCACACGTTGCCGCTACATGAAGTAAATTGCAGTCATTCCATAGTCCCCAGTTTAAACCAGCGAAACCCCACAGCAGAAGCTCAACCAATTACCGTAACGCTTAAAATCTTTGAAAAGGGGATCAATCACTTCAAGAAGCCTGTTTTCTGGGCATCATCATTATGAAGTACCTGACCCTCAAGACGTCTTGTGACAAAAAAAAAAACAAACAAGCAGAGCAATAGCCCGCATGTGCCTGCTCGAAGCCTTCGATGGCTCTAAGGAGAAAGATGGGGGTGGGGGGGGGGGGGGTGGGGCGGTGATAGAGAGTCTAATCTGAGACTCTTCACGAGCTTTGTCAGGCCCTTTTTCGACTATTCTGCTGTAGTCACACACACATACTGTGTTAGCCGGATTGAAGCGCACCAAGTCAACGGGGTACAATCCCCAACCTGGCGCTATCGGTGCGCGGCACACCCGCATCACTCTGCTCAGAAGAACCAGGCCTTGAAACACACTACGAGCGCCTCACCAACCTTGTGGAAAAGACCCTCTGCAGTCTGAGCGCGAGCGATCTCATAAAAGGGTACCAAAAGCCTGATAGAACCCACCCCGGGTGGGAGTGGGGCTGGGAATGGGCGTGCAATGTGTACCCAGGACTTCGGGCCCGGGCTGTAAACTAAAAATTACCTTTCTGGTTGTCGCCAGTAGAAGCGTTAAGGTATCTGATCTACCGCCCAAAGTTATCCATTCCCCTGTTTCCTTGTAGTGGTATGTTATGTAACCAACTTGTCCTCACCCACTTCCGGACTCTCGCTCCTCCCGGACCCCGGCACACCAATGTCATGTCGCTGACACAACAACTATAGGTTCAATGGCCAACTCTAGTCGTGTGGGCATGCACCGCTTGCATCGCTGGCTGTTGTGGATGCTTAATGCATGGTGTAGGCCTATGTGAATGGAAAAAAAAAAAACAGCATCAAGGGTGGGAAACTATTAGAGGAGATATGACGTCGTCGACATCATGGTGGGCGCACTGTCGTTGTCCGCGGAGCTGAGTTTCTTGACGTTGTTCGGGCCCAGCGAGAGGGCTGTGCCGCTGAGTAGCACCGGTCCTAGATTAGTCCGACTGTTCTTGGGATGGGTTAACTGAGTTTGCTGACTCAGTCGACCAGACTCAATGATTCAAGACTCTCAATATCAACGGAATTAATGGACAAAAGTCTAGTGAGCGACTTTCCTGTAACAATGCCAATTTCCTTTTGCATTCGGTGTTATATCGCATGAGCGGTCAAGGTCTGGACGCCGCAGCTCGAGTAACGAGTACAGGGCACCAGTCCTGTTGTTCGCCTAGGTGACTCCGAATGGCGGATAGGTGTTGCGCTCTTCTCTCTCTTTCTTCTCCGTTTCATGGGCGGATGGCTCTTTGTGTCTTGGTGGCCTTCTCGGTTCTCTTCTCCCCGCCTGTCTTGGCTTACATTTTACATGAAAAATATTATATAAGTAATTTAGGATGTAAGTGGAGCTCGCGCCCACATAGACGGCCACGTGCGCCTTCATTGCGCGTAACCACGCCCCCCTCCCCCCCCCCACACACAAACAAACAAAAATAAAATAACACGTTGTTCACCCAAAGGGTTCAGCTGCTTGACTCAAAATTTCTTTAGTCATTTCAGCGAGTTAAAAGCGGAGCGCGGTGGCCGTTGACTTCATTGTCAAACTTGAGACCGAGGGTTCAAAAGTTCGAGCCGGGTCCGTGTCACTCACCTTGTGTCCTTGAGCAAGACACTTAATCCGGATTGCCTGTATGGGAATACGGTGTCAAAATGTGCTAAAACGTATGACACGCCGATGGTGCACACACCTTCAACCAATGCAAACTCAGGCCAGTACGTTGGAGAGTCTGACAGTTACTCGCCGCTGTTCGGCTGTTCTATCCCAGTACTCCGGCTACCTCCAACGACACGATATGATCCTGGCTGTTGACAGTGTCGTAAAACTCCAATAAATAACAGTGCGTCAAAGCCTAGTAAAATCAATACAGCAAACGCAAACTAGAACGTCCACCAGACGTTTACATGTTGGTCCCCGATTTATACACCCTCTATCTCAAAGAGTGACATTTCTATAATTCGCAGCCCAACGATGTCTGGTGGAGATTTGCCGTTGCGGTTAATCTGGTTCCGATCCAGTCAACTCTGGGGTGTCTGTGATCTTTAGTGATCGTTGGAAGCGAGATATGGACGTGAAGGCTATGAGGTGAGGACTCAATGGGGCCTCTCCTCACAGCTCTCTCATCCTCATACGGGGAGATGATCACTGGTGATCGCCAGTAACGATCACTAGAGATCGCCATAAATGATCACTAGGCATCCCTGGTGGCCATTGGCGATCACCAGTGATCATCTCCCCGTATGAGGATGTGAGGGGTGTGAGGAGAGTCCTCGGTGCGGCTAGTACTCATAGCCCTCTAATCCTCATCTCGCTCCCAGCGATCACTTGAGATCGCCAGACGATCACTGCCATTTCTTGTCATCGCCACTACTGATCACCAGTGGTCATCTCTACAAACAATACACGCTGACAGCATTTGGTTAAGACTTTTTGATATACAATTTGCTATTTATAATTGTATAATACAATGAAGTAGTTTGATTGCTCTGCTTGACAATATTTTATTACATTTTCCAACCTTTTTCCAGTCGATGAAGTTGCATTTTAACATTTATTACATTTTGCAACGTTTTTCCAGTCCATGTAGTTGCATTTTGTAATAAAACTTCGAACATATACGAAACTCGCTCAAATACCTTTCAAAACGGGCATAACATAACCGAAGACAGTCGTAGAATCATAGAGACCCAAATTTATGTTAATAGTTGTATAATAACATAAATTAGTTTCTGATTGCCCCTTTGAAAAAATAGCCTACATTTTGCAACGTTTTCCCCGTCCATGTAGTTGCATTTTTAATAATTATTACAAATTGCAACGTTTTTTCCCTTCCAAGTAGTTGCATTTTGTAATAATTATTACATTTTGCAACTTTTATTACAAAGTGGGTTGTTACAGAGCAGTATGTGGAGTCACTCGGTCGAGCAAATGTTCGTTAGCTCATTTGCTCGATGAGATTCGAGTTGTTGGAGCGATTCGTGCTCCAGTTACTGCTTGATTGACTCGTGGACTTATTCTTAGGACCACTTGTATTAGAGAACGATGTGACAGCAGGTGTGGTTTAGATGAATGGAATGATCTGATTGGTTAGTTAGTTGTACTAAAGTGAACTTATTGGATGATCTGGATAAATGAAGTATGACCTATGCTGTTCGAAACAAGAAAAAGAGTACATGGAATAGGATTAAAACTAGTCAGAAAAGAAAAAGCTAAATATAGTAACAATAAGCAAAACTGTTCCAACGGATAGATTCTACTGTAGTATACTCCAGAACAAACGAATAGGGTTGGATAGACAGAAAAACAATAACACATATAGAAGCAGAGCAGATGATTCTGAAAGAATCCGAATAACGGGTAGAAACTGAGGATTTACTGGAAAAACCGATCCAAATAAAAAGATAAAGCAGAAGATCCTGAAAGAATCCGAACTAGATAAATAGGAAGAAACCTAGGATTATTGTTAATTAGATTGACTCTTGTACAATGGAATTGGCCTGTTATTGGAAAAAGGAGGATTCCGGGAGAATCAGTACCTCATGAACTGATTGTAGAGAGTTCTGGATGATTTGAGGAAACTGTCGGGTCTCTTTCGGTAATTAGATATACTCCTATTCAAACGAACACACCCTCCAAACATACCACCGTCATATTAAAAGGTTTTGGGTCACATAGAAAACACATGTTACTATATAAATCAAGATGGCAATCCCTAGTATACAAAATAGACGACGGAAACACCAGCGGGATTCACAAGATGAGGCCCGAGTCATCCATGATATACTACTGGCGTTTGACATTGGACGTTAGTTTGACATTCGGCTGTAGTTAGTTTCACGTTCGGGGTTTGGCATTCGCCTGTTGTATAGTGGGTTTCGCGTTCTGCGTTTGACGTTTGTCCGTGGTCAGTTTCACGTTCGGCGCTTGACATTTGTTTGACGTTCGCCTGAGGTTAGGTTCACATCGCGAATATCAAACGAATCGTCAACGACCAACGTCAAAATAACAAAATATGAATGTCAAACTAATATCCAACATTCAACGTTAAGCCAATTTCACGGTACACAAATGTCTGCCTGGAGAGAACTTGGTCACTGAACGAACAAACGACACAATGAATAGGAGGAAGTCGCGAATATGAACCATTTGGGTTGGGATGGGGGATGTTAACCTGATTTCTATCGACTGTGTTATGACTATTCAAGTATAGTATGTCGACTACACAATAAAGACATGCCTTCTGCGAATATTACTATGTCGGGATTTAATTAAAAGCCTAAGACTTCTTGGAAATTTATTTGTGGATATACCAAATAATATACCCCCATAGTAGCTTGGTGTACCAAATGTTCACCACGAGTGGTGAAAATTTGGTACACCAAGCTACTTTGGGTATATTTTATTTATACCATGATCGTCAGATTATTAAGAATTATTATTTTTTCTCGATTATCCTGAGCAGCAGACGTACATGCGTGCGAATCTGTTTTTGTTTACATGAGCACCGGTGGCCGGTACTTCTGCTGTCAATTTTATCGCCGAAACGAAGTAAAAAAAAAAGAAATGCGCAAATCACGGAGCCTTTTTTAATTTAATAACATAATAACATACTATTTCGAGTTATAGATGCTTCATTAACATGAGAAAACGCACGAGACAAATCTTTAGTATCTTCTTAGGCAAACTCTTTTAAAACATAATAAATAACTGCCGCTTTCATTTCACTCTTCGCGAGGCGACGAGCGATAAATTTAGACAAGTTTTCATTCCGGCCGAGGTCACCAAAGGTCAACTTGGATATAGTTCCAATGTAAGTGTGAATTTTAACTACTGAAATCCCATTGCTGGCGTGTTCACCACGGTTGGTGTGTGAAGCTAAAATTTGTGTCATAGGCGTTTTATCTATAGTAGAAAAGGTAATCATGGTATAAAAATAAAATATACAGGTAACGCCTCGTGAAATAATCCTCCGCGCGCCCACCTCGAGGATACAGTTAAATCTAGAAGTCACGTCATGAAATGCGCACAAATAGCACGTCGATCTGTGCGTTAATCTACGCGTTATGACCATAGCAAGACTATCAAATTCTGTACATATGGTATATGCACAAGCAGTGTTTCAGCCAATGGACCTCCGGGTAACCCGGAGGTCCATTGGCAGAAACATTGCCTTGTTTGCTATGAGTAACCAGGAGAACATGCCATGCTTTGGGTGCCTTTAGATATGGCAACTGAACGCGCAATTAAGCCTAGATAAGCGCACATTTCGTGACAGGACTTCTAGTTTTAACTGTAAATATCGTACTCGAATCCGAGCTGTGAACTATTATTTAATTAGTCATTCCTACGTTTTCAAACAAATTCTTCCTATTCAAAGTCTGGTATTGTCTAACATAATTATTAGTAACATCATTATTATAATTTTTGCACAGGCATACCTGCCGATGGTAAAGATATCGACAAGCACAAAAGTGGGTAGCTCACTTCCACCCGCCAACAACGATCCCCACCTATTCCTAAATTGGAAAAAAATATCCCTTGATGGCATGCACATCTGATTAACTGCCTACATATAATGAACATGAAAATAAATAAATCTCGATGGCCTTCCGTTTGAAGCCAATAAAACCAAAACCCACACATGAAACCTTTCTGCAATGAATTCCCAAAATAGAAGAGAAAGGGATGTCTATATTATTTTCAGAAATATGGGAGCAGTTACTTCGTGACTGAAGTGTGAGGAGCGAGGTGGCTAAGTGGTTAGGGCATTGAACTTAAAACCTAAAGGTCGACGGTTCGATCTTAACTAGTGGTAACTGCGTCGTATCCTTTGGCAAGACACTTAATCCAGATTGCCCACATGGATTGCCCATATGGCGCTAAGTTCTAAGGCGTACTGAACGTCGATGGCGCACTTGACTTCAACCGCAACTTTCTCTGCTTGTGCGATGGGCGACGCGATGTGACCCTGCCTGTGGAAAGCGTCATTAAACTCCAACACACAAACAAACAAACAAAGCATAGTGAAGGTCGGTAATAATTGAACTCTTCAGCCCAATAGTGTCGTAGTATTACATTTACAGTGATCGTCTTTTCATCGCTTGCTGTGTCGATTTTTGCCGAAAGCAAAATTTATGCGGTGTTGAAGGGTTATATTGTTGGACTGATGCTAATTTACAATTCTGTGCTAATCTGTCTGAAGATTGTAATGGCTATCGACGAAAGCAAAATTTATGCCATCTTTAAGGTTAATATTGTGGACTGGTCCTAATTTACAATTCTGTGTTAATCTGCCTGAAGATTGTAATGGCCATCGCTGTTACAGCTGATACGATCAGAATAATGATAACATTTTACTAATTGGGAGAGCGAGTTTTTATGGAAACATGATTCGAAATTGTACACTTTACCAAACACAACGATTATAACCCACTATTCACAAAAGTCAACGTTGAAATTTTAACATTGCTTCAGTTGTACCTTTGACACACGGCTTGTGACCATTCAATGGAACGAGCACGTTGAGCTCGTTCCTATGGATGGTCATAAGCTATGTTTTTGAGGCAAAAATGAAAAACATTAATTATTCTATAATTTATTTTTCGTG
This sequence comes from Pictodentalium vernedei, assembly GCA_031216915.1. Classification (NCBI taxonomy): domain Eukaryota; kingdom Metazoa; phylum Mollusca; class Scaphopoda; order Dentaliida; family Dentaliidae; genus Pictodentalium; species Pictodentalium vernedei. The sequence goes on from CM062295.1 coordinate 624,081,436, forward strand.
AGTGTCCTCTGCTAATTGTGTCATGTAGAAGGTTAACTCGTTTTACAAGTTACAGTGCGTCCGTTCTTGGTCGAGTAGAAGGTTAACTCGTTCTACAAGTTACAGTGCGACTGTTCTTGAAACATTATTATTAAATAGCGATTGTTGTAGATGATCGGGACACCAACGCCTTCCAACATGATCAGTAAAATTCTTCAAGTGTATTTTCTCTGTATTTTTCCAGTGACATACTGTCTGAACGAATGCAGCTTAATTGACCAACTTGTAGACATGAAGCTGGAACTCAAAGATATTAAGGAGAAAGACCTGGATTTGAGACACAGGTTCCAGTCCACCAATGACGACAATAAAATAATAACAAGTGATATACAAAAGATGGTGTTAGATATTCAAAAGACGCTATCAGAGGCGCTTGGAAAAAATGAACAACGGGACAAGGAGATGGCTGTTTTGCAAGAACAGTTCCAGAATTTGACCGCCTACGTCAGAAGGCGGTGGGATGAGATGGGTCGAGCACTGATTGTCATTGAGACTGACTTGAAGCAAAACTTTTCTTTTTTAAGAAAGGTGATCAATGACGAACATTTGGATACCAATCTGACAATAGAACAAATTGAACACAGCATGCAACAAGCTATTAACGGCTTCAAGGATTACGTGAAATCTGTCCATGAAGAGATTGCCAACGTTTCCCGGGCTCAACTTTCGCCCAAAAGTAAATGTAAGTATGAAATTAAGAGAAATACAGATGTTTAACGGTTGATGTGGCTTTTCCCGTTCCTGCTACACAATTATGATGTGATTCGCCATTCAGTGCCGAGAATCGCTGCGCGAGGGTATACTCGCCACCTGTTATAATCTCCGCTATGCGGTAGGTGTAACGAGGAATAAAAAAGGGGTTGGAGGTACGTTAAAAGTACTTAATTCATCTGCTGGCAACTCTAATTTAAGTTCTGTAAAATAGTATAAAAACAACTGGTTTAAAAACTGAGAGGCAAATGACTAAAACTCAATATCAGACGACTCGATGAAGCTTGCATGAGTAATTTGATAGAGAGTAATCGCTTGACTGGACTGGTTACGAGAAATAATTCATGAGAGGTGATGGACGTTGTACAAACACGAGTGTGTGAATGCGCACGAGTGTTTTACAATATAGTCCCTCGCTTTGAATGAATTATTTCACGTACCCAGTCCAGTCAAGCGATTACTCTGTTTATTACTTTTCATTATTAACGATAATTATATTATTTAACCCTTCACCTAACGTAACGGCCAAAAAACGGCAAGCGCTATTCTCAAAACTCGCCAATTAATTTTCATTATTTTTTCATTTTTTGTCTCTAAAACATAGGTTATGACCCCTCATTGGAACGAGCTCGTTCCAATGAGGGGTCATAACCTATGTTTTTGAGTAAAAATGAAAATAATAGTTATTCAAGAATTTTCTTTTGCAAGTGTCGTCTGCTTTTTATGTTAGGTAAAAGGTTAAAAAAAGCAAAAAAAAAAAAAACAAACCCAAAACAATGAAGTCCCCCATTACACCCACGGCAAAGCGTCTTTGCGCGTACGAATACATGACACAATTGTTGATTGCATAATTCACTTGTGAAGTTATCATTTATAATCAAACCCGGAAATCCCAGCAAGTCACACTTTGGAAAGTAATAACTCGGTATTAAATGTCTCAGAATTCAACAAACCTATGTTATTGCCGAAAACTTGCATCTCTCAATTCGTTCAGCAATACAGGTCGTCTCCTGGGGTGGAGCATGGTACCATCTGCAATGCTAAATCACTGACGGCGTCATTATTCCACTCAAACTGTGAGATAAGTGTCGAAAATCGGGCGTGGTCGTTGCTGAGAGAAATAGATTCACTTCCCGTATTCAGCCTAGACTCAAGGAGTGTCGCCTGAATCCGTGCGTTAACGTTTGTCTCACCGTGTCGAACCCGCCCGTTTCGTTTTTAACTCACCTTGACGAAGTCAAGCTGAGTTGAGCTAAGCTCTCTCCGGCCGTCGACCGTCAACACCATCTTTTGGTCTTCTTCAAAACCACTGGGCCAATTCAAGTGAAAGTTTGTGTGAGTGATGGTCCTGAAGATGCATTGCATTTTGTTCAACTAATCATACCCAGGCCCATAGGGAAGGGGTGGGTGAAAGCTCTAAAATATTTTTAAAATCTTCTCACGAACCAGTGGGTACAATGACTTGATATTTGTTATGGAGCTTCCTTTTGACTTGTAGAAGCAAATTTGTCCAAACGAAGTTCGTGCAGCAATATTTACCTTTGTAACGGGAGGGGCGAGATTTTTGTCCCCGCCCAAAATTTATATTTTCTGAACCAAAGGTCTGATTCGAAACAAATTTGGAACGTGGTATTATTTATTGGGTCATAAGTACTTGACTTATGCAAAAGAATGTTTCCTGTGTCCCCGTGGGAACCCAGGAGCTAAAAATATAAATATTTTCAACCGCCCATATTTCCTAAACCACACGGAACAGAGAACTGTGATTTTGTAGGAAGCCTCCTTACGACCAGTAGAACTGAATGGCAAAAAAAACAGCAATCGGTTACGTCAGGGTGTTTTGTAAAAATGCTAAGTCAGCATATTTGCAAAAATTAAAAAAAACATTTCTCCAGAACAAATGGTCAGAATCTTTTGATATTTTGTATACAACATCATCCATTTGGGGGGGGGGGGGGGGGGGGGTCGGGTCAGATACAAGTTTGTTAAAGTGAAGCCCCTTGTTTCGTAGTGGGGCTCAATACAGGAGCCCGAATTTTTAACTTAGGGAAATATGGGAATAATCTTTAAAAATCTTCTTCAGAGCCACCAGTTAGAATCTTTTAATGTTTGGTGTACATTGTTATGAGTGTGGTCAGATTCAGGATTGTTCAAAACCAAGTCCCTAAGTTAATATACTATTAACAAAAAGTATGGGATATTTGATAAAAGTGAGATATATGAAGATATATATTTATATTTTCATAAAAAAGACAGTCGAGGCATTGCACTGTGACATCGGGTGAACGATTTCAGCGATAGTTGGGTGTTTGACAAGCACACATTCCACGCACTGAGCTGTAGAAGACATGGGCGGTCAGTCAGATAATTTACCACATTCAGTCCAAGACCTCAATATCCTGTAAATCCTCATCGGTTCGCGATACAAGCGCTACTTCGACGTGGCATATTCCTCACCAAACGTACAATTTGAGCTTGACAGATGTTATTCCACTCTTCCTGCAGTGCAGTGACGAGTCCCTGGACATTGATAGGGGGTGTTGGCGTTTTCGTAGGCGCCTTCCAAGCATATCCCAGACGTGTTCGATTGGTGAAAGGTCTGGACTTAGTGCTGGCCAAGACCGTGTAGTGATGTTCCTGGAAGAACTCTGTAGCGACACGGGCCCTGTGTGCTCTTGCATTGTCATTTTGGAAAATGAATCGACAGCCGTGACGTCGCACAAATGGCACCACATGAGCTGCTAACATATTGTCACGGTGGTACTGCCCTGTGACACGCCCATGGATGACATGTAATGCTATTCAGCTTGTCATGGTTATGCCTCTCCTCACTATAACCGATCCACTACCAAAACGATCTAGCTGCCTAGCGGTTACCTCATGGTATCGTTCGTTCCGCCACCGCATACTCTGTTTCGCCTATCGTGGAAGTCAAGAGTGAACCTCAATTCATCGGAAAACATGACGTTGCTCCACCGACGATTGACCCAGCTCTGTCGTACTCCACACTAATTACGCCTTGCTGTGATATGGCGTTCAGTCAAACGTGGAATTATTCGAGGTCGTCGAGCGTACAAATTCCATCTGTCTGTCATCAATATTGCCTGTCCGACGGTAGCGTGACCACAACCTGCTAATCACTGATTGAGTAACGTTGAGAATTTGAGCCACTGCAGTCTGTCTGTTGCCAGCTTTCAACATGCCAATGGCACGTAAATGTTCGCCACGTGTCAGTCTTCGCATACTTCAAAAGTTACGTTTCGACCAGAAACTATTGATGAACGAGTTTATACACCCCCCCCCCCCCCCCCCAAAAAAAAACAAAAAAAAAAACAAAAAACAAAAAGAAATCAAAAAAACAAAACAAAAAAAAAAAAAACGATGAGACTTCCGAAAAAGCACGTCCAGTACAAATGAAAATTTCAAAACGAACCCCACAGACATTAACGCGGAGCTCGTGCGAAAAACCTGCACGAAGTTTTCGTGGGCCGGTGACATTCATGATCCACACTAAACCTGGCAACATACTGACGTGCAATCACGCATATCTAATACCATTTTCCGAAAATATCAACATTAGGTTGGATATCCCCTACTTTTTTTGAATATTATATAAAATGATTCTTACCAAAACATTTCTTTTATACCTTAATCTTTTTATCTTAATTAATATTTTTACAATCTTTGTGGAAGATAATAAATTATTTGCTACTAGTTTAGTTGGAGTGAATAAACTGTGAGTAAATAATGATCATGAAATTATTTTGTAAACGTTAATGATGGCCTTTTACTTTTTATCTATCTATCTATCTATCTATCTATCTATCTATCTATCTATCTATCTATCTATCTATCTATCTATCTATCTATCTACTATCTATCTATCTATCTATCTATCTATCTATCTATCTATCTATCTATCTATCTATCTATCTATCTATCTATCTTATCCATCCATCCATGCATCCATCCATCCATGCATCCATCCATCCATCCATCCATCCATCCATCCATCCATCCATCCATCCATCCATCCATCCATCCATCCATCTCCATCCATCCATCCATCCATCCATCCATCCATCCATCTTTTTATCATTTGTAAGGCAATTAAACTACCCAAAAGAGCCTGGTCATACTAAATAGAGAGTAATCGCTTGACTGGACCTGGTTACGTGAAATAATACATGAGAGTTGAGGGACGTTGTACAAAACCGATTGCGCGAAAGCACACGAGTGTTTTACAATATAGTCCCTCGCTTCGAATGAATTATTTCACGTAACCAGTCCAGTCAAGCGATTACTTTGTTTATTACTTTCATTATTAACGATATTTATATTATTTAACCCTTTACCTAACGTAACGGCCAAAACCGGCCAGCGCTATTCTCAAAAATCGCCAATTAATTTTCATTATTTTTCATTTTTGTATCTAAAACATAGGTTATGACCCTTCATTGGAACGAGTTCGTTCCAATGAGGGGTCATAACATATGTTTTTGAGACAAAACATGAAAATAATAGTTATTCAAGAATCGTTTTTGCAAGTGTCGTATGATTTTCATGTTAGGTAAAGGGTTAACCCCCCCCCCCAAAAAAAAACAAAAAAAAAAAAACAAAACAATGAAGTCCCCATTACACTCACGGCAAAGCGTCTTTGTTTGCGCGCACGGATACATGACCTAATTGTTGATTGCCTAATTCACTTATGAAGTTATCGTTTATATCAAACCCGGATATCCCAGTAAATCACACTTTGGAAGGTAATAAATAAAAGTATCTTACATTGAGTGAAACAATGCGCCATCTGCAATGATTTAACATTGCAGATGACACATTGCGGCACTCAACTTACGATGCATAGTTTATTTGTCTTTATTTACGATCGGATTCCATTTGGCTCTAAATTCTTTCATTTGGCACCAAATAAAATTTCAGTTAGCACCGAAAACGTTCGGTCCATCGTGAACATTGACCAGAAGTCCTTAACGTCAGGTCGAACAAATAAACCGCTGGTCCTTTTCACTACTTCAATCATTTTCCAAACGAAGTTCGAGTTGAACAAATAAACTGTGTCGATCAAAGAATTTTGAAAGCGAGTCACCCTCGTATCTTAAGCATGGTATGAACTGTGGGTCTCGGACCAAACTAAACCAGTCGAAACTCTATGGAGGTTCATAATAAGGGTCAAGGCCACAAAGGTCACCCAGGGATCACTGGATGCATTTTTCAGAATTGCTGGAAGTCACATTTTATAACCCCCTAATGCACTGCTGTAGTTCAGGCATGTATTTTTGTACTCAAAAAGTGGGCGGGACCAAAAATATCCATTTCTGATTCCTTGATAGAATACATTGTATATTGTGCACAGAAATTATTTCTTGTTTCATGAAAAAATTTATCCGATTCCTGTATGAAAAATTTTAAACGCTGGTCACGAAAATCCACTTCTGATTTCTTCAGAAAAAAGATATTTTGCTCTCGGAAATAAGTCTCCATAAATTCTCTTTCCATATTATTTAGTTCTGATGCTTTCACCAGTTACACACAGATTGGAATTTATTGGTTATTGTAAAGTTTGCTTCGAATTTACTGGTTACAATTAGTTCGAAGTTGCACGTATTTCTTTGTACTGAAAATTCATTGCGCCCGGCTTTTGAAGATTCGATTTCAAATTCGCCAGGACACGGTAGATTGTCGCAGCTTGGCGATTTTTGTGAATAGTGCTGGTCAGTTAAGTCGTTACGTTAGGAAAAAAGTTAATCCAGCTATTCCCGGATAGAACCTCTACCCTGGAAATAAAACAGAGGGTAGAGTTCATTTTTATTATTATATTATTCATTTATTGGGGCTTAACGACACTTTTGCCTGCCAGGGTCACTTCGTGTTGGATAATTTTACGTTTGGAAGAGCCGGAGTACCCGGACAGAACTACCGAACAACGGCGAGCAACTGACAGACTCCCCAACGTATTAACTCCTCACAATAGGATTAACATTGGTTGAAGACAAGTGTAGCATCGACGTGCAGTACGCCGTAGTACACAGCGCCTCGGCAGGCAATTGGGATGAAGGGTCTTGCCCAAGGACTCAATGCAGAACTTTACCCCTGACTGGGATCGAAGAGTGGACCTTTCGGTTTGACGTTCAATATAATAACTACTGAGCAACCGTGCTCCCGTTATAACAAATTGGCGAAGTTGTTATAGCAAGATACCGAAGATGTTATATATAGAATATACCCATAGTAGCTTGGTGTACTAAATGTTCACCACGAGTGGTGAAGTGGTGAATATTTGGTACACCAAGCTACTTTGGGTATATTTTATTTATACCATGATCGTCAGATTATTAAGATTCGCTATTATTTTTTCTCGATTTTATTGAGTACCAGAGTACACACATGCGGATCTGTTTTTGTTTACACGAGCATCGGTGGGCGGTACTTCCGCTGTCAAATTTATCGCCGAAACGAAATAAAACGGGGCCTTTTTCATTTTAATAGCATAATACCATACCATTTCGAGTTATGGATGCTTTATTAACATGAGACAATGCATGTTTGTTAAGTTTTGGTGTCGTATGGGGTAAACTCATTTAAGAACGTAATAAATAAATAAATGCCACTTTCATTTCACTCTTCGTGAGGCGACGTGCGATAAATTTAGACAAGCTGCATTCAGGTCGACGTCACTAAAGGTCAACTTGGATGTAGTTCCACTGTAGGTGTAAATTTTAACTACTGAAATCACATTGCTGGCGTGTTCACCACGTTCGGTGTGTAAAGCTAAAACTTATGTCATAGGCTTTTCATATATTGTGGAATAGGTAACCATGGTATAAAACAAGATATCTAAGTTGTTATAATAACCAAACATGTTGGCTAGTAATAATAATAAGTAAATAAATAAAACAAATAAATAAATAAATAAATCTTGTTATTTCAACTCAGCTATCTTGTTATAAAGACTGTGGAGGAAATTATTGTATGGCGCTAATATGCCTCAGTAGAATAACAAGCATTCTATGAATCGTGTTCATAGAACACAAGGTACTGCCTTAATGTTTACATTTTCACTTACCTAACAAGCTTTTGGGCGGTGTCGCGTACTCCTAAGGCAAGCGTTGGCAGTCTAAAAAGGATTGACCAGCTCTAGGGGTGAACTATACCAAGAAAAGTTACCGGGAAATGAACCAAGGCGGGCCCCGAATCCGGAGAAAGTTTTTCGAACTGAACGAACGCTGCCTCCATGCATCTAAGTGACCAAGACCAGTTCATATAAAGGACATTTCGATGGCACTTTTGTATCATCTTCATCACTTATTCGGCAAGAGTGGATTAAACAGCGTGTGTGTTTGGGGGTTGGGGGGAGAGGAGGGGGCATATTTTGGCAGAATGGGAGAAAATGTTGATTTTTCAAATTAAATGCAAAAAATGTTAAAAATGTACCAGAACCCAGAAAGGCTCTTTTACACAAGACATATTTATAGAGGGGCTTCTTTTAAGATTGATCGAATGATTGGGCCACTCACTTGTCGGACCTTTTCTGTCGTTTGGCCGCTTTTGTAAAAATAATAAAATATCGGATTCGAAGCGAAACATAATCCAATGAATTGTCACACAAAGATCAGTAAGAAGTGATTTCGAGTGGCAGATGAACAACAGTGGAAACTGTGCAATGGGTAACATTTCGAGGACTTTGCGCGCAGACCCGTCATACTGAACACTAACCAAAACCAAGCAATACCAAGTTCTATTAATATATGCATTGGTACTTCAAATGAATGTTAAAAAAAATTTGGGAGTGACCCGATAAAGCACTAACCCTTTGCACTCTGGTGATATCTTCCATGCCAGTTCAATGGTAGAATTATAAGATTCCATTTCATTATTTTGGGTAGACTACTCAATACTTTCAACGTGCAGCCTCGGGGTTGCACGTTGAAAATATTGATTGGTCTACCCCACGCTTTTATTGAACAGCCATCCTATTTAATGACGTTATGAACATGTGAGGGAACTAATGGACAATTACTCTATAGAGGTCACAAACATAGAAGTAGGAATGAAAGAAGGCAAAAGGTTTGTCAAAGAGAGAGTCATGGAAGATTGCAATCGAAACTGGCGAGTAGGGGTTAGCGTGAAAAGATCACTGCAGGGGTTACAATATAAAGAAAAGCCAGCTTTTGAGAAGTACCTAGATGGCACCTTTGGAGGGTCACTGCTGTTCAAACTGAGATCAAGATCACTAGAGCTTCGGGGAAAAATTGGGAGAGATGGGGAAAAGGGATGCCAAATGTGCCACTCTGGAGTAGTGGAGACCCTGGAACATTTTGTCTTGGAATGCCCACAGTATATACCTCATAGAATAAAATTTACTGGAAGAATAATGCAGAAGTGGGGTGAAGAAACAAAGGATAGATGGCTGAAGGGGGACACGAGGGAGAGGGTAGGAATGCTTATTGAAGAAATTGAAAAAGAGGAAGTGAGGGACACTATTAAGCAGTTTATATCTGAATGCTGGGAGGAGAGGAGGGGAAGAGGGGGTGGGGTGCAGGGGGAATAATGGCCTTCTCTTATGAGGACCGCGACAAATCAGCAGCTGGCCAACGAGTTATTATTATGACTTATCGTGTTCTTGGCCGAAAAAGCGGCCTCTTGGGTTCAGAGGCTTAATGCGCCGTTTGCCGTCCCAAAGCCTGGGGAGTTCTTCTTTACACCAGTAATTAGAGATGAACTGTTTTGGAATTTTGAATTCGGTATCATTTTCGGTATTTTTAGGGGGAGGGGAAGGGTATACCTCGATATCGATTCGGTATTTGGTATCTGACTTGACTGATAGTACCAAAGAGTAATTCACATCAGGAAAAACAGAATAAGTTGTGGTATCATTCTACCACAACGCTATAAAAGACACTACCAGTGAGCTCAACAGTAGGTTTTTTACGACCACAAATCACATCTACAGTAATTTTTGAACCTGTTCTAAACGTACCCTTATGTTTAAACACCTATTTTGGGGTTTTGCGATCTCAGAGCATGTGCCCTGACCATGCCAACTTTAGGTGGTCCTGCTGACAATAAACAAAACACGTGGGTGGTGACTTCGAGTCAGGTCTTGGTTGGCTTAACCCTTTACCTAACGTAACGGCCAAAACCAGCCAGCACTATTCTCAAAAATCACCAATTAATTTTCATTATTTTTTTCATTTTTTGTCTCAAAAACATAGGTTATGACCCCTCGTTGGAACGAGCTCGTCGAGCTCGTTCCAACGAGGGGTCATAACCTATGTTTTTGAGATAAAAAATGAAAAAAATTAGTTATTCAATTATTTTTTGCAAGTGTCGTCTGCTTTTCAGGTTAGGTAAAGGATTAACAGGCAGTCAAGACTTGACCAGAAGTCACCGCTAAGCAATTGGACATGTACTGGTTGCAGTCTAGTGGAATTCAGGCCACTTGCCCAGTCCATTGAGTGTTAACAAAAATGAAAATAAAATCAGCCACCTCTTTCAAGAAAATGAACCTTTCAACTGTTATCAAGCCTCAACAGGGACTTACAAATAGCGAACATAAGAAAATTTGAAACTTCAGACGGTTTGGGTATTTCAAAGATTAGTTCGGTTCAGTTTTTCGACATCCCCTTGACTATCGGTATAGGTTCGGTACATCTCTACCAGTAAAACGCTATTAATTGCTTTCACCCCGAGCTCTATCGTCTACCTTCTATGCACTACACACAAGGTATCCGAAATGATAATTAGGACCCACAATGTAAATCTTCTGTTTCTCAGGTCATTATTTGTAAAATTGCATGCGGGCGAGCGTTTTTTTAAAAATTTTATTCTTTATTTCTGTAATTATTTCTTTGCCATCAAAAGTTCATGTTTCTGGTTTATGTGTTAGGCATCATAATCTATGGAATAGCACCGGTGGTGGGGTATTTCGCCCCTTGAGAGCAAGAAGGCTTTGCAATGCTAAAGCATTGCAAAGCCACCTTGCACTCGAGGGACAAATTTATCCATTTTTTTAACTTTGGTAAAATATCAGACATAAACCATTTAATTATTATTTTTTAAAGTTTACATTGGTTATAAAAAGAGAGAGCATACGGCTGCCAAAAGGGCCATGCGGGAGGGCATGAGAAACAGATGTTTCATTTTTTAGGCCTTACCAACACCAATTTTTTACTCGCGACATTCTGACACAAATTTAATCATTTACGTTGGACTAAATGATCTCTAAATGAGCAAATATAATTAAATTATAATTATATCTCTACATCCCGTAATATATATGATATATTTCCAAATGCAGTCCTATTTTGGTGAAGTTTGATTGTGATTATTGTTTAGTGACACCCCCGCAGATTTCCGTTAATGTAATGCGATGTTTCTTCACCCACGAAGATATAGATATATTCTTTCTAAGGCCGCGCGAAGCTTAGAGATTCCATTTGATTTGAATCTTGAGTTGGTATTCGGTTCGATTCGAAATCGGCCGCTCAATTCGTTTTCTTTCGAATCCTTTCACTGGAATTTCGCTTGGTATCAGTCATCGTAGTCATCCCACAAAACATTAGGCTGAGATAGAAATTGTACATACAGTACGTGGAGAGTGTATTATCACTAAATCACCCGCAGATTGGAGATTCCACCCGAGCAATAATTGCAAATTTGTTGCAAAGCATAACCAGCACCAGCAAAGTTTCAGCCAATGAACCTCCGGGTTAAACCCGGAGGTTCATTGGCTGAAATTTTGCTTGTGTTTTTGTCGATATGTACAAAATTTGAAAGTTATAGCTTGGGTGATAACTCCACTCCGCGGGTGATTTAGATACAATCCACTCTCCACGTACTGTAAATGATGTTGCAAGTAAAGACCGAGTATAATTCCAGATATATACTGAGTCAGAAAAAGAAAGTATAATTGACACAAATGTGAAAAAATTAGCATAAAGGATGAAATATGATAGTTCTAATGTTGCATGTTTGTGGACAAGAAGTCGTGCAAAGAGTTTAATAACATGTTGTTGTTGTCCACCCAACCGTATACAATTTTATTAGCGATTAGCACGTGCTACCCGAGAATGTCAAATTGAATGGGTGACTGACGATTTTCTTTGTATTATGTTGTGCTAGAGAGACTGTGTTATTGAGAAAACACGCTAGTTTTTGTCTTCCGACATTCTAAAAAATGCCAAGGTTAACCGAAAATCAGAGGTTGCGTGCCATTGGTATGCATGAGGCTGAGATAAGTCCAGATAAGCTCGCTACTGAGTTCGGAGTCATTGTGCCCACTATTTACCGTCTCATTGGAAGGTATAGAACCACTGGATCTATTGCCGACCGACCGCGTTCGGGTCGACCAAGAGTTACGACCGCTGCACAACACCGACACATCAGGACGTCTCACTTGCGAGATCGCTTCCTTCCAGAGACGAGGACAGCAGCAATTACTTCTGCCAGAACTAACAATAGAATTTGTGCACAAACTGTCCGCAACAGACTCGCTGAACACGTCATCCGAAGTAGGCGTCCATACCACGGACCATTCCTTACCCAACGTCATCGTACCGTTCGAATGTAATAGGTACGCCAGCCTTTCGCTGGACGCAGCAGCGTTAGGGCACAGTTCCTTTTAGTGATGAATCACGATTTTGTCTACGACGCGCTGATGGTAGGGCAAGAGTGCATCGCAGACGAGGAGAACGGTTTTCCGATGCTCGCGATGGTAATCTGAATGGACAGTGATATAGGGACAAAGTTCTTAACGCTGTTGTTGTTCCGTTGTTCAACGCTAACGTCGGATTGCAGTTATTCCAGCAAGACAATGCCCGATGTCACGTAGAGCGTATCTGTCGTGACTTTCTTGAGGAGCAGAGCATCGAACTTATTCCCTGGCGTGTGCGACGAATTGTTGAGGCAGATGGTCTTAACATAGAAGAATTATCAAAAGTTGATGAATCGTTCGAAATAATAATATAGTAAGAGAAAAGAAAAAAAAAATTAAATAAATAAAAATATATATATATATATAAAAATAATAATAATAATAATAATAATAATAATAATAATAATAATAAAATGTTAGTGATAAATAACAGAGGATACGCTAGATCTTACGTCTACAGTGGATCGGGCATCGTGGATTCGATGATGCGATTTTCAACTCGTAAATTCACTGGCGACACTGCAAAACAGATCGCATCGAGTGCTCTCAAAATTGGAAAGAAGACGGTGATCGATGCGGGTAAGAAAGCTGCGACCGAAGTGAGCGGTATAATAGCTTTGGAAGATGGCAAGAGAGGTGCCGACGCGTTGATTAATAAATTTATAACTCCACAACCTGCCAAACGATCGAGAATCGAACCGAAAAGTTGGCAAGACTTCTATGATAATGTCGTACCGATACAATACTTAGCTAAAATGATGAAAGGATCGGGATTGAAAGTGATTTATAAATAAAAAAAAATAGAAATTAAAATAAAAAAAAATAGAAAAAACATAGTTCAAAACATAGTAAAAAAAAAAACTGGAGAAAAAAAATGGACATCAAAGACATGTCTTGGAATGACGTGATGACCAAGAGTTCAAAATGAGTTCTTTCCCAAGAGCATAAGAGGTCTGGTAGTGAGAAAATCGAATTGCGGAAAGACCATTCTCTTGATGAATCTATTGTTGCGACCCGGCTGGTTGGATTACGACAGATTATTCGTTTTTTGGCAAGAGTTTCTTTCAACCGGAATACAGATTGCTTCGAAAGGTGCAAGAATCATAAATTACCCAAGGACGTCATAGCGAGAATCTTCGACAATCGAGACGAATTCGAAGGACACGAGACTTCGAATATATTGGAAGGGGCTGTGAGAGAACTGACTAAGAGAAACGTCGAGTGTTCGAACATGGAATGTCTGTTTTACGAGAATGCCGACGACGTACCCGATGCCAGACAGTTGAAGTCGAAGAATAAAAATCTCACGATCTTCAACGATCTGCTGTTGGAGAGACAGAATCGATGCGAATCATATTACGTTTGAGGACGTCACAGCAACGTGGATTGTTTCTATCTGTCTCAGAATTATTTTCGACTGCCCAGACAGACAATAAGGGAGAATGCTAATTTTCTTTGTCTCTTTCATTAGGATCTCAAGAATCTCAATCACATCTACAGAGATCACGTGGCCAATGACATGAGCTGGGAAGAATTCAGGGGATTCTGTAAGAAGGTGTGGGACAAAGGACTTCACAATTTCGTGGTGATCGATTTGACTAGCGAATTTAACATTGGAAAATATCGAAGCGGATTCGACGATTTTTTTTATATTTACGATAATAATAGAGAAGAAAATAAAAAAAATTAAAAAAAATATCGATAAAATATAAAAATATATAATTAATAAATAATAATAATAAAAAATGTCAGAACATCACCTATTAGAACAGATAGTTGAGAATGCGGCTGCGAAACAATCCTTTCAAATCATAGTGAGTCACGACACGACTCAAATCATGGCTAAATTCGAACCTTTCATTGAATTGAAGAAGGAAAAGACATACGAGATGGCGTTGGTTAATCTCGAGACTTACTATTCGTTTCCGAACGTCACTGAAAAGAATAAGTATTCCGATGGTGTGGATTGGTGAGAGATTCGAATTCCCAAAGGGAGTTATGACACAGACGATCTGTACCATCACATCCAGATGAGACTGAAGACCAATGGTCACTGAAGCAAGATGATAAGACTCGCTCCCGATATGAGTACTCTACAGACGATATTAGACTTGGGAGATAATTTTCGAGTGGATTTTAGGGAGGAAGATTCGAGCAGCAAGATGTTGGGATTTGATCGAAAGATGTATCGAGGTCTGTAATTATGGTCGACATTCTCGCGGTCAATAGCATTTTAGTGAATGTCAATGTGAGCGTGGGAAGTTACGTCGACGTTAGTGCTCAGCCTACGATCTACTCGGTCTTCCCAGACGTTTTGCCGGGTTACAAGATCGTGAAGCGACCTCAAAATCTCGTCTATCTACCCGTGATCCTGGACACGTTGTATAGCATCGAAACCACATTGCCGGATCAGAACGGCGATCTGTTAGATCTTCACAGAGAAAGAGTGACTATAAGATTTTACATCAGAGAGATATGAAAAAATAATAATAATAATAAATATAATTTGAAAAAAAAAAATAAAATGAAAAAAAAATTTTTTTTGTTTTTTCATTTTTTTATATACAGTACGTTGAGAGTGTATTATCACTAAATCACCCGCAGAGTGGAGATTCCACCCGAGCAATAATTGCAGATTTGTTGCAAAGCATAACCAGCATCAGCAAAGTTTCAGCCAATGGACCTCCAGGTTAAACTCGGAGGTCCATTGGCTGAAACATTGCTTGTGTTTTTTGTCGATATGTACAAAATTTGAAAGTTATAGCTTGGGTGATAAGTCCACTTCGTGGGTGATTTAGTTGCAATCCACTCTCCACATACTGTATTTATATAAGAAATAAAAATAAAAAAAACAAACTTATAATATTCATAATAATAAAAAAAACTTATAATATTCATAATTAAAAAAAATATATATAATCCTGTGAAAAAAATAACAAATATGAGTAGTAGTCGATACATCATTTAAAACATGAACATATCCGAAGGGCAGAAAGCTAAACTTTGCAGAGTGTTGAGTCATCAAGGTGAGGCTGTTAGATTTAAATTCATTTATGAAGATCTATAAGTGGCAGTAGCGGTCGGATCGCCTGGACTAAAACTCAAATCAAAAGGATGGAGAAAGCAATTCGTAATCGAACAAGAACAATGGTGAGACTGTGTCCCACTCAATTGAGATATAATCTGAGAATGAAAGGCAGTTTCTTACCGTTATTGCCGCCAAAGCATTACCAATTCTCACAAAAATGGTGTTATCAGCTCTGGGCGTTGGAGCTCTCACTGGACTCAATATTTCGGGAGTTGACAAATTAATGGGTAAAGGATTGTTTTTGAAGAAGAGAGTAAACAGACTGTTTTTGAAGAAGGGAGGAGCCATGTGTTGCATAGATGTCGAATGTAAAGGATTGTATCTGGGACCCATGAGAAAAGGCATTGGCGGCGATGCTTTTTACGGAGATGGTCTCTATCTAAAGACCAGAGAGAAGGTGGAACCGATCGGTGAAGGTTTATTGTTTGGTCAGAATTCGCCGTTTAAGCATATACACCTTTTGGGTATGTTATCAAAAAAAAAAAAATAAATAAATAAAAAAAAAATAACGATTAAAAAAAACTGACACAAAAGGAGAGAAAACAACTTCTAACAGACGTGTTAACAAGACATTCGTATTACGAAAAACTTTTAGTTTTTTCCTAATATTTGCACGAGTATACATTAGAAACAATTCAATCGGAACAAATCATGCTCGATATGTGTTTAAATGGGTACAGAACGTTGTTTTCATTAATATTGTTTTTCATATTCTTAAATCAGTTATTTCGAAATATCGAAATGATGAAGTACAAAAAAATGTGTCTCACCAAGATTATGACACGATTATAGATGTCCTAGATTGGTTAAAATATGATGTGACACTTGTAGAATGTTACAATTACGGGAAATATCGTTACATGATTTTTTGTGCGAAAAACATAGTTAACGTATTCGATCGTGGTGGTAATGAAAAACTTGAAAAATCCATTCGTGAGTGGGTCACATTTATTTGAAGATTACACTTGTTCGTGTCAAATAGATCATGGATCAAATTTGCCAAAAGGTTAAAAATCATTATGGATTATTTCCCATATCATTCTAACGATGACGTTGAAAAAATGATGGTTTTATCGACATACAAAAAGCATAAAATCCTTCTTTTGAAAAAAATGTCATCTCTTTCCTATCATAATATACAAGTATTAGTTCATTCGATTGATGAGATGAATAAATGTGTTGTTATTAAACAAAACGTAATATATAAGTAGGGGATAATGGCGAGTGCAAGTGTACATGTACATGTACGGTACATGTACGTGTACACGTACATTCGTGTACACCTCCACAGGAATTAGTGTTAAAATCGTGTACAGGTACACGATTTGAACGTTTTTTTAGAAACGATAAAACGTTTTTTGCTCGCAATTTAACACTGAATTGTATCCTAGATGCCTGTAGTTTTAGGTATGCGTTCATGTACCGTTTTGATTGAAATAGACAAATGAGTTTCCCCCATAGGATTCAGTGTTAAATTGCGAGCAAAAAACGTTTTGTCATTTCTTAATCATCCTCTTGCCTATTCTAACAATCCGCGTTCGTACACGATTTTAACACTGAAACCCTATGGAGGCGTACACGGAGATCCACTTGTGGATTTTAGGTCGGAAATCGACTCGTGTAAAGAGGTTGTGTTAGAATTCGCAAACCACTGTCACGTTTCTCGAAGTAGGACTGACGCACGTTATTGCGAGGTGATATTAATGAGCACTTAATGGAAATGTTTTGAATGAAGAGTGTTGCCAGGATGTTAGAAATCCGCGAACCTACTGTCACGTTTTTGATTGATATGTATAGGAGAGAAAAAATATAAATAAATAGTTATTTAAAAAAAAATAAATATATCAAATCGAATAGATAATAAAAAAATACGTAAATCATGAGCGATTCTCAGGATATTAGAGTAAGGTTTCTTTTAAAAATGCTGATGAGAGCCTACGCATTCTGCGTGAACGAACAACTAGGTCGTCTCTTATTAGAACGATATGTCGGATGTCGGGATCACCTAGACTTCAATCACGAGAATCATTCGTGTCTGTGGATGGAAAGGGAAAATATGATCGTCAAGTATTTCGAACGCGTTCAAATCAATGAAGTGATCGCGTTTTGGAAGAGATTACTATACTGTAAGGATCAAAGCTAGCTCACTGATTCAGAAGAACAGAAATTGGCGCGGAAAAGTCTGACTTTAAAAGATAAGGGATGCATCATGAAATTATTGTTCAATGAAGTATACGTCTAAGTTTTCTCGTTGATATAAAATAAGGGAGAATAGAAAATAAAATAAATACACACATAATTTTTTTATCTAATATTAGAAAGAAAAAAAACAAAAATGAGAACCAGAAATAAATTGTATCCGACGTTAGTGGACGACGAGGACGAGAAGCCGATCGACGTTTTGCCGACGGCACCGTCGCTAGAAGAAAGAGAAAGAGGAGAGAGGTATCGCATCGATCAAATCAGTAGAATCCAAGAGTATCTAACTCGAGAGAGAGATTCTCGTCGTTCCCTCAAGAAGAAGTATTCGCGTTTCGTGAAATTCGTCAATGCGATCGACACGACACTCATCACGATTTCCATGGGTTTACATGCAGTCGGCATCAGATTGTTATCGACCGCGGTCGGCATTCCGATCGTGTTGACCATAGAAGGAGTGGCTCTCGCCGCCGGATTGTTTAGCACGCTTGGAAACTTTTTGAGTAGGAAATTATATCTGAAGGCGAGGAAACATGACAAGATTCGCGTCTTGGCCGACTCCAAGATCGACACGATATCCAAAATGATCTCGATGGCGTTGAAAGATGGTAGGATATCGGACGGAGAATACTTTGCGATACTGAGCGAGAAAACGAAATACAATGCCATGAAAGAAGCCGTGAGAATCAAAACTCATCAGATCATCAAGGAAGAGATGAAGGATTCTCTTGTGGAAAAGGGGAGGAAAGAGGCCAGGGAGGAATTCACTACGATGATAGAACTCAAGAGCAGTGATTGAAAAAAAAAATATATATATAATAAGAACAGAATTGATTAATTATTAAATTTATATATAAAATAAAAAAACGAAATTAATTTAAATAACTCTTAATGTATTGCGTAAAGTGTAAGAGAGTTACCGAGACGAGTAATTCTAGAGAAGTGCGAACTAAAAACGACAGACAAATGCTTCGCGGAATTTGCGACGTGTGTGGTTCTATCAAGACTAGATTCGTCAAAAAAAGAATGTGAGCAAAGGTAAAGGCATCGTGAATAAAATGATCAATAATATACCTTTCGAAATGCATCTGCCCGGTCACAGTTTCACGGGACCCGGAACGAAATTGAACAAGAGACTCAACGCCGATCTGACTCCCAAATCTTGGAGCGAACCTGTGAATAGGGTGGACACAGCCGCGTATGATCATGATCTGTGCTACGCTGGACATCCCGACACCAAGACTCGCAACGACGTCTGCGATAAAAACATGTTGGGGAAATTGAGAGGTATATCGAATCCGACCAGGAAAGAGAAGATGGAACGTTCGCTGGTCAGCAATCTGATCAGTGCGAAACGTCGATTCGGATGGGGCGTTCAAAAAAAAAAGGCGCATCTGAAAAGAAGAAGAAATGATTATTGATGAATGAATTGGACGAGGAGTTACACAAACCCATAGTGCGTAAATTTCGAAAGAGAAGGGTGTTCGTGAAGGGTCTGGATGATATTTGGTCTACCGACTCGGTCGACATGACATCGTTTTCGAGGTGGAACGAGGGCGTCAAATATTTATTGACGGTCATCAACGTGTTTTCCAAATACGGTTGGATCAGAGAATAAATCGGGAATAAATCGAAGAATAAATCGAACAATAATTTGAAGAATAAATCGGGACCTTGCGTAGCCGAGGCTCTGAAGAGCGTGTTCGACTCGTCGTCTCAAAAACCGAGTAAATTGTGGGTGGATAAGGGAAAGGAATTCTACAACAAGCACGTTCATCGATTGGTAGACCTCTACTCGATCGAAAACGAAGAGAAAGCCAGCGTGGTGGAACGTTGGAATCGAACGATGAAGGAAAAGATGCACAGATACTTCATGGCGAATTCGACCAAGAAATACATGTATGCTCTGAACGGTCTGGTCAAAGATTACAACAACACGTGACACAGTTCGATCAAGATGACTCCCGCGGAAGCTAGCGATCCTCGAAACGAAAAACGGGTCTACGCAAATCTATATCCTGAGAGATCTAAGATCAGGAAGAAGTCTAGAACGCCGAAATTTGCGATCGGTGATCGAGTGAGAATCTACGCTTATAAGAAGCACTTCGAAAAGGGTTATACTCCTCAATGGACCTCGGAAATCTTCGTGATAATCAAAATATTTGACACCGATCGGGTGACTTACGAAATCGAAGCTTTGGATGGAGAAGAGATCATTGGAAAGTTTTACGAACAACAATTACAGAAGACAAAGTTTTGATAACGAAAACAAAATTTTTTTTATTTACTCTCTTTAACATTTTTTTGTTTACACACATATATATAAGAGAGAAAAAATAATAATAAAAATAATTAAAAACTATTTTAGATAAAGAAGGCAAGTTAATTACTAAACAAAAAACTAAAAATCCTTTAAAATGACAAATATACTAGATATAGCACAAAGCATAGTGAAAGATGAAAGTATTCAATAATATGAGGTTCACGAATACGAACCAGTAACCGGAACAAGTTTGAACAATGCGGGAGAGATAAGAATCAACATCGAAACTCAAGATCTATTCATACATCCTAGCGAGAGTTACAGAGTGGTGCAGGGACGTCTCACCAAGGAAGATGGGAGCGACTACACCGACGACGACACGGTTACTCTAGCCAATAATGGCATCATGCATCTATTCAGTAATATAAAATACATGCTATCCGGACAAGGGATAGAATCTGTGTTTCATCCCGGTCAGGCCCCCATGATGTTCGGACTCTTGACGTATCCTGATGATTTTTCGAAATCCAGAGGACTTAATCAGTTATGGGTGAAAGACACCGTTGGCCCTGCTAGCGCCGGCGACGTCTTGATATTCGACTACGTCGTCAAGACGTCGAGACCTAAAGGAACGTTTTCGTTCAGGATACCTTTGAAACACATCTTCGGATTTGCGGACGATTACAACAAGATCATGTACGGATTCAAACATAATCTGACGTTGATTCGAAAAGGAGACGACGACGCAATAGTGAGACTCACTGCGACCAATGCGGGTAAGATAACTCTACACAAGATATCGTGGTTCATTCCGCATGTGGAGCCTTCGATCGTGGAGAAAGCGCGTCTCTACAAGATCATAGAATCCAAGAGTAAATTACCCGTGGGATTTAGAATGAGACAGTGTGACACGGCTAGCATTCCTCCCTCCTCGAATCACTTCGATTGGAGATTGACGGTGAAATCCGCTTCCGAGAGACCGCGTTCCATCGTGGTTGTGTTTCAGACCGATAGGGATGGGTCTCAGGAAAAGAATGCATCGCTGTTCGATCACTGCCATTTGAGAAACATGCAAGTGTTTCTGAACGCCACGAGATATCCAGCAATCGATTACAACGCGTCGTTCGACAAGAATGATTTCTGCAGACTGTATGGCGACGCCGCTGATTTTAGAAAGAAGTATCAGGGTCTAGACGAATTGATGAGCAACCCTAACATATCTCCCAGCGAAAACAAATCGATGTATCCCATGTTCGTATTCGACGTCAGTAAACAGAGTGAACGACTCAAGGGTAGCGTCTTAGACATTCAGATCAAGATGCAATTCGATAGGAACGTTCTGAGAAAAACCGAAGCCTTCGCCCTGGTCCTGTCGGACAGAGAATTACAATTCGAATCGGATGGAAATAAGATGTCGATCATTCGATGAGAGACGAGTGTGAAAAAAATAAAAACAAAAAAAAAATAATGTGTGATTATTAAAAAACAAGAAAAATAAATAAAGTAATGTGATCTGGAGAGATTGAACATCTTTCTAAATCTCATTACTTTTTTTTTTGTTTTTTTTGTTTTTAATAATCACACATTATTTTTTTTTAATTCATTATTTTCCACGCGTTTACTGTTTGTTCAAAGGAACTAGTTCGATCAGTAGACTCACCACGGAAGTGGCAGCTTCGGGATTATTGGTTTTCATAACAAAATTAATCCTGTCTCCGGCGTTCACTTTGAGAGGCGTGACAAATGTGCTAACATTCGCGTGTTGATTCTCAGTCTTTTCGACGCTGTATCTCTTATCGCTCTCTACACCATTCACCATGAGATTGACGACCGCTCTGTTATTCAAATCCGAGGAAGCCAGACTCATTCGAAGGATTTCACCTCCCAGCGGCATGGGATATCCCACCTGACCATGTTTCGATCCCCTACCTCCATTTCCGAAAGACCACTCAGCTTTTCCTTCATCTAAGGTGCCGGCCTCTTCGGCCCACATAGTGATCAATTGTCTAGCATATTTGACTTTCTCCACCACCGAAATCAGGGTGCAGGCATCCGCCATGTTCACGGGATCGGGTAGATTCGTGAGCGCGTGTCCACCCATGTATAGTTTACCTTCCATTATGTCACCCTTTCTCCAGACTGAGTTGTCGTCCACGTACTTTCTGCTGACCGTGCTGGAATCGAATTCGGGATCGTGACTGAGTCCGAATAAATTCTTACCGTTCATGTCGATGCCACCCTCCATGGTTCCGCCAGATTGTTTGTTCAGGTAGAGATCATCCACTTGCGATTCTAGGTATTCTTGTGATTGTATCACGGCAGAATCTACGTAGCCCTTGTTGACCGCGGTTGAGTCTGCATCCGTGTTGTCGATCTTCGACAGATTCAATATCTTGTTGAATCCTGCATTCAGATCCGATTTCATTTCTCGTCTGTCAGACTTTCTCTGTTCCAGATCTACGTAGTGTTTGGTCGCCACGTCCTTGGGATTCGTGGGAGTGGCCACGTTCGTTATCTTGTTAGAATTGGCGTTCAATTCCGAGTGCATCGTTTTCTGAACGTATCTATTTCTCAAGTGTTCGCTGAATCTCGCGTGAGAGTCGTCCGCGTATTTCTTGGTCGCGGCATCGGTGGGATCTATGAGATTCACGACGTTCACCAAACGTTTGGATTTCAGATCGAGATCGTCGGTCATGGTTTTATCCACGTAATTATCTAGCAGGATTCGTTCGAAATCGGCGATCCCCCTGTCGACATATTTTTTAGGTGCAGCATCTGCGAGATTTATCGGCTCGGGAAGATTGTAGAGCTTCTTATCGTTCATGTTCAAAGGTTCTTCTCGAGGTTCGTATCTCTGAACGTAACGTTCGTCCAAGTTGGCAACGTCGTAACCATCGTCGACTTCGAACGTCTTCCTCTTCTTTCTTAGGTTGACTTTTTTGTCGTCACTTCTACCAAATTTATCGACTGGCATGTTGTTGTGGGGATTTTTTTTTGTTTTTTAGAAAAAATATATTCAAAATGTAGTTTATTAAAAATGAACTATGTTATTTTATTTTTCGTTTTTATTCGATTAAATTTTTTTTAAAATATTTTTTTATCTTTATATATACTATAAAAAAAATCTCTCTCTAATGTAAATCATTGAGAATGTCTTGAAATCGATCTCCTTCAGACCATCTCTTGAGAACGTAGAGACATAGGTGACCACAAAACACCTGATCTGGTGATTGCACTTGTTCTGTGTTGTAACGAACCATCGATTTGTTGAAATAGTTCTTTATTTCTTTTGGCGGCGAGATTCCGTAGCTGTCGAAATAATAATTTTTCTTCTTCCCGTTCTTGATCCATGGCACCCAGTGAGTGCCTTCACCCAATGAATCATGTAGATTTAAAATTCTGCATTCCGATTGTCGAGGTCTTCTCTTCAGCAAGGCATCTCTGGAAAACATGCCTAGAAAATCTTTAATTTTCAAATCTTTTGCTGCATTCAACAGATCGATGTTGGATAGGGGTTCGTTAGGTAAGACAACACCTTCTACGGATATCTTTATTTTCTTATTCATAATGTGTATATATTTTTTTATATTCATTTTATTATAATTTACTAAAAAAAATGACGTTATTTTTTTTGTTTTTTTTGTTTTTTTTTAAACTAACATTCTCGATGACACTATAGATTTCTATACTTTTGATTCCATCTAATTCCTCTTGATTTTCTGAACTCTCGATGTCTCTATCGATTTCTATACTTTTGATTCTATCTAATTCCTCTTGATTTTCTGGACTCTCGATGTCTCTATCGATTTCTGTGATTTTGAAGCCATCTAATTCCTCTTGATTTTCTGGAATCCTATCATCCGCAATCGTATCTGGAATCCAATCATCCACATTCATATCGTCTCTAATTAGATCCACAGTCAAATGTCCGAGTGCCAAAGTGCTTATTTTAACGTCTAACATGAATCTCTTATCATCGTTGGCTGTCAGCGAAATCTTGTTGACTATTTCGGTATACAAGTCGTGATTTTCACTTCGAATCGATTTCATAGTCTTATACACCGGACCACTTCCTAACAGACAATCTTTATACTCTTGGAAAGAGATATTTTTCTTCACCACGCACGCTTTAACTCCTTTGTACTTCTTGATCTCTTCATCATCTTCTAGACGATAAGCATACAGTTTGGGTCTCAAGTCCATGAATTCGACGATTTGTTTACCACCGCTCTCATCCTTAAATTTACCCAACACCTTCTTGTTGCCATTCGATTGAATGTTGGACGGGTGATCAACGGGATAATTGCTCGTGTCGAACCACTCGGTCATGTCCTGAGATATATCTCGGTAGACGTCTTTCGTCTCTATCTCGTAAACTAAACTGTCCGTGTACAGTAGTTTTGCTTTATCACCAAATTTTCGTTTGACGTAATCGTAGTGAAACTCATACATCAATCGTTTGCTGATATCTAAGATGATCGGACCGAGATAGTACAGTTTGTCGAACTTCATGTGCGTCTTTTGCATGTGAACGGCCACTAGATTTTTGTTAAATATGGTTCGGTGTTTGTAATTGGGTTTCATCACTAATTTTTTAGCACTTTTCTCAGACGAGTCGAACGTCGGTTCTCTTCGTGATGTTTTCCATCGATTTACCGTACACGCAGTTGTTCATGAGTTTGAAGAAATCATTTTCGAAATCGTTCTCGGCTTGAATTCTGAGATTCGTGTTGAGATCAATGTATTTTTTCATCCATGGCTCTTCGTCGAATCGAATGATGCGATGTATGTCGACTAATTTCATCCTGTAATCAACGTACTGTTTCAAATTCTTGCTGTAGACGATAGTTATGTTTGTTAAATAAATTGGGAATGAGTTTTTCCTCGTCTCCTTCATTCGGTTCCTTTCGTTCGGGAGCCAGCGGATAATCATTGTGTGGATCGTGTAATTCTTCCGGATAGTCCAAATCGACTTCTAAAATGCAAGGCTAGTCTCTCCATTTTTGCATCTCTTCCGGTTCCTTCACCCATTTAAAATTTCCAATCGGTAAAGGATGACTCATAGCCCAACCGTACAGATTATTAGCATCCCAATACTGTATGTATTTAGTTGACCGTTTCAAATTGAAACCTTCTTTCATGTAGGGATTGTTAGCTTCAGAATATCTGTGAGAGATCATCGAGACGCCACCTCTCGCAGCCCTTTTGAACATGAGTAACATGTTCACGTCGGATAATAATTCCAATTGGACTTCGGTGGTCTTCAACAGAGCGTCCCACGCTAGACCTGGTGATGAAATACCAAGCGGGATCCAGATCGTAATTTCGACAACAGACGTCTCGAAAATTTTCGAACACGTCTGCCAAGAGCAGAACGTCGGTCTTCAGATAGAGATCGTGATAATCTCTCATGGTTTTCATATTGAATAATTTCCACACGTTTTTAGCGTGTTTGTAATTCTCATCGAAAATGTCAGATTCATATAATTTCGAATAAAAATCTTCTTTCGAAGGTAGTGCAGTGTCTTTGAATCTCTTTAGATCGTTCATGTAATCGTAAGGATAGACTCCTTTCCTCAACATGACATCTACTCATTCTCCGAAATGTTTGCTCATGATTTTAAATTTATCCTTGCTCATATTATCGACTAATTTTTCCAGAGTGGTCAACATGAATTTAAAACTGTCGATGAAACGTATGGCTCTACGAATGGATTTCGTTTTTTCTTCCAACGTCTCTCCGTCGATTACTTTTTTCTCCTCCATGAGCTTCCATTTTGTGAAGGAAATGTATCTTTCTTCGCTGTTCGCAATGCAGTTTAATTCTTCGTGTGAGGTGCCGAGAATTTTCACGAACAGATGACTGTCGTAACCCGAGAGATTGTGAAACATCACCAGATAGAAAGCGGCATCTCGATATTTTAAATTACACTTGCTGTGAGCCGGAGCGCGATACAGACCCGTGTAATGATCATGATCCTGATCTCTGACCTTCTCATTTTCCTTCAAATTCTCGTCGAACGATTGTCTGCATATGTGACATTCGATGGCTCTGTTATTGTCGTCCTGCTGCTCTCACGTGATGATCATTTTTGCCGGAGTTTTGAATTTGTCGTATAACATTTGAAATTTCCATTCTAACTCTTCCACGAACCTTTGGGCCACATCGTCGTCTTCATATTGTTTCGTGTAGGTGAAGGGACCCATGTCGTGTTGCGGGTTGAAAGCGCATTTCACGTAAGTGCAATAGCCCGAAGGTATGTGTTTTTGATATCTTTCGACGTAACTTTGAAGAGCATTGGGTTGACAGGAACTCATTTTCGCGGTGAAACATTCGAAATCACGACGAATGGTACTTTTAACCTTCTATTGGATTTTCAAACTTCACGATGGTGTTGGGTTTGGGCATTTCGACGGTTTCGCTAACGATTTTTTGCTGCGAAACACGTTCATGCAATTGAAACATAAAGATATCTTTCCTTTATGTTTATTATTTTGTTTCGACAGTAATCCGTTCGGATTTTGAACCCAACAATAATGATGATTGTCACCATTTGAAATCAATAATAAAATAATTGTCTTTTCTCTTCGGAGATATGAAGTCAGTCTGAGAGGATAGATCTTTCGTTTTTCGTCGTCGTATCCCAAGACGTTCACCGCTACAGTGGGATTTTGAACCTTGAAACGTTCGATGTGTTTTAAAACTGCATTGGAAAAGTCACTCCGGTCCAATTGAGATTTTTAGAAGTCTCCTCGTAACAAGAAACTCTATCAGAATTCATTTTGACAGGGTATAAAGCGGAGGTGACTGCCCATTTAAAACTCTGATCATCTTTATTTCTCACATTGACCATGGATTGTTTTTTAGCTCAGAAATACGGTAATTTCACGTAGGAAGACCCTTTCAACAAATCGTTTTCAGTTATGTGAATTTCGAGTTTCAACATCTCATCGAACGTCCAATTACTACCTTCATGTGGATAATTCGTGAGAGACATCAACATCTTGTCTTTCATCTTTTCAAAAACGTCCGATAAATCTGAACCTCGAAATACGGGTTCGACGTTAGATCTGAAATATGCATTTTTCACGATGCTCTCGCCGGACTTCACATCAGTTTTATTCATCACGCAATGGAGTATCATCTTAATTTTTAGTCCCACGTTCATGTATTTGTGAAACAAATCCAATACTTTTTTCTTCACCCGTTCCATGAACAATTTCGGATTGATTTTCTTCAACGAGGGAACCACGTTGAAAGTTTTTAAAATGCCTTTGATCACACTCTCCTGTTCCATGGACTTCGATTGAAATAGTTCCGCGGTGAGTCACGCTAGATATTCTTCTCCTTTCCCTTTGTCTATTGCTCGTCGAAGTTCGCTCAATATATCTCGTTTGCCTAGAATCTGATGTGCATCACTCGTTTTCGTTTTAGTTTTTCTTTTCTTTTCTTTGGAAACTTGAAGTTCTTCTTCAACGGCTTTTTGTTTAGTCATCTTCTTATTTTTCACAATCGAAACGTTTTGGTTTTTTTTCGACGTCGGCTATTTTGATTCCTTTTACTATCTTTTTCTTCTTCTCATTTTTCACAACCGATGCATTTTTTGACGTCGTTGCTATCGCCATTTCGTTTGCCTTTCCATCGTTTTGCAAATATTCCTGTATGACTTCAATCTTTTTTGATTTATTTCTATGATTTCTGAAATGTGAAATTTTTAATAGTTTACAAATCTCTTTTAACTGAGGTACGGTTTTCTCATTTAAATTTTTCAATTTTTTATCTGTTTGCTTCATTTTGTAAGAATATATTTTTTTCCGAATTTTGTATTTAAATAATTTGTTTAAAAAGTTTTGTTTTTTTTTAATATGAAAAAAAAAATTTTTTTGATGAAATTAATCAATTTTTTTTATGTTCCTTAACGTAAAAAAAAATTGAATTAATACGAGAAAAAATGTTGTTAAAATTTAACTTATATATATATAAAGAGAAAAAAAACAAAACTTTTTAAACAAATTATTAAAATACAAAAATTTAAAATATACATTATTTGCAAGAATTCTTAAAACAAAAAAAACCCTAAATAATCGATCATGACGACAACATCCATGACAGAATCTCGACATAAACGTCGCCGTTGTTTAATAAATCATTATTCTCCAAAAAACCAAGAAGAAAAAAATCGTAATTTATATCGAAAGAAAACGATACGATTTGCGATAGAAAATCGAATCGTAATACTATTAGCAAACAAAAATTAATCGACAATGTTGTTCGAACTATTAAAAAAGAAGAAGAAGGTTCAAGACAAATAGAACTCTTACGACTTTTACGCGAAGTCTCGCACGAGGTTCAAAACAAATTTCTGCGAAGCAGACGCGTGTTCATGTCACCCGATTCCTTCTCAATAGATGATGATAACTGCAAGATGCGAAGGTCAATTTTTAAATGTTCGAAGTCTTGCCCATTCTAAAACTCGTCTGCTTCTTTCATGAATCGAATCAAGTCTTCTAAAGTCAAGAATTGAGATAACGTCTTGTTTGCGTGATTCAATGTATTGTACAATTGTTCCTTCGTGTATCCGGATTGTAAAATACCCCTTAATAAACTCTCATTTTTATTTCTTTCCCATTCTTCGTCTTCAATTTTAATCAATCCCAATGACTGGATCTTCTTCAAATAATCGCAATGACCTTTGGTATTATTTATGTGTTCTACCAAAGGTCTGTCGTTAGGTTCCCAATTCATTAAATGTATGTTGCAACAAAAACATTTAACTCTGTCACTTTTACCCACATAAATGAAACCTGCAGCAGCTAAATCTTCGGGTTTTTGAGCAAGATGCGAAGGCCAATTTTTAAACGTTTGAAGTCTTGCACGTTCTAAACTATAATTCGGATGATCGGACTTCATCATTGTTTTTACCTGAAAATTGTGCTTGTAAGAATAATTTTTTTGTCGAATTTTTGTATTTAATGATAATTTGTTAAAAATTTTAAAATTGAGATGTTAAATTTAACTTTTTATTTATATAAAGAGAAAAAAAACTTTTACAAAAAAATTTTTTCACATTAAAGAAATTAAAATTAATAACTTTTTTATATATATAAAGAGCAAAAAAAAAAAAAAAAACAAAACTTTTTTAAACAAATTATTAAAATACAAAATTTAAAATATACATTATTTGCAAGAATTCATAAAACAAAAAAAACAAATAATCGATCATGACAGCAACACCTAAAAGATGCGAATTGAAATTGAAATGAGTCGAAACGTATAAGAAATTCGGTCATAAAATCTATAGATTACAATGACACGATCCCATCGAATTGAACGAGGTCGAGATGAAGGACTTAGAGCATAAATATGACAGATATAAGATGACTGAAATTGGATGAAGCCATGCTCGATTTGTTTTACGAGTACCAAAGCGATCTGCAGAACATCGTCACCGCCAAAGATAGAGAATTCGACAAGGACGATTTGTCGTTGTTCTATGGAAGTTACATATATCCAAAAATCTCACGCGGACTTGTGGAGAAATCAGGTGGTGAGAGCGAGTTCACCGATGTAAAAAAAACTCAAAAGAGTAAAGATAAACATTCAACACGTTTTCGAAAAAGGAGAAAACACGAGTGTCAACATGCAAATAACAGACTTGGAAATATAAACAATAGAGAGATCGATTTTTTAGCGAAGAAGAAGGAAAAAAACAAAAAAAATAATGAGATTATCTTTAGATCTCATTTTTGTTTTGTTTTTCTTCTTCTTCACTATTGCCCATATATATTATAATAACATTTCCTTTTTTCTCAAATTTCAACGTCGATTCTTCTTCTTTTCTTTTTTTCTTTTTTTTGCAATATGATACGTTTTTATAACAACACATGTGTTTATCCGAATCATAATTATGAACGAATGTTGTACATCTCTTGGTAACACTCGCATCATTACCATTCTCTTTAGAAGGTAGTGGTGATGGTGGAAAGCGTCTCATTCTTTTCAATTCCAACAGTCTATCCCGTGCTTTATCTATATCTTTCATCAGTTCTTTCCTTAGATATCCATCATTAGCGTCTAACCATTTTTTTGTTTTTTCAGACTCCGTCTCGCAATATTCGTCATTATCGTCAAATTGTTTCTCCACCTTTTCATCCAGGTGATAAAATTGTTTCTCCACCTTTTTATCCATTTTAAATATATTATTTTATACTTATTTTTAAGTTAATAAAATCTTTCCGTCTTTAATATAATAAACTAAAAATATTCACATCTCAACTCCATGTTGATTGAATTAGGAAAGTTTAAAATACGTTTAAGCAGTACATGACAAACCGGTTTCTAATTTAACGCATTTGGATAGTAATTACGTTTTGTCAAAGGAATTTCATTCACATATCAAAGAACTATTCACTCAGTATCGAATTAAGAGAGAATCCCTTTGATGACAGTTAAAACATTACAACACACAAAAGAAAACTGATTTTTTCTAATTTTAACATTAAAGGAACTTATACATTCATTTTCAAATTTCTCTGATTGCTATCGTGAATATATTAAAAATTTTACCACTCAAAACCTAATTGAGCGGAAAATGCATTTAAACAATCCGTTAAGTGTTTATTAAGATTACTTCACAAGAATTCTGATTCTTTTCTCTAAACTCATGACTCTTTTTGAACGAACGCTTAAAGTCAATTTCTCTTCTTTACATCAAGACAAAACTTGAATGTCTATTTTACAGATCATATTTATAATCAACTCTTTTGAACAATATCACTAAACTCAATTTCTCTTTGTCACATCAAACCAAGACACGACTGTCTATTTTTTACAGATCATATTTATAATCGACTCTTTTGAACGACAACCTCATTCAGTCATAACGATAACATGTGTTAGGTTTTACTTTAGGAAAACATGACAGTAGGTTCGCGGATTTCTAACATCCTGGCAACACTCTTCATTCGAAACATTTCCATTAAGTGCTCATTAACATCACCTTGCAATAACGTGCATCAGTCCTACTTCGAGAAACGCGACAGTGGGTTTGCGAATTCTAACACAACCTCTTTACACGAGTCGATTTCCGACCTAAAATCCACAAGTGGATCTCCATGTATGCCTCCATAGGGTTTCAGTGTTAAAATCGTGTACGAACGCGGATTGTTAGAATAGGCAAGAGGATGATTAAGAA
Organism: Pictodentalium vernedei; assembly: GCA_031216915.1. NCBI lineage: Eukaryota > Metazoa > Mollusca > Scaphopoda > Dentaliida > Dentaliidae > Pictodentalium > Pictodentalium vernedei. The sequence goes on from CM062295.1 coordinate 624,112,602, forward strand.
ACGACAAAACGTTTTTTGCTCGCAATTTAATACTGAATCCTATGGGGGAAACTCATTTGTCTATTTCAATCAAAACGGTACATGAACGCATACCTAAACCTACAGGTGTTTAGGATACAATTCAGTGTTAAATTGCGAGCAAAAAACGTTTTATAGTTTCTAAAAAACGTTCAAATCGTGTACCTGTACACGATTTTAACACTAAATCCTATGGAGGTGTACACGAATGTACGTGTACACGTACACGTACATGTACTGTACATGTACACGTACGCTTGCACCCGCCATTATCCCCTACTTATATAAAAATAAAAATAAAAAAAAATATCAAAACAATATACCCCAATAGGTTTAATGGAGCATCAGTATTTAAAAAAATGTAGAATACTGTTCAGAAGAAAAAAGATTAGGAACATTCGATAATTGGTCCGCCAGTGGATTTCAAACTCCAAAAAATCTACCTGCAGCTGGATTTTATTATTTGACAGAGTAAGATGTATTTGGTGTGATACAACTTTCAGAAATTGGGAACCAGACGACATACCATTCGTTGAACATGAGAAGTTGTCTCAAAATTGCCTGTGTGTATAAATGATTAATTGATCTGTAGATGGATTAGGAGTGAAACGAAATGAAACGAAACAAGGTGATGAATTGTGCACATAATTCCAAGCTTTGTTAGAAATGGGATACACACGATGTCAGAAAGAAACAAAACAAAATGAACAAGTGCGCATTTGATTTTCCGAGCACGAAACATCTCGTTCGTGTGTTTGTCACTGCTGCAAATGTCGAAAAAGAAAAAAAAAAGAACAACAACAAAAAAAGGAGAAGTGTACGTAAATGACAACAAAGAAGAAAAAGGATTGTCAAATAATAATGATGGAAAAAAAATTAAAAATCTTTTGCATATTGTGTAAAGTTAGACTGGTAAATATTATATTTTTACCTTGCAAACATTTAATAATTTGTGAAATATGTAATTCTACTTCTCAAAAAGATATGAAAATTTGCCAAAAATGCGAAACGTATATAAAAATGAAACTGAATTGTTTTACTTCCTAAATATATTAAAAACATATTATTATAAAAAAAACGTAATATATAAAAGAAAAATAAAAAATAATACGAAAAGAAATAATAGAAAAAAAAATAATAAGAATAGAAATTTTGGGTTTTTTTATATATAATTATGAGTAAAACGAAAGATTGCATGGAATCGAGAGCTTGGTTTCATCAAACGGTATTGTGTAGAGCTTATGTGGTCATGCGTGAACAAACAATTTCCTCGCATCTTGCATGAAAGATGTCTCAGTTGTCAGGAAGAGAGAGAATTTAACCACATTAATCATTTATGTCTTATGATGGAATGGAAAGACATCGTCACTATGTATTTCATGCATGCATTGGAATATGTCCAATGGAATGACGTGATTGAATGTTGGAATCATTTCATGTTTAGTGTCGGAGAACCCAAGCCCACTAAATTGGAAGAGTTGAAGTTACACATCGATGTCTAACCACAGAAGACAGGGGACGCATTTTGGAATATTTTCCAACAGGGAGGCCACCACCACTAAAAAGAATTTTCGACGGGAATCACGTTTTTTTTAATTCCTTGTTGAAGGGAAGAAACCACTAAAAAAACGTTTTTTCCATTAAATAATAAGGGATGAAAATAAAAAATACAAAAGAAAATAACAGATACAAATAAATAAATAAAAAATAAAATGGAAACTCAAAGTAAAAAAATCTATCCATCCTTAGAGAAGTTGAGTGTTGAGCCCACGACACCTCTTCTATCACCAGAAAGTAGTGACGACGTGGGGCAGAGGTATCGAATCGAACAAATCAATAGAATTCAATCGTATCTGATGCGAGAGAGAGATTCTCGTCGTTCGCTCAATAAGAAATATTCGAGATTAGAGAAATTTGTGAATGGTGTGGATTTGACATGCATTGCAACCTCTATGGGGTTGAATGTTGCCAGAATCGGTCTATTGTTGGCCACCATTGTTGCTCTTCCAGCTGTGTTGGCTGTAGAAGGATTGGCTTTGACTGTCGGATTCGTCAGTACGATCGGAAATTTAATCACTAAGAAATTATCTGTGAAGGCCAAGAAGGATGAAAACGTCAGAGTTTTGGCCGATGCAAAGATCAACACCGTGTCTGATAAGATCTCTCTAGCATTGAAAGACGGTACGATTTTGGATGGTGAATACGTCGACATATTGAATGAAAAACAAAGTCGAAGTCATGAAAGCGAAGGTAAGAGTCAAGAGTCATCAGATTCTTAAGGAAGAAATGAAGGATTCTCTCATGGAAAAAGGTAGGGAAGAAGCGAGACAATAGTTTCATAAAATTGTTGGATCCCAAAAAGATTCCAGAAGCAATCGATTGAAAAAAAATATATATATAAAAGCAAAAATTTATATATAAATAAAAAAAAATATGAAAAAAATAAATAATTAAATATATACGAAAAAACAAAAATAAAATGTATTGTGTCAAATGCAAGAGAGTTACTGATACGGTTAACATTAAAATAGTACTGATGAAAAAGTCCCATGCTTCGCGGAATGTGTAAAGTGTGCGGTTTGACCAAGAAATAATTCGTCAAACGCAGTGCTAGTCTGACAAATAAATTGATTAATAATCTACCCATCGAAATGCATCTGCCAGGACATCAATTCACGGGACCCGGCACGAAATTAAATAAGAGATTGAATCGAGACCTGACACCTAAATCTTGAAGCAAACCCATCAATAGGGTGGATTCGGCCGTTTACGCTCACGATCTGTGCTATGCTAAACATCCCGTAATCGAATCTGCGATAAAAACATGTTGACGACACTGAAAAATATATCAAATCCCACGAGAGAAAGACTCGAATGTTTGCTGGTCGGTAAAGTGATCGGTACCAAACGTCAATTCGGATGGGGTAAACAAAAATGTCCAGAAAAGATTATTAATGAATGCATTTGCGAACAAACTACACAAGCCTGTCACGCATAAATTTCAAAGGAGAAGGGTGTTCGTGAAGGCTCTGGATCTGATCTGGTTGGCCGATCTGGTCGACATGAAATCAGATTTGAAATGGAACAAAAGCGTTAAATACATACTGACGGTCATCAACGTGTTTTCGAAATACGGATGGATGAGACCTCTGAAGAATAAATCGTGAGCTTCCGTGGCCCAGGCTCTAAAGAGAATATTCGCATCGTCTTCTCGAAAACTGGATAAACTATGGGTGGACAAGGGGAAGGAATTTTACAACAGTCACGTTCATCCATTGGTCGATCTCTATTCCATCGAAAATGAAGGGAAAGCTAACGTGATCGAACGTTGGAATAGAACCATGAAGGAAAACATGAACAAGTATTTCACAGCCAATAAGACTAAGAAATATATCGACGTTCTAGACGAACTGGTCAAAAAATACAACAACATGCGACACAGATCCAGCGAAATGACTCCTGCAGAAGCGTGCAATCCTCAAAATGAAAAACGCATCTTTGCAAATCTCTATCCCGAAAGGACCAACACCAAGAAGAAGCCCAAACCACCAAAATTTGCAGTTGGTGATCGAGTGAGAATCACTTCTTATAAGTCACTCTTCACGAAAGGTTACACTCCTCGATGGACTGAGGAAATCTTTAAGATCATTAGAATATTTTACACAGATCCAGTGACTTACAAAATAGAAGTGTTAGAGGATGATGAGGATGACAGCAGAGAAATCATTGGAACATTTTATGAACAAGAATTGCAGAAGTCGGCGTTTTGAAAACCAACCCTTCACTTTTATTTTTTACACATATATAGTAAGGAAAAAACAAATAATAATAATTAATAAAAAACAATTTATAATAATAAAAGCAAACGAATTAACACAAACAAAAAAACATGACAAATATATTAGATATAACCGAAGGTATATTGTGAGATGAAAACATTCAAGAATACGAAGTTCATAAGTACGAACCCATGACTGGAACCAGTCTGAACAATGCTGGTAAAATAAGAATCAACGTCGAGACTCAAGATCTGTTCGTTCATCCCTGCAAAAGTTACATAGTGGTACAGGGACGTCTCACCAAGGAAGATGGAAGCGATTACGCCGACGACGATGTAGTCAGTCTAGCTAATAAAGGCATGATGCATCTGTTCAGTAATATAAAATACATGCTCTTGGGACAAGAGATAGAATCCGTGTTTCATCTCGGACAAGCCACCACGATGTACGGACTCTTTACGTATCCGGATAATTTTTCGAAATCTGAAGGACTCTATCAATTGTGGGTGAAAGACACCGTCCAGCCAATACCAGTACCACCCTGAGATTCAACTACTTCGTCAAGACGTCGAGACCCAAAGGAATGTTTTCGTTCAGGATACCTCTGAAACACATATTCGGATTCGTGGAAGATTACAATAAGATTCTCTACGAATTCAAACACAATCTGACCTTGATTTGAAAAGGAAACGACGAAGCCATCACGAGACTGCCGCGACTGCTGCGGGTAAGATACATCTTAACAAGGTATCTTGGTTCGTTCCACGCAAGATTGACTGTGAAATCTGCTTTGGAAAGACCGCAACTCTTTCGTAGTGGCATTTCAAACTGATAGGGATGGGTCTCAAGAGACAAATCCTTCCCTGTTCGATCATTGTAACTTGAGAAACATGCAAGTTTTTCGAACTGCCACGAGATATCTGGCCATCGATTACAAAGCCTCTTTCGATAAAAACGATTTCTGCAGACTATATGGCGACGTTGCCAATTTCAGAAAGAAATATCATCAACTGGACGAATTGATGGGTAATCCTAACATCACTCCCACCAAATACAAATCGATGTATCCCCTGTTCGTATTCGACATCAGTAGTGAGGGACAGAGTGAACGAGTCAATAGTAACATCTTAGACATTCAGATTAAGATGCAACTTGACAGAACGTGCTGAAGAGAACCGAGGCTTTCATCCTATTCCTGTCAGATAGAGAGTTAGAATTCGAATCGGATGGATAAAAAATGTCCATCGTTCGATGAAATAATAATAATTAAAAAAAAGAAAAAAAAAGTAATAAATAAAAATAATAAAAAACAATATATAATTGGATTTCGAGAAACTGAATATCCAATTATATATATTTTTTTTGGAGTTGTCTCGTCTTCGTCACAAAAAAGTGATTATTTCATTTTTTTTTGTTTTCACTGTTTGTTCGAGTTTGATCAACAGAGAGACCATGGAAGTTGGGGCTTCGGGGTTATTGTTTTTCATCTTGAAATTGATCCTATCCCCCATCTGCACCTTCAGAGGTGTACTAAAGACGCTGGTGTTCGAGTGTTGCTCCTCCATCTTTTCGACTCTGTACCTCTAATCGGTTTCCACACCGTTCACAATGAGATTGACGATTGCTCTATTGCTCAAGTCCACAGAAGCCAGACTCATTCGAATGATATCGCCTCACGCCGGCATGAGATATCCTATCAGACCATGCAGCGATCCTTTACCTCCATTTCTGAAGGACCATTTGGCTTTTTCCGCTTCTAACGCACCGGTCTCCTCGGCCCAAACGATGATCAGTTGTCTGACATATTTGATCTTTTCCACGACAGAGATCAGAGTTCAGGCATCTGACATGAGCACAGGATCTGGTAGATTCGTGAGTGCGTGTCCTCCCATATCCAGTTTGCCTTCCATGATATCACAATTCTCCAGACCGTATTTTCGTCCAAGTACTGTCTGCTGACTGCGCTGGAAGTGAATTCCAGTTCATCGTTGAGACCGAATAGATTGTAACCAGCCATGTCGATGCCAGCTTCCATGGTTCCTTCGGATTTTTTGTTCAGATACAATTTGTCGACTTGAGATTCCAGATAGGATTGAGAATCCTGTAGGGCAGAATCCACATAGCCTTTGTTGACAACCGTCAAGTCTCCATCCTCATCGTCGATCTGGGACAGATTCAATATCTTATTGAATCCCGCATCCAGATCCAATTTCATTTTTAGCTTGTCGACATTATTCTTTCTCAGTTTCAAGTCTACGTATTGTTTGGTCGCCACAGTGTTGGGATTCGTGGGAATGAGCACGTTGATTATCTTGTTAGAATTCGCGTTCAATTTGGACTGCATCACTTTAGGAACGTAGCGATCTCTCAGATGGTTACTGAATCTTACCTGAGCATTGTCCGCATATCTTTTAGTGGCAGCATCGGTCGAATCTCTAGGATCCAACACATTCACCACTCTTTTAGATTTCAAGTGGAGATCGTCTGTCATGTCTTTATTCACGTAATTATCTCTCATCATCTGAAATTTTTGTCTCCTCTATCGACATATTTTTTAGTCACGGCATCTGACTGATCGATCAGTTCGGGAAGATTGTAGATTTTCGTATTGTTTAAATTTAAAGGTTCTTCCCGAGGTTCGTATCTCCGAACATATCGTTCGTCCAAGTTGGCAATGTCACCACCACCAACAACATCAACCGTTCTTCTTTTCTTTTGTAAAGGAACCTTCATTATCGTCAGCGCCACCAAATTTATCGACTGTCATGTTTGTTTTGTTTTTTTATTATTATTATTTAAAAATTGTATTCTTTTATTATTTTAATTATAACAACCAAAAATTTTCATTTATATATCTCTCTATATATATATCAACAAATTTTTTTAATGTAAATCATTGAGAATATTCTGAAAGTGATCTCCTTCCAACCATCTCTTGAGAACGTAGAGGTACAGGTGACAGCAAAACACTCGATAAATAGTTTCTTATCTCTATCAGTGGAGAGATTCCATAGCTATCGAAATAATAATTTTTATTATTCTGATTCGAAAACCATGCGACCCAAATGCATGCCCTCACCTCCGATATTGTCCAGTTTTAAAATTCCACATTCCAAATCATCATCTTTTTTTCTCGGTAAAACCCGTATCACATTAACGGCGATAGGAAACCGATTGTTGTCGATTAAAGAAAAATTTTCTAAGTCCAAGAATCGCCATGAATCGGCATGAAATTTGACGATTCTGAGCTAATTTTTTGATAGTTGGCGATACAAGTGAGATTATTAAGATTGAACTCCGATTCAAAGGCGATAGACGCGAAAGGACACCGAAACGACTTCGATTCTCTTGGAGATAGCACGGCGATTAGAATAACCTTTGAAGATATGACGCCCATTGAAAACCGATATAACAACGATGAGTAAGAAAGAACACAGATAGGAGACCGACACAGGCGATTGCACTTAGATAGGAGGAGATTAAACACCGATTGGTCGGCGATCATAAAATTTTCTATGACGTCCGCGCTTTATCGGTATATAATGGCCTCACTTCCTGGCTTTTCCTCATTCAGTTTGCTGACACCAGAGAAGACACATATTGATATTCGAAGTATTCACAATGCCTCCAAGGAAGAGATCTAGAAAGTCACCTACTAAGAGTCCAGCTAAAGGCAAAGGCAAAGGCAAAGGCAAGGGAAAGAGCCAGGCAGTTGCAGACCCTCGACCACCACCACCACAGTCTACTCCAGAGACTTCAGCAGTAGAAGAAGAGCCTTCTTCTCCAAGGGGACCAACCCCACCCCCTCAACCTACCAGTGACAGTGAAGTGCCAAGTGAGACAGAACATGAAGATGGTGCGCAGGAGGAAGAAGGTGATGCTTGCGGACAGAAGAAGAAGCAAAGAAGCAAGGTTGTTTTGTCTCCAGAGCAGGAAGACATGATGGTGGACTTCTTGAGAGAGCATGAGGAGCTGTACAACAAGAGGTTGAAGTCATTCAGCGACAAGACGAAAAAAGACAAGGCGTGGACTGACATTGCAACCAAGCTGGAAAGGAGCGTCGAAGAACTGAAGACTTGGTACACGTCGCAGCGAACAACATTCACAAGAATGTTCAGAAAGAGCTCTGGGTCCGGTTGCGAACAGTTAAGTGAGCGGCAGCAGTGGCTCTGGAACAGTTTCCAGTTCCTGACACCCCACATTCACAAGGCAGCTGTTAAAAGGTCCTTGGGAAAACCCGCGTTGTCCAGCCAGCCATCTGCTACAGTAGACGACCCGCAAGACAGTGATGAGGAAGAGTCCTTTGCATCCACAACCCTGTCACCAGTCAGCCAGCACCCAACATCAACGCCAACGCCTACCCTACTTGATGTGCGTCCCAGGCGAGATGGTCCAAGACGGGAGAGAGCCAGAGACAGTACAGATCGGGAAAAAATATTTGAACAGAGGGGTGAATTCATCGATGTGCAGAAGAAACTTGTGGAGATTGTGGCATCAAATTCAAAACCTTCCAAACATCCAGCCAGAGTCAAGTTCTGCGAATATTTGCAAGCAAGGGCGGTGGATATGTCAAAAAGACAGTTTAGGGAATTCGAAAGAAAGGCTCTCTCCCTTCTAGCTTCACTAGACGAAAGAGAAGAAGAACTCGCTGACACAGACACAGACATGCCGCGACCATCCCGGCCACGCAAGCAGCAGCAACCACAACAACAACAACAACACCTCTTCTCTCAACCCGGGCCCTCCACCTACCAACCAGGACTCCAAACTCCACATTATCAATGGCAACCAGCACCAAGCCGGTGGCCAGAATCATCCACCATCCAGCCAGCTAGAAGTGTTTGGGCCAGCCAGAACCCTGAGTTTATGCAGCAGATTCTTGTTTATCAGTCGTCAAGTGAAGCACAGTTCAGCCAACAACATCTCCAAGCAACGCCATCTTATACAACACTTCTTTCATCATCATCTATGACGTCCACGGCCACAACCACTGCTACGACCATAAGTGCCAGCTCTCCTGTTCCAGTTGTCGCAGCAGGTGACATGTCCATACCATCCGTGCCATCTTTTTCCATACCATCCATACCATCCGTGCCATCTGTGTCTGGGGATTTCAGCATATCAGACCTGATTTCAACACCACCCAAGTAGACTGCCTGCCTGCCTGCCTGCCTGCCTGCCTTTGCAAAAACGGCCCTTTTCAGGGCCACCCAAAACGGCCCTTTTCAGGGCCACCCAATATTTTCCAATAAAATATTCAAATCAAACCAAAAAAAAAAGCATACACTTCTCCCAAACACACTGGCCTGAAATAAAATAAAATTTTTTCCCAAATACATTTTTTTTAAGTCCTATTGAACGTAAGAAAAAATAATTTTTTCGTAGGTTAAATAGGACTTTATTGTTTCTTATTATGAATACATGAATACGTATATGAATTTAAATGAAAGATGTGAATTACTTCTTGTGAAGAAGTGGGTGGCCCTGAAAAGGGCCTTTTGGTAGTCATTAAAAAGACTATTTAAACCATGTCATTTTGCCATGACACAGAACCAGCTTCTGAGTTAAAGTAGGCTGATAGGTATTCTCTCTGCCGTTTGCCTGCAGTTGATGCCTTTGTTGCTCCCTTCACTTTCCCTATGCGGGTCATGAGGTCCTTTGATCTCCATGAACCGGGTATCAATTGGTGGTTCTCGTCTTCTTTGTCCAAGTCAGCATTCTGTAGAGTTGGATACCTGAAGCGCATTAGGTTGTGGAGTAGAATGCAGGCATCAACGATAAGTCTTGCAGTTCCAGGTGTATGTAGCATTGTTGATAAAAGAATGGACCATCTCTGTGCCAGGATACCAAACGCATTCTCAACCACTCTTCGACCCATAGACAACCGGTAATTGAAGATGCGCTGCTCGTGTGTCATCCCTCTGATGGAGAAAGGTGTCATGAGCCATGTCCGGAGAGCAAAGATGTCATCACCTAATATGAAATATGGTGTCACCTTGTCATCATGAGGCAGCTTTTCAGAAGTAGGAAATCCAATTGTGTTATTATCAATGGCTTCTTTCAGGTCGGTACCGTTGAAGATCTGGGTATCTGACATGTGTCCAAAACCACCAGTATCCACCCACAAGAACTTGTAGTCGGCGTCCACAAGGGCCATCAACATCACTGAAAAGAACCCCTTGTAATTGTAGTAGATGCTGCCACTCTTGTGTGGTTTCTTGATTCTGACATGCTTTCCATCAATGGCACCAAGTGCATGTGGGACATTCCACCTTCTCTCGAAGTCCTCAGCAACCTCTTTCCACTCTTCAGGTGTCTTTGGGCATCTGATAAGTTCTTCTTCATACTCGTACTTGATTGCCTGACAGACTTCTTTGACTATGAGTGATATGGTATTCTGTGCCACCCTGAAGTCGTAAGCAAGGTTTGTGTAGTTGATTCCAGTAGCCAAATGTCGAAGTGTTATTGCAACTTTCAGAGCTGGTTCGATTGACTTGCGAAAATTGGTGTCTCTCTTCTGTAATCTTGGGGTGAGTCGATCCACAAGCTCATCAAACATTGGTGGTTCCACCCTCAGAAAGTTCTTGAAAGTAGCAGGATCCTCCAGTCTTAGTTCAACCATCAGTTGATGGAATTGCCCCATTCGTAGTCTTCTGTCCCCACCAAGCCATGGACGCACCCAGCACCTTCTTCGTCTTGGGATCCTTCTCAACCTTCTTCTTTCCAACCTCCTCTCCTCATAATCAAAATCTTGCATCAAATGGAAACCAACTATTATGATACTTGTCACTATACAGGCAACTTGCTCAGGAGTTAAATGGTCAGACATCTTTCCAGTTCTGTTTCTGCAGCAGGTACTGATTGCTACTCCCAAACAACATCCTTTTATACCCAATCTCGTGCATTCTGAGTTTTTTGACACAAATCGTAGTTATTGCGTACTCGTTTCTCCCTTCTTTCGTCAATATCGGTTTGTTATCGAAGTACTATCGTACTGCTTTCTCCCCAATCGGTTTTCTTTCTCCATATATCGGTATACTATCGTCTGTGAATTGAAGTCGTTTCCCACATATCGTAGTCGTTTCCTTCTTCTATCCCACATATCGTAGTGCTTACTGAGTTCATACGCAGTTGTTTCGTGGCTAAACTGGGCCCACTGTGACGGCGAAAGGTAACAGAAAGGACTGAGATAGTTAACCGATAGGGCCGATATCACTCAGACAGAAGAACGATTGTACAGATAGAACTACGAATCGAAAACGTAACAACTACGATTTTTACTAATCGGCGACGGCTCACGATTATTAAGCGCAGCGCTTAATAATCGTAGACGTATCGCCGATGTTGGCGATATTGCAGATAGTACTGCGATTCATGCCGAATCAATTCAGACAGGATTTCGATCAGGGAGAAAGAAGAACGATTCTACTGGCGATTGGCAAAATTTTCCAATCGCGGACGTCGAAGTCGTATCGCGATCCCAATGTGATAGTGGTTTAAGGCATCTCTAGAAAACACACCTCGAAAATGTTTGATTTTTAAATCTTTTGCCACCTTCGACAGATCAATGTTGGATAAGGGTTTGTTGGGTAAGACGACACCTTCTACGGATATGTGTTTTATTTTCTTCTTATTCATAAATTTGTTTGTTTTTTTATTTATTATTTTTTTCATTCTTTTTTTTTAATTTATAAACTCGCGAGTTTTTTTTAAACTTACGACATTTCGATGTTCTCAGTCATATTGCATTCATCATCCTCTGAATTTTGATGTTGAAATATCGCGGAATAATGTCCGAGTGCAAAAGTGTGTATTTTATCCTCGCATATACTTCTCTTATCGTCGTCGGCCATCAACGCAATCGTATTGATTTCTTTAGTGTACATCTCGTGCTTTTCGCTTTGAATCGCAGTCATCTTTTTATACAACGTCGAACTTTCGAAAAGACTCTCCTTATACTCTTAGAAAGTGATGCTTTTATTCATCACACACGCCTGAACGCCTTCACATCTCTTGATCCCTTTACCATCGAGGAGATAAGTGTACAATTTTGGTCTCAAACCCACGAATTCGGTGATCTGTCATCCACTGCTCTCGTCTTTGAATATACCCAAAACCTTTTTTAGGAATCTTAGACAGGTGATCATCGAAATAATTACCTGTATGGAACCATTCGTTCACGTCTGGCGCTATGTCCTCGTGGTCGTCTCTAGTCTCTATCTCGTAAGCCAGACTGTCTCTGTCAGTGAACAGTAGTTTGACTTTCGAACCGATTTGGATTTGACATAATCGTAGTGAAACTCATACATCAACTGCTGGCTAATGTCTAAGATGATCGCTCGGAGATAACAGGGTTTGTCGAACTTCAGATGCATCTTTTGCATGTGCACGGCCACTAGAGTTTCGTCGAATATGGTTCTATGCTGATAATAGGGTTTCGCGATTAATTTTGTAGACTTCTCTTCACACAAGACGAGTTGAACGTCGGTTCTATTCCGAATGCTTTCAATAAATTGTTCATGAGTTTGAAGAAATCTTTTTCGAAGTCGCTCTTGGCCTGCATTCTTAAATTCATGTTGAGATCGATGTATTTTTTCATCCAAGGCTCCTCGTTGAATCGAATGATTCGATGCATGTTGATCAATCTAGTGTCCCAATACTGTATGTATTTACTCGGTTTTTCTGAATCGAAATCTTTCCCCATGTGATAATTATTAGCTGTGGCATTTCTGGTGGAAATCATAGTGACGCCACCCCTCACGGCCTTTTCGAACATGAGCAACATGTCGACGTCCGATAATAATTCCAACTGAACTTCGGTCGTCTTCAAGAGAGTGTCCCTAGCAAGTCTGGGTGCCGTTAAATACCAAGCCAGATCTAGTTCGTAATGTCGACGACACACTGATCTAAAATTTTCGAACACGTCGACCAAGAGAAGCACGTCCGTTTTCAAATAGAGATCGTGATAATGTCTCATGGATTTCATGTCGAATAATGTCCACACTTTTTGCGCGTATTCGTAATCGTCGTCGGAAATGTGAGAATGGTATAATTTTGAATAAAAATCTTCTTTGGGAGGTAGAGCGACGTCATCGAATTTCTTGAGATCGCTCATCATGTAATCGTAAGGGTAGACGCCTTTCCTCAACACGATGTCCACCAATTCTCGTCGATCGTCAAAATGTTTACTCGTGATTTTAAATTTCTAACTGTCGACGAAACGTATCACTGTATGGATGGGACTCGTTTTCTCACTCAATCCATCGACGACTCTCTTTTTATAGATGACCTTCAATTTAGTGAAGGTAATGTATTTTTCGTTGCTTCGCGTAATGCAGCTCAACTCTCCCTCGCTGACACCCATATTTTTAACAAACATGTGACTGTGGTAGCCCAAGAGATTGTGAAATATCACGATAGATAGAATTGAGCATCTCACTGCCCACACGTGTATTACGACCAGGCCATGGCGACTGTACCGTACTTAACTGGAAGAGTGCTAAGTTTTATTTGGCCACCAAAATGTTTTCACATGTCTTTGCCTTGTTACAATTTATAGGAGAAGGCAGACACTCCTATAAATTGTAACAAGGCAAATCTTAACAGACGAAATAATATCACTTCAAAGATAATATGATGCACAACCACTGAATGTGAAGCCTTTAAGTTGCAGTACCTGCACTTCAGAATAAAGCCCAAATATGGGCTTCTAGCACTCAACCAGTTATGGGCTAGACTGATTTCTGGTCACAATGGCGTCGAATTCCTGACATAATTTGACTGGTGATCTGAGACCTTGAAGATAGCAGTCTCCACGTTTATGGATTTTCTCTTTATTTTCAGGTATCGGGTTTAATTATAGCTACATGTCCAAGTTCAACCTATGCTACAGATTGGGATATGATACGGACAAGACGTGGCGTGATCACAGAAATATATGTTTGTCGGAAAATGCGGATTTATTAACACTAGAGAACACCGCCATGTTGGAATGGCTGCAGGATTTAATTGATATTTCACCAAGTAATCTATTTATCTTGAGTTCTTACTGACCTTTTCCTCCAATAATAAATGTGGAAATATATTCATCAAGACTGTTGACTGATCGTACAATCACGCTCGCGAGTATGTACAAACGGGCGCACGTGAGAAAGTGGGATGGGTGTGTGTTACAGTTACCGCCATTTGTTGATATTGTTTCGGACACATAAAATATTCGAAACGGCCGCCTTCGCCAGATTTCTGGAACTACATGCCCTTATACACGGTCACAGAATAAATTAACAGAATGTTAAATGCAGGGATGTCGCCCTCTCCCGTCGTGGAAACCGCCTCCTTTGTTGTGTGCTTGCTTGTACCTCCACAAGATCCCCTCACGGCGAAAACCAGGCGCCGCCACTGCTTGAATGATGATAGATTTTAAATTTATGCTTGGATTGTGATTGTTTAAACATTCTGGTCATCAAAATCTTCTTTTCATTGTTTCCAAATGATAATCATGCCTTTTAAATTGGTTTAGTGCAACTTCAATTGAGTTACAAGAAGATGGTACGTCAGAAAATCATGGATAATTCAACTAGGTGTTTTAGTGCCAAATTTGGATTGGGAATGGGGCAGAAATACGGCTCCCGAGATGCCTTGGATTAAACCATGTAACAGAGGCAGCGGAAACTCGATAAAACTGGAGGGGCACAACTTTCCAAGGCTACCATAGTCAGGGACGTGACTAGAGGTTTCTCGCTCTCACTGGGGGGGGGGGGGGGGGGGGGGGGGGTAGGGTAGTAGAATTTCAACTAGGGGGAGGTAACGGGAGGGGGAGCCCCACCCGGTCCCTTCCCGTAGTTGGACCTTCACTGCCGAGAAAGATTTTGAAAATGAAGTCATGAAAGGGGCCATAAAATTGATTCTAGCAACTAAATTTCCAACACATTTATGATAGAAATATCAGGTTATTATTATTTGGTATTCTTCTGGGAATTGAATATGTAAACAAATGCTCAAGTTTAGAATTTTGAACAATTCAAACTGTCCTAGCATTAAATCAGATCTTATGCAGGAATGATCAGGTCAGGTCGATGTTTCATCATTTTGCAATTGTGACTGATGGAATTAACTCGGGATAACGACTTTATATGACGCGATTTTCTTAAAAGTGCATTTCAAGGATTTTTTTATTACGATAAATAAACGTACCATAGAAATCCCGTACCGATTGACATCATGCATACTTATGAAGCTCGATATTGCGTACAATGTACTTGCAAATAGTAAGAGTTGGAATTTTTGCCGATTTGAAACCGAGTTGCAATTTTGGGAAGTAAAGGAGACATCAGCATCACCAAAGAAGCTCTAAAATCCAGATAGATGGAATTTCCAACTACTCATGACTTGCCCTCGGAATGTCAAACTATAGGAAAATTTGGCCAGGATTGGGGTGTGTGCTACACCCCCCCCCCCCCCCCCCCGTCGCCACGTTCCTGGCCATGGTTTGGCCCAGTGGGAGAAAAGTTACAATAGTATATCAGTAAATGTACAGTGACACACTATAGTCTTTCGTTTAGATGAGCATATCGCAGTGTGTCCATTTCTTCTACTTCAGTCATCTTCTTGCCTTCGGGTTAGAAGATGGGTGAAGTAGAAGAAACGGACCGAAGTGACCGAAGGTGGGATTCTGTTGTCAGATGTTGCTTGGGTTTGCAAATTATGTATTACAGGAATGCCTGTATATTGACACGTTTCCGTCCATTTTTAAATCTTTGCGTAACAGTGCAACACGTCTATGGTAAAGAGTGGAGGGGCAAGTATCCCCTGTGCCCCCCCCCCCTCCTCCCTTGAGGCTGCACGGTGAAAATATTTATTGGTCTTCCCCACCCATTCACTTAACATCTGTTCTATTTTATGAAATTATAACATACCCTGTTCCTGGAACGGAAAAGGGACATTTCAGGTCAAAGGTTCAAAATTAACCGGTGAAAGTGGAAACGTAAATGAAAACTGATGATCGCTGTTTTGGAATTTTTCATTCTTTTCGTGGGATTTACGCGATCCTTGTCGATCGCCTTTCTTATAGAGAGTTTTTATTATAGACTCACTCCAACGTACATAGTAATGACCTGATAATAATATTTTATTAAATAGCCTGACAACATCATCTTTAATAATTGGAACAATAAGTTTTAATAATTCATTCGGAATAACGGTTATCTTCAGCCGATGACCTTTAGTTTTGAAGCTGCCTCACAGCGTCTAATATTTCTCTAGCGGTTGTGCAGTCATTGTTTGATTTGATATCTGGCTCCTTAATTGTCGCCGGAAGATGGCGCATTTCAGAATCAAATCTTTTCGAACAAAATAATATTTTAAAGAATTCTACAGTTTCATCTGGGTGTAAATAATTGGGCTCTTCTCCGAAATGTGTCAATAATACTCCAGTACACTGAAAGATTAGCTGTCTCCATATTAGATAATTTATCAGAGATGCATTCATAAAATTCTCTGCGCTTTCGTTTTGTCTCCCGCTTATAATGTTTTTTTTTTATAGAGTGAAATTTAATCAGTAATGTCTTATCCTAAGGCCTATTCTTCATCTCATTTACGACATTTGTCATATCTTTTTTATCTGTTTACAGTGTTTATCAAACTAGGATCGTTTACGATTTTGTTTATACCTAGACTTTCGATGAAGCTTTATTGATAAATAATATGATTTCATTCAGATCTCGAGTGGCCCTTCACTGCAAAAAATATAGGTTCTCTTTAGAACCAAAACTGGTTCTAATCTTGTCCCTGAGATGGAACCAGTTCTGTTTAAACAGTATTTATTTCAAATCACCTCCCCAGTTCGCACCAGTTTTTCTCTCGAGTATTCGTGACCACGTGTATTTGCCTGTGTTGAAAATAATAAAACTGTCGTGAGCACAAAAGTTCATATGACTGCAATTATATAAATAATTAATCATTGAAAATTAAACTATAACAGTTGAAATTAAATATCTATGGCTTTATCAGAGTTAGAATATGGTGTGGGCGTGTTAAGTTTTGTACGAAGTGCTACGCTCTTAATACAGCTTACTCACACTGGTCATCCTATAATACCCGCAACGGGCAGTAAAACTCCGCTGCGGGCGTCAATAGTTTAGTTTTCCATTTTAATTGCCCTTTTATCTGAACATTTTGAACAAATGTGTCGTTGATAATAATCTATATGCGAGTTTCGAAAGGAAGCAACCATAATCCAAAACTAGTTACCCGAAAAGACGTCTTCTTTCTGACCATATGTCGCAGAAAATTAATTATAAAGTATTCTTCGAAGCCGTCATGCAATAAACCACGCATCGGGCTGCATCGTGCCCGTCACGGGTTTTACAAAAGCATCGGGGAATGTCTCAATAAATCCAATATTTGTTTTTATTTAACCCTTTACCCAACGTAACGGCCAAAACCGGCCAGCGCTATTCACTAAAATCGCCAATTAATTTTCATTATTTTTTTCATTTTTTGTCTCAAAAACATAGGTTATGACCCCTCTTTGGAACGAGCTCGTCGAGCTCGTTCCAAAGAGGGGTCATAACCTATGTTTTTGAGACAAAAAATGAAAAAAAATAGTTATTTAACAATTTTGTTTGCAAGTGTCGTCTGCTTTTCATGTTAGGTAAAGGGTTAAATACTGCACATTTTGTTATGAAGTAAGATCTAGTTTCCTAAAATATCTTCTTTAGCAATGGAGCGCTGTCCAGTTGTCTAAATCTATGACACACTGCTCAATTTCATAAGGATAACACACAGCATTGAGATACAAAATGCTTGTTATCACCATCCATTTAGTTTTGTAACCAAAACAGAGCCTTCTTCAGCAAACGATTGAAATGCAGTAGATGCTGAATTCATCAGTCGATAATGTTAACTCGGAATTTTTTCAGAGAAAAACGTATTAATCACAAAATTCCACGTGCAACAGACTCGTCTATCGCCAAAAGGCTGCCACGCACCGGGGTTTACACAGTACTAGCTCCGTGCAGGTTTAACAGGATGACCAGCAACGCAACGGCCAAAACCGGACAGTGCTATTCACTAAATCACCAATTAATTTTCATTATTTTTTTCATTTTTTGTCTCAAAAATATAGGTTATGACCCCTCTTTGGAACGAGCTCGCCGTGCTTGTTCCAAAGGGGGTCATAACCTATGTTTTTGAGACAAAAAATGAAAGAAATTAGTTATTCAAGAATTTTGTTTGCAAGTGTTGTCTGCTTTTCATATTAGGTAAAGGGTTAATGTGCCAATCCCACGGCCAACTACGATAAAGCGACAGATCCTCCATTACAATTCTTGCATGAAAAACTCATCCCGACCAATCATATGCAAGGAGCTCGGATACCATTAAATAAAATTAAATTATACCCTGTTGAAAGAACCAATCGAAATTCTTCCTTCAGCAGCACCAAGCTTCTTTGAGTGGAACATTTTTGTATTTTTCTGTACCAATGGGAATCCCGGGAAGTAAAACAATACTTGCTTACTGTGGTGAAATACCACTGTTGTTCTGGTAAAATAGGACCCGGTAGCCAATAGCTGGGATGAAAATCCTCTAAACTATTGGCTGGACATAACTTCATATTCATGTTGCAGTCACGATTAGCCATTGAGCAGAAAAATGTGACCTTAAACACCAATAAACAAATAAATAAATAAATAAATAAATAAATAAATAAATAAATATTATTTATTTTTCAGAGATCAGGTCAGTGTTTGCAATTCATATTGATGGAAATGACGAAGGACGTGAAGGTGAATGGAGAAATAAATACGGCAAACCGCTGTGGACCAAGTGGGGTTCTGGACAACCAAATAGCTACATCTCTGGCGATTCTGCAGATAATGACGGTGGCCAACACTGTCTTTCGCTACACAAGTCAAACAAATATTTAATGAACGACTGTTCCTGCGACCATAATTATAACAAAGAAAATGCATATGTTTGTCAAATGAAGATATAAAATTTATTCTCATTGTCACGGGGTGGCGTCTACTTGGTCGGTTAACTTAAGTCACTCAACCCGCTATACGCTGACTTCCTGATATCAAAATTTATCTTACAGTCAACATGTATTTTGTCTGTATTAACTCCGCAACTGCCGTGTATCCGACCCCCTGATACAGATGGTTGTATCAGGGGGGCGGATATAAGCACGTTCCTTTCGCGTGAGTTCCATTTTTTTTTTCTTTTTGTTCATCCGTACGAATAAATAGTTCGTTATATATTCGTCTACATTCTTGACTTATACCCAATATATTGTAAGATAAAATGATTATAACCATTGTGTGGATGTACAAAATATGTATCCGAGTCGAGCTCCGGGTTCTAAGGGTTGTTCACGACTCGTCTTCGACTCGTCGTGATCTACCTTAGAACCCGGAGCTTGACTCGGATACATATTTTGTGCATCCACATAATGGTAATAATCTCTATGTATCCGAGTCGAGCTCCGGGTTCTAAGGGTAGATCACGACTCGTCTTCGATTCGTCGTGATCTACCCTTAGAACCCGGAGCTTGACTCGGATACATATTTTGTACATCCACATAATGGTAATACATCAAGCAGCAAGTTTTTCATATAAAGCAACTTGGAATTTGATCAATTCATTTTTGTTTCATGGAGCTTGTTTTACATCAGTGTGTAAGGGGTTAAATGACGTGTATTTTCAAGATCAACTTCTACACCAGACCAGTAGCCGTCATTTGGTCTTCCTCGTGGATTCGTGTTTATACTCCTTAACTCTTTGAGACTTTAATTATCCTGACGTTCAAACGTCACTAGCAATTCAGTTTCTTCATCGTTTTTCAAAAGCGACGCCAAACGTCGGAAAGTACAAATAGGAAGATATTTTTCACATTTGTGATTATCTGGTTGATGGTTAGATTATTTTTGGTGGTCTGAATTTGTTGTATCCAAACTTGCACAGGTACTCTCCAATAATTTGTAATAAAACAAATTTATATAACAAAATATTATTTGTCTTTGACTGAATATGAAATATTAGCAAGGAAAGTGTTGGCTTTTGCTCTGGTATCCTCATTTTTTGAAAGCACTGAGAACGGATTCCAGCACTCAGCCAGTTAAGAAGTCTTCACAGCCGGATTGTATTAGAAGTTTAAGCTGTTTTATTACTTTCCGAAGTGTGATTTACTGGGGTTTCCGGGATTGTTTATAAACGATAACTTCACAAGTGAATTATGCAATCAACAGTTGTGTCATGTATCCGTGCGCGCAAACGAAGACGCTTTGCCATGGGTGTAATGAGGACTTCATTGTTTTTTGTTGTTGATTTTTTTAAGCCTTTACCTTACATAAAAAGCAGACGACACTTGCAAAAAAAAATTCTTGAATAACTATTATTTTCATTTTTTGTCTCAAAAACATAGGTTATGACCCCTCATTGGAACGTGCTCGACGAGCTTGTTCCAACGAGGGGTCATAACCTATGTTTTAGAGACAAAAAATGAAAATTAATTGGCGATTTTTGAGAATAGCGCTGGCCGGTTTTGGCCGTTACGTAAGGTAAAGGGTTAAATAATATAATTATCAATAGGTAATATGTGCGGGTTTTGGCGCACTTCAATCGTGTTGCACCAGAAACTTAGGTGCGCCAGAAAAGTTGAGTTATTTTTGGAAAAAACAAATTTTTTTTTGGAAAAAAACAGATTTTTCTGGTAAAAAAGTTGATTTTTTCCAAAAATAACTCAATTTTTCCCCGAAAACCCTGGGTTTTTCCCGGAAAATTTTAAATTCGAGCATTTCTGGCGCACTTTCGACGGAATTTGTCGAAAATGTCTAAAAAATTCCCGGTTTGACAAATTCACTTTTTTGATAAATTTGATTTCCCCATTGGGTGAATTTTGTCGACATTCCCCGGAATGGGATTTTGCACGATTTTGTGACCGGCGGCAGATTAGCACTGAGATTTCCATTGGGAAAAGGTTTTTGAGTTTTTGAGAAAGACGAACTTTTGAGAGAGTGAATTTGATATTCCGTTGGATCTATCAACGTGGACAGAATACTTTTTACAACGAATATTCTCGTCACGGACTTGAAATTATGAAGTCCATTATAGATAGATTTTTAAATCACGACTCGAAAATAAACCCCATTAAAGTGCATTTTCATTTCCTTTTATCTTGAGGGGATGGGTGTATGTTTTCACGCTTAATTAATATTTCAATCGAGTTTGATTCTACAGGTGTGAATTAAAATGATAATTGCTTTTGAAGTGTGCACTTGTAAAATATAACCACGCATGTATCCCTGTGAACATTCGGAAAATAGAACTGGCTTTCAAAATGTCTGAATTCATTACTGAATGAAGTGAAAAATGCAAAAGTAGATAGATCTTATTTTAATATTTTAAAATCTAGAACGAGTGTGTGTTTCTCAATGCGTGTAACTCTATTAACCTTTGATTGGAATGAATTGAGAAAGCGAGGTAGTACTGGTTTTCTACGGTATACAATTAATTTTTTGTTGTTGCTTTTTTATTGATGGGACTCGGTCGTTAAATGTTTTTTTTTTAGGTGAAGGTATAAACGATTAGTTCGGATGTGATGTACCTAATCGTCTTAATTCAATTTTTTTGTGTTAAATGTTTTATGTGTTAAAAAAATTGAATTTCACTTAAAAAATGGTGTTTTTCATTAAAAAAAAATAATAAATATATATATTAAAATAAGTATAAAAGTTCACAAAAAAAGTTTTTTACAATAAAATCCTAAAATAATATATATATTAAAATAAGACGTTTTAACATAAAAAAATGCCAAAAACAACAACGTCTAACGTGGAAAAGTTATATTTGTCTATCGTATCCGAGTTGAAAAAAGTAGTATAGAAATCTAAGAATTAAAAATTACAGCTGTTACAGAACCAAAGGAGAATTGATTGGAATCGTGCTTGAGGAGACCTATGATCAAAAACTGGTGAAATTACAAGCCAACGTACGTTATTGAATTTGAAAGGTGTTAAATACATGAAAAAAGATGAATGCATTTCATCGACAGTTATAAATTCATGTGGGCCAGTCTGGAAAAATTAGTCGACAGTTTGAATAGGGAGAAATTTAAAATCACGAGTGAAAATTTGATGATCGACGACAATTGGTGAACATCATGTTGAGGAAAGGCATCTTCTCTTACGATTATATGAGTGATCTTGAGAAATTCGACGACATTGCTCTACCTCCTAAAGAAGATTTTTATTCGAAATTATACCAGTCCCACAATTCCGATGACGATTACAAACACGCGCAAAAAGTGTGGAGATTATTCGACATGAAATCCATGAGAGATTATCATGATCTCTTTCCGAAAACCAACGTGCTTCTCTTGCCCGATGTGTTCGAAAATTTTTGACGAGTGTGTCATCGACATTACAAAGTAGATCTGGCTTGGTATATAACGTCACCCGGACTTGCCTGGGATGCTCTCTTGAAGACGACCAAAGTCCAATTGGAATTATTAATGGACGTCGACAAGTTGCTCATGTTTGACAAGGCCGTGAGGGGTGGCGTCTCTTTGATTTCCATCAGATATGCTAAAGCTAATAATTCTCACATGGGAAAATATTTCGATTCAGAAAAACTGAGTAAATACATACAGTATTGGGATGCTAATAATTTGTACGGTTGGGCTATGAGTCATCCTCTACCGATTGGAAATTTCAAATGGGTTGAAACGTTAGAACGAAAACAAAAATGGAGACACTATCCTTGTACTCTAGAGGTCGATTTGGGCTATCTGGAAACGTTACATGATCTACACAACTAATTACCCGCTGGCTCCTGAACAAATGGAAGCGAACGGCATAGAAAAACTAATTCCCAATTTAAATCACAAACACAAGTACGTGGTCTATTGCAAAAATCTGAAATATTACATCGAATGCGGGATGAGATTAATCGACATACATTGAATCATTCAATTCAACGAGGAGCCTTGGATGAAAAAATACATCGATCTCAACACGAATTTAAGAATACAGGCCGAGAGTGACTTCGAAAAAGATTTCTTCAAACTCATGAACAATTGCGTGCACGGGAAATCTATGTAAAATATTAGGAATAGAACCAACGGTCAACTCGTCACGTCTGAAGAGAGGTCTAGAAAATTAATCACGGAACCCAATTATAAACATAGAATCATATTCGACAAAAATCTAGTGGCCGTCCACATGCAAAAGATGCATCTGAAGTTCGACAAACCCTGTTATCTCGGAGCAATCATCTTAGACATGAGCAAGCAGTTGATGTATGAGTTTCACTACGATTACGTCAAAGTCAAACTATTGTTCACCGACACAGACAGTCTGGCTTACGAGATAGAGACTAGAGACATCTACAAGGACATAGTGCCAGACGTGAATGAATGTTTCTACACGAGTAATTATCCAGATGGTCACCCATCTAAGATTCCAACGGGCGTCAATCGTCAATAAAAGGTGTTGGGTAAATTCAAAGACGAGAGTGGTGGAAGACAGATCACCAAATTGGTGGGTTTGAGACCAAAATTGTACGCTTATCTCCTCGACGGTGAAGAGATCGAGTGGCGTTCAAGCGCGTGTGACGAATAAAAACATTGCTTTCGCTGAGTAGAAGGAGTGTCTTTTCGAAGGTTCGATGGTGTATAAAAAAGATGACTGCAATTCAAAGTGAAAAGCATGAGATGTACACCAAAGAAACCAATATGATTGCGTTGATGGCTGATGATGATAAGAAATTATATGTGAGGGTAAAATACACACTTTCGCACTCAGACATTATTCTGCAAAAAATAAATATAAATTAAAAAAAGGAAAAAAAAAAAACAATAAATAAAAAAACAACATATTTATGAATAAGAAAATAAAACAAATATCCAAAGAAGGTGTCGTCTTACCCAACAAACCCCTATCCAACAGTGATCTGTTGAAAGCGGCAAAAGATTTAAAAATCAAACATTTTCGAGGTGTGTTTTCTAGAGATGCCTTACTAAGAAAAAAAGATGACGATTCGGAATGTGGAATTTTAAATCTGGACGATATCGGAGGTGAGGGCATGCATTGGGTCACATGGTTTTTGAATCGGAATAAAAATTATTATTTTGATAGTTACAGAATCTCACCGCCGATAGAAATGAGGAACTATTTAATGTCAGTTATTAGAATGAGTGCAAGCGCCGAATCAAGTGTTTTGCAGCCACATGTGCCTCTACGTTCTCAAGAGATGGTTGGAAGGAGATCACTTTCAGGATATTCTCAACGATTTACATTGAAGGAGGAGAAAGAAAAAAATTGATATAGATAGATATATAAATAAAGAATATATAAAAAGAAGTTATAATTAAAATAAAAACAAAAAAAATAATTAAATAATAACAAAACAAAACAGAACATGACAGCTGATAAATTTGGTCGTTCTGACGATAATGAAGGTCCCTCCAGAAAGAAAAGAAGAACTACGATCGAAGTTGGCGGTGGTGGTGACAATGCCAACTTGGACGAATGATACATCTGGAGATACAAACCTCGAGAAGAACCTTTAAACTAAAACAATAAGAAAATCTACAATCTCCCCGAACGGATCGATCTGTCAGATGCCTCGACTAAAAAATACGTCGATAGAGGAGACAAACATTTCCGGCAGATGATGAGAGATAATTATGTGAATAAAAACATGACGGACGATCTTGACTTGAAATCTAAATAAGTGGTGAATGCAGTGAATCCTAGAGATTTGACTGATGTCGCCTCTAAAAGATATACAGACGATTCCCACAGAAGATTCAGTAAACATCTGAGAGATCACTACGACGTTCGTAAAGTGAATCAGTCTGAACTGAATGCGAATTCTAACAAGATAACCAACGTGCCCGTTCCCACGAATTCTAACGATGTGGCGACCAAACAATACGTAGACTTGGAACTGAGAAAGAATAACGTCGATGAGTTAGAAATGAAATCGGATCTTAATGCGGGATTCAACAAGATATTGAATCTGTCTCAGATCGACGATACAGACGAAGAATCGACAGTGGTCAACATAGGCTATGTGGATTCTGCCCTACAGGATTCTCAATCCTATCTGGAAATCTCAAGTCGACGAATTGTATCTGAACAAAAAATCCGGAGGAATCACGGAGGCTGGCATCGACATGGCGGGTTACAATCTATTTGGTCTCAACAACGAACCGGAATTCACTTCCAGTATGGTCAGCAGACAGTACTTGGACGAAAATACGGTCTGGAGAAAGGGTGATATCATGGAAGGCAAACTGGACATGGGAGGACACGCACTCACGAATCTGCCGGATCCCGCACACATGTCGGATGCCTGCACTCTAAAATATGCCAGACAATTGATCATCATTTGGGCTGAGGAGAGCGGTGCGTTAGAAGCGGAAAAAGCCGAATGGTCATTCGGAAACGGAGGTAACTGACCGCTGCATGGTCTGATAGAATATCTCATGCTGGCGGGAGGTGAGATTATTCGAATGAGTCTGACTTGTACGGACTTGAGCAATAGAGCGGTCGTCAGTCTCGTGGTGAACAGTGTGGAAACTGATAAGAGGTACAGGTGAAGGGTCAACACTCGAACACTAGCGTCTTTGGTATGCCTCTCAAGGTGCAGATGGGGGATAGGATCAATTTAAAGACAAACACCAATAATCCCGATGCCGCCACTTCAGTGGTCTCTCTGTTAATCGAACTCAATCTTCTGAACAAAGTGAAGAAAAAAATTGAAATATATATAATCACTTTTGTGATGTAGGGGAGACAACTCAAAATAAAAAAAACACTATAATTGGATTTTAAGACACTGAATATTCAATTTCTCAAAATCCAATTATATTTTTTTTTCAATTATTTTATTTATTACTTTTTTGGTATTTTAAATTTTTTTTAATTATTATTTTTTGTCCGTCTGATTCAAATTCTAACTCTATCCAAAAGGACTAGGGCAAAACATCGCTTCTCTTCGGCACGTTCCTGTCGAATTGCATCTTGATCTGAATGTCTATGACGCTACTCTTAAGTCACTCACTCTGTTTACGAATGTCGAATACGAACAAGGGATACATCGATTTGTATTTAGTGGGTGTGATGTTAGAATTACCCATCAATTCATCCAATCGATGATATTTCTTTCTGAAATCGGCAGTGTTTCTGTATAGCCTACAGAAATCGTTCTTATCAAAAGAGGCGTTATAATGGATGGCTGGATATCTTGTGGTGTTTAGAAATACCTGCATGTTTCTCAAGTGACAATGATCGAACAGGGAAGAATTTTTCTCTTGAGACCCATCCCTATCAGTCTGAAATGCCACTATGATGAATCGTGGTTTT
The DNA here is from genome assembly GCA_031216915.1 of Pictodentalium vernedei. Classification (NCBI taxonomy): domain Eukaryota; kingdom Metazoa; phylum Mollusca; class Scaphopoda; order Dentaliida; family Dentaliidae; genus Pictodentalium; species Pictodentalium vernedei. Next base: position 624,138,769 of record CM062295.1, read on the forward strand.
TCCAAAGCAGATTTCATAGTCAATCTCCAATCGAAGTGATTGGTGGACGTTGGAATACTAGCCGTGTCGCACTGTCTTATTCTAAATCCCACCAATAATGTACTCTTTGATTCTATGATCTTGTAGAAATGTACTTTCTCCGCAACCGAAGGCAGCATGTGTGGAACGAACCAAGATATCTTGTTCAGATGTATCTTACCCGTATTGGTTGCAGAGAGTCTCATGATGGCTTCGTCGTTTCCTTTCCAAATCAACATCAGATTGTGTTTGAATCCTTAGAGAATCTTATCGTAATCTTCTGCGAATCTGCATATGTGTTTCAGAGGTATCCTGAACGAAAACGTTCATCAGAGTCTCGATGTCTTGGCAATGTAGTCGAATCTCATGGCGGCTCTGGTATTGGCTGCACTCATAGGAACCCCAAGCGGGCCGTAGGCCCGCAAAGGGTTCCACATACCCAGTCAGATAAATGTGTTCCAGAACAGAATTCTCTATAGCCGTCAATGTGATTTTTGAAGTGGACAGTAAATTTCAGTGAAAAAACTACGTAGCTTCCGCTGTCGAATTGCCCATGCAATTGCAATTGGCCTGCCCCCCTCTAGGAATCAAATGTACTCTGTTGCAACTTTATTCGCCTCAAAGCTTTGCGTGATACATTGGCCGACATATCTACACCTCAGGGGTTGCCAGGCCTTCTCACCCGAGAACCGCGACAAATCAGCGGCCGGCCAAAGTGTTATTATTATTACTCGAGTTCTGTCCTTCTGGAGGTTTGTCAATATGCTCAGCTGATGATCTCGTCATTTCAGATCGAACTCTCAGTCCTGATTTCGTTGCAGCTTGTCTGCCACTGCCAGTGACAACCTCAATCGAAAAAAACGTACATTTCACCGATAATATAAGTTTATAACTGATAATTGTTGCTATATTGGTGCTATTGTATACAGACATGCATTGACATGTATCTCGTGAAATATCAAGATGAACAGAAACTCAGTTTTTGAATTATCCAAATGTGAAGGTGTTGTAAAGGAAAAGTTTGCTTGAAAAAAGGGTATACGGACGTTTCGTCCCCAAGCCGAGTCGTCCGCTTGTCATAATGTCAAGGAAAATATTGTCTGTACATTTTTTACATTTCGAACAAGACACCCACCCCCTACTAACGTGTGACATTTCCCCAACATATAAAGCCTCCTGATGTTGTATTTAAGTTAAGAGTGTGATGTACATCATCTTTAAGGTTTGAAACACAAATGATGTATATTGGCTGATATAATGATATGTTTTTAAAAAATGCAAAAAATTGCACAAGTTGGAAATGCACATTTTTGGTGCACTCAAGAGACTCACCCACCCCTACATCACGTCTTGCAAATTTTTGGTGCCCCCAGGATCCCCTCCCCCTGGAATAATTGCAAAATTATAAGATTATGTTACAGAACTTAATATAACAAGTTTTGATGCATTTCTTAATATTATTAATTCCTATAATACATTTGCTAATAATTTTGTGATTATTCATTGTAAAGTGCCGGTGCTCTTCCAAGAATAATTGCAAAATTATAAGATTATGTTGCAGAATTTAATAAACCATAAATTTTGATGCGTTTCTTAATATAATTAATTCTTATAATACATTTGCTAATAATTTTGCCATTATTCATTGTAAAGCGACGGTGCGCCTCAATGAATAATTGCAAAATTATAAGATTATGTTGCAGAACTTAATATAACAAATTTTGTTGCATTTACTACTAATAATTTTGCAATCATTCACTGTAAGGTGCCGGTGGAGCTCTTCAATGAAAAATTGCAAAATTATAAGATTATGTTGTGGAACTTAATATAACGTACATATACTTTATATTGGCGACAGTGTCTTTCACCCACAATTGACTGAGTTCTTTAGATTTCGAAAAATCGTCCGGATACGTCAAGAGTCTGTAGATCATGCTCGCCTGTCCGTGATGAAACACAGATTCTATCTCTTGTCCCGAGAGCATGTATTTTATATAACTGAACAGATGCATCATGCCATTATTGGCTAAAGTGACTACATCGTCGTCGGCGTAATCGCTTCTGTCTTCCTTGGTGAGATGTCCCTGTATCACTATGTAACTTTTGCTGGGGTGGACAAATAGATCTTGAGTCTCGACGCTGATTCTTATCTCACTGGCATCGTTCAGGGTGGTTCCAGTCATGGGTTCATACTCATAAACTTCGTATTCTTGAATGCTTTCATCTCTCAATAGACCTTCCATTATATCTAATACATTCGTCATGTTTTTTTTTGTTTGTGTTAATTCGTTTGCTTTTTTTATTATAAACTGTTTATTTTTTAAATTATTATTTTGTTCATTTTTTTTTACTATATATGTGTAAAAAAAAGTGAAGGGTTGGTTTTCAAAATGTCATCTTCTGCAATTCTTGTTCGTAAAATGTTCCAATGATTTCTCTTCTGCCATCTTCGTCATCCTCTAATGCTTCTATTTTGTAAGTCACTGGATCTGTGTAAAATATTTTCATGATCTTAAAGATTTCCTCAGTCTATCAAGGAGTGCAACCTTTTGTGAAGAGTGACTTATAAGAAATGATTCTCACTCGATTGCCGACTGCAAATTTCGGTGGTCTAGACACCTTCTTGATCTTAATCCTTTCGGGATAGAGATTTGTGAAGACGCAGTTTTCGTTTCGAGGATCGCTAGCTTCCACAAGCATCATCTTGCTCGATCTGTGTCACGTGTTGTTGTATTCTTCGACCAGTTTGTCTCAAACGTCGATATAATTCTTGGTCTTATTGGCCGTAAAATACTTGTACATTTTTTCTTCATTTTTCTATCCAACATTCGATCACGTTAGGTTTCCCTTCGTTTTCGATGGAATAGAGGTCGAGCAATGGATGAACGTGACTGTTGCAAAATTCCTTCCCTTGTCCACCCACAATTTATCCGGTTTTCGAGATCCTCGGCCACGCAAGCTCCCAATTTATTCTCATCATAGGTCTCATCCATCCGTATTTCGAAAACACGTCGATGACTGTCAGTATGTATTTAACGATCTCGTTCCATCTCAAAATCGATTTTATGTTGACCAGATCGGCCAACCAGATCTGATGCACACCCTTCACAAGCAGCCTTCTCCTTCGAAATGTATGTGACAGGCTTGCATAGTTCATTCGCCAATGCATTCATTAATACTTTTTTCTGGACACCTTTTTTATGCCCCCATCTGAATTGACGTTTGGTACCGATCACTTCACCGACCAGTGAAGGTTCGAGTCTCTCTCTCCTAGTGGGATTTGGTATATTTTCAGTGTCATCAACATATTTTTATCACAGATTCGATTACGTGTCTTGACGTCAGGATGTTTAGCGTAACACAGATCATGAGCGTAAGCACTGAATCCACCTTATTGATGGGTTTGCTCCAAGATTTAGGAGTCAGATCTCAATTCCATCTCATATTTAATTTCGTGCCGGGCCCCGTGAATTGATGCACTGGTAGATGCATTTTGAAGGGTAAATTATTAATCAATTTATTCGTTAGGCTGGCACCACATTTGACGAATTGTGTCTTAGTTGAACCACACACTTTACATGTTCCACGAAGCATGGGACTTTTATTTTTTGTCAGAACTTTTTTAACAGTAACCATATTGGTAACTTTCTTGCATTTGACGTAATACATTTGTTTTTTTTTTCGTATATATTTAATTATTCATTTTTGCATCACTCGTTTTCATTTTAGGTTTTTTTTTCTTTTCTTTTGAAATTTGAAGTTCTTCAACGGCTTTTCGTTTAGTCATCTTCTTATTTTTCACAATCGATGCATTTTTTGACTGATTAAGTTTATCCACTTCCGATCTTTCAATTTTTTTCTTTTCATCGTTTTGCAAATAATATTCCTGTATGACTTCAAATTTTTTTGATTTGGTTCTAGGATTTCTGAAATGTGTAATTTTTAATATTTTACAAATCTCGTTTAACTACGGTTTTCTTATTTAAATTTTCCATTTTTTTATTTGTTTGATCCATTTATAAGAATATTTTTTTTTTTTTCGAATTTTGTATTTAAATAATTTGTTAAAAAAGTTTGTTTTTAAAATTTAACTTTTTATTTATATATATAAAGAGAAAAAACTTTTACAAAAAAAATTTTTTTACATTAAAGAAAATTAAAATTAAAAAAGAACTTTTTATATATATATATAAAGAGTAAAAAAAAAAAAAACTTTTTTAACAAATTATTATTTAAATACAAAATTTAAAATATATATTATTTGCAAGAATTCATAAAACAAAAAACCAAATAATCGATCATGACAACAACACCTAAAAGATGTGAATTGAAATTGAAACGAGTCGAAATGTGTAAGAAATTCGGTTTTAAAATCTATAGATTACAACAACACGATTCCATCGTATTGATCAAGGTTGAGACGAAGGGCTTAGGGTGCAAATACGATAAATACAAGATGCCTTTGAAATTGGACGAAGCCATGCTCGATTTGTTTTATGACTACCAAAGTGATCTACAGAAAATCATCATCGCTAAAGCTAGAGAATTCGACAAGGACGATTTGTCGTTGTCCTATGGAAGTTACATATATCCAAAAATCTCACTCGAACTCGTGGACAAATCGGGTGGTGAGACCGCGTTCACTGATGTAAAAAACTCAAAAAGTAAAGATAAACATTCAACACATTTTCGAAAAAGAAGACATGAGTGTCAACATGCTAATAACAGACTTGGAAATATAAACAATAGAGAGATTGATTTTTAGCGAAGAAGAAGGAAAAAAAAGTAATGAGATCTAGAGAGGTTGATCATCTCTAGATCTCATTACTTTTTTTTAATTTTTTTTTTGTTTTCCTTCTTCACTATTGCCCATATATTATAATAACGTTTCCTTTTTTCTCAAATTTCAGCGTCGATTCTTCTTTTCTTTTTTTTGTGATATGTTTCGTTTTTTTTATAAGAACACATTTGTTTATCCGAATCATAATTATGAATGAATGTTGTGCATCTCTCGGTAACACTCGCATCATTACCATTCTCTTCAGAAGGTAGTGGTGACAGTGGAAAACGTCTCATTCTTTTAAATTTCAACCGCCTATCCCGTTCTTTATTTAACTCTTTTATCAGTTCTTTCCTAAGATATTCATCATTATCATCTAATCATTTTTCCACATCTTTTTCGCACTCTATCTTGCGATATTCATCATTATTGTCTAATTGTTTTTCCACCTTTTTATCCATTTTATATTATTTTATACTTTCTATGATTTATATTTTATATAATTATATAATTTTTACATTATAATAACATACTCAAAATCGGTATATTCTTAAATGGTGAATTCTCACCAAACAACAAACCCTTGCCGAGTCACTCAACGTTCCGTCCACTCTTTAGATAGAGACTGTTTCCACTCAAAGAGTTGTCACCTCTAACGGGTTCTAGATACAATCCTTTACCACTATCGTCTATGTGGATGCAACACACGGCTCCTCCCCTCTTCAAAAACAGTCCGCTGCCACCCATTAATTTCTCAACTGCCGAACTCGCGAGTCCCGAGAGAGCTCTCACGCCGAGAGTCTTTCTGAGAAAGGGTAATGCTTTTGCGGCAAAGGGTAATGCGATTCCTGCCAATAGCGGTAGGAAACCACCTTTCATTCCCAAATTGTATCTCAATTGAGCAGGACTCAATCTCACCGTCAACCCTCTTCCATCACGAATCGCTTTCTCCATCCTTTTGATTTGACTTCTGGTCCAGGTGATCGAATCCTGACCGCCACTCGTCAGATCTTCATGAGTGAATTTGAATCTCACCACCTTGCCTCAAGTTGTTAATGCTCTCTTAAGTTTCTTCCTCTGTCCTGCGTATATGTTCACGTTTTTAACCATGTATTGTGTCATAATTCTTTTTTTTTTAAAATATATTTCTTCAATTGTATTTTTGGTTTTAATGATAATTATATATATTAAATAATTTTTGCAAGGAAGTTCTGCACAGCGCCCTTTGAAGAAACCAAGCTCTCAATTCCATGGAATCATTCGTTTTACTCATAATTATTATTATATATATAAAAAAAATTTCTATTCTCATTTTTTTTCTGTTATTTGTTTTCATATTATTTTTTTTCTATTATTTTTTTTTATTATTTTTTTTTTAAATAATATGTTTTAAATATATTTATAAAGTAAAGCATTTCACTTTAATTTTATAGAAAATTCACAGCAAATTTTTTAACAAAGCTTCAAATCGCATGCAAAATTTGTCACTTCTTTTCATTTCATTTTGTTTCACTCCTAAATTAATTGATCTTTAAATTGATTAATCATTTGTATGTACAGGCAATTTGAAGACAACTTCTCGTGTTCAGTGAATGGTATGCTCTTGAACCTCCGTCACAGGTTTAAATATTTTTGTGGCTTCGCGTCTAAGTTCCATCTCTCCAAGACGTCTGCTTCTGTCAGCCGATTGAATGCTCTTCTTGGCACGTTCATATTCATTTAAAAGCTGATCTCGACGTTTAGCATCCATCTGTAAAAACATTTTTTTCGTTTTTAAGTTATTAATATTTCATTTGAGTATGCTAATGTGAGTTATTTATTATTTTCAAAATTAAATGTATAATTATTTTTATGTTTTAAGAAAATAAAAATCTTCTGTCTTTAATATAATAACTAAAAAACCAGTTGAGGAAAAACATTTTACATGATAAAACCTCTATAAATGCGTTTTGCCTCTGAACGCGTTAAAAATCGCATCACAGATTATTCACTCAGTGACGAACTGGAGAACTTTGAAAAGTTTGAAAGTTTTAGTGCATAAGAAACCGGTTTCTGATTTAATGCATTTGAGAATAATTACATCTGTTAAAAGGGTTCATTCATATCTCCAAACATTATCACGAATTTATTAAAAATGTATTTACCACTTAAACCTAATTGAGTGGAAATGCGCTTTTATTGTCTATTATTAAAACGACCCATTAAACGAAAATCTTCATTCACACCAGAACAAAAACATGAGTGTCAGTTTTATCTCTTAAAAATTCATCTAAGTGAAAAAAGGTTTTATAATAGAATTTTTATTTGAATGAAACAATTCTACGAACTATTTTTATTTGAATGAAACAATTCTATAAAGTGTTTTATTGAGATTTATTTCACAAAATTCGCAGTGACAAAACGTAAACAAACGATTTTCCCATCGATTTTCTAATTTTCAAAAACTCAATTTTTTTTTCAATGTCATTTGTTGAAACGAAAAAAAACAACTTTCATTCACATCGAAACAAAACATGAATGTCTATTTTTACAGATTCAATTTTATAGTCGACTCTTTTGAATGAAAACCTTTCATTCACGCCGAAACAAAAACATGAGTGTCTATTATGATAGAATTTATCGAATTTTCAATCTTATGGTCGACTCTATTGTGAGCCTCAAAAGCTGTTTGCCGATTCTGGGACACTGGCCCAGAATCAGCAAACCACCTTTTTGATGCTGTCTTAGAATCGGCAAAGCGTTTTTTGCTCGCATTCACCAACAATAGATTGAAGGTCTAATCCATGATGGGAACGTCGAAAAAAAATTTTAAGAAAATTTTTATGTACAATTTCGTACATTTTTCACTTTTTTGAGTGACGTGTACATTCGACGCGTTCGCCAACGGGTATTTGAACGTTAAAAGTGCGATCTGTAAGCCTCAAAATAATAGCCGATTCTGGATCACCATAAAAAACAACATTTTTTGTGAATGTGAACGCGATTTAACACTGAATCCTATGAAGGTAAATGCACCATGTACGTGTATGGTACATGTACAATGTGTCCTGGGATCGGCAATTATCACCTACTATTTATTTTTATTTTCATCCCTTATTATTTAACGAAAAAAAAAAAAAATTAGTGTTCTCACCCACTTTTCAACAAGAAATACAAACCGCATTCCCTGTCTTCAGTGTTGAGACTTTGACACGCTAAATTCAACTCTTCCGAATTAGTGGGTTTGGGTTCTCTGATGCAAAACACGAATTGCTTCCAACATTCGATCACATCGTCATGTTGGAAGCATTCCAATGTGGGCATGAAATACATGGTGATGATGTCTTCCTATTCCATCGTAAGACATGAATGATTAATATGGTTGAATTCTCTCTCCTCCCAACAGCCAAGACTTCTTTCCTGCAAGATGCAAGGAAGTTGTTCATTCAAGCTCTGCACAGCACACTTTGAAGAAACCAAGCTCCCAATTCCATGGAATCGTTCGTTTTACTCATAATTATTATTATATATATAAAAAAAAATTCTATTCTCATTTTTTTTCTGTTATTCGTTTTCATATCATTTTTTTTCTATTATTTTTTTCTATTATTTTTTTTTTAAATAATATGTTTTAAATATATTTATAAAGTAAAACATTTCACTTTAATTTTATAGAAAATTCGTAGCAAATTTTCTAACAAAGCTTCAAATCGCATGCAAAATTTGTCACTTCTTTTCATTTCATTTTGTTTCACTCCTAAATTAATTGATCTTTAAATTGATTAATCATTTGTATGTACAGGCAATTTGAAGACAACTTCTCATGTGCAGTGAATGGTATGCTCTTGAACCTCCGTCACAGGTTTGAATATTTTTGTGGCTTCACGTCTAAGTTCCATCTCTCCAAGACGTCTGCTTCTGTCACCCGATTGAATGCTCTTCTTGGCACGTTCATATTCGTTTAAAAGCTGATCTTGACGTTTAGCACCCATCTGTAAAAACATTTTTTCATTTTTAAATTATTAATATTTCCTTTGAGTATGCTAATGTGAGTTATTTATTATTTTCAAAATTAAATGTATAATTATTTTTATGTTTTAAGAAAATAAAAATCTTCTGTCTTTAATATAATAACTAAAAAACCAGTTGAGGAAAAACATTTTACGTGATAAAACCTCTATAAATGCGTTTTGCCTCTGAACGTGTTAAAAATCGCATCACAGATTATTCACTCAGTGACGAACTGGAGAACTTTGAAAAGTTTGAAAGTTTTAGTGCATAAGAAACCGGTTTCTGATTTAACGCATTTGAGAATAATTACATCCGTTAAAAGGGTTCATTCATATCTCCGAACATTATCACGAATTTATTAAAAATTTATTTACCACTTAAACCTAATTGAGTGGAAATGCGCTTTTATTGTCTATTATTAAAATGACCCATTAAACGAAAACCTTCATTCACACCAGAACAAAAACATGAGTGTCAGTTTTATCTCTTAAAAATTCATCTAAGTGAAAAAAGGTTTTATAATAGAATTTTTATTTGAATGAAACAATTCTATGAACTATTTTTATTTGAATGAAACAATTCTATAAAGTGTTTTATTAAGATTTATTTCACAAAATTCGCAGTGACAAAACGTAAACAAACGATTTTCCTATCGATTTTCTAATTTTCAAAAACTCAATTTTTTTTCAATGTCATTTGTTGAAACGAAAAAAAACAACTTTCATTCACATCGAAACAAAACATGAATGTCTATTTTTACAGATTCAATTTTATAGTCGACTCTTTTGAACGAAAACCTTTCATTCACACCGAAACAAAAACATGAGTGTCTATTATGATAGAATTTATCGAATTTTCAATCTTATAGTCGACTCTATTGTGAGCCTCAAAAGCTGTTTGCCGATTTTGGGACACTGGCCCAGAATCGGCAAACCACCTTTTTGATGCTGTCTTAGAATCGGCAAAGCGTTTTTTGCTGGCATTCACCAACAATAGATTGAAGGTCTAATCCATGATGGGAATGTCGAAAAAAATTTTTAAGAAAATTTTTATGTACAATTTCGTACATTTTTCACTTTTTTGAGTGACGTGTACATTCGACACATTCGCCAACGGGTATTTGAACGTTAAAAGTGCGATCTGTGAGCCTCAGAATAATAGTTGATTCTGGATCACCATAAAAAACGACATTTTTTGTGAACGTGAATGCGATTTAACACTGAATCCTATGAAGGTAAATGCACCATGTACGTGTACGTGTACGGTACATGTACAATGTGTCCTGGGATCGGCAATTATCACCTACTATTTATTTTTATTTTCATCCCTTATTATTTAACGGAAAAAAAAAAATAGTGTTCTCACCCACTTTTCAACAAGAAATACAAACCGCATCCCCTGTCTTCAGTGTTGAGACTTTGACACGCTAAATTCAACTCTTCCGAATTAGTGGGTTTGGGTTCTCTGATGCAAAACACGAATTGCTTCCAACATTCGATCACATCGTCATGTTGGAAGCATTCCAATGTGGGCATGAAATACATGGTGATGATGTCTTCCTATTCCATCATAAGACATGAATGATTAATATGGTTGAATTCTCTCTCCTCCCGACAGCCAAGACATCTTTCCTGCAAGATGCAAGGAAGTTGTTCGTTCAAGCTGTGCACAGTGCACTTTGAAGAAACCAAGCTCTCAATTCCATGGAATCGTTCGTTTTACTCATAATTATTATTATATATATATAAAAAAATTCTATTCTCATTTTTTTTCTGTTATTTGTTTTCATATTATTTTTTTTCTATTATTTTTTTCTATTATTTTTTTTTTAAATAATATGTTTTAAATATATTTATAAAGTAAAACATTTCACTTTAATTTTATAGAAAATTCACAGCAAATTTTCTAACAAAGCTTCAAATCGCGTGCAAAATTTGTCACTTCTTTTCATTTTATTTTATTTCCCTCCTAAATTAATTGATCTTTAAATTCATTAATCATTTGTATGTACAGGCAATTTGAAGACAACTTCTCGTGTTCAGTGAATGGTATGTTGTCTGGTTCCCAATTTCTGAAATCACACCAATCGCATCTTACTCTGTCGCCACGACTGAAATTATAAAATGTAGCCACAACCAAATCTTTTGGTGTTTGAAATCTGCTGGCGGGCCGATTATCGAATGTTTGTAATCTTTTTTCTTCCAAAACGTATTTTGCGATTTCTTTAAAATAATGTTCCATTGAACCTATTGGGATACATTATTTTAAATTTTTTTTTTTTAATTCTCTTTATATATTACATTTTTTTTATAATAACACATTCTATTCATCACATCATCAACCAAATGAACGAATACTCCTCATCTATTACGCACATATTATTATAGGAAAGAGATGACATTTTTTTCAAAGAAGGATTTTATGCTTTTCGTATTTCGATAAAACCTTCATTTTTTTATCATCATCGTCGTCGTTAGAATGATATGGAAAATAATCCATAACGATTTTTAACCTTTTAGCAAATCGATCCATGATCTATTTGACGTGAACGAGTGTAATCTGTGAATAAATTCGAAACACGTGCAAATGGATGTTTCAATATTTTCATCGCCACCACCACGATTGAATACATTAACTACATTTTTCATGCAATAAGTACTGTAATGACATTTTGCGTAATTGTAACGTTCTACAAGTTTCACTTCGTGTTTTAAACAATCTAGGATATCTATAATCATATGATAATCTTGGTAAGACACATTTTTTTTCATTCGAACACTTCATTGTTTCGATATTTTCGAAATAGCTTCGATTTAAGAATATGAATAACAATATTAATGAAAACAATGTTCCGTACACGTTTAAACACGCATCATGTATGATTTGTTCCAATTGAATTCTTTCTAATGCATACTCATGTAAACGTTTAGAAAAAGCTAAAAGATTTTCATAAAACGAATGTTTTGTTAACACATCTGTTGGAAGATGTGTTCTCTCCTTTTGTTTCATTTTTTTTATTGTTTTTTTTTTAATTGTTGTTTTTTTTTTATAATAGCATACCCAAAAGAGGTATATTCTTAAATGGTGAATTCGGACTAAACAACAAACCTTCACTGATCAGTTCCACATTTTCTCCGGTCTTCAGATAGAGACCATCTCCATGGAATGCATCGCCACTGCCCTTTCTCATGGGTCCTAGATACAACCCTTTACCTTCGATGTCTACGTGACACATGGCTCCTCTCTTCTTCAAAAACAGTCTGTTTCCCCTCTTCTTAGAAAACAATCCTCTACCCATTAATTTTTCTACTCACGAACTAGCGAGTCCCGATGAGCTCCCACGCCCAGAGCTGGCTACACCATCTTCATGCGAATGGTTAATGCTTTGGCGGCGAGTCCCTCCAATAGCGGTAACAAACTGCCTTTCATTCTCAGATTATATCTCAACTGAGCAGGACTCAGTCTCACCATCATTCCCGTTTGATTAAGAATTGCTTTCTACATACTTTTGCTTTGAGTTTTAGTCCAGGCGATCCGATTGCTATCACCACTCACCAGATCTTGATGACTGAATCTAAATCTAATGGCCTCACCTCGATTACTGAACACTCTGCAAAGTTTAGCTTTCTGTCCTTCGGATATGTTCACGTTTTTAATTATAAATCGCCTCATATTTTTTATTTTTTTTTGATTGATTTGATTTGATTTAATTATATATATATTTTCTAAATTATTAATATTATAAGTTTCTTTTTTTATTTCTATATAATATATAAATGAAACCTAAAACTTCTTTAAATAAAAAAAAACAACATTTTATTTAAGATATTTTTTTTTCATATCTCTCTGATGTGAAATCGTATAGTCACTCTCTCTCCACGAAGATCTAACATATCGCTGTTCTGATCTGTCAACACGGCTTTGATGTTATACAACATGTCCAGAATCACGGGTAGATAGACGAGATTTCGAGATTGCTCCATGATCTTGTAACCCGGCGAAACATCATTCACTAAAATGCTATTATGTCGACCATATTTTCGGACGTGGCGTGACCTCAATACATCTTTCGATCGAATCCTAACATCTTGCCGATCGAATCTATTGCACTAAAATCTACTCGAAAATTATCTGACAAGTCTAATATCGTCTGTAGAGTACTTGTATTGGGAGCAATGAGGCGGATTTAGTGCATTCTCAGCTCTGCATTTTGTTCCCAACGAAGGTTACCCCAAGAGCTTCCGCCACATGTCCTCGGTTTCAGACACACAGTGCCCTGATTCTGTACACTGAGACACACCTTACGTCTGAGCAGCATCTGCACCACAGCTGTGTGAATACCATTATCATCATGCCAATCCTTGACACTTCTTCATACCAGTGGCTACAACCATAACGGACCTACCGTACCTTGGTAACCCCCCCCCAAAAAAAAAAAAATCCCACCAAGCCTTTCCGCAAACAGCACCAACCACACCTACCCTCCTTCCAGATGAGGGTGGTGCTACACTTTTTTGCACGATAATTGTCAAGAGTCTATGTGGGCCAACCACGCACAAGCTAACGGTAACAACCGGCTCAACATGACGGGCTACCAGTGCCCCTCTTGCCTTACACCTCTGTCAGACGTTCTACTTGAAGCTTGCGGGCAAACTGAATTGCTGCTATGTCCTTTTCCCATCATCTTGCTTCCGTGACCATCGGTCTTCAGTTTCATCTAGATGTGACAGTTCAGATCATCTATGTCATAACTTCCTTTGGGAATTCGAATCTCGAACCAATCCACACCGTTGGAATACTTGAATGCGTTATTCTTTTCAGTGACTTTGGGAAACGAATAGTAAGTCTCGAGATTAACCAATGCCATCTCGTATCTCTTTTCCTTCTTCAATTCGATGGAAGGTTCGAATTTCGTAGTGAATTGAGTTGTGTCGTGACTCACTATGATTTGAAAGGACTGTTTCGCAGCTGTATTCTCGACTATCTGTTCTAATAGATGTTCTGACATTTTTTATTATTATTTATTATTTATTATTTATATATTTTTATATTTTATCGATATTTTTTTTAAAATTTAATTTTCTTCTCTATTATTATCGGAAATATAAAAAAAATCGTCGAATCCACTTCGATATTTTCCGTTGTTAAATTCGCTAGTCAAATCGATCACCACGAAATTGTGAAGTCCTTTGTCATTGGCCACGTGATCTCCAGAGATGTGATTGAGATTCTTGAGATCCTGACGAAAGAGACACAGAAAATTAGCATTCTCCCTTATAGTCTGTCTGGGCAGTCGAAAATAATTCTGAGACAGATAGAAACAATCCTTGTTGCTGCGATGTCCTCGAATGTAATACGATTCGCATTGATTCTGTCTCTTCAACAGCATATCGTCGAAGATCATGAGATTCTTATTCTCCGACTTCAACTGTCTGGGATCAGGAATGTCATTGGCGTTCTCGCAAAACAGACATTCCACATTCGAGCAAATGGCATTCCTCCAATTCAATTCTCTCACCACCCCTTCCAATATATTCGATGTCTCGTCTCATTCGAATTCGTCTCGATTGTTAAAGATTCTCAACATGACTTCTTTGGGTAATTTACGATTCATGCACTCTCGAAGCAATCTGTATTTTGGTTGAAAGAGACTCTTGCCGAAAATGAATAATCTTTTGTAATCCAACCAGCCAGGTCACAACAATAGATTTATCAAGAGATTGGTCTTTCTGCAATTCGATTTTCCCACTATCAGACCTCTTATGCTCTTGGGAAAGAACTCGTCATTTGACCTCTTTGTCATCACGTCATTCCAAGACATGTCTTTGATATCCATTTTTTTCTCCAGTTTTCTTTAAACTATGTTTTGAACTATGTTTTTTTTCTATTTTTTTTATTTTAATTCCTATTTTTATATATATTATTTATAAAAAAAGTTTTTTATTTATAAATCACTTTCAATCCTGATCCTTTCGTCATTTTAGCTAAGTCTTGTATCGGTACGACATCATCATAGAAGTCTCGCCAACTTCTCGGTTCGATTCTCGATTGTTTCGCAAGTTGTGGAGTTATCAAGTTATTAATCAATGCGTCGGCACCTCTCTTGCCAGCTTCTGAAGCTATTCTACCGCTCGCTTTGGTCATCGCTTTCTTCTCCGCATCGATCGCTGTCTTCTTTCCAGTTTTGAGAGTGCAATGTGTTTTGCGGCATCGCTAGTGAATTTACGATTTATAAATTGCATCATCGAATCGACGATGCCCGATCTGCCGTAGACATAAAATCTAGCGTATCCTCTGTTATTTATCACTAACATTTTGTTTTTAATTATTATTATTATTATTTATTTTTTTTAAAAAATATTTTTATTTACTTAATATTTTTTTTTCTTTTCTCTTACTATTTTATTATTTCAAACGATTCATCAACTCTTTATAATCCTTCCTAGTCAAGACCTTCTGCCTCAACAATTCGTCGCACACACTCACTATCTCATTAACCACTCCAGTGTTACCAGCCTCTCTGCTGGCCATCAACAATACCAACCTCTCCGACAAGGCATAGGGATCGCATGGAAGAAATATCTTATCGGTCATTCCCTTTCCAGTTGTCGATCTCGCGAATCACTCATTCGCCTCCCATATGCGACTGAACACGTTCTTCCACTTGTAACCTCTCCTATCCTTCAGTCTCGTCTCTTTGGGATCATTGTTCTTCTTCATAGTGTGAGTCTGAATCAGAATGTCTCCGTAATTGTTGTACTCCTCATCTGGTGAGCGAGGAGAGTATGCAGTCCGTCGTTCATTTCATACCTGTTCGAACCGACAATCAAATAGCCGCCTTCAAACGACACTTCCGTGTCACCCACGAAAGTTTTATCGCGATCACGACGAAATCCGTACATCGAATCTTTCACGATTCCACTACTAAAATCGTCATATCTGACGCTGCTAACAATGCTCGAGGCATCGCTACTATCGACGTTACTTGGATCGGTCTTGATTCCCGTTGGAATGTAATCGGACAGTGTTCTCGGCATAAAACTACCGACGTTACTTGGATCAGTCTCGAATCCCATCGAAGTGTAATCGGACAAAGTTCTCGATGCAAAACTACTGGGATGTGAAGCCATCCTCTGAGAATCTTCTTTTATGGGTCTCAATTCCTCAACGATCTCTTTCCTGGCTCGTTCCTAAACCTCGATGATGGGTCTGAATGACTTGGTCGTCTCTCGTCTCAACACCGTCTCTCCAAATTGCCTGGCCCTACCCTACACCTGAATATTCTCCTTACTCTGTATTAATTCGCGAACGTTCTCGTCCCTTCGCTTCGAATCTCCGATGTGTAGAAACATTGTTTTATTTATTTATTATTATTTTTTTTCTTTAATGAAAAACAGTTATTTTTTTTATTCCTATTTTTTTGAATGTTGTTTTATATATATATATTTTACAGTTTTTTATTTTTATTTTTTTTAAATGGTCAATGTTTTTCATTACTCGTCTCATAATAATAATATATTACATACATTTTGGGTTTTTTCAATCGCAATCCTCCTCCTCCGATCCCCCAGATCGTCGTCCAGCTAATCTAACGATTCTCGGACTCGCGCGCTCTATCTCAAACGGTCGAGTTTAACGGCTCAATCTACGAATTCAGCTCGATTGAACCGTCGTCTTTTCCCATGGGAAATCCGCATCCCGGATCGAGTTTTACTAGCGCAATTTTCACATTCGGTACGATCCACCCGTTTCTTTTTACTGTGGGAAACGACGTTCGATCGCGTATTTTTCCCAACTCTAAAACCGAAAAAACACTGTTTTTTGGAATTTTCCCGATGGAAATCTCAGTGCTAATCTGTCGCCTGTCACAATCATGCAAAATCCCATTTCGGGCCATGTCGAAAAAGTTATCAAAAAAGTGAATTTGTCAAACCGGGAATTTTTTAGACATTTTCGACAAATTCCGTCGAAAGTGCGCCAGAAATGCTCGAATTTAAACATTTTCCGGGAAAAACCCAGGGTTTTCGGGGAAGAAATGAGTTATTTTTGGAAAAAATCAACTTTTTACCAGAAAAATTTGGGTTTTTCAAAAAATAACTCAACTTTTCTGGCGCACCTAAGTTTCTGGCGCAACACGATTGAAGTGCGCCAAAACCCGCACATATTACCTACTATTATCGTTAATAATTAAAAGTAATAAACAGAGTAATCACTTGACTGGACTGGTTACGTGAAATAATTCATTCGAGGTGAGGGACTATATTGTAAAACACTTGTGCGCATTCGCACACTCGTGTTTGTACAACGTCCCTCACCTCTCATGAATTATTTCACGTTACCAGTCCAGTCAAGCGATCACTCTCTGTATAACATTTGGGTCAACGGTTGTCACTGAGCAGTATTTGGGTGAAAATAAGAATCTGGTGTTAAAACTATAAAAAATCGAAAAATAAAAACAAAATAAATGACAACAAAGTAGTCTATCAACGTGCTATTTGATTTCGAACGTCATAAGACGTACACAAGTATCAAAGGGTTAACGTTTACGCAACGCACACGATTTCAATTATTTTTATTTTAAATACTAGTTTTTTCAAATTTTTCAACAGATCTTAACAGAACCATGTGATGTGATCATTCACTGGAACGAACTCGTTCAAATGATGGGGACACATGATATAGTTTTGTTGAAATTTTTTGAATTTTTTTTTCAACTGCTGTAATTTGTGTATTACGGCCGATTCGTTGGGAAAGAGTTAAAACTTTTTTGCCAGTGGCTTAGATAGCATTGTACGAAAGTTTATCACGTGATTTTACTTTTTT
This sequence comes from Pictodentalium vernedei, assembly GCA_031216915.1. Taxonomy (NCBI): domain Eukaryota; kingdom Metazoa; phylum Mollusca; class Scaphopoda; order Dentaliida; family Dentaliidae; genus Pictodentalium; species Pictodentalium vernedei. Next base: position 624,156,380 of record CM062295.1, read on the forward strand.
CGACCATGAAACTCCCACTTTAAAAGCAATAAAACACGATCATGCAATAAAAGTCTTGAAGTAGGACCAAGCGTACGCGGTTGTATTCTTGCGCGATAATCGAGCAGTTACCTCTGGTAGTCTGTTTATATCTTGTAATTCAAAAACTTACAGTGCCAACAAAATGACAGGATGTCTAAGATCAAGAGATTGATTTTCTTTAGCCCAACAAACTGAACAATTAATCAAAAATACGAATGTATTTATTTATCACACAGCCAGTAAACTTTAAACCCTTGTATTTAACGGAATCGCCGCTATGACATAAATGTTTCTGTATTCAACTGGTGATGTACAAGCCGGAACTTTTCCCCAATACTGTTTTTCTTGTTCCTTTCCTGTCGAGTCATCAGTTTCTCTTCGAATTGTTTCCAAATTTTGTTGTACAATTATCGATCGTCCGTCGCGTGTTGTGAAAATGTAAACGTCCAAAGCAAAATAAAGTCGGTTAAAAAAAATTAGTTCACCAAAAATGACATAATATTAAAAAACAATCATTTCTAGCCACAACATTAACCCAGTCCCGAGGCCGTCTCGTCTACGGTCCCCTATATATCTAAATTGGTCAACTTAATTTCGGTAAATCTTCGGACATCCTGACATGCTTCGAACTTCTTTTAAAAATGTTTCTCTCAGCTATTTTGAAAATCTGCCCAAATTTATACTTCTGTTTTTACTATCAGTAATAGTCACCAAATAGTTTGGCGTGAATGGACACCAGCCGAAGAGAAACAGCGATACGAATTTCAACAAACACGCCCAATAGAAAAGATAACGAATGTAATTTACACTGTTCCCCAAAACAAGGTTGTTTTTTTATTTTTCACCTACCCATTTGATCAGTACAGCTTCAACCAAAACAAACGGACTCTTCACCTTTCGGTTTAAACATCGGAATTAAAATTTGTTTATTTAACTGAAGTTTAGTGCATGGGATGTATAATAAACACAGAACGCGACGTGTTTTTGAATCGGTGGGTGTCTTACATCATAACTCGTTGGAATGGCGAAGACATAATTCGCACCAGCCTACGACTCTCGCGAAATATGACTACTCCATTCCAACTCGTTATGTAATACAGCCACCGATTCAAACACACATCGCGTTCTGTCCATTTATTCCTAAAATTCCTTTGAGTTGTAGAATTAAATTATTACGAAATCACCTTCAAATGGAACCTACGTCCGTCCATTCTAAAAGGACAGTTTTGTACAGTGAGATTCCATTTTGGTAAACAGGTTAAAAAGGTTGATCTTTGACAAAAACTTTACTCCTCTTCCAGCGGCCAAGGCATGTGGATGTGGACCAAACCTGGTTGGTCTAGTTCATTTGCGGCAAGTGATGTCACTGGTCAGGAATGAGGTCGCTCGTTGCATGATTTAACGATGTTTTTTGGCTCATTCAAGGGTCAAATTCGAGGATTTCGTCCATAGTTATATATTTATCAGTGACGCAGCTACGGGAAGTCGGGAAGCGCTTGCCTTCCTAAAATTTTCGCTAACCCGCCCACTACCTCCAAATATTGTCCCAATTATAACTGTCGCACAAAATAGAGCCCTCCAAATGGTCTCCAATATAGGGGCGGCACGCACTACAAATGCCCCAGTTTCGTCCTCAGAGCACAAAATTAATGTTGTTTGAAATGGATATAACCTTGTTGGACAAGGGCTCATAAAAACATTAGGGGCGTGATCGGTCGGGAAACCTGAATCATTTCATTTTTTTCGTAGCTTTTGAGCTGAATTAACATGTCACATCGTGCATTGTGAAATAACTCCGAAATTCATCACTCAGAACAAATTCCGGATTTTAATTTTTTTTGGTTGGGGGAGGGGGTGGTCATTCCCTGCTCCACCACCACAACACATAGGCTGTTAAACCATGAAAATCCAAATCTTCGGGAGCACTTTCTGACTCCATTACAGCCTGTCAGTAGCAACATTGGAAAAGTTTTCTGTAAAGCCCTGTATGGGAGATTAGAGGAGGTAATGGAGGAGAAGGGTTTTTTGGGAGAGATCCAGAATGGTATCAGGAAGGAAAGGAGAGTCATTGACCATCTTTTCACGCTATCCCAAATGATAGAATCCGCGAAAGCAAAAAAGAAAAAGATGTTAATGGCCTTTTTGGATGTAAAAAAGGCATACGATAGAGTATGGAGGGAGGGTATGTGACGCAAGCTTAAGGCTCTGGGCTTGAGAGGCGAGTTTGTTGGAATTATGAAAGCATTATATAAAGATGTTCAGAGTGAACTTAGCCTGGGAAACATGACAATAAAACATGTGCCTATGGAGATAGGCCTAAAACAGAGGTGTCTCCTTTTGCCAATTCTTTTTGCTTTGCATGTCAAAGATTTAGGAAATGAACTCCTGCATAGCGACGAGGGGGTAGCAGTTGGGGACTTGAAGATCCCAGGGTTATTTTTTTGCAGACGATATGGTGCTAGTGTCAGAAAGTGAAGATGGGCTAGCGAAAATGCTGGGAATTGTTGAGAAATATGGGGGCAAATGGAGACTCGAACTTAATGAAAGCAAGAGCAAAGTTATACCCGTGGGCCGTAAAGTGAGCCCCACTCGAAAGTGGAGAGTGGGGGGTTATGTATTCCGGAAGGTAGCAGCAAACTTCTTAGTGTAGGAGAGACAGGTGACTACGAGTAACTGGGGGTAAATATAAACATCACAGGAAGAGGCATCTACCGAAACCACACAAATAAATTGATTCTGAAGGGGAAGCGAATCCTTAACCAAATGAAACTTATAGGGAGAAACAGTTTCAATAAGGTTTTCGTGGAGAAAACTATTTGGGAAATGGTGGGTCTGCCAAGTATAACATACGGTACGGAAGCGGTACCCCTAAACTAGACGGCTGTAAAGAGCTTGCAAATCCTGTAGATCGATGCAGGCCGATGGATAACGGGGTCTACTAATGTTGCAGCACTAGAAGCAATCAGGGGTGAGCTTGGGTGGATGAGGATCAAGGACAGGATAAACTTAATGAAACTCGGTTATCCTAATTATTTGGTAAATCTCCCTGACAGCCGATGGTGTAAAGTAATGTTCCTGAGAATTTTCAACTCAGATATCAAGACAAGGTGGATAGTTCAAGTGAGGGAGCTAATAGAAAACTACTCATTGGAGATATCGGACCTAGACGTTGGGGGAACCCAGAGTAAAAAAATCGTCGGAGAAAGGGTCATGGAAGATGGTAACCGTAATTAGCGATAGGGGGTCAAATCAAAGAGGTCTTTGGGTGTCCTGCGTGATAAAGAGAAGTCTGGTTTTGAAGGATACCTTGATGGCACCTTTGGGGGGGGGGGGAGGGGTCACTGGTATTCAAGCTAAGGTCGCGGTCCCTGGAGCTGAGGGGAAAATTGGGAAAAACAGTGAAAAGGGGTGCCAGATGTGTAATTTGGTCGTGGTGGAGACCATGGAACACTTTCTTCTAGAAAGCCCAAAATACCAGTCTAAAAGAAGATTCACTGGGAATATAATGCGGAAGTGGGATGGGAGAATGAAGGTCATGTGGTTAGTGGGAGACTCAAAGGAGAGGGTTAATATGCTAATCGGAGAGATTGGGAAGAATGGGGCAAGGGTTGTCATCATGCAGCTCGTCTCCGAGTGTTGTGCTACTGGGGCATCAGCATTATGTTTTATATCCTGTTTGTGTCCAGTAGCACGTTGTCGGAAAGGGTTTTGACTTTGACCAACTTACTGCTTCCGACAGCGCTTACACGTGATATGGTAAATAATATTTGGTGAATCACAATGGAGGGGGTTACGGATCTGATAATGATTTTTCGTTTCTTCGGAGGAAAATTCCTCTTTCTGATCCGGCATACAAGCATGCAATCTACAACGAGGCTTTTTGCAGTAAAATACCGCGCCACTTCCATTCTGCAACGGTCGGTTGTGTTCAATTTTCAGTGGTTCGAAATCAGTAGTTTCTGCTGGACTTTCGAGCTTTTTCAGAGTTTGAGATTTCAGGCTACGCAAAAAGCGCAGTGAGTACACCCTCGATCTGAGGTAGCAGAATAGAGGAGAACAAGCCTCATTGAAATTTACCTTATCACTTGAATTGCGGTTGAAACGAATGAGCAGTGATTTGATGATACCTTTAAATATATGTAGAGGATGAAATTATTTTGTGTGCAACAATTGATGTGAATCAGTTGGTTTAAAATATACTTTATAATCTAAATGACCGGACGCCTGAAATTGCTTGCCTTTATACACGGTCACATCGAGAAAATCAACAGAATTTTCACTGATGGTAGCTTTTGATTTAATGTTTGGATCATGATTGTTAAAAATTTCTAAAAATTCATCAAAATCTTCTTTTGAATGTTACCAAATAATAAAAATGTCACCTAAATATCTGAGATATACGAGAGGATGCTTTGCACATTTGCTTAAAGCATTTTCCTCCCATTCCGCTACACAAACGCTTGCAAAATTAGGACTGAATCTTTTGCCCATAGGACAACCCATTATTTGTAGAAAATATTCTCCATTGAATTGAAAGTCATTACCTTTTAAGCTCATCTCTAAAAGATCCAAAATTTGTTCATCCGGGCGTTTTGCAGTTCGTCTCCGGGTGTTGGAAGGAGAGAAGAAGCGTGGGAATAGGGAGGCAGTTGGGAGTACAGGGGTAACCAAGGCCTTCTCATCCGAGAACCGCGACTAATCAGCGGTCGGCCAAAGTGTTATTATTATTATTATTATTATTATTATTATTATTATTATTATTATTATTATTATTATTATTACCATAAAAAATACCGTTGCGTTGGAACATGCCCCGATTGTGATCAACCTTGCGCGTCGTGTTTTCTGGATGCACGGTTCTAATTTAATTATGCAGAATTATGCGGGAATAAAGAAATTGGGATAAACTTCAAAGCTTTGTCGAACAAGTATTCAGCCTATATTTGAGAATGAAGTCTGAGCTTATTTTTCAAAAGTGTAACTGACTAACATTCTTTGAAGTTCAACTTGATGTAAAAGTGGAACAAACGTTTCACAAAAAGTAATTAAAAAACCTTTGGCTTCAAACGTGGTGAGGAAGATGTGAAAATCACTTTTCCGTCAACAACGCATTATTTCTGAGGGATCCTTTGCGGCCGCGTGCATGGAATTGACAGGAAACTAACCAAGTAATGACTACTAATTAATTAATTAATATTAATAATGTATTATTTACTTTTTTATTTATTGGGGTTTATCGACAGTTTCGACAATCAGGGTTACCTCGTGTCGTACAGTTTTACGGGTGGAGGAAGTCGGAGTACCCGGAGAGAACATCCGAGCAACGGGGAGCAATGTCACAGACTTCCCAACGTACTAACTTCACACAAGCAGGGTTAGCATTGGATGAAGACACATGCACCATCGCCGTGCAGCGCACGCCTTAGTACCCAACACCACCGTGCCCCCACGTGGGCAATTGGGATCGAGTGTCTTGCCCAAGGTGGGATTCGAACCGAGGCCCTCTCGGCTTGCAGCCTGCATCTCTACCTACTGAGCCACCGTGCTCCCTTATAACGTGTTAATAATGTGTTACTAAAGATATTTTAGACTGACCAAATTACAGTTTAACCCTTTCACTGCCACGCCCATTTTATCCATATATGGAAGTAGTATGTCATGTACCTTTCACCCCTAGGTTGGGGGATCTCATCGGGGGATCTCATGCGACGTCATAGTCACATGACTTGGTGGCGCCATGTTGTGTTGTCATGGTAACCCGCGTGAGCGGTCATGTTGTGACGTCATCTCCATAGTGATACGTGGTGTGAGTGCGCATGCCCAGCGCGTGTTGTTATGGTGATACGTGTTTCCGTCGTCCATTTTGTATACTGGAGGCCGCCATCTTTGTTTCTATGGTAGCACGTGGTTGCTATGTTACCCAATTTTTCTGTAATAGGACGGGGTATGTTTTGAGGGTGTGTTCGATTGAATCGCAGTAAATCTAATTACCACAAACAACCCGACAAGTTTTACTATTTCGAATTCTTTCAGAATTCTCTGCTTATATCTATATATGCAATAATTTTCGTCTACCTAGGCATGTTCATTTGTTCTGGAGTATACTCCAGTAGCGTAGAAGAGCCTATCCACCTGGAACAGCTTTACTTATTATTACTATATTTAGCTTTTCTGGTCTATTCTTGTTAGTTCTGACCCTATTCCGTGTACTCTTGTTGTTTCAATTATCTAGATTATAACTAACCAATCAGATTGCTTAATTTCCCATAATCGGTATGCAGAGTTATCTCCCTTCTGTATAATAAAAGCCTATATCAATGGCCATATCCCCAAGCACCCCTATTTCGGCACCCCTGTTTGTCGTATGAGGCCATGAGGGCTATGTAAAAGCCCCCAATAAGTCCTCATATATTATGCCTCATAGCCTCATTGAATTTTGAGGTTATGAGGACCATTAAAAATCCCTTAATGAGGTATAATTTACTACGACTCTTAGCCTCATTTCAGTATTTGAGGATACCTATGGCCCTGGTATTGTATTATTTGAGGATACCTAACGAGGATATCTTTTGGAGAATCCCTTTTTTGTCGTATGAGGCCATGAGGGCTATGTAAAAGCCCTCAATAAGTCCTCATATATTATGCCTCATAGCCTCATTGAATTCTGAGGTTATGAGGACCATTAAAATCCCTCAATGAGGTATAATTTACTACGACTCTTAGCCTCATTTCAGTATTTGAGGATACCTATGGCCGTGGTATTGTATTATTTGAGGACATCTTTTGAGGATACTAAATTGAGAATACCTAGGGCCTGGTATTTTGGAGGATACCTGTTGTAGAAACCTGGATTCCGTTTCCATCTTGTCGTCAAAACTCCGAGGCCACTACTGGTGTATGGTCTATTGCGGCCTTGTATCAGTACTATTGGCTAAACTACCATCCATTAGTAATGACTTGTATCACTACTTCCTAGCTTTACATTCGCTCAAGCCTTCAAAATGTTCAATCAGTGTATACATATAAGGCATTCTTTAATTGGGATAATTACAACAAAGCAAAACTGTATCAAACATTGCATAACAGTTGATATTACAGGTGCTATGTTGTAATTATCCCAATTACAGAATGCCTTATATGTATACATTGATTGAACATTGTGAAGGCTTGAGCGAATGTATAGCTAGGAAGTAGTGATACAAGTCATTACTAATGGATGGTAGTTTAGCCAATAGTACTGGTACAAGGCCGCAATAGACCATACACCATAACATGCCGTTTGAGAGCAATTTATACCCGGAAATGAAGAGATATACTTAAAACCCTCACAGATATTTCTAAGTCACTCAAGCCTTTTTCCCAGTAACTCCGAAGTATTTTTAGACATCCTCATACGACGAAAAAGGGATTCTGTAACCACAGACGTATCCTAAAAAGGATTTCGTAAGTGGGATTCTTAGCCGACTCCGTGAAATAGAATTCCGTTATTTGATATAACTGCACACCGACATTGATCTGTTAAATGTGACTATGTTTTAATTTCTCTCGTCTCCACGTCTTGTGTATTTTGCTTCTATCAGTAGTTCTTTCAGGTTCGTACATGAATTCTAATACAAACATTGATTTGGGAATCACCACTATCGGCGACAAAGACTCATACACCAACTTCCCACATGGTCGACCTAACCACCACCCGGACATTGACCAACCTTAACACAACCCCTTATATCTCTGGTGGTATTACTTTCAACAGCCACAGCTATATCGTGACTACAGGTCGAGACAAAATAAAATGCCATTTTCGCACGATTTATTCCCGGAAATTAAGAAATATTCTCAAAACATTCACAGATATTTCTATGTCGTTCAAACTTTTTTTCTACTTACTACGATGTACATTCTGACATCCTCATACGGGGTTTTTCGGGATTTTTAAATCGACGTGTTTTTCCTCAGATGAACCCCGTCACAACCGAATCGGTTAACCCGTGCCCCGGCGCCACCAAGCCCCGACGCCTGTTCCGGGACTCGTTCAAGTCAACAAATCGTTTCCTTTTCTTGAAGACTGTGGTAGTTACTTGTAGCTGCGCAGTGGTTCTTTACTGGCACGACGGCAAGGTTGTATGCGACACCCCCAAATTCTGCATATTCCATAGATATCCAATAGTATAATAATATAATTATCGTTAATAATGAAGAGTAATAAACAGAGGTATCGCTTGACTGGACTGGTTACGTGAAATAATTCATTCGAGGCGAGGTACTATATTGTAAAACACTCGTGCGCATTCGCGCACTCGTGTTTGTACAACGTCCCTCACCTCTCATGAATTATATCATGTTACCAGTCCAGTCATACGATTACTCTCTATGACATTTATTTTTTTATTTCACACATTTTACATTACGATTTTTCATTTTCAGTGCAGTGTTCATTTGCTTCAAGTCCTTGCTCTTCATTCATTTTTCGTCGACTGGAACTCTATGTCTTTACACTGAGCATCCATTCATGGATGGTACGAACAGAATTATTTGTCCTCCTTCTTTGAATTGTGTGTATGCATATTCTTCTATTGAAGGGTCGAACAAAAATATTGTCTTTTATCTATCGCATGCTTGAGGGCTTCAGTTGGGTCATATCCCTTATAGTTGCCGAACCGTTCGTAAAATCTTTCTGTAAACAGGATCTCTTCTGAACTATTAGACTGTTATTACATCGTTATAGAAATGTTTGACAAGGCTCGCCCTAATTCCGACTTTCGACCAGGTGGCTAATTTCCCTGACCCGAAACCTGACCTCAGATGACTTTGAGCTGGGATTTCCCAAAAATCTAATTAAAACTACTTTAAAACCAATTGAAACATCAATTAAAAACAAATAAAAAACAATTAAAAAGATTTAAAAAAATTAAAACAATTAATTGACGTCATCGATTTCTCCGCATTTCTCCTCCGGGAGAAAAGGCCAGATTAGTCCATCCCTACTGTTGGTGTTCACTCGGACTCATCGCTTAGCGAAGAAAATAATGCGAAGCAGGGGAGTGAAGGCCACAGCTTCCTCTGGTGGATCTGACAGAAAGACTGGACGTCAGAGAGAATGAAATAATGCGAAGCAGGGGAGTGAAGGCCACAGCTTCCTCTGGTGGATCTGACAGAAAGACTGGACGTCAGAGAGAATGGGCAAGAAGTATATCCCGCGAGTCATCATCTAGGACAAAGTATGTACTGGTCCAAACCAATCATCGAAACCCTCCTGAACTGGATAGATTAGAGAGGAAGGGTGGGGATGGGGTGGGGTGGGGTGGGGATGGGGGTGTATAGGGGTGATACACGAAGTCTGCTGTCACCTCATATCGCAGGAGAGATGCCACATGAATGGTGGTGGCGAGGCCACTTTGACCATTGTGTGGAGATCGATGGTGATCACAGGAGCAAACACGAACCTCTCAAAACTCATGAGAAGGTCATCCGTCTCAAATCAGACAGAGGTCCAGTGACTGCAGGGAAGAAAGAAGAAAATGCAGGCGAGTGAATGATCACTCTCCTCATTTTGATTTTGCGAGAGTGAAAAATTTAGGAAAGTGATTTAACCTTTTACCCATGATGACAGCCCAAACCGACCAGCTTTATACACGAAAATGGCCATACAAATTTTATTTTTTAATTTTTTGCTCCAATACATAGCTTATGACCCCCTCATTGGAACGAGCTCATTGAGCTCGTTCCAATGAGGTGTCAGAAGACATGTTTAAAGCAAAAAAATGAAAGATTTTAGTAATGCGAGATAATGTTTTGTAAGTATTGTTTTCTAGTTAGGTCATGTAACAGGTGATTGAAATGCAATATTTTACTTGATGTTGAGACATAATTTCTACACACATCATGAAGGCGAGTGATCTCCTAGTGAAACGTTTACGAGAGTGAGGGCGAGTGAGAGTGGTCACTCTCCTTTCCCGTCAGTCCCTGGAAGTCAGTGCCAGGAGATGCGCAGAGCCCTCCCCAGCTGTCTCGCCGGTTTGTGGAACTGTGGAAGCAGGGCACTCTGATCCTTACTCGTCGCAAGAAAGTTCGAGATGAAGTTTTTTACAACCGTCTCTGTTCCACTTCTGTACCATCCCCAGCATAGTCGGCGACAAAACAAAACATTCTGGTCCCCCCCCCCCCCCCTCAGTCATTGGGCCAGTCATTTGGCGGCTGCACCGGGAAGTCCCCGTCTTAAAAAAAATTATTGGCGTGGCTAACCCCTACTCCGTCGGAGAAATTAAGCGAAAGATATATGGCGAGGATTGGCGCCTCAGGTACGCACTCACAGTCCACTCCAGCCAGGGGCTGACAATAAAAGTTCCAAGAAGGTTTGGGTATCGACGACTATCTCCAGTGGTCCAACCTGGTATACATGGCCAGGGTGGAGTACTTTAGTCAGCTTCAGGTATTCCCTTGTTCCCCCGTGAAACAAGAGAAAATCGATATCAGACAACCCACTGCGCAGAGATTCCAAAAGATCATCCAGAAAAAGCTTGTTTACTGCAAACGCAATGATTATCAGCAACGTGGAGAGTTGTTCAATCTCGAGGTGGACCACATCCTGCGGCTCAAAAAGAGACAACACAACAGCTGTGCAGCATGTCGAGATGCCCTGGGTCTTCGCTTTCAAGGACGCGCAGCAGTTTAGCGTGCACTGGGTAGACAACATCCCGGGACACTGTGAGGGTAACGCGCGCCCCACACGCCTGGAATGTAACGGAAAAGGAGGAGCTGTAACACTCAACGAGTACGCACGCCATCACGCAGAAGTACAGTGTGACTAGGAACGACAAGTAGTCCTTTCCGCAAAAAAACTCACGCGCAGGCCCCCAAGGACAAATAATAGCGGACAGGCTCACCAGGATTTGTAACTGACCCCCAAGCCTGTAGACAAGGCGGGTCCACGTAGACTCTGTAGCACGCCGTTCTTCTCCCCCTAGTTTACCTGGCTAATAGAGGTACCACATATCCGCATCAGAGGGGATCTTGTATTCATCCAAACCAACATATACCCATTTCCAAAGACGGATGGCTTTTGCGCCACAGTCTCAGCCTTAATGGCACCCTAAGGTGGATCTCTGACCTTGAGACAACGCTATCTTCTGAGTGTACTGATGTCCAAGGAGAGAGTACGGTTAAATCTTCCTGCAATTTCTTGCGCACTGTGGGCTTCCATATCGCCTCAACGGATTGAGACGCAGTGCTTGGTCAGCAGCTTGGACATAGAGTCCATGAACTCTCGCCTAAGATCCACCTGAAGAAGTTTGGGCCATCGCAGAGGTGCGCCGCACTTGCGTGGTAGATGCCTGAGAAAGCGCTAGCTACTTCAGCTAATCTTTCAAAGTCAGAGGTTCGACGGCTTTGTAGTAACTGGCCACCTCTACGGCGGTCAGAGCATACTTGGAAACCTTTCGACAACGACGCAAACTATCATGAGGTAGAAATAAGAGATCAGCTTGGTGGACCCAGTTTGGCACAGAGACGTCACATTTCGTTCTCGAAGTGTGTTGTGGGGCAGGCAAGTAGATCTTCTAAATAGCCTGCTTTTTATAACCACACACGGGCTAGTTCTTCTGGGACCTTGGCAGCTTCAACAAGTTTCATACTGGCTACAATCCCCTTCCAATTACCCATGAGACTGAAGTATATGCGGAAACGTTTGGTTGCGACCTTAGTAGTCAGTTGCATCTTCATCCCAGAATGCGATCCTTTCCATCAAAGTGATGAGCCACGAGCATCCATCGTGCGTCATACTATCTAGCTGTTGAATCGAAGTTCTAAGTTTGGTTGGCCCTGATAATGCCTCACAGAATAGCCGCATTGATTCGGGGCCCTCACTCCACGACTCCAGCAAATTGTTTGCGGTGTCTGTGAAAATATGCGCTGATGGGCCAGGTATTTCATTTATGTAAGCGCAGTAACTCGCCTCCAACATTTCAATATACAGATGTTTTGGAAAACCCATAAAATTTTTACATATAGTGTAAAAATATGGGAGTTTTATGTTCTAGTTTCTGTATTTCTATGTTCCTATGGAACAAACAAACAAACAAACAAACAAACAAACAAACAAACAAACAAACAAACAAACAAACAAACAAACAAAAACAAACAAACTAATTGGTGAGTTTAGAGGCAACAAACGCGGTTAGCCGTTTCCCACAATGATAAAGGCAAGTTCGCGGTTCTTCTACGAATTCAATAGCGTATGAAAATCTGAAAATAGAATGTCATGGCTGAGGGAGTATCGAGTGGACGACGGCCACCAGCAAGCAGAGCGTATTCGCGCATTACCCCGCCAACATCACAGAAATATGTAATAAGTAGGGTATAACGGGGGATTCGAGCACACCAAATTTGAGTGCAGATCGTACCTCACCAAAAAGCTTAGTTTTTGGGATAAATTGCGTGCGTCACGATCGAAATCTATCGTCACTTTCTCCCGGTTTTTGCAATGATTACGGTAGACGAAGCTTCGTGGGTTTAACGTTTCAGTTCTCTAACGGTCAACGCGAGCCCAACTAAAATTTCGAGAGAATTTATTAAAAACTTTAAAACTTCACTCTCTTAAAAATTCACCTTTAGGTGTGCTCGCAGGTTTTGACGACGACCGTTCTTGGGAAAACACTCGCCTTTTCTCAGAGGTGAAACGGACTCGCATTTTAGGTGAATTTTTTCGACTTGGATATTGCGTATTTTGCACGATCATTACGGATAGCACTGAGATTCCCATTGACAAAAAATCCAAAACGACACAGTCGTTGACGAGCGATGCAACGCGGATTTCCGCGTCAAAAACGGATTCCGAATCGAGCTGTGAATTTTGTCAGGTGGTCTCGAACCCGCCGGCGATTACGCACGAGTTCTTTTTGGACGAGGAGAGAGACCGCTCGTCCGAGTCTAAAAGACGTGAGGTGTGCTCGCTCCCGCCGCCCTGTTAAAAAAATGTACGTAATATACATGTTATGATGAGTTGCGAGACGAGTGGTGAAAAAAAGAGAAAGAAATTGATTGTTTAAAAAGATAAAAAAATTGACTGTTTAAAAAGGTAAAAAATATATATATATATAACAACATTTAAAAAAAAAGAAGAATACAAAAAAAATATAACCGTTTATCATTAAAAAAATAAAATAAAATAAAATAAATAAAATATAACTGTTTTTTTCGTCCATTAAAGAGAGAAAAAAAAATAATAAATAAATAAAAACAATGTTTCTACACGTGGGAGATTCTAAGTGAAGAGACGAGCAGGTTCGCGAATTGATACAGAGCAGGGAGAACATTCGGGCGCAGGACAGGGCCAGGCGATTGGGGGAGATGGGACTGACGCGAGAGGCCATCAAGTTGTTCAGATCCGCCACCGACGTCCAGGAACGAGCGAGGAAGGAGATTGTGGGAGAACTGGGACCTATAAGAGAAGGTTCTCTGAGGATGGGTTCTATTCCCGGTAGTTCGGCGTCGAGAACACCGTCCAGTTACACTCCAGAGAGAATCATGATCGATCTGAGTAGCGTCGGTAGCGTCACGCCGAAAAGTTTGTCCGAATACACTCCGGAGAGGATCGAGACCGATGCGAGTAGCGTCGTCAGCAGCGATCGTGAAATCGACGACTGGAAAGGGAATGAAGACCGACATGATATTTCTTCCGTGCGATCCCCATGCTTTGTCGGAGAGAATGAGATTGTTGTTGGCTAGCAGAGAGGCTGGTAACACTTTAGTAAATAATGAGATAGTGAGCATGTGCGAAGAATTGTTGAGGCAGAAGTCTTTGACTAAGAAGGATTATCAAAAGTTGATGAATCATTTGAAATTATAAAATAGTAAGGGAAAAAATAAAAAAAAATATTAGGTAAATAAAATAATATATATTCACAAATAATAATAATAAAAAAAACGAATTCTCAAAAAAATAAAAATGTTAGTGATAAATAACAGGGGATATGGTAGATCGTATGTCTACGGCGGATCGGGCATCATCGATTCGATGATGCGATTCTTAACTCGTAAATTCACCGGTGATGCCACGAAACAGATCGCGTTGAGCGCTCTCAAAATCGGAAAGAAGATGGCGATCGATGCCGGGAAGAAAGCTGCTGCTGAAGCGAGTTGGAAGAAGTTGGAAGGACTTCTATGACGACGCCGTGCCGATACAGGACTTGGTCAAAATGACGAGATGATCGGGATTGAAAGTGATTCATAAATAAATAAGTAAAACAAAACTTTTATATATATAAAAAATAGAAATTAAAAATAAAAAAAAATAGAAAAAAGCATAATTCAAAACAGAGTACAAAAAACTTGAGAAAAAAAGGATATCAAAGATATGTCTTGGAATGACGCGATGATCAAGAGGTCGAACGACGAGTTCTTTCCCAAGAGCATAAGAGGTCTGACAGTGGGAAAATCGAATTGCGGAAAGGCCAATCTCTTGATGAATCTGTTGTTGCGACCCAGCTGGTTGGATTACGACAGATTATTCATTTTCGGCAAGAGTCTCTTTCAACCAGAGTATAGATTGCTTCGAGAGTGCATGATGCATAAATTACCCAAGGACGTCATGTCGAGAATCTTCGACAATCACGACGAATTCGAAGGACACGAGACTTCAAATATATTGGAAGGAGCGCCGAGAGAATTGACGAGGAGAAACTTCAAGTGTTCGAACGTGGAATGTCTGTTTTATGAGAATGCAGATGACGTTCCCGATCCCAGACAGTTGAAGTCGGAGAACAAGAATCTCATGATCTTTGACGATCTGTTGTTGGAGAGACAGAATCGATGCGAATCGTATTACGTTCGGAGACGTCACAGCAACGTGGATTGTTTCTATCTGTCTCAGAATTATTTTTGTTGGCCCAGACAGACGATAAGGGAGAATGCTAATTTTCTGTGTCTCTTTCATCAGGATTTGAAGAATCACAATCACATCTATAGAGATCACATGGAAAACGACATGAGCATGGAAGAATTCAGGAGATTCTGTAAGAAGGTGTGGGACAAAGGACTTCACAAGTTTGTCGTGATCGATTTCACTAGCGAATTTAACAATGGAAAATATCGAAGCGGATTCGACGATTTTTTTATATTCCCAACGATAATAATAATAGAGAAGAGAATAAAAAAAAAATAAAAAATAAAAAACATCGATAAAATATAAATATATATATAAAAAAAATATATATAATTCATAAATAATAATAAAAAAAATATGTCAGAACATCGCCTATTGGAACAGATAGTCGAAAATACGGATGCGAAACAGTCCTTTCAAATCATTGTGAGTCATGACACGACTCGATTCACAATGAAATTCGAACCTTCCATTCAATTGAAGAAGGAAAAGAGATACGAGATGGCTTTGGTTAATCTTGAGACTTATTATTCATTTCCCAACATCACGGAAAAGAACAACGCATTCAAGTATTCCGACGGAGTGGATTGGTTCGAGATTCGAATACCCAAAGGGAGTTATGACATAGACAATCTAAACCATCACATCCAGATGAGACTGAAGATCGACGGTCACAGAGGCAATATGATAAGACTCGCTCCCAATACGAGTACTCTGCAGATGATATTAGACTTGGGACATAATTTTCAAATGGATTTTAGTTCGGAAGATTCGATCAGCGAGATGTTGGGATTCGATTGAAAGATGTATCAAGGTCACGCCGCGTCCGAAAATATGGTAGACATTCTTGCAATCAATAGCATTTTAATGAATGTCAACGTGATTTCAGGAAGTCACGTCGATGGTAATGCTCAACATACAATCTACTCGTTCTTTCCGGACGTTTTCCCGGGTTATAAGATTGTGGAGTGACCTCGAAATCTCGTCTATTTACCCGTGATTCTGGACACGTTGTATAGCATCGAAACCACGTTGACGGATCAGAATGGCGATCTGTTAGATCTTCGCGGAGAGAGAGTGACTATACGATTTCACATCAGAGAGATATGAAAAAAAAATCAAGTAAATAAAAAAAAAAATAAATATATAATTTGAAAAAAGCATATTTTTTTTTATATATATATAAGAAATAAAATAAAAAAAAAACAACTTATAATATTGATAATAATAAATAAAAACAAACTTATAATATTCTTAATTAAAACAAAATATATATATATAATCGAGCGAAAAAAAATATTGACTCAATACATCGTTAAAAGTGTGACCATATCCGAAGGACAGAAAGCTAAACTTCGCCAAGCGTTGAGTAATCGATGCAAAGCCATCAGATTTAAATTCAGTTATGAAAGCCTGGCGATTGGAGATAGCGATCGGATCACCTGGACTAAAACTCAAATCAAAAGGATGGAGAAAGCGATTTGTAATTGAATGGGAATGACAGTGAGTCAAGCTCAATTGAGATACAATCTGAGAATGAAAGGTGTTTTTTTGCCGTTATTGGCAGGACTCGCTGCAAAAGCATTACCCATTCTCATGAAGATGGTGTTGCCAGCTGTAGGTGTGGGAGCTCTCTCAGGACTCACTAGTTTGACAGTCGACAAATTAATGGGTAGAGGATTGTTTCTGAAGAAGAGGGTAAACAGAGTGTTTTTGAAGAAGGGAGGAGCTATGTGTCACATAGACATCGAGGGTAAAGGATTGTATCTAGGACCCATGAAAAAAGGCAGCAATGCTTTCCGCAGAGACGGTCTCTATCTGAAGACTGGAAAGAATTTGGAACCGATCGGTGAAGGTTTGTTGTTCGGTCAGAATTTGCTGTTTAAGAATATACCCATTTTAGGTATGTTATTATAAAAAAAAATAACAATTAAAAAAAAAAAAATTTCAAATATTTAAAAAAAAATAATTTTTTTTTCCATTTTTTTAATATATATTTATATACAGAAATAAAAAAAAAATGAAACAAAAGGTGCGAGAAGAAAAACGTCTTTTTAAAGTCTTGTTAGCAACATTGTTTACGTCATCAAAACAACGTTCGTTTTACGAAGAAGAAATGAAACAAAAGGTAAGAGAAAGAAAACATCTTTTAAAAGACGTGTTTACAAAAACGTTTTCGTCATCAAAACAACGTTCTCTGAACGAATCGAATATGACTCGCATTTAAATGGGTGCATAAACTTGTTTTTGTTACTATTGTCAATCATATCTCAAAATCGAAACTATCTCAAAAATATCGAAAGGTGTTTGAATGATAAAAATGCGTTTTATCGAAATTATCATGTGATTATAAACATCCTAGATCGTTTAAAATACAAATTGAAACTTGTAAAACGTTACAAATACGGGGAAATTTATTGCATGTATATTTGCGTGAAAAACGTATTTAATGTATTCGATCGTGGTGGTGGTGGTGGTGGTGGTGATGATGAAAATATTGAAAAATCCATTCGTCAGTGTGTCTAATATATTCACAGATTACACTCGTTCACGTCGAATAGATCGTGGATCGAATTTGCTATAAGGATAGAAATCATTATGCTTTATTTCCCTACCTTCCTAAGGACGATGAAAAAATGATGCTTTTATCGGAATACGAAAAGCATAAACTCCTTCTTTTGAAAAAATATAAGGATAAAAAAAACACACAATCATAATAAATGAAAAGAGTTCATTCATTGATGATGAGAGGAATAGAATGTGTACTATATATATGGAGAGAAAAATAAATAACAGAAAAAAAAATAATAATAAAAATATAAAAAATTAGAAAAAAAAAAATTTTTTTTTAGGACTTAGAAAAAAACTTTTTTCGAGATACATATAATTATGAGCAAAAATGTTTGATTCCATGGAATCGAGAGCTTGGTTTCTTCAAAGTGTGTTGTGTAGAGCTTACGCAATCTGCATGAATGAACAACTTCCTAGGATCTTGCACGAAAGATGTCTCGGCTGTCTGGAGGAGAGAGAATTTAATCACATTAATCTTTCATGTCTCACGATGGAATGGGAAGACATTGTCACCACGTATTTCATATCTGCATTGCAATGCGTATGATGCGATGACGTGATCGAATGTTGGAATCAATTCATATCTTGCATTGGAGAACTCAAACCCACAAAATCAGAAGAGTTGAAGTTAGCACATCGAGGTCTCACCACCGAAAACAGGGGATGCATTTTGGAATATTTGTTGGAAAGGGGGATATCACTACCACCGCCACCACTAAAACAATGTTCCGGCTGGAATCACGTTTTCATGGATTCCTTGTTGAAGGGAAGAAACCATTAAAAAACATTTTTCGTTTATTAAATAACGGGTGAAAATAAAAAAAATACTTAAAAAAATAATAATAAAGGATATAAATAAAATAAAATGAAAATGGAACTTCGAAGTAAAAAAGTATATCCATCAGTAGAGAAATTGAACGTCGAGCCCACGGCACATCTTCTATCACAACTAGAAAGTAGTGGCGATGTGGGACAGAATTATTGAATCGAACAAATCAATAGAATTCAATCATATCTGATGTGAGAGAGAGATTCTCGTTGTTCGCTCAACAAGAAATATTCGAGATTCGAGAAATTCATGAGGGGTGTGGATTTGACTCTCATTGCAATCTCTATGAGTTTGAATGTTGCTGGAATAAGTCTATTGTTGACTGCCATCGTTGCTCTTCCAGTTATGTTGACCGTAGAAGGATTGGCTTTGACTGCCAGATTCTCCAGTACGATCGGAAAATTTCTCGCTAAGAAATCATCCGTGAAGGCAAAGAAAGATGAAAACATCAGTGTTTTAGCCGATGCAAAGATTGACACCGTGTCGAATAAGATCTCCTTGGCATTGAAAGATGGTAGGATTTTGGATGGCGAATACGTCATCATATTGGACGAAAAACAAAAATACGAAGTCATGAAAGCGAAGATAAGAGTCAAGAGTTGTCAGATCATCAAAGAACAATTGAAGAATTCTCTCATGGATAAATGTAGGGAAGAAGCGAGACAATCGTTTCGTAAATTGTTGGATCCCAAAAAGATTCCAGAAGCAATCGATTGAAAAAAAAAAATATATATATAAAAGAAAATAAAAACTTCTATATATAAATTAAAAAAAAAAAAAAAATAAAAAAAATATGAAAAACAACAAAACAAACAAAACAAATGTATCTCGGCAAATGCAAGAGAGTTACAGATACGGTTAATGTTAAAAAAGTACTGAGAAAAAATAAAAGTCCCATGCTTCACGGAAGGTGTAAAGTGTGCGGTTCGACCAAGATGTAATTCATCAAATGTGGTGCGGGTCTGACAAATAAATTGATTAATAATCTACCCGTTGAAATGCATCTGCCAGGACATCAATTCAAGGAACCCGGCACAAAATTAAATAAGAGATTGAATCGAGATCTGACACCTAAATCTTGGAGCAAACCCATCAATAGGGTGGATTCGGCCGCCTACGCACATGATCTGTGTTACGCTAAACATAATGCCATCGAGACACATAATCAAATCTGCGATAAAGACATGTTGATGACGTTGAAAAATATATCGAATCCCACTAGGAGAGAGAGACTCAAACGTTTGCTGGTCGGTAAAGTGATCCGTACCAAACGTCGATTCGGATGGGGACATAAAAAATGTCCAGAATGCACTATTAACGAGTGCATTGGCAAACGAACTACACAAACCCATCGTGCATAAATTTCGAAGGAGAAGGGCGTTCGTGAAGCGTCTGGATCAGAACTGGTCTGCTTATGTAGTCACACATGAAATCACATTCAAAATAGAACGCGGGCATTAAATACATACTGACGGTCATCGACATGTTTTCGAAGTATGGATGGATGAGACCTCTGAAGAATAAATCAGGAGCTTACATGGCTGAGGCTCTGAAGAGCATATTCACATAGTCTTCTAAAAAAACGGATAAATTGTGGGTGGACAAGGGAAAGGAATTTTACAACAGTCATGTTCGTCCATTGGTAGACCTCTATTCCATCAAAAACGAAGGGGAAGCTAATGTGATCGAACGTTGGAATAGAACCATGAAGGAGAAAATGTATAAGTATTTCACAGCCAACACGACCAAGAAATATATCGACGTCCTAGATGAACTGGTTGAAGATTATAACAACAAGCGACTCAGATCGATCAAGATGACTCCTGCAGAAGCTAGCGATCCTCGAAATGAAAAAATGTGTCTTCGCTAATCTCTATCCCGAAAGAATCAAGATCGAGAAGAAGTCCAAACCGCCGAAATTTGCAGTCGGCGATCGAGTGAGAATCACTTCTTATAAGTCACTCTTTGAGAAAGGTTACACTCCTCGATGGACTAAGGAAATCTTTAAGATCATTAGAATATTTTACACCAATCCGATCACTTACAAAAGAGGGACATTAGAGGACGACGAAGATGACAGCAGAGAAATCATCGGAACATTTTATGAACAAAAATTGCAGAAGACGACATTTTGAAGAACCAACCCTTCACTTTTTTACTTTTTTTTCACTTTACACATATATATAGTAAGGGAAAAATAAATAAATAAAATAAGATAATAAGTAAACAAAAAAAACCAATTTATAGTAATAAAAAAAAGCAAAACAAATTAACACACACAAAAAAAACATGAATATATTAGATATAAAACAAGGTATATTGAGAGACGAAAGCATTGAAGAATACGAAGTTCACCAGTACGAACCAGTGACTGGAACTAGTTTGAACAATGCTGGTGAAATAAGAATCAACATTGAGACGCAAGATCTGTTCATTCAGCCCAGCAAAAGTAACATAGTGATGCAGGGATGTCTCACCAAGGAAGAGAGAAGTGATTACGCGGACGACGGCGTGGTCACTCTAGCCATTAATGGCATGATGCATCTGTTCTGTAATATAAAATACATGCTCTCAGGACAAGAGATAGAAACCGTGTTTCACCCCGTATGGACTCTTGATGTATCCGGACGATTTTTCGAAATCTAAAGGACTCAATCAATTGTGGGTGAAAGACACCAATGCTGACATGAGTCCAGCCAATACTGGTGCTGCTCTGAGATTCGACTATGTCGTCAAGACATCGAGACCCAGAGGAACTTTTTCATTCAGGATACCTCTGAAACACATATTCGGATTTGCGGAAGATTACAATAAGATTCTCTACAGATTCAAACACAATCTGGTGTTGATTTGAAAAGGAAACGATGAAGCCATCATGAGACCCACTGCAACCAATGTGGGTAAGATACATCTGAACAAGATATCTTGGTTCATTCCGCACATGTTGCCTTTGGTCACAGAGAAAGTAAATCTCTACAAGATCATAGAATCGAAGAGTAAATTACCGGTGGGATTTAGAATGAGACAATGAGACATGGCTAGTATTCCACCATCTTGTAATCACTTTAATTGGAGATTGACCATGAAATCTGCTTCGGAAGGACCGCAATTCATTGTAGTGGCATTTCTGACCGACAGGGATGGATCTCAATAGAAAAATCCTTCCCTGTTCGATCATTGTAACTTGAGAAACATGCAGGTATTTCTAAACGCCACGAGATATCCTGCAATAGATTACAATGCCTCTTTTGATAAGAATGATTTCTGCAGACTATGCGGTGATGCTATGGATTTCAGAAAGAAATATCATCGACTGGATGAATTGATGGGCAATCCTAACATCACTCCCACCGAATACAAATCTATGTATCCCCTGTTCATATTCGACATCAGCAAACAGAGTGAACGACTCAAGAGTATCATCTTAGACATTCAAATCAGAATGCAATTCAACAAGAACGTGCTGAAGAGAACCAAAACTTTTGCCCTGGTCCTATCGGATAGAGAGTTAGAATTCAAATCGGACGCACAAAAAATATCCATCATTCGATGAAAATAATAATTAATAATAATTAAAAAAATACCAAAAAAAAAAAAATAATAATAACTATAATTTGAAAAAAAAACTAAATAATAATAACTATAATTTAAAAAATCAAAAAAAAAATATTAATTTTGTTTTTTTTTTCATTTTTTTTTGATGAAAATAATAATTAATAATAATTAAAAAAATACCCAAAAAAGTAATAATAATAACTATAATTTGAAAAAAAAAAATAATAATAACTATAATTCGAAAAATAAAAAAAAAAAATTTTTTTGTTTTTTTTTTCATTTTTTTTTTCTATATTTATTTAAGAAAATAAAAAATAAGAAGAAAAAAAAATTATTTTGAAAAGTTTAATAAAATCTAGTTGGAGTTGTCTCCCCTACATCACAAAAAAAGTAATTATTTAATTTTTTTTTCACTGTTTGTTCAGAGGTTCCAGTTCGATCAACAGAGAGACTATCAAAGTGGCAGCTTTGGGATTATCAGTTTTCGTCTTGAAATTAATCCTGTCCCCCATCTAAACCTTGAGAGGCATACTGAAGACTTTAGTGTGCGAGTGTTGTTTCTTCTTCTTTTTGACTCTGTACCTCATGTCACTTTCCACACCATTCACCACAAAATTGACAACCGCTCTATTGCTCAAGTCCGTAGAAGCCAGACTCATTCGAATGATATCACCTCCCGCCGGCATGTGATATCCTATCAGACCATGCAGCGGTCCATTACCTCCATTTCCGAAAGACCATTCTGCTTTTTCCACATCTAACGCACTGCTCTCCTCAGCCCAGATGGTGATCAATTATCTGGCATATTTTATTTTTTCAGAGATCAGAGTACAGGCATCCGACATGTGGGTGGGATCTGGCAGATTCGTGAGGGCGTGTCCCCCATGTCCAGTTTGCCTTCCATGATATCGCCGTTTCTCCAGACCATATTTTTGTCCAAGTACTGTCTGCTGACCGCACTGGAAGCAAATTCTGGTGCGTTGTCAAGTCCGAATATATTGTGACCAGCCATGTCGATGCTGGCCTCCATGGTTCCGCCTGATTTTTTTTCAGATACAATTCGTTGACAGTAGATTCCAGATAGGATTGAGAATCCAGTAGGGCAGAATCAATGTAACCTTTGTTGACAACCGTCGAGTCTTCATCATCATAGTTTTCTTGTCTTTTTCTTGTGATTCGAGTTGTTTTTGTCGCTACCGCAGATCTTTCATCAATTCCCTTTCCATCGGGTAAATGACCTATGCATTCATCTTTTTTCATGTATTTGACACCTTTCAATTTCAATGACTGATGCACTTTAGCTTGTAATTTCACCAGTGATAGATCACAAGTCTCCTCGCGCACGGCTTCGATCAGTCATTCTTTAGTTTTGTAATAGTTATAATTTTTAATTTCTAAATTTCTACAGTACTTTTTCAACTGAGGTTTGGTAGACAAATATATTTTTTCCACGATATACTGTTTTGTGTTTGGGATTTTTTTGTGTGTTAAAGTTCTTATTTAATATGTATATATTATATTTTTTTAGTTTTTTTAATAATTTTTTTTTTTTGAATTGTTAAACTTCTTCTTATTATATTATATATTTTTTCAATTTCTTTTTCTTTACTGATAAAAAAACAGAAAGACAAACAGAAATAACCCGTCCAAACTGGACCCAAAAATTTCCAGGTAAAAAAAAAAAAATTTTTGTCTCAAAATATTTACCAAAATGTATAGAAAACCAGAAAAAACTTAAGATTTTTGTTCAAAATTTTCCATGTCCAAACCGGAGTGGTAGTTCTCCAGCCATCAGAAGCCAAGTGAAATAAAACTCTAATCCCATGGGGTGGGGAAAGGTTTAAAAAGGCCGTGAATGTTGCCATTTCAATCATGGAAGCTTTATATGAGTCAAGAACGCCGAGTATACTCATGCCAAAAAGAGGGTGTACAGACCATTGAGAGGCTGAGAGTGTACATTTGGCGACCACCCGCAGACAAACGCAACAAAATTGTGCTTCCAAACTATGTGGAATCTTTTTACCTATATACGGGCTACACATTCCCAATCACCGCCGCTTTTAACCCACTCTGGTAGTACAGTATAATCAGGTCAAAGTACCAATCCGAAGACCGATTTTTCGTTTTTTGGACGTGGATTCCGAAAAACGAAATGTTTTGGGAGGAAAAATTTTTGGGGGTGTTTTTTGGGCTAATACTGATACAAAGCACCCAAAAAATCGAATTTTTTTTCTCGATTTTTTTGCCATTTTCGGCATTTTGGACGACCTTTCGGCTCCAAAAAAGGGTCATAGGAGATTTTAGCCCAAAACGTTTTAGCGACACAAGCATATACTTTGGGACGCTCTACGTGTTCCCCAAGTTTGAAAAAAATCGTAAAGATCGTTTCCGAGATTTAGTGATTATAAAATGGTTGGAAAAAAATAAAAATAAGAATTTTGAAGAATAACAAATGTAATTTCCTTTTTCAAAGAAAATCCGAAAAACACGTATTAACTCATGATAAGTACTTTAATAAGCTTTTCAAGTCGAGATTTAAATCTATCTACATAGATAAACTAATTCTCTCTTTTTATTTCCACATCCGTTACGAGCATGTTAACTTTAAAGCTATCATCTCCCTGTTGATAAATCCATCTGAAAACTAGATTCACAGTCTCGAACGTTTGTTCTTCCCCCTTGTTCAGTTTCAATTTGTCGACCACTTCTTTAGAAATGATCAGATATATATATAACTCCCGTAGATGAACGACAGATGGTCTGGATCGAAATTTTCTATCTTCTCCGAGAGAATGGCTGATAGATCGTCTTGGCATTTGTACATTAAATCTAGAGCAGTCTCGTTCAATTTCAAAGGTAATGAACATTTCTTGTATTCATCTCTCAATCCACTCGTCTCCATAGCCCAAGGTTTCACTAGGGAAAAAAATCGGAGAAAGCTGATTTTTTCAGGGAATGTCGAGTACATGTCACTGAACGATTAGACAAAAGTCCCCTAAAATCCCAGTTGAGCTTTTTTTTCTACAGCCTTTTTTCGAAAACGCGTTCGAAAAAAATAAAAAAAAATCGCACGAACTTTGTAACCTCGAATTGATCCAACTGTATTTTTTGTTTACGCGTATTTCGAGCTACATAATGTCTAATATACATTTACCTAGAGGAAAATGTGCATTCTTTGACAATTTCTGCGAAAAATTATTGAAAATTCACAAAAAAGTATCGGATTTACGCAAAAAATGACGATTTTCCTAACGGATTTGCCCAAAGGGTCGTAGTACAGAACGGGATGTTAGTTGGACAGACGATAAAAAATCCACCACCATTTGAAGACTTTTATCATTGCTTACAAAATAGACATTATGGAAGACCCCCTCTGCTTCTGGCCGAGTTCCCCTTTTGGCATAAAATTCGTCAGCATGAGAACTCAACTATTTTCGGGCTTGTGACCGAACAGACACGTCTGAGTCTGGCAGCATTAGATCAATAAATAATATTTACAGAATGTACAAAAATCAATAAATAATATTTACAGAATGTACAAAAATCAATAAATAATATTTACAGAATGTACAAATCAATCAACATGGATTAAGTTACATTGACTATTATCAACGCTATATACAGAAATGACATGACCTATATACATATTATTCATCGAACTCAGAAATTTCCGACAGGACAGTGTTTCTGTGGTTGTTACAAGAATCCGAACTGCAATTACACAAACCTGAGCAAGAGAGTCCTGCCTTCTTACACCCACACCTTTTTGTACAAGCACTCTTGCAACCACAACTGATCAGATTCAGTAGGTTATCGGGGGCACATGGCCTTGTGGCTGCAGTCAGTACAAGAAGTCCATTGTCTAGCGACCACCCCCAATCCGTCGGAGGAAGCGAAGTGCCCAGCCATTGTTGGACCTGGAGATAACATCTGTAGACATGTTTAGATTTTGCTACATAACGCTTGTAAGTGACATATCTATATTGGTCGAGAGAGGAAACAGTTTTACTCCCGTATAAGATCAGGAGAAGTTGTTCCCCGGCAGCGGCTACTGCACTTGGTGTACTGTCATCCGCCAAAATTGTGTTGACATACTGTTGTGAGTTGCTAGTAACATCGGAGACAATTGTACTGAATACTTTCTTCTTACCAACTCGAAAGAGTGCAGAAGTAGTGTCACAACCACTTATAGAATGTGCTACAAGGAGGTTGCTTCTATGGTCACCCATTTTGGTTGCTATTTCACTAACTGAAACTAGTAAGTTTGGGGTAATGGAATACATCATGTGAATATTACATCCCGGTTGAACTCGAGAGGTAAGAATGACTAACAAGTCTGTGTCTGTTCCCACAACGACAACATTGTTGTCATCTTGAGCGATGTCAAGTGCAGTTTCGGCTATCAGTACATCAGCATCAGCCTCGGCCTGCTTGGACTGAATATTGATAGCAGATAGCTCCTGCATTAGAAGATTGATCAGTTGGGTTTTGTTCTTGGCATTTGCAAGGAAATCGGATTGGGGTGTGGTGGCTGGTAACTCGGGTGAGATATTGATATCAATGGAATACCTGTTTTTAGATCTACGGGCTTGTTCCATGCCCTTTGTCGACATTGTACAAGCATAACCATCAAAAACAACCACGACGTTCGCCCCAAAATGTCTCACTAGATAATTGGAATATGATGTACATATGTCCTTATATGACGACTGTTTAGGCCATACAACTGCCCTCAATAAAAATCCACCATCTACAACAAACAGAGAATGTTCTGGGATTTTAGTTTGCTCGGAACCGTATGTTTTGAGGATCTTACCGAGCGTGCTTTTCTGTGTCTTCCTCATTCCAGCAGAATCAAACAATGCTGGTGGTTTCGGGGCGAGTTCATATTTGAGATACTCTTCCATCTCTGCTTGTGACTGAATAACACATGTGATGCGGTTGAACAGAATTGTGGGGTCAATCACTACCTTACTTCCACGGACTTTGATGCTATTTGCCATCGATGCGAAAGACTTCACAGTGTCAACACGTCGTAGTTTGATGCTGTTGAACGTTTTGCTTACAACATTCGATACGCAACATTCACCAATTTTGCGAACTTGGTCACAGTTCACAGTTTCGTCGGCCACAAGACCGGTCGCTATAGAGACTAATTGTAGTGGATCTCTATTCTGAAAGGGGGAATGCACTCTGAGCCAGTTCAATAATTTGGTGATATCATTGGCATCAGTCAATTGTGAACTTTGACGGAGATCCCGATGTTGTTCGCCATGACCAGTGCGAACATGAACAAAATTTTCGAGAGCATTACATATCGGAAGGCAAAGAGGTAGTCCATGTACCCATTTCGCAACAGTGCTATCGGTTATTCCCCTGCCATGTGTGAGACCACCAGGGAGCTTGAACATTCTCATTAAACACTGCTCTATGGTCTGATCAGAATATATCCCGTCCCAGAATTTATCTGAGCGCCTTATGGTAAAG
Organism: Pictodentalium vernedei; assembly: GCA_031216915.1. Lineage (NCBI taxonomy): Eukaryota > Metazoa > Mollusca > Scaphopoda > Dentaliida > Dentaliidae > Pictodentalium > Pictodentalium vernedei. The sequence goes on from CM062295.1 coordinate 624,183,721, forward strand.
TAACCTTTCTTTGTGAACAACTTCAAATCATCCTGTTGCATTATTTCTGTTAGCTCATTCATCTGCTGCAAATAGAGATGAGAACTTTTTGCGTATGCAAAATGACCACCTGCGTGAAATACTGGAATCATATTGCGAACACAATATGTGTGGAGTTCCCAGTCGCCTGTACACTCTGCTCTCAAGAACAAGAAGACCTATTTGCTCGTGGTATTGTACCCAAAGCTTTCCTGTGCGTCCTACGGACGCATTCTGGAGCAGTTCGTGTAATTTTGACAGTAGATGGTTGACACTTTCTTGATTGACAGCGTCAGCTGTTGTACAGTCACCTCTGGCAAGTCCACAGAATATTTCATTGACTTCTGTGCAGTCTATGTTATCTAGTGTTCGGCTTTCTTCAAACACAAGTTTTGTAATGGCAATTTGTGTTAGCAAATGGGCACGAACTGCTCTTGAATATGCATGACCACTGATCAAATGATGGATTGACCCACCAGCATAAACAGTCCCCCAAAGTTCATCCAAGCCGCTACCAGCCATGATCGAACCAATTGCCCCTAAATATGACATAATCATATGGAAGCCGCCGAGTCTAACGAAACATTACATGCCAATGCATCTTGAGTGTAGGCGAACACCACATTATGTGATTTAATCGAACATGGAAATTGAAACAATGATGCTATAATACGGTATTTGAATGAGAAAAGTCGATGCCGTTTGAATTTGAGTTTAGGGGGTATGGTTAATATTTCACACGTTTCACCAGTTCATTATGGAATAAATGACTATTGTTATATATCAGTATAAAGCCACTGCTTTTCTGCAATTTTTGATATATAATTTAACTCCCAAAGTAGTAGTAGATTTGATTTAATGGACGTTGTGTACCGTTGTGTGTAAGAAAACAATAAAATTTTTTTCGTAATTTTTTACATTTTCGTGAATATTTCACCATTGAGTGTGAGGATTGGTACAAAGTTGGCATTTTCTGTTGGGGATATGTATTCTCAATATAATTCAGCACGATATTTATGATTCTCACCATACTAAGGCGAATAAGAAAGAGAAATATGGAGCTGGGTCGAATTTTTTTTTAAATTTTTTTTTTCATCAAAAAAAACGCTATAACTAAAAAAGCTCAACTCGGATTCGCGGGGACTTTTCACACTTTATCCGCAATGTGTGTCCCGGAAACATATAAAAAAATCAGCTTTCTCCGATTTTTTTCCTTACTTTCTCATTTTTATGTCTAATGTGCCTGGACTACCACCTCTTTCAATTCGATGGTGTCATGCAATTGTAGTCTATAAATTTTACTATCGAACTTTGAATATCTCTCGACTCTCTTCAGTGTGAATTGTTTAGGTACTGACGATTCCATGACCAATTATTATTTTTTTTTTGTTATCATTTTGATGAAAAAATATTTTTATAAAATATTAAAATTTTGTGTGTGTGTGTGTTTTTTTTTTAAATGCTAAATAATTATTAACTGTAAAAAACCCTTTTTTTTTTTTTTTCTTCTTATTATATATGTAAAAAAACAACTTTTCTTTTTGAACAAGGTTTTTTCTTTAATGACAAAACGGTTATATTTTTGTATTTTTTCTTTAATAAAAAACGTTTTTTATTTATTTTATATTTTATTTTTTTCCTTTAATGAAAAACAGTTGTATAATTTTTTGTATTCTTTTTTTTTTTTTAACAGTCAATTTTTTTTTTCTTTTTTAAACAGTCAATTCTTTTTTTTTTCACCACTCGTCTCACAACTCATCATAACATGTGTATCACATACATTTTTTTTTTCAACAAGGCGGTGGGAGCGAGCACACCTCACATCTTTTAGACTCAGATGAGCGGTCTCTCTCCTCGTCCAAAAAAAACTTGTGTGTAATCGCCGGCGGGTTCGAGCCCACCTGACAAAATTCATAGCTTGATTTGGAATCCGTTTTTGCTGCGGAAATCCGTGTTGCATCGCTTGTCAACGACTGTGTCATTTTGGAATTTTTGTCAATGAGAATCTCAGTGCTAATTGCGTATCCGTCACGATTGTGCAACATACGCAATATCCAAGTCGAAAAATTCACCTAAAATGCGAGTCCGTGTCACCTCTGAGAAAAGGCGAGCGTTTTCCCAAGAACGGTCGTCGTCAAAACCTGCGAACACACCTAAAGGTGAATTTTTAAGAGAGTGAATTTTTAAAGCTTTTAATTAATTCACTTGAAATCTTAGTTGGGCTCGCATTGACCATTAGAGAAATGAAACGTTAAACCCACGATGCATTGTCTACCGGAGGAAAGTGACGATGTGAATGCACATGTGTTGCATTGTGCATGTCGATGGATTTCGAGCGTGACACATGCAATTTTTTTGCTTTTTTGGTGAGGTATGATCTGCACCCAAATTTGGTGTGGTCGAATCCCCCGTAATACCCTACTCTAATATCTGATAAACATACGTTTGATATGATAATACAGTCAACATATATATAACCTATGTTTTTGAGACAAAAAATGAAAAAATAATTAAAATTAATTGACGATTTTTGTGAATAGCCCTGTCGGTTATTACCGTTACGTTGGGTAAAGGGTTAATTCAACTTTTAGACTGATAAAAAAATGAAATGATTCAGGTTTCCCGACAGATCCACGTTTTCATGTCCGCCCATAATGTTTTTATGAGGCCTTGTTAAAAAGGTTATATCCATTTAAAACAACATTAGTTAGTGTTCTAAGGGTGAAGCGGTGGCATTTGTAACATATGCAGCCCCTACATTGGAGACCATTTTGGAGCTCTATGTTGTGCGAAAGTTGCATTGGGGCAATGGTTTGGGGGTCTGCAAAACTTTTAGGAGGGAGGTGGGGGCAAGCACCACCTTCAACCCCCGTAGCTATGTCACTACACTGATAAATATGGATAAACTCCTCGAATTTGACACTTGAAATTACCAACAACAGCGTTAAATCATGGAGCGGGCGGCCTCATTCCGGACCAGTGGCATACGTACTGCAAATGAACTAGACCACCCAGGTTCGGTCCACATACACATGCCTTGACTGATAGAAGAGGAATGAAGTCTTTGGCAAAGAATACTGAGTCGTTAGACAATTTTAACCTTTTCAAACTGTTTACCAATATGGAATCTTACTGCACAATACTGTCTTTTTAGAATGGACGGACGTACTTTGCATTTGAAAGCGATTTCGTAATAATTTAATTCCACAACTAAAAGGGATTTTAGGATTAAAGCCAGGGACGCTGAAAGTGGAGGCAGATGGGGCAGCTGCCCTCCATGCTTTCAGACCACGGGTGCGAGAGGGGGCAGACATTGCCTTCCCAGGTTCGTCACTCTATTCCTGTCAATTTTTCAACGTCATCAACATGTCTTTATCGCAGATTTGATTACGAGTCTCGATGTCATTATGTTTAGCATAACACAGATCATGTGCAAAAGCAGTCGAATCCACCCTATTGATGGGTTTGCTCCAAGATTTAGGTGTCAGATCTCGATTCAATCTCTTATTTAATTTTGTGCCGGGTTCCTTGAATTGATGTCCTGGCAGATGCATTTCGACGAGTAGATTATTAATCAATTTATTTGTCAGACCGGCACCGCATTTGATGAATTACATCTTGGTCGAACCGCACACTTTACACCTTCCGTGAAGCATGGGACTTTTATTTTTTCTCAGTACTTTTTTAACGTTAACTGTATCTGTAACTCTCTTGCATTTGCCGAGATACATTTGTTTTGTTTGTTTTGTTGTTTTTTCATATATATTTTTTAATTTTTTTTTTTTTTTATTTATATGTAGAAGTTTTTTTTTTCTTTTATATATATATATATTTTTTTTTTCAATCGATTGCTTCTGGAATATTTTTGGGATCCATCAATTTACGAAACGATTGTCTCGCTTCTTCCATACCTTTTTCCATGAGAGAATCCTTCAATTGTTCCTTGATGATCTGACAACTCTTGACTCTTATCTTCACTTTCATGACTTCGTATTTTTGTTTTTCGTTCAATATGATGACGTATTCGCCATCCGAAATCCTACCATCTTTCAATGCCAAGGAGATCTTATTCGACATGGTGTCAATCTTTGCATTGGCTAAAACGCTGATGATTTCGTCTTTCTTTGCCTTCACTGATGATTTCTTAGCAAGAAATTTTCCGATCGTACTGGAGAATCTGGCAGTCAAAGCCAATCCTTCTACGGTCAACATAACTGGAAGAGCAACGATGGCAGTCAACAATAGACTTATTCCAGCAACATTCAAACCCATAGAGATTGCGATGAGTGTCAAATCCACACCACTCATGAATTTCTCGAATCTCGAATATTTCTTGTTGAGCGAACAATGAGAATCTCTCTCTCACATCAGATACGATTGAATTCTATTGATTTGTTCGATTCAATAATTCTGTCCCACATTGCCGCTACTTTCTGGTGGTGATAGAAGAGGTGCCGTGGGCTCGACATTCAATTTCTCTGCTGATGGATATATTTTTTTACTTCAAAGTTCCATTTTCATTTTATTTTATTTATATCTGTTATTATTATTTTTTTAAGTATTTTTTTTTATTTTCACCCGTTATTTAAAAAACGGAAAATGTTTTTTAATGGTTTCTTCCCTTCAACAAGGAATCCATGAAAACGTGATTCCAGCCGGAACATTGTTTTAGTGGTGGCGGTGGTAGTGATATCCCCCTTTCCAACAAATATTCCAAAATGCGTCCCCTGTTTTCGGTGGTGAGACCTCGATGTGCTAACTTCAACTCTTCCGATTTTGTGGGTTTGAGTTCTCCAATGCAAGACATGAATTGTTTCCAACATTCGATCACGTCATCGCATCATACGCATTCCAATGCAGATATGAAATACGTGGTGACAATGTCTTCCCATTCCATCGTGAGACGCAAAAGATTAATGTGATTAAATTCTCTCTCCTCCAGACAGCCGAGACATCTTTCGTGCAAGATCCTAGGAAGTTGTTCATTCACGCAGATTGCGTAAGCTCTACACAACACCCTTTGAAGAAACCAAGCTCTCGATTTCATGGAATCATATGTTTTACTCATAATTATATGTATCTGGAAAAAAGTTTTTTTCTAAGTCCTAAAAATTTTTTTTTTTTTTTCTAATTTTTTATATTTTTATTACTATTTTTTTTTCTGTTATTTATTTTTCTCTCCATATATATAGTACACATTCTATTCCTCTCATCATCAATGAATGAACTCTTTTCATTTATTATGATTGTGTGGTTTTTTTTATTATTATATTTTTTCAAAAGAAGGATTTTATGCTTTTCGTATTCTGATAAAAGCATAATTTTTTCATCGTCCTTAGGAAGGTACGGGGAATAATGCATAATGATTTCTATCCTTATAGCAAATTCGATCCACGATCTATTCGACGTGAACGAGTGTAATCTGTGAATATATTAGACACACTGACGAATGGATTTTTCAATATTTTCATCATCACCACCACCACCACCACCACCACCACGATCGAATATATTAACTATGTTTTTCACGCAAATATACATGCAATAAATTTCCCCATATTTGTAACATTTTACAAGTTTCAATTTGTATTTTAACAATCTAGGATGTCTATAATCATGTGATAATTTTGATAATAAAACGCATTTTTATCATTCAAACACCTTTCGATATTTTCGAGATAGTTTCGATTTTGAGATATGATTGACAATAGTAACAAAAACAAGTTTACGCGCCCATTTAAATGCGAGTCGTATTCGATTCGTTTGGAGAGAACGTTGTTTTGATGATGAAAACGTTTTTGTAAACACGTCTTTTAAAAGATGTTTTCTTTCTCTTACCTTTTGTTTCATTTCTTCTTCGTAAAACGAATGTTGTTTTGATGACGAAAACAATGTTTCTAACAAGACTTTAAAAAGACGTTTTTCTTCTCTCACCTTTTGTATCATTTTTTTTTATTTCTTATATAAATATATATAAAAAAATGGAAAAAAAATTATTTTTTTTTTTTAAATATTTGATATTTTTTTTTTTTTAATTGTTATTTTTTTTTATAATAACATACCTAAAATGGGTATATTCTTAAACAGCGAATTCTGACCGAACAACAAACCTTCACCGATCAGTTCAAAATTCTTTCCAGTCTTCAGATAGAGACCGTCTCTGCGGAAAGCATTGCTGCCTTTTTTCATGGGTCTTAGATACAATCCTTTACCCTCGATGTCTACGCGACACACAGCTCCTCCCTTCTTCAAAAACAGTCCGTTTACCCTTTTCTTCAGAAACAATCCTCTACCCATTAATTTGTCGACTGTCGAACTAGTGAGTCCTGAGAGAGTTCCCACACCTAGAGCTGGCAACACCGTCTTCATGAGAATGGGTAATGCTTTTGCAGCGAGTCCTGCCAATAACGGCAAAAAACTGCCTTTCATTCTCAGATTGTATCTCAATTGAGCTTGACTCACTGTCATCCCCATTCAATTACAAATCGCTTTCTCCATCCTTTTGATTTGAGTTTTAGTCCAGGTGATCCGATCGCTATCTCCACTCGCCAGACCTTCGTAACTGAATTTAAATCTGATTGCTTTGCCTCGATTACTCAACGCTTGGCGAAGTTTAGCTTTCTGTCCTTCGGATATGTTCACGCTTTTAACGATGTATTGAGTCAATTTTTTTTTCGCTGGATTATATATATATATTTTGTTTTAATTAAGAATATTATAAGTTTGTTTTTATTTATTATTATCAATATTATAAGTTTTTTTTATTTTATTTCTTATATATATATATATATATAAAATATGTTTTTTTCAAATTATATATTTAATTTTTTTTTATTTACTTGATTTTTTTTTTTTTCATATCTCTCTGATGTGAAATCGTATAGTCACTCTCTCTCCGCGAAGATCTAACAGATCGCCAATCTGATCCGTCAACGTGGTTTTGATTCTATACAACATGTCCAGAATCACGGGTAAATAGACGAGATTTCGAGGTCACTCCACAATCTTATAACCCGGGAAAACGTCCGGAAAGAATGAGTAGATCGTATGTTGAGCGTTACCATCGACGTAACTTCCGGAAATCACGTTGACATTCATTAAAATGCTATTGATCACGAGAACGTCTACCATATTTTCGGACGCGGCGTGACCTTGATACATCTTTCAATCGAATCCCAACATCTTGCCGATCGAATCTTCCGAACTAAAATCCACTTGAAAATTATCTCCCAAGTCTAATATCATCTGCAGATTACTCGTATTGGGAGCGAGTCTTATCATATTGCCTCTGTGACCGTCGATCTTCAGTCTCCTCTGGATGTGATGGTTTAGATTGTCTATGTCATAACTCCCTTTGGGTATTCGAATCTCGAACCAATCCACTCCGTCAAAATACTTGAACGCCATGTTCTTTTCCATGATGTTGGGAAACGAATAATAAGTCTCGAGATTAATCAAAGCCATCTCGTATCTCTTTTCCTTCTTCAATTGAATGGAAGGTTCGAATTTCATTGTGAATCGAGTCGTGTCATGACTCACAATGATTTGAAAGGACTGTTTCGCATCCGTATTTTCGACTATCTGTTCCAATAGGCTATGTTCTGACATATTTTTTTTATTATTATTTATGAATTATATATATATTTTTTTATATATATATTTATATTTTATCGATGTTTTTTATTTTTTATTTTTTTTATTCTCATCTCTATTATTATTATCGTTGGGAATATAAAAAAAATTGTCCAATCCGCTTCGATATTTTCCATTGTTAAATTCGCTAGTGAAATCGATCACGATAAACTTGTGAAGTCCTTTGTCCCACACCTTCTTACAGAATCTCCTGAATTCTTCCATGCTCATGTCGTTTTCCATGTGATCTCTATAGAAGTGATTGAGATTCTTCAAATCCTGATGAAAGAGACACAGGAAATTAGCATTCTCCCTTATCGTCTGTCTGGGCAGACAAAAATAATTCTGAGACAGATAGAAACAATCCACGTTGCTGTGACGTCTCCGAACGTAATACAATTCGCATCGATTCTGTCTCCAACAACAGATCGTCAAAGATCATGAGATTCTTGTTCTCCGACTTCAACTGTCTGGGATCGGGAACGTCATCGGCATTCTTATAAAATAGACATTCCACGTTTGAACACTTGAAGTTTCTCCTCGTCAGTTCTCTCGCCGCTCCTTCCAATATATTTGAAGTCTCGTGTCCTTCGAATTCGTCATGATTGTCGAAGATTCTCGACATGACGTCCTTGGGTAATTTATGCATCATGCACTCTCGAAGCAATCTATACTCTGGTTGAAGGAGACTCTTACCGAAAATGAATAATCTGTCGTAATCCAACCAGCTGGGTCGCAACAACAGATTCATCAAGAGATTGGCCTTTCCGCAATTCGATTTTCCACTATCAGACCTCTTATGATCTTGGGAAAAAACTCGTCGTTCGATCTCTTGGTCATCGCGTCATTCCAAGACATGTCTTTGATATCCTTTTTTTTTCTCAAGTTTTTTGTACTCTGTTTTGATTTATGCTTTTTTTCTATTTTTTTTTATTTTTAATTTCTATTTTTTATATATATAAAAGTTTTGTTTTACTTATTTATTTATGAATCACTTTCAATCCCGATCATCTCGTCATTTTGGCCAAGTCCTGTATCGGCACGGCGTCGTCATAGAAATCCTTCCAACTTCTTGGTTCGATTCTCGATGGTTTAGCAGGTGGTTGCAATGGAGTTATCAATTTATTAATCAATGCATCGGCTCCTCTCTTGTTGGCTTCCAAAGCTATTCTACCGCTCGCTTCAGCAGCAGCTTTCTTCCCGGCATCGATCGCCATCTTCTTTCCGCTTTTGAGAGTGCTCAACGCGATCTGTTTCGTGGCATCGTCGGTGAATTTACGAGTTAAGAATCGCATCATCGAATCGATGATACCCGATCCGCCATAAACGTACGATCTAGCATATCCCCTGTCATTTATCACTAACATTTTTATTTTTTTTGAGAATTCGTTTGTTTTTTTTATTATTATTATTTGTGAATATATATTATTTTTACCTAATATTTTTTTTAATTTTTTCCCTTACTATTTTATAATTTCAAATGATTCATCAACTTTTGATAATCCTTCTTAGTCAAAGACTTCTGCCTCAACAATTCATCGCACACGCTCACTATCTCATTATTTACTCCAGTGTTACCAGCCTCTCTGCTAGCCAACAACAATCTCATTCTCGTCGACAAAGCACGGGGATCGCACGGAAGAAATATCATGTCGGTCTTCATTCCCTTTCCAGTCGTCGATTTCACGATCGCTGCTGCCGACGCTACTCGCATCGGTCTCGATCCTCTCCGGAGTGTATTCGGACAAACTTTTCGGCGTGAAGCTACCGACGCTACTCAGATCGATCATGATTCTCTCTGGAGTGTAACTGGACGGTGTTCTCGACGCCAAACTACCGGGAATAGAACCCATCCTCAGAGAACCTTCTCTTATAGGTCCCAGTTCTCCCACGATCTCCTTCCTCGCTCGTTCCTGGACGTCGGTGACGGATCTGAACAATTTGCTCGCCTCTCGCGTCAGTCCCATCTCTCCCAATCGCCTGGCCCTGTCCTGCGCCCGAATGTTCTCGCTGCTCTGTATCAATTCGCGAACCTGCTCGCCCCTTCACTTAGAATCTCCCACGTGTAGAAACATTGTTTTTATTTATTTATTATTTTTTTTCTCTCTTTAATGGACGAAAAAAACAGTTATATTTTATTTATTTTATTTTATTTTTTAATAATAAACGGTTATATTTTTTTTGTATTCTTCTTTTTTTTTAAATGTTGTTATATATATATATATATATATATATATTTTTATCTTTTTAAACAGTCAATTTTTTTATCTTTTTAAACAATCAATTTCTTTCTCTTTTTTTGAACACTCGTCTCGCAACTCATCATAACATGTATATTACGTACATTTGTTTTAACAGGGCGGCGGGAGCGAGCACACCTCACGTCTTTTAGACTCGGACGAGCGGTCTCTCTCCTCGTCCAAAAAAGACTCGTGCGTAATCGCCGGCGGGTTCGAGGCCACATGACAAAATTCACAGCTCGATTCGGAATCCGTTTTTGACGCGGAAATCCGCGTTGCATCGCTCGTCAACGACTGTGTCGTTTTGGATTTTTTTGTCATTGGGAATCTCAGTGCTATCCGTAATGATCGTGCAAAATACGCAATATCCAAGTCGAAAAAATTCACCTAAAATGCGAGTCCGTGTCACCTCTGAGAATAGGCGAGCGTTTACCCAAGAACGTTCGTCGTCAAAACCTGCGAGAACACCTAAAGGTGAATTTTTAAGAGAGTGAATTTTTAAAGTTTTTAATAAATTCTCTCGAAATTTTAGTTGGGCTCGCGTTGACCGTTAGAGAACTGAAACGTTAAACCCACGACGCTTCGTCTACCGTAATCGTTGCGAAAACCGGGAGAAAGTGACGATGTGAACGCACACGTGTCGCACCGCGCATGTCGATAGATTTCGATCGTGACGCACGTAATTTATCCGAAAAACTAAGCTTTTTGGTGAGGTACGATCTGCACTCAAATTTGGTGTGCTCGAATCCCCCGTTATACCCTACTTATTACATATTTTTGTGATGTTGGCGGGATAATGCGCGAATACGCTCTGCTTGCTGGTGGCCGTCTTCCACTCGATACTCCCTCAGCCCTGACATTCTATTTTCAGATTTTCATACGCTATTGAATTCGTAGAAGAACCGCGAACTTGCCTTTATCATTCCGTTTCAGGACTAGAGAAAATTTTCAGAAGAGTTCATAACCCTTTACCCAACGCAGACAATTTCAAAATTCATTATTTTAAATATCATTTTTTTAAATTTAAAAAAAATTTCAACAAAACCATATCATGTGACCCCTCTTTGGAACGAGCTCGACGAGGGGTCACATGATATGGTTTTGTTGATATTTTTCGAAAAATAATATTTTTTCAGCAGCTGTATTTGCATATTACGCGGTTGGATGCGGGCGATTCGTTGGGTAAAGGGTTAAAAGATATCACCCATGCAGCGCTGCAGTGCAACCACCTATCGAAACCACTCACAGTTGGAATGTACACCGGTGCCCCCCTCCCCCATCCCAGCTGAAACCCTCTAGCCACATCCCTGGCAAAGAAGGCTTATCAGACAGAAGTGAAATACAAATCAAAAATGTTTTATAAAAAACTATGTGACCAACTGGACGACTTACGATGTAAGGAGCCAGCTAGTTACTGGAAAATTATAAAGCCATTTCGATCTGGTTGGAGTGACATTAATAAATAGTCTTGATCCCGACACCACGGTTCATTTCTTTGAAAAACTTTTTTCCCCTGCACAAAGCGCTGAAACGTCAAGGATGCCACCCGCTTCACCTCGAACTTTGTCCAAAATATTAAACTGTGACATAATATCCCCGGAGGAAATCAAGAAAGCACTCCGACAAATAAAAAATAAAAAGTCTCCAGGCCCCGACAATATATCCAACGAACTCCTAAAAACTGTAATCCCTTACATGCTAGACGAAATAGTCAAGTTGTTTAACCAAGTCCTCGAATTTGGTCATTACCCAACTGAATGGAGCAAGTCCACCCTAACGCTACTGTACAAAAAGGGTAACCGGCACGACCCTAACAACTACAGAGCCATTGCCGTTAGCTCTGCTGTCGGGAAATTATTAAACAGGATTATAAATAACCGGATAAATGATTTCCTTGAAGATAACCGGCTTATAAGCGACAACCAGTTTGGATTCCGTGAACACCGTAGCAGTGCATTGGCTCTCAAAAATATTTTCAATCAGTGCAAACGAGAAAAAAAGGCCTCTATATGCAGCTTTTGTTGACTTCAGGGAAGCCTTTGACACAGTCCACTGACCATTGCTGTTTAACAAATTACATAAAGGCGGTGTAACTGGTAAGATACTTGAAATTTTACAGTTCTTGTACTCCTCAAGCTACTGTCTTACTAAAACTGCCAAGGGCCTAGGTCCGCCTTTACTATCCATAATCGGGGTTAGGCAAGGCCGTGCGATCTCCCCAACGCTGTTTAAAATATTTATAGATGACATTCGTAAAATCTTTACAAGAGAATGCGACCCCATAGTTGTGAATAATAAGTACCTAAGTCATCTTTTGTCCCAGACGACTTTATTATGTTCTCAAGTACGCCCAACGGGTTACAAACATGTTTAGAACATTTAGGAATATACGCGAAGAATAACCACCTGAGGGTAAACACCGAGAAAACTAAGTGCTTTGTGTTTCCCCCCCAAAAAGTTCAAGGTTCCCCAGTTTTTACATTAGCTGACAAAACGTTGGAGTTTGTACCAAGCTATTCTTATCTGGGTATAACGATTTCCGCTAATGGGAAATTTGGAGATTCACAGAATGCTATAAAACTAAAAGGGATGAAGGCACTTTGCAGTCTTTTCAATTCTTTTAAGAGTAAACACCTCCCGTCCACTGCTGTAATGTCCAAATTATTTGATCAATTAACAAAACCCATATTGCTTTATGGTAGTGAACTATGGGATACAGAGTATCAACTTGCAAAGTGGGATAGACTTCCCGCTGAGGCTGTACACATCAAGTTCTGTAAAATGATACTCGGTTTAAATAAAAATTCTTCCAACCATGCCGTTCGAGCTGAACTTGGCAGATTCCCACTTTCCCTAGAATGCATCGTCAAAAAGTTCAAATTCATGGTCAGGCATCACTGTGCGACTCTACGTACATTGCTCCGTGATTTACTGGAAGAGCATAAATTAATGACAGAATATAGCGGATTCCACTAAATGCTGGTAGGTTACAATATACCATCGGCTGCAACGCACGATAATAAATCCAGTAAATTACATGAAAATTTAACAAATGATTACACACTCTATTTTAATGAATGCCTTAACAATGACAATAAAAAGAACGGTAAAAATAAATTGCGTACTTATCGCGCCTTAAAAAATGACATTAAAATCGAGCCCTATTTAGCTTACTCAAAAACAAAAGAAGCGCAAAGTATGTTTACGAGATTACGGATTAGTAATCATAATTTGGCAATTGAAAAGGGGAGACATGCACAGCCGCCAATACCTTTAGAAAATAGGATTTGCAATGCTTCAGGTGATTGTAAGGACGCCGGCGATGTTGAATCCGAGATGCATTTTGTCACGGACTTTCCGGCCTATACAAACATCAGACGACAGTTGTTTGCAATAATTAAAAGGAACAACGCAGACTTCTCAAATGCAAGCAAACAAGATCGGTTTGAATTTATTATGAGAAATAATACGGCCTCATTATGTCATACCATCTGTAACATAATCCTACTGTTCTTCAGGAAAAGAGAAACAAAAATTGCAAAATCGTAGGTCATTAAACTGACCTAGGGTTTTGACTTTATATACTTATATGTATTATACATTAGCCTTATTTACTATACAAAAATAGCTGTTTCGTTTATTTTTTGTTTATTATAATCATATCATATCTCTGTTAACTCTTTGTGCAATCTGACTCTCTGTAGGTGTTATTTTGCTTGAATAAACTATTACTATTACTACTACTACTGAACGCCAGGCAGGGTCCGATATTGTCCCGTACTCAATCAAACCTCCAGATAAGATTTACCAAGGGAACTTCATCGCACAACGAAGTCTTGATTGTGTCCGAGTGCAGAAATGAAGCGAAGATAAAGAAAAGCAACTTCTACTTACTACACTTGGGAGCGCGTGGCTCAGTGGGTAGAGATCAAGCTGCAAGCCGAGAGGTTCCCGATTCGAATCCCACCTGCGGCAACCTCATTGTGTCCTTGGGCAAGACACTTAATCCCAATTGCCCACGGGGGGTGGGGGGCTTGACGTTATGTACTAATGCGTACTGCAGTGCCAACCCTGCATGTGTAGAGATAGTACGTTGGGGAGTCTGACAGTTGCTCGCTGTTGTTCGGTAGTTCTCTACGCATACTCCGGCTTCCTCCATCCGTAAACCTGTCCGATAAGAGGTGACCATGGCTGTCGAAAGTGTGTTAAACCCCAATAAATAAATAACTTACTACACTAAATGTCCAGAATGCCATGGATGTTGTAGATCATTCCATATTCTTACACAAACTCTACCTTGATAGGATCAGCGATCAGAATTGGCACCTGTGACAAGATCTCTATATAGTAAAATGGCAAGGAAGTCTACTACAGCCGTTCAAAACCTCGCAAGGAGTAATGTAAGGAGATACTGTCCACAGGTCACTACGAGAGATTTAACAACACCCTATACTACTGCATCTAGAAGAGAAGTGTAAGGATGCAACCACTGGAACGACGAGAATATCACACACTGCTTCACGTCCAATTGCCTTTCTGGCCACGATAGTTCTTGCATGTAACCGATGATTACGGAAATGGGACTATATGCTAATTTGGAAAGATACACCATCAGCCCCCTTAAGAGGAACACATTAGAGTATGATCGTGAACCAGAGAAGCAGTACACTATCTATGTTAAATCTATCTACAAAACCAGCGCCGGTAAAATATTTTGGAACCACAAGAAAACTAAATAATGCTCCCGACACAGCTGAGAAGATGAAGCTCTCTCGGAGAACTTGTTGATGAGTACAGGGATGCACGGGAAGACAGGAGTTACACAAATCATTAAAGTTACTCTCTGGAACATGTATGTCGGCCCAGGTCTTACGGACTTGAGGTAATGCGGCTCAATAAGATTGCTCATAAAAAGACAGAGGCGCACCAGATCGCTATGATACGCTAAGACAAATTCAACACCTGTCAACAAGGACAGCTACTGTCGCAGTCTCCGCTCTGCCTGCAGTTCTACCCATCAAAGCGATCGTTCAATCTACAATTTACCGACTGCATATGAGCTCCTTACCCATACACCAGAGAAAGAGGTTTGAAAAAACAGCTAAACACCTCTAGCATCCAGACTGTCGAACGTCAGTGGCAAGAAGATACTGGTAACAAATCAACTCTGAACTATCCCAGCCCAACCTCTGTGAAGGTCAACCAGATTCAGCAATGGGAATGTCAAAGAGAAGCTGAATTGTTTGGAACTTAATTAAGCACCCCCTGAAATGTTTCCTGACAGTGAAGTTGCTGTTACTGATTATTATGTTTTAATGACTGCTATGTCTTGCAGTGCATTTCATCTGGTGAAACATGTTGTTTCTGGTTGATAGCGTACTCCATATACATCCTCGCGTCCACGTGAAGCATGCTTCCCACGAATGTCACCCCCCCCCCCCCCCCCCACCTATCATCCATATGCACTATCTGGGTATAAAATAAGAAAAGTTGTCACTTCTTTTATCAATAAATGTTGACATTGCAAGGAGGGGCCTGTCGGAGGCATTAAGATGGAAAATCGTTGGCATGCATGTAACAGGCATGTCATTCAAAGTTATTGGAAAGCAACTTGGCTATAGTCATTCTATCATCAGCAGACTTGTCCGAAAAAAACAACAAACTAACGATGTTAAGGACCGACCAAGGCCCGGACAACCCCAAAATAAATCTCCTAGGGAAGATTGGAGTCTGGCACACCTGGTATGGCGTGAATCCTTTTCTTCAAGTGGAGTTTTGAAACGCCTTTGGCTCCCCAGCAGACGTTCGTGCAACAGAACTGTCCGAAGCCGTCTCAAAGCAATGGGGATGGGGTCCAGAAGGATCATCAAGCGTCCAGCTCTGTCCGATCAGCATCAAAGACGACGTTTGGAGTGGTGTACGGCACAACAAGATCGGAATCGCAGGACGCGGAGGAGAGTCCATTGGTCAGACGAGAGTAGGTTCCTGCTTCACGTCACAGATGGTAGCACGAGAGTGTGGAGGCATAGAAATACTGCTTACGTGCCCAGGAATATCATACCTACTGTTCCTTATGGTGGGGGATTAGTAATGATCTGGGGGGGGGGGGGGGTGCCTCTCTCATGATTCTAAACTAGATATGGTGACTGTACGTGGTAATCTCAATAGTCATCCGGGCATTCTCAATCCGGTTATCGTGCCTCATTTTGACAACCACCCGTTGTTTATTCGCCCTGTATTAATTGACGACAATGCAAGGCCACATCGTTCCCATTCTGTGAGAGCATTCCTTCGGAATAACGCTATTACAACACTACCTTGGCCTGCAATGAGCCCTGATTTGAATCCCTTACAACACATCTGGGACTTTTTTGGCAGCTGTGTGCATGCAGGGGATCTGTCTGTACAGAATTTGGCCGATTTTGGAAGTAGTTGCTTCTGGTCCTATCAAAAGGCTAACAGGTAGCATTGGGTGGAGGGTTCAAGCTGCACGTGGTGGACACACTCGCTACAGACGTCAGACACTTATAGTGTGTTCAGGAGATCACAAGTTACTTTTTTGTCAGTAATTACCGGCATTATTTCATCATGGACCGTTCCAACACCATACTTGGGGGCGCGGTGGCGTTGCTGTAACCGGTTCTCGTCAGATCACCGAAGTTAAGCAACGTCGAGCCCGGTTAGTCCTCGGATGGGTGACCTTCTGAGCGATCGACTCGGACTCCCGCGTTATGTCCTTGGGCAAGGCACTTTACCCCGATTGTCCAAATGGGGGAACGATGACGCCGTGTACTAAGGCGTACTGCACGTCGATGGTGCGCATATCTTCAACCAATCTAACCCTGCCTGTGCTGCGATGTTCGGGAGCTGGTAGCTGCTCGTCGTTGTTCGGTGGTTCTCTCCGGCTTCCTCCACCCGTAAAACTGTCACGGTCACGATTAGCCATTGTGCATAAGTATGTGACCTTAAACACCAAAAAATAAATAACACCATACTTGTCGAGAGAGCGTTTTTTCATCAAAAACATTGGTGACAGATATGTGTAATTAGCGTCATTAAAGTACTGCATATTTTCATCATTGTTTTGTCTTTCATTTGTCAATGGACCATTCTTTCCGCAAACAATCACTTTTGGCCATCTGAAAGATAGCATGAAAGTAATGACAGTTTCTATTAACACCACAGCGAAAAAAACAGGGGGTGCTTAATTAAATTCCAGGTGTATAAAAAAGAAGACTGAAGAGTGTCAACAGGATATCAGCGATCCAGGACTTCTAACTCAACTGCTGCTAGACTCTTCACACCCCATCATAGAAGAACTTGCATCCTTTGAAGACGACGACGCCAAACAAATAAAACTATACAGCTGGGAGTATTTACACACCATCCATCTGAAGAGATGCCAGATGATGAGTCCAGAGTCTAACCGGGTCCCTGTGTCACTGGTCTATAGACCCCTTTAGTCTTTAAGCTCAGAATGGACAATGTTTGCTGGACGCTTGTGTAAAGCCATTCCGGCTGCTAATCTGTATACATTGAGGAATAATCTACATATTCGAGGATTTAACGGATCAATTTAAAGATGGTGCCACGAAAAGTCAGCGTGGGAATCTCAACACAAGAAAGCCGTGATAAGTGTCAAGCCACTTGGTAAAATGAAATGCATCTGTGCTCTAAAATCAGCTGGGTTAAAAATAAACCCAAATCAACTGGGTTGAGTGAATATGAACCCAAATGGGTTCATATTCACTCAAGCCAGTTGATTTGGGTTAATGTTTAACCCAACTGATTTTAGAGTGTGTGCTTGGTTGGCCTGATTTCTGATTGGCATGCTGTAGACGTCCGATATCACGATGATCGCTGTAATAATATCATGTGTCCCAAATCCAAGAATTTGCTCAGGAATCGTTGGGCCTGGAAATTGATTAGGCTGATTTACACCAGCTACATAAAACAACATTATTTCTGGTGTAATAGCATGAGGCAGTAGGGCACGGCACCACCTAACAGAAAACAAGTTACAAGTGACACGTTGAACACTTTTTATCCACTGAAACAACACCTGCAATGAAACTCATCATTCAAGGTCAATTTCAGCATTTTTGGCTGTCTCATGACCACAACATAGGGATGAAGTCAAGTTCAGCCAATCCGTTATATCTACACTACGGCCGCCGTGGACTGGTCACTTTCCACGGGTGGGCAATATTAGATTCTAAACACAAATTATAGGAATAATCATCAAACATCTAATTAATGAAGCAACGGGTACAACCCAGTGCTGCATTAATTAAAATTTTGCAGATGATGATTTTTATTACCTGGTAAAATGCATGCGTGGATATCACTGTCCAACCATGGATTACGACCAGTCTATGGCGGCTGCAATGTTGTGTAATTCTTCGACAGAAATGCAGTTTAAAACGTATATGCAATCAATATGTCAGAATTGTACTGAAAGTATGTTTGTGTGCATGTTATATGGAATTAGTAGACTTTTCAGTTAAGAAATATCAAATGAAAAATCCTGTGAGAATCCTGGGAATTGAAACAGTGCTTGTTTAAAAAATTCCTAGACTTTCATCCCCGCCCGCCCCTATTTTTTCAAACCGTTCTAAATTTTTTTTATTAGTATTTAAAAATTTGGTCATTATGGTCTCCTTTCAGAATAACCACTAGAAAATTACTCTTATATTTGCCCTTTGTTGATAATTCCAATCCTTGACATCATTTCTTGGGAAGCTCTCAGGACGAGCTTCCCAAAAAATTTGATGTCAAATGTTGGAATTATCAACTGAGTGGAATGTGATCAAAATTTAATTAAAAGATTTTACTGATGCTTTTTTTTATTAAGTGGTAAACGCAAGTGTGGGCATCACTGATCACACATGGATTACGACCAGTCCATGGCGACTGTACTGTATGTTGCTCACTTTAGAGAACTTCCAAGGACAGCTCCGCTCTGTCCGAATCTTGGAGCGTTAAAATCACCCGACTTAGGGGGCGATGTAGGAACTGTATGTCGAAGGCATACCTGGGGTGCATAGCCCCGAAGTAGGGGAGAGTATGGGAGGGGATCGCCTCCATGGGGACGACCCCTCCCATTCACCCCACCTAGGTGCATAGCCCCCACCCCTCCCCAACCCCACCCCTAAAAAAAAAACAAACAAAAAACAAAAAGAAACAAAACAAAACAAACAAAACACGCGCTATGCACCCCGGGTAAGCCTTCAACATACAGCTGCTACTTTGCCCCCTATGTCGGATGATTTTAACTCTCCTTGCTTCGGTGCCTCGAGCCTGTAAGAGAGTTTCTGTGAACTTCAAACACACGTCTTATTACGCCATATCACGGAAATATATACTTATTCACAACAAGGACAGAGCTTGATTTTGTTTTGAATTTTAATAAGTCATACTTTAAAGAAAAACCAAACACGAACTTTATTATTGTCTATCTTAATATATATCCTCAGATACGATAATCACCCCTACCGATGTCCCTACACTAAAATCATATTATCAAGACCAGTTGTATTCTATAAAGCATGATCTTTTCATAACAGGGTTTTCTCGATCAGTTGCTCTGCTCTTCACTGCTCTCTGCAGCATAAAACACACTTATGCGGCCAGGTATGCACTTTGTTTTAACGAATTGCCCATAAAAAGGGGCGTCCCCGAGAGGCCTTCGCAAAAAACTCACCTGAAAGGGGTGGGTGTCCCGTACAAGGCTGGCAAAAACTTGCATTCCGGGGGTAGTGGGTCCCTGAATATGGGAAAATATCAGTTTCCACCTAGTACACCCCCACCCCCGTATATCTTCTCAGTGTTGTGCAAATTTCGTCGGAATTAATGTTTCCAATTATAGATATTTGTTGCTTCTGATGTCTTACACTTCGCATGCAGTAATTCGTGGACTTTCTCTTTCACATGCAAGTAAAATCTAAGAGCCAATTTTTTTTCCTTCAAATTATTGTCTTATTGTCCCTGTAAGTCTTCAGATAGTACCCACGATGCCCCAATTCGCATGAGAAAGTTTGTCCGGCCCGGGAAGTGGAGTAGTGTTTGCTAATTGCGGTAAACAAGTTCTGCTTTGCTGGTAAAATAGGGCCCAGAACCAATGTTTAGGGTGGAAGTCCTCCACACTGGGTACGCGATTGGCTAAACCCGACTTCATCCATATGTTGCGGTCATGAGATATCCAAAGATGCTGAACATAAATAAATAAATAATAAATCCGTCAGTCCATCTGCCCGTATATCCGGGCATTAATACAAACGTTTTGGATTGTAATTTCAAAGCCATCGGTCGGATTTGGATCTCCTTTGGTATGTTGGTAGACCCGCATGGTGGAACGGATATGCACAAGGAACGGGTTCCGTCCAATAATTTTTCCCAGAGTTATGGCACTTTTTTACTCATTCGACTCAGAAAAGTCTTGTGTCCCACAATACCTTTAAGGATATTTCGAACATGCCTACAGGTCGGGGGCAGTGGCCCACACTCTGCGTAGCTCTTGTTGTAACCAATGAAAACAAAAAAATAAAAATTAAATGGGTTATGTCTGATATTTTACCCAAGTCAATAAAATTGACAAATTTGTCCCTTGAGTGCAACAAGGCTTTGCAATGCTTTAGCATTGCAAAGCCTTCTTGCACTCAAGAAACGAAATACATCACCACCCATGCTATTCTGTAGATTATGGGGCCTGAAACATAAAAATTATTTATTTATTAATATTTTAACGACATTTTAACAGCCAAGGTCATATCGTGTCGCTGACAGTTTTACGGGTGGAGGAAGCCGGAGTATCCGGAGAGAACCGCCGAGCAACGACGAGGAGCTGCCAGCTCATCAACATCGTAACTCCGCTCTGCAGCACTGACAGGGTTAGATTGGTTGAAGACATGCGCACCATCGACGTGCAGTACGCCTTAGTACACGGCGTCATCGTGCCCACATGTGGACAATCGGGGTTAAGTGCCTTGCCCAAGGACACAACGCGGGAGTCCGAATAGATCGCTCAGACGGCCACCCATCCCAGGACTAACCGGGCTCGACGTTGCTTGACTTCGGTGATCTGACGAGAACCGGTTACCGCAACGTCACCGCGCCCCCGAAACATAAAATAAACCAAGAACATGAAACTTTTAATGGCAAAGAAATATTTATAAAAATAAAATAAAAACCGCCCGCCCACATGAATTTTTACAAAACATGACCTGAGAAACAGATCTACTTTCTGGGGCCTAAATAAATTATATTACCCCGGGGAACACCTTCGATCTTCAGCTCTGAGGAATACACAATATTAACCCACCACAAGGTGAAACAAACATGAGGGGATAAAATATTTTTCTACTGTCATTGACCGCAGAAAAGTATCCCCTCACTTCACGTTGCATGGTTACGCCACTACGTGCTTGACCAGGACAATCAGGCACATTTACCTTATTGGAGAGTGCCTATGAGTACCCTCCAATAATTTGTAATAAAACAAATTTTGAATAACAAATTCAGACCACCAAAATAATCTAGCCCTCAATCAGATAATCACGAGTTAAGTCAATGTATATATGTTTTTGTTTATCTTTCCTGTCGCTAACCATGTGTTATTTTCTTGAACGTTCGTGTTGTTAGAAATTAATCTGAAGGAAACGGTACCAACATAATCAGAGATAAGATATTTCTTTCTCTTGTTACTTTTCTCCCAGAACAAATAATTTTATCTCTTTCGACACAAGATGAGGTCCGTGACGTTAGCTTGACATTGGACATTCATTTGAAGCTCTGAAGATATTGTATCAGTCATTGATACATAGCCATATGTTGTATGGTATACTTGTCTGGGGCCATGTACCCTCAACCAGGAGAATTTCAACACTCCAAAAAAGGCTATCCGTATCATAACAAATCTAAAATACACCTCGCACACCGAACCCTTATTTAAAAACTGTGGAATACTGAAGTTTGAAGATTTGTCTAAGCTACATGTGCATCTTTTTATGCATGACTGGTACGACAATAAACTTCCCATGTCATTTGACAATATTTTCGAAATATACAAACTCTTCTGGAATGGAAACAAGACAAACAGGGAATGTGCGCTCCCTCAAACCAAGAACTCGCTTTTCTGCTGATCTCCCGATTCATTCTTTCCCGAAAAGTTGAAATGATTTAAAGCTCGAAGTAAGGCAATAGAGCAGGCCTCTGTTTAAAAAGATAATAATTAATTCATTCTTGAATGGATATTCTTCTGACATTACTTGCACCAATCCATTCTGTCCAGATTGTGGCGCGGCATAAAGTGATCTCATCCTACCAACTATCGCTATTTCTACAATTAATCCTAAATCTAAGACTTTTTAAATCACCACTTGTTTTTTTCTGATTACCTCCGAACATAGGGAAAGCTTCATAAAAATCCTCTCTAAGGGTTCACTTATTGTGAATCGGGGAGGACAAAGAACTAAACCACTCTGATGTCAGGACAAAATAAATCATGTCTGGGAATGGCAGGAAGACAGCTTTTCTGGCTATATCATTTCACAATGCAGTGTACACTTTTTTTATTGTTATTTTGTATTTATGTAAACTGTACATGAGTATGCTGCAAAATAAAGTTTCATTTCAAAGTTTCATTTCACATTTGTCTGAAGTTAGTTTGACGTTCAGCGATAGTAGTATACAAGGGATGGTATCCTGAGAGATAAGTATCCTCTAAAAGTTTCCCAAAAAGGCATCCTCAAAATATATCCTCAAATGATACATTGCCATGTCAAAAGTATCCTCAAATATCCAGATGAGGATAAGATAAATGGCAGATTATACCTCATTGAGAGATTTTCATATGACCCTCATACGATAGAAAAGGGGTGCCAAAGGCCAGTCGTTTGTTTTTTAGGGGTGTTGGAAGTGGGATGCCAGGGGACGTGATCGTTTGATATTCAGGTGATGATAAAATGATGGCAGATTATACCTCAATGAGAGATTTTCACATGGTTCCCATGGCCTCATACGATAGAAAAGGGGTGCCAATGGTCAGTCGTTTGTTATTTAGGGGTGCTGTAAGCGGAATGCCAGGGGACGTGGTCGTTCGATATTCAGGTGAGGATAAGAGGGTTGAGAGATTATACCTCACTGGGGAATTTTCACATGGGCCTGAGGGTCTCTTACGATAGAAAGGGGTGCCGAAGGCCGGTTGTTTGTTATTTCGGGGTGCTAGAAGTGGGGTTGTAAGGGACGTGGTCGTCTGATATTCAGATTAGGATAAGAGGGATGGCAGATTATACCTCATTGGGGGATTTTCACATGACCCTCATAGCTTCATACGATAGAAAAGGGGTGCCGAAGGCCAGTCGTTTGTTTGTTAGGGTTGCTGGAAGTGGGTTGCCAGGGAATGTGGTCTCTCGATACCCAGGTGAGGATATTAGGGATGATAGATTATACTGAATTGTTGGATTTAATTATGACCCCCATGGCCTGTGTTCCCAAATGTCTAGATAAGGATATAAAGGGTATTAGGTTACCAGGAATAGCTAGCAAGCCTGTAGTAGTGTCACATATAGAATATACCCATAGTAGCTTGGTGTGCCAAATGTTCACCACGAGTGGTGAAGTGGTGTTAACCGCGAGCCTTTGGCGCGCGGTTAACACCACTTCACCCCGAGTGGTGAACGTTTGGTACACCAAGCTACTTTGGGTATATTTTATTTATACCATGATCGTCAGATTATTGAGTTACTATTATTTTTTCTCGATTTTACTGAGCAGGAGCCGAACATACGTGTGAATTTGTTTTGTTTACATGAGGATCGGTGGGCGGTACTTCCGCTGTCAATTTTATCACCAAAACGAGATCGAAAAAGAAGCAGGGCCTTTTTCATTTTAATAACATAATAACATACTGTTTCGAGTTATGGATGCGTCATTAATACGAGACAATGCATGTTTGTTAATTTTAGGAGTTTTATGGGGTAAACACCTTTAAAAACGAAATAAACAATTGCCACTTTCATTTCCCTCTTCGCGAGGCGACGTGCGATAAATTTAGACAAGTTCGCATTCAGGTCGACGTCACTAAACGTTAACTCGGATGTAATTCCACTGTATGTGTAAATTTTAACTATTAAAATCACATTGCTGGCGTGTTCACCACGGTTGGTGTATAAAGCAAAAAATTATGTCATAGGCTTTTCATATATAGTGGAATAGGTAACCATGGTATAAAAGTCAATAGTAATCGAACCAGGCTGTAAGGATGGTAGAAGATTATATTATTGGGTAAATACAGTGCTAGCTAATATACGACAGGCAGCTTAACCCTTTACCTAACGTGAAAAGCAGACGACACTTGCAAAAATAATTCTTGAACGACAAATGTTTTTCATTTTTTGTCTCAAAAACATAGGTTATGACCCCTCATTGGAACGAGCTCGATGAGCTCGTTCCAATGAGGGGTCATAACCTATGTTTTTGAGACAAAAAATGAAAAAATAAGGAAAATTAACTTGCGATTTTTGAGAATAGCGCTGGCCGGTTTTGGCCGTTACGTTGGGTAAAGGGTTAAGACATGGTGTAAGCCGGTGGTAATACTACCTGTATAGGAGCCTGGAATCACAATTATGGAATTCCACATATAGAATACCTTTTGTGGAATCACTATAGAATCCCTTTTTGGAAAACGTCTATGGTTATGGAATCCCTTTTTACCGAGATGAGACATAGAGCAGTGTTACAACCCACTTTGTAATAAAAGTTGCAAAATGTAATAATTATTACAAAGTGCAACTACTTGGACGGGAAATACGTAGCAATATGTAATAATTATTACAAAATGCAACTACATGGACGGGAAAAACGTTGCAAAATGTAATAAACTTTTTTTTCGAAGAGGCACTTTTTTTTCAAAGGGGACATCAGAATCTACTTCATGTTATTGTACAACTATTAAAATAAATGTGTGTCACTATGATCGTACGACTGTCTTCGGGTATGTTATACGTATTTCTACGTGTATTTGAGCGAGTTTCGTATATGTCCGAAGTTTTATTAGAAAATGCAACTAATTGGACTGGAAAAACGTTGCAAAATGTAATAATTGTTACAAACTGCAACTGCATCGACTGGAAAAACGTTGCAAAATGTAATAAAATATTTTCAAGCAGAGTAATCAAACTAATTCATTGTATCATACTATTATTAATAGCAAATTGTATCTGAATGTCTTAACCAAATGCTGTCAATGTGTGTTGTTTGTGGAGATGACCACTGGTAATCAGTAGTGGCGATGACAAGAAATGGCAGCGATCGCCTATGGCGATCTCTAGTGATCGTTGGGAGCGAGATGAGGATTAGAGGGCTATGAGTACTAGCCGCACCGAGGCCTCTTCTCACACCCCCTCATATCCTCAAACGGGGAGATGATCACTGGTGATCATCAACGGCGATCACCAGGGATGCATAGTGATCGCTTATGACGATCTCTAGTGATCGTTACTTGCGATCATCGGTGATCATCTCCCTGTATGAGGATGAGAGGGCTGCGAGGAGAGGCCTCATTCAGTCCACACCCCATAGCCCCCACATCCATATCTCGCTCCCAACGATCAGTAAAGATCACAGATATCCCAACTGATTGGCAATTGCGATATCTAGTGATTGTAGGGGCGAGATGGGGATGTGAGGGCTAGGAGGCGAGGCCTCATTATAGCATCTTCTCACAGCCCTCTCATCTTCATAGGAAAGATGATTATTAGTGATCGCCAGTGGCGATCGCTATGGATTCCTAGTGATTGCCGATGGTGCTCTCTAGTGCTTGTTGGGGGGGGGGGGGTGATCACGTGAGGGCCATGAGGAGCGACCTCATTGAGGCATCACCTCATAGACCTTATTGGTCTCCCAGTACTTCGACGGAGAGCGCCACAGTCGCTGCCCCGTCCAGAAGCCCTGTCCTACTTTACGTGACCTACTGACCCGGCGATCCACAGACCTCCAACCAGTCGCCTGGGCGACAGCGACATAGTCCCCCTATCTCTACTCCCAAACGATGAACCTATCTCAGAAGCCCTCCAATAAGTGGCCTGACCTAGCGACACAGTAGCACCACCCCTGCTCCCAACATTGACACTATCCCAGAAGCCCTCCAACCAGTCGCCCGATCGAGAGTGGCACAGTCGTACTTGCCTCTGCTCCCAACAGTGACCCTATACCAGAAGCCCATCAACCACTGACCTGGACGAAAGCGACACAATCACTCGGCGACCCTACCATGGCGTGGGATAGCGACAATCAACTTTTACTGGGGAAATGGCACTACTGACACAAGTTCTGTGTGAAGTGGCACAGGGTAAGGCAGACTTGGTCTGAAGCGACTGTAGTGAAAGGCTATCACTGTGCGGACAGTGTTACGAGGGTATTGACATAGGCCAGGGGCTGTTCAACAGCAAAGGGCCTGTTGCTGGGCCCAAGCAACGTCCAGTCACTCACCTCTGTGGGCATCGACAGCTGTCAATGTAGTCATGACCTCGCGCGCTCTCCATGATGTTACCGACGTCATAGCTTCTCTACTCTAACCATTTCCCTCTGTCGATTCCCTACTTTCCTGCATCTACACAAACTTTGCAGTGGGCATCCACACCCAGCATGCGACGCAAGCGAAGCGAATCACACATATACAGTCGACTAGTTGGCAAATCAGCCTTTTGAGGTTGTGTCAGCGATGGGATTTTGGAGGGGTGGGCTGAGGTCCGAGTGCGGGTGGGGGTCCTGTAGAGGTCGACAAAAAGGCCCTTCCGGGAATATAACTTACAACTCGCAACAAAATACTTCACTTTGCTTTTCTTGGGTTTTATGGATTTCATTATATTACCTTAGCCATGTATACACAAGAAATCTTTCCAAGCAAGCGTTTTCATGATGAAAATGTTGTTTAGCTTTAGTGGTTTTAGGATAGGCGCAGGGTCAGGGTTATGGGCGGCATTGGCACTCCTTTTCATAGGAACTATTCGGCTGCTTATTCAAAAGAATTACAAAGGATAACATAGAAAAGAATTACAAAAGATAACATAGAATAAAAATACAACACTTATTATTGATTGGTAACTAGCGGGTGAATACCCGGCGTTGCACGGGAGAAGATGGTTATATCAATATACCATTAGATATGATCGGCTCAGCCGTTTTCGAAATAGAAGGTCAAGGTCACCAATTTCAAGGTCAAGGTCACCCCACACGTGCACCCCGATAAAGTCAAAATGATTGATGGGTCAATATACCCGCACATATGAAATCTTAGCCCGATCGGCTCAGCCGTTTTCGAAATAAATGGTAATAAATTTCAAGGTCAAAGTCACCCCGCATGGGCACGGCACCCATCCCATGTTACTCGCAGGGGCGAATTACCCCCGTGTACAAAATTTGAGATCGATCGGTCGGGAAACGGAGGAATTCACCGGGAACAAAGGTAGATAGATATAGACATTCGCATTTATATACTAAGATTAGAAAAAACAGAATATAATCAGTTTCACAAATATATAGAGAGTAATCGCTTGATTGGACTGGTTACTGGTTACGTGAAATAATTCATGAAAGGCGAGGGACATTGTACAAACAAGAGTGCGCGAATGCGCACGAGTGTTTTACAATATAGTCCCTCGCCTGGAATGAATTATTTCACGTAACCAGTCCAGTCAAGCGATTCCTCTGTTTATTACTTTTCATTGTTAACGATAATTATATTATTTAACCATTTACCTAACGTAACGGCCAAAACCGGCCAGCGCTATTTTCAAAAATCGCCAGTTAGTTTTCATTTTTTTGTCTCTAAAACATAGGTTATGACCCCTCATTGGAACGAGCTCATCGAGCTCGTTCCAGTAAGGGGTCATAACCTATGTCATGACCCAATTGTTGATTGCATAATTCACTTTTGAAGTTATCGTTTTGTAATCAAACCCGGAAATCCCAGTAAATCACACTTAGGAAAGATATTAAAAAGTACAGGTAGAAACTGGTTATAATTGAAACAGATAGTATTAATGCGAACTTGTGAAATGGTTCGGTAACACTATTCCAAGTGAGAGGCTAAACAATTTTTAAATGCTTTCTTGTACGGAGAGGAAATCAATGGTGTAATGTCGCAACTTCTGAGGTCTGTCGCACACGAGGAAAAGAAAATCTCGTGTTTGGAAGTGCATACCAGAAATATCCCACACTTATGTTTCTCGTGCTTCTCGCTCCCCTCGTGAGATATCCCCTGTATCCACTCGGATATTGTTCTTTGGGTTTTCGGAGTTTGGAAGTTAATTCGTAAATTTTAAATGAGAAATGATTACAAGTAGCCTTTCTACCAGTTGTAGTATATGTCGTACTCCCCTGAATCTGAGGTCTTGGGAAATAATACTAATAAAACGAAAGCGTGTGAAAGCTTAAATTAATATTGCTATTTGTACCCAACATGTCCCAAACAATTGAAATCTGATCCGAAAAAATAACCATCACCTGTGCTGCTTGCGTTATCGTCCACTTGGTGCTAAAATGATATTGAAAAGTATCTGAAATTTTCAGTTCACTAGTTTCATGAAACTTCAATTATTCTGCGAATACTGTTATCCTTCTATCCATCCAAAAATTGGTGTCGAAACTACACTTTACTGAAATAACATAATTCAAAATCGTCTGGAACAGTTACAATTTTTTAACATTTTTGCCTTTTTATCAGACACTTCACTCTGAATAAACGATGACAACCTTGTCGACTTAACATGAAATAAACAGTTTTAAAAATCAGAACTTTTTAAATCCATTCAATGAAACTGTTCTTATTTCATTGAGTTTGGTAGACTTGGGACCTCGTGATAACGGAAGGGCACAAGCCAGTTCTGTTGGAAAACGTCAATCCAATCTGCTACTCTCTATTTCTTTGCGAGGCACACGTTGCCGCTATATGAAGTAAATTGCAGTCATTCCATAGTCCCCAGTTTAAACCAGCGAAACCCCACAGCAGAAGCTCAACAAATTACGTAACGCTTGAAATCTTTGGAAAGGAGATCAATCACTTCAAGAAGCCAGTTTCCTGGGCATCATCATTATGAAGTACCTGACCCTCAAGACGTCTTGTGACAAAATAACAAGCAGTACAATAGCCCTCGATGGTTCTAAGGGGAAAGATGGGAGGTGGGGCGGTGATAGAGAGTCTATTCTGAGGTTCTTCTCGAGCTTTGTCAGGCCCTTTTTCGACTATTCTGCTGTAGTCACACACACATACTGTGTTAGACGAATTAAAGCGTTACAAGTCAACGGGGTACAAGCCCCAACCTGGCGCTATCGGTGCGCGGCACACCCGCATCACTCAGCTCAGAAGAACCAGGTCTTGAAACACACTACAAGCGCCTCACCAACCTTGTGGAAAAGTCCCTCTGCAGTCTAAGCGCGAGCGATCTCATAAAAGGGTACCAAAAGCCTGATAGAACCCACCCGGGTGAGGTGGGGCTGGGAATGGGCGTGCAATGTGTACCCAGGACTTCGAGCCCGGGCTGTAAACTAAAAATTACCTTTCTGGTTGTCGCCAGTAGAAGCGTTAAGGTATCTGATCTACAGCCCAAAGTTATCCATTCTCCTGTTCCCTTGTAGTGGTATGTTATGTAACCAACTTGTCCTCACCCACTTCTGGACCCTCGCTCCTCCCGGACCCCGACACACCAATGTCCTGTCGCTGCCACAACAACTATAGGTTCAATGGCCAACTCTAGTCGTATGGCTATGTACAGTGCGCACCGCTTGCATCGCTGGCTGTTGTGGATGCTTAATGCATGGTGTAGGCCTATGTGAATGAAAAAAAAACAGCATCGAGTGTGGGAAACTGTTAGAGGAGCTATGACGTCGGCGACATCATGGTGAGCGCACTGTCGTTGTCCGCGAAGCTGAGTTTCTTGACGTTGTTCGGGCCCAGCGAGAGGGCTGTGCCGCTGAGAAACACCGGTCCTAGATTAGTCCGACTGTCCTTGGGGTGGGTTAACTGCGTTTGCTGGCTCAGTCGACCAGGCTCAATGATTCAAGACTCTCAACCAACGGAATTAATGGACAAAAGTCTAGTGAGCGACTTTCCTGTAACAATGACAATTTTCTTTAGCATTCGGCGTTATATCGCATGAGCGGTCAAGGTCTGGACGCCGCAGCTCGAGTCACGAGTAGAAGGCACCAGTCCTGTTGTTCGCCTAGGTGACTCCGAATGGCGGATAGGTGTTGTGCTTTTCTCTCTCTTTTTTCTCCGTTTCATGGGCGGGTGGCTCTTTATGTCTTGGTGGCCTTCTCGGTTCTCTTCTTCCCGCCTGTCTTGGCTTACAATTTTACATGAAAAATATTATATTTTAGTAATTTAGGATGTAAGTGAAGCTCGCGCCCATATAGACGGCCACATACGCCTTCATTGCGCGTAACCATCCCCCACCACACACACACAAACAAACAAAAATAAAATAACACGTTGTTCACCCAAAGAGTTCAGCCGCTTGACTCAAAATTTCTTTATTCATTTCAGCGAGTTAAAAGCGGAGCGCGGTGGCCGTTGACTACATTTTCAAACTTGAGACCGAGGGTTCAAAAGTTCGTGCCGGGTCCGTGTCACTCACCTTGTGTCCTTGAGCAAGACACTTAATCCGGATTGCCAGTATGGAAACACGGTGGCAAAATGTGCTAAAACGTGTAACACGCCGATGGTGCACACGTCTTCAACCAATGCAAACTCAGGTCAGCACGTTGGAGAGTCTGACAGTTACTCGCCGCTGTTCGGCTGTTCTATCCCAGTACTCCGGCTACCTCCAACGACACGATATGATTCTGGCTGTTGAAAGTGTCATAAAACTCCAATAAATAACAGTGCGTCAAAGCCTAGTAAAATCAATACACCTGTAGCAAACTACAACGTCCACCAGACGTTTACATGTTGGTCCCCGATTTATACACGCAATATCTCAAACAGTAGTGACATTTCTATAATTCGCAGCCCAACGATGTCTCGCCTCTAATCCTCATCTCGCTCCCAACGATCATTTGAGATCGCCAGACGATCACTGCCATTTCTTGTCATCGCCACTACTGATCACCAGTGGTCATCTCTACAAACAACACACACTCACAACATTTGGTTAAGACCTTTTGATATACAATTTGCTATTTATAATTGTATAAAACAGTGAATTAGTTTGATTGCTCTGCTTGACAATATTTTATTACATTTTCCAACCTTTTTCCAGTCGATGAAGTTGCATTTTGTAACATTTATTACAGTTTGCAACGTTTTTCCAGTCCATGTAGTTGCATTTTGTAATAAAACTTCGAACATATACGAAACTCGCTCAAATACCTTTCGAAATGGGCATAACATAACCCAAGACAGTCGTAGAATCATAGAGACCCAAAGTTATGTTAATAGTTGTATAATAACATAAATTTGTTTCTGATTGCCCCTTTGAAAAAATAGTTTCCATTTTGCAACGTTTTTCCCGTCCATGTAGTTGCATTTTTAATAATTATTACAAATTGCAACGTTTTTCCCGTCCATGTAGTTGCATTTTGTAATAATTATTACATTTTGCAACTTTCATTACAAAGTGGGTTGTTACAGAGCAGTATGTGGAGTCACTCGGTCGAGCAAATGTTCGTTAGCTCATTTGCTCGATGAGATTCGAGTTGTCGGAGCGATTCGTGTTCCAGTTGGTGCTTGATTGACTCGTGGACTTATTCTTAGGACCCCTTGTATTAGAGAACGATGTGACAGCGGGTGTGGTTTAGATGAATGGAATGATCTGATTGGTTAGTTAGTATTAAAGTGAACTTATTGGATGATCTGGATACATGAAGTATGACCTATGCTGTTCGAAACAAGAAAAAGAGTACATGGAATAGGATTAAAACTAGTCAGAACAGAAAAAGCTAAATATAGTAACAATAAGCAAAACTGTTCCAACAGATAGATTCTACTGTAGCATATCCAGAGCAAACGAATAAGGTTGGATAGACAAAAAAAACAATAACACAGATAGAAGCAGAGCAGATGATTCTGAAAGAATCCGAATAACGGGTAGAAACTGAGGATTTACTGGAAAAACCGAGCCAAATAAAAAGATAAAAGCAGAAGATTCTGAAAGAATCCGAACTAGATAAATAGGAAGAAACCGAGGATTATAGTTAATTAGAGTGACTCTTGTACAAAGGAATTTCCCTGTTGTTGGAAAAAGGAGGATTCTGATTCTGGGAGAATCAGTACCTCATGAACAGATTGTAGAGAGTTCTGGATGATTTGAGGAAACTGTCGGGTCTCTTTGGGTAATTAGATATACTCCTATTCAAACGAACACACCCTCCGAACATACCACCGTCCTATTAAAAGGTTTTGGGTCACATACAAAACACGTGTTACCATATAAATCAAGATGGTAGTCCCTAGTATACAAAATAGACGACGGAAACACCAGCGGGATTCACAAGATGAGGCCCGAGTCATCCATGATATACTACTGGCGTTTGACATTCGTTTGACATTGGACGTTAGTTTGACATTCGGCTGTAGTTAGTTTCACGTTCGGGGTTTGGCATTCGCCTGTTGTACATTTCACATATGGAATTTGACATCCGCCTTTAGTTTGCTTGACTTTGGTCGTTGGCCATTCATTTGACATCCGCCTCTAGTGGGTTTCACGTTCTGCGTTTGACGTTTGCCCGTGGTCAGTTTCACGTTCGGCGCTTGACATTTGTTTGACGTTCGCCTGTAGTTAGGTTCACATCGCGAATATCAAATGAATCGTTAACGACCAACGTCAAACTAACAAAATATGAATGTCAAACTAATATCCAACACCCAACGTTAAGCCAGTTTCACGGTACACAAATGTCTGCCTGGAGAGAACTTGGTCACTGAACGAACAAACGACACAATGAATAGAAGGAAGTCGCGAATATGACCCATTTGGGTTGGGATGGGGGATGTTAACTTGATTTCTATCGACTGTGTTACGACTAATCAAGTATAGTATGTCAACTGCACAATAAATACATGCCTTCTGCGAATATTACTATGTCGGGATTTTAATTAAAAGCCTAAGGCTTCTTGCAAATTTATTTGTGGATATAGCAAATATACCTATAGTAGCTTGGTGTACCAAATGTTCACCACGAGTGGTGAAAATTTGGTACACCAAGCTACTTTGGGTATATTTTATTTATACCATGATCGTCAGATTATTAAGACTTATTATTTTTTCTCGATTATCCTGAGCAGCAGACGTACATCCGTGCGAATCTGTTTTTGTTTACATGAGCACCGGTGGGCGGTACTTCCGCTGTCAGTTTTATCGCCGAAACGAAGTAAAAAAAAAAAGAAATGCGCAAATCACGGGGCCTTTTTTAATTTAATAACATAATAACATACTATTTCGAGTTATAGATGCTTCATTAACATGAGAAAACGCACGAGACAAATCTTTAGTATCTTCTTAGGCAAACTCTTTTAAAACATAATAAATAACTGCCGCTTTCATTTCACTCTTCGCGAGGCGACGAGCGATAAATTTAGACAAGTTTTCATTCCGGCCGAGGTCACCAAAGGTCAACTTGGATATAGTTCCAATGTTAGTGTGAATTTTAGCTACTGAAATCCCATTGCTGGCGTGTTCACCACGGTTGGTGTGTGAAGCTAAAATTTGTGTCATAGGCGTTTTATCTATAGTAGAAAAGGTAATCATGGTATAAAAATAAAATATACAGGTAACGCCTCGTGAAATAATCCTCCGCGCGCCCACCTCGAGGATACAGTTAAATCTAGAAGTCATGTCATGAAATGCGCACAAATAGCACGTCGATCTGTGCGTTAATCTACGCGTTATGACCATAGCAAGACTATCAAATTCTGTACATATGGTATATGCACAAGCAGTGTTTCAGCCAATGGACCTCCGGGTAACCCGGAGGTCCGTTGGCAGAAACATTGCCTTGTTTGCTATGAGTAACCAGGAGAACATGCCATGCTTTGGATGCCTTTCGATATGGCAACTGAACGCGCAATTAAGCCTAGATAAGCGCACATTTCGTGACAGGACTTCTAGTTTTAACTGTAAATATCGTACTCGAATCCGAGCTGTGAACTATTGTTTATTTAGTCATTCCTACGTTTTCAAACAAATTCTTCCTATTCAAAGTCTGGTATTGTCTAACATAATTATTAGTAACATCATTATTATAATTTTTGAACAGGCATACCTGCCGATGGTGGAGATATCGACAAGCACAAGAGTGGGTAGCTCACTTCCACCCGCCAACAACGAGCCCCACCTATTCCTAAATTGGAAAAAAATATCCCTTGATGGCACGCACAGCTGATTAACTGCTTACATATAATGAACATAAAAATAAATAAATCTCGATGGCCGTCCGTTTGAAGCCAATAAAACCAAAACCCACACATGAAACCTTTTGCACTGAATTCCCAAATAGAAGAGAAAGGGATGTCTATATTATTTTCAGAAATATGGGAGCAGTTACTTCGTGACTGAAGTGTGAGAAGCGAGGTGGCTAAGTGGTTAGGGCATTGAACTTTAAACCTAAAGGTCGACGGTTCGATCTCAACTTGTGATAACTGCGTCGTGTCCTTTGGCAAGACACTTAATCCAGATTGCCCACATGGATTGCCCATATGGCGCTAAGTTCTAAGGCGTACTGAACGTCGATGGCGCACTTGACTTCAACCGCAACTTTCTCTACTTGTGCGATGGGCGACGCGATGTGACCCTGCCCGTGGAAAGAGTCATTAAACTCCAATACACAAACAAACAAACAAAGCATAGGGATGGTCGGTAATAATTGAACTCTTCAGTCCAATAGTGTCGTATTATTAAATTTACAGTGATCGTCTTTTCATCGCTTGCTGTGTCGATTTTTGCCGAAAGCAAAATTTATGCGGTGTTGAAGGGTAATATTGTTGGACTGATGCTAATTTACAATTCTGTGCTAATCTGTCTGAAGATTGTAATGGCTATCGACGAAAGCAAAATTTATGCCATCTTTAAGGTTAATATTGTTGAACTGGTCCTAATTTACAATTCTGTGTTAATCTGCCTGAAGATTGTAATGGCTATCGCTGTTACAGCTGATACGATCAGAATAATGATAACATTTTACTAATTGGGAGAGCGAGTTTTTATGGAAACATGATTCGAAATTGTACACTTTACCAAACACAACGATTATAACCCACTATTCGCAAAAGTCAACGTGGAAATTTTAACATTGCTTCAGTTGTACCTTTGACACACGGCTTGTGACCATTCAATGAAACGAGCTCATTGAGCTCGTTCTTATGGATGTTCATAAGCTATGTTTTTGAGGCAAAAATGAAAAACATTAATTATTCTATAATTTATTTTTCGTGAGTGTCCTCTGCTAATTGTGTCATGTAGAAGGTTAACTCGTTTTACAAGTTACAGTGCGTCCGTTCTTGGTCGAGTGGAAGGTTACCTCGTTCTACAAGTTACAGTGCGACTGTTCTTGAAACATTATTATTAAATAGCGATTGTTGTAGATGATCGGGACACCAACGCCTTCCAACATGATCAGCAAAATTCTTCAAGTGTATTTTCTCTGCTGTATTTTTCCAGTGACATACTGTCTGAACGAATGCAGCTTAATTGACCAACTTGTAGACATGAAGCTGGAACTCAAAGATATTAAGGAGAAAGACCTGGATTTGAGACACAAGTTCCAGTCCACCAATGACGACAATAAAATAATAA
Organism: Pictodentalium vernedei; assembly: GCA_031216915.1. Taxonomy (NCBI): domain Eukaryota; kingdom Metazoa; phylum Mollusca; class Scaphopoda; order Dentaliida; family Dentaliidae; genus Pictodentalium; species Pictodentalium vernedei. Next base: position 624,219,398 of record CM062295.1, read on the forward strand.
CAAGTGATATACAAAAGATGGTGTTAGATATTCAAAAGACGCTATCAGAGGCGCTTGTAAAAAATGAACAACGGGACAAGGAGATGGCTGTTTTGCAAGAACAGTTCCAGAATTTGACCGCCTACGTCAGAAGGCGGTGGGATGAGATGGGTCGAGCACTGATTGTCATTGAGACTGACTTGAAGCAAAACTTTTCTTTTTTAAGAAAGGTGATCAATGACGAACATTTGGATACCAATCTGACAATAGAACAAATTGAACACAGCATGCAGCAAGCTATTAACGGCTTCAAGGATTACGTGAAATCTGTCCATGAAGAGATTGCCAACGTTTCCCGGGCTCAACTTTCGCCCAAAAGTAAATGTAAGTATGAAATTAAGAGAAATACAGATGTTTAACGGTTGATGTGGCTTTTCCCGTTCCAGCTACACAACTATGATGTGATTCGCCATTCAGTGCCGAGAATCGCTGCGCGAGGGTATACTCGCCACCTGTTATAATCTCCGCTATGCGGTAGGTGTAACGAGGAATAAAAAAGGGGTTGGAGGTGCGTTAAAAGTACTTAATTCATCTGCTGGCAACTCTAATTTAAGGTCTGTAAAATAGTATAAAAACAACTGGTTTAAAAACTGAGAGGCAAATGACTAAAACTCAATATCAGACGACTCGATGAAGCTTGCATGAGTAATTTGATAGAGAGTAATCGCTTGACTGGACTGGTTACGAGAAATAATTCATGAGAGGTGATGGACGTTGTACAAACACGAGTGTGTGAATGCGCACGAGTGTTTTACAATATAGTCCCTCGCTTTGAATGAATTATTTCACGTACCCAGTCCAGTCAAGCGATTACTCTGTTTATTACTTTTCACTATTAACGATAATTATAGTATTTAACCCTTTACCTAACGTAACGGCCAAAAAACGGCATGCGCTATTCTCAAAACTCACCAATTAATTTTCATTATTTTTTCATTTTTTGTCTCTAAAACATAGGTTATGACCCCTCATTGGAACGAGCTCGTTCCAATGAGGGGTCATAACCTATGTTTTTGAGTGAAAAATGAAAATAATAGTTATTCAAGAATTTTCTTTTGCAAGTGTCGTCTGCTTTTTATGTTAGGTAAAAGGTTAAAAAAAAGCAAAAAAAAAAAAAAAAAAAAAAAACAAACTCAAAACAATGAAGTCCCCCATTACACCCACGGCAAAGCATCTTTGCGCGCACGAATACATGACACAATTGTTGATTGCATAATTCACTTGTGAAGTTATCATTTATAATCAAACCCGGAAATCCCAGTAAGTCACACTTTGGAAAGTAATAACTCGGAATTAAATGTCTCAGAATTCAACAAACCTATGTTATTGCCGAAAACTTGCATCGCTCAATTCGTTCAGCAATACAGGTCGTCTCCTGGGGTGGAGCATGGTACCATCTGCAATGCTAAATCACTGACGGCGTCATTATTCCACTCAAACTATGAGATAAGTGTCGGAAATCGGGCGTGGTCGTTGCTGAGTGAAATAGATTCACGTCCCGTATTCAGCCTAGACTCAAGGAGTGTCGCCTGAATCCGTTTGTTAACGTTTGTCTCACCGTGTCGAACCCGCCCGTTTCGTTTTTAACTCACCTTGACGTCAAGCTGAGTTGAGCTAAGCTCTCTCCGGCCGTCGACCGTCAACACCATCTTTTGGTTTTCTTCAAAACCACTGGGCCAATTCAAGTGAAAGTTTGTGTGAGTGATGGTCCCGAAGATGCATTGCATTTTGTTCAACTCATCATACCCAGGCCCATAGGGAGGGGGTAGGTGAATGCTCTAAAATATTTTTAAAATCTTCTCACGAACCAGTGGGTACAATGACTTGATATTTGTTATGGAGCTTCCTTTTGACTTGTAGAAGCAAATTTGTCCAAACGAAGTTCGTGCAGCAATATTTACCTTTGTAATGGGAGGGGCGAGATTTTTGTCCCCGCCTAAAATTTCTATTTTCTGAACCAATGGTCTGATTCGAAACAAATTTGGAACGTGGTATTATTTATTGGGTCATAAGTACTTGACTTATGCAAAAAAATGTTTCCTGTGTCCCCGTGGGAACCCAGGAGCTAAAAATATAAATATTTTCAACCGCCCATATTTCCTAAGCCACACGGAACAGAGAACTGTGCTTTTGTAGGAAGCCTCCTTACGACCAGTAGAACTGAATGGCAAAAAACAGCAATCGGTTACGTCAGGGTGTTTTGTAAAAATGCTGAGTCAGCATATTTGCAAAAATTAAAAAAAACATTTCTCCAGAACCAATGGTCAGAATCTTTTGATATTTTGTATACAACAGCATCCATTTGGGAGGGAGGGGGGAGGGGGTCGGGTCAGATACAAGTTTGTTAAAGTGAAGCCCCTTGTTTCGTAGTGAGGCTCAATACAGAAGCCCGAATTTTTAACTTAGGGAAATATGGGAATAATATTTAAAAATCTTCTTCAGAACCACCAGTTAGAATCTTTTAATGTTTGGTGTACATTGTTATGAGGGTGGTCAGATTCAGAATTGTTCAAAACCAAGTCCCTAAGTTAATATACTATTAACAAAAAGTAGGGGATATTTGATAAAAGTGAGATACATGAAGAAATATATTTATATTTTCATCAAAAAGACAGTCGCGGCATTGCACTGTGACATCGGGTGAACGATTTCAGCGATAGTTGGGTGTTTGACAAGCACACATTCCACGCACTGAGCTGTAGAAGACATGGGCGGTCAGTCAGATAATTTACCACATTCAGTCCAAGACCTCAATATCCTGTAAATCCTCATCGGTTCGCGATACAAGCGCTACTTCGACGTGGCATATTCCTCACCAAACGTACAATTTGAGCTTGACAGATGTTATTCCATTCTTCCTGCAGTGCAGTGACGAGTTCCTGGACATTGGTAGGGGGTGTTGACATTTTCGTAGGCGCCTTCCAAGCATATCCCAGACGTGTTCGATTGGTGAAAGGTCTGGACTTAGTGCTGGCCAAGACCGTGTAGTGATGTTCCTGGAAGAACTCTGTAGCGACACGGGCCCTGTGTACTCTTGCATTGTCACCTTGGAAAATGAATCGACAGCCGTGACGTCGCACAAATGGCACCACATGAGCTGCTAACATATTGTCACGGTGGTACTGTCCTGTGACACGCCCATGGATGACATGTAATGCTATTCTGCTTGTCATGGTTATGCCTCTCCACACTATAACCGATCCACCACCAAAACGATCTAGTTGCTTAGCGGTTACCTCATGGTATCGTTCGTTCCGCCACCGCATACTCTGTTTCGCCTATCGTGGAAGTCAAGAGTGAACCTCAATTCATCGGAAAACATGACATTGCTCCACCGACGATTGACCCAGCTCTGTCGTACTCCACACTAATTACGCCTTGCTGCGATATGGCGTTCAGTCAAACGTGGAATTATTCGAGGTCGTCGAGCGTACAAATTCCAGCTGTCTGTCATCAATATTGCCTGTCCGACGGTAGCGTGACCACAACCTGCTAATCACTGATTGAGTAACGTTGAGAATTTGAGCCACTGCAGTCTGTCTGTTGCCAGCTTTCAACATGCCAATGGCACGTAAACGTTCGCCACGTGTCAGTCTTCGCATACTTCAACAGTTACGTTTCGACCAGAAACTATTGATGAACGAGTTTATACAACCCCCCCCCCCCCCCCAAAAAAAAAAAACCAAAAAACAAAACAAAAAAAAAAACAAAACGATGAGACTTCCGAAAAAGCACGTCCAGTACAAATGAAAATTTCAAAACGAACCCCACAGACATTAACGCGGCGCTCGTGCGAAAAACCTGCACGAAGTTTTCGTGGGCCGGTGACATTCATGATCCACACTAAACCTGGCAACATATTGACGTGCAATCACGCATATCTAATACCATTTTCCGAAAATATCAACATTAGGTTGGATATCCCCTACTTTTTTTTAATATTATATAAAATGATTCTTACCAAAACATTTCTTTTATACCTTAATCTTTTTATCTTAATTAATATTTTTACAATCTTTGTGGAAGATAATAAATTATTTGCTACTAGTTTAGTTGGAGTGAATAAACTGTGAGTAAATAATGATCATGAAATTATTTTGTAAACGTTGATGATGGCCTTTTACTTTTTATCTATCTATCTATCTATCTATCTATCTATCTATCTATCTATCTATCTATCTATCTATCTATCTATCTATCTATCTATCTATCTATCTATCTATCTATCTATCTATCTATCTATCTATCTATCTATCTATCTATCTTATCCATCCATCCATCCATCCATCCATCCATCCATCCATCCATCCATCCATCCATCCATCCATCCATCCATCCACATCCATCCATCCATCCATCCATCCATCCATCCATCCATCTTTTTATCTTTTTATCATTTGTAAGGCAATTAAGCTACCCAAAAGAGCCTGGTCATACTAAAAAGAGAGTAATCGCTTGACTGGACCTGGTTACGTGAAATAATTCATGAGAGTTGAGGGACGTTGTACAAAACCGAGTGCGCGAAAGCGCACGAGTGTTTTACAATATAGTCCCTCGCTTCGAATGAATTATTTCACGTAACCAGTCCAGTCAAGCGATTACTCTGTTTATTACTTTCATTATTAAAGATATTTATATGATTTAACCCTTTACCTAACGTAACGGCCAAAACCGGCCAAAGCTATTCTCAAAAATCGCCAATTAATTTTCATTATTTTTCATTTTTGTATCTAAAACATGGGTTATGACCCTTCATTGGAACGAGCTCGTCGAGTTCGTTCCAATGAGGGGTCATAACATATGTTTTTGAGACAAAAAATAAAATAATAGTTATTCAAGAATCGTTTTTGCAAGTGTCGTATGATTTTCATGTTAAGTAAAGGGTTAACCCCCCCCCCCAAAAAAAAAAAAACAAAAAAAAAAACAAAAAAAAAAAACAAAAAAACAATGAAGTCCCCATTACACTCACGGCGAAGCGTCTTTGTTTGCGCGCACGGATACATGGCCCAATTGTTGATTGCCTAATTCACTTATGAAGTTACCGTTTATATCAAACCCGGATATCCCAGTAAATCACACTTTGGAAGGTAATAAATAAAAGTATCTTACATTGAGTGAAACAATGCGCCATCTGCAATGATTTATTGCAGATGACACATTGCGGCACTCAACTTACGATGCATAGTTTATTTGTCTTTATTTACGATCGGATTCCATTTGGCTCTAAAATCTTTCATTTGGCACCAAAAAATTAATTTGGCACCAAATAAAATTTCAGTTAGCACCGAAAACGTTCGGTCCATCGTGAACATTGACCAGAAGTCCTTAACGTCAGGTCGAACAAATAAACCACTGGTCTTTTTCACTACTTCAATCATCTTCCAAACGAAGTTCGAGTTGAACAAATAAACTGTGTCGATCAAAGAATTTTGAAAGCGAGTCACCCTCGTATCTCAAGCATGGTATGAGCTGTGGGTCTCGGACCAAACTAAACCAGTCGAAACTCTATGGAGGTTCATAATAAGGGCCAAGGCCACAAAGGTCACCCAGGGATCACTGGATGCATTTTTCAGAATTGCTGGAAATCACATTTTATAACCCCCTAATGCACTGCTGTAGTTCAGCCTTGTATTTTTATACTCAAAAAGTGGGCGGGACCAAAAATATCCATTTCTGATTCCTTAATAGAATACATTGTATATTGTGCACAGAAATTATTTCTTGTTTCATGAAAAAATTTATCCGATTCCTGTATGAAAATTTTTAAACGCTGGTCACGAAAATCCACTTCTGATTTCTTTAGAAAAAAGATATTTTGCTCTCGAAAATAAGTCTCCATAAATTCTCTTTCCATATTATTTAGTTCTGATGCTTTCACCAGTTACACACAGATTGGAATTTATTGGTAAAAGTAAATTTTGCTTCGAATTTACTGGTTACAGTTAGTTCGAAGTCGCACGTATTTCTTTGTACTGAAAATTCAGTGCGCCCGGCTTTTGAAGATTCGATTTCAAATTCGCCAGGACACGGTAGATTGTCGCAGCTTGGCGATTTTTGTGAATAGTGCTGGTCAGTTAAGTCGTTAAGTTAGGAAAAAAGTTAATCCAGCTATTCCCGGATAGAACCTCTACCCTGGAAATAAAACAGAGGGTAGAGTTTATTTTTATTATTTTATTATTCATTTATTGGGGCTTAACGACACTTTTGCCTGCCAGGGTCACCTCGTGTTGGATAATTTTACGTTTGGAAGAGCCGGAGTATCCGGACAGAACTACCGAACAACAGCGAGCAACTGACAGACTCCCCAACGTATTAACTCCTCACAATAGGGTTAACATTGGTTGAAGACAAGTGTAGCATCAACGTGCAGTACGCCGTAGTACACAGCGCCTCGGCAGGCAATTGGGATGAAGGGTCTTGCCCAAGGACTCAATGCAGAACTTTACCCCTGACTGGGATCGAAGAGTGGACCTTTCGGTTTGACGTTCAATATAATAACTACTGAGCAACCGTGCTCCCGTTATAACAAAATTGGCGAAGTTGTTATAGCAAGATACCGAAGATGTTATATATAGAATATACCCATAGTAGCTTGGTGTACCAAATGTTCACCACGAGTGGTGAAGTGGTGAATATTTGGTACACCAAGCTACTTTGGGTATATTTTATTTATACCATGATCGTCAGATTATTAAGATTCGCTATTATTTTTTCTCGATTTTATTGAGTACCAGAGTACACACATGCGGATCTGTTTTTGTTTATACTAGCATCGGTGAGCGGTACTTCCGCTGTCAAATTTATCGCCGAAACGAAATGAAACGGGGCCTTTTTCATTTTAATAGCATAATACCATACCATTTCGAGTTATGGATGCTTTATTAACATGAGACAATGCATGTTTGTTAAGTTTTGGTGTCGTATGGGGTAAACTCATTTAAGAACGTAATAAATAAATGCCACTTTCATTTCACTCTTCGTGAGGCGACGTGCGATAAATTTAGACAAGCTGCATTCAGATCGACGTCACCAAAGGTCAACTTGGATGTAGTTCCACTGTAGGTGTAAATTGTAACTACTGAAATCACATTGCTGGCGTGTTCACCACGTTTGGTGTGTAAAGCTAAAACTTATGTCATAGGCTTTTCATATATTGTGGAATAGGTAACCATGGTATAAAACAAGATATCTAAGTTGTTATAATACTCAAACATGTTGGCTAGTAATAATAATAAGTAAATAAATAAAATAAATAAATAAATAAATCTTGTTATTTCAACTCAGCTATCTTGTTATAAAGACCGTGGAGGAAATTATTGTATGGCGCTAATATGCCTCAGTAGAATAACAAACATTCTATAAATCGTGTTCATAGAACACAAGGTACTGCCTTAATGTTTACATTTTCACTTACCTAACAAGCTTTTGGGCTGTGTCGCGTACTCCTATTGCAAGCGTCGGCAGTCTAAAAAGGATTGACCAGCGCTAGGGGTGAACTATACCAAGAAAAGTTACCGGGAAATGAACCAAGGCGGGCCCCGAATCCGGAGAAAATTTTTCGAACTGAACGAACGCTGCCTCCATGCATCTAAGTGACCAAGATCAGTTCATATAAAGGACATTTCGATGGCACTTTTGTATCATCTTCATCACTTATTCGACAAGAGTGGCATAAACAGCGTGTGTGCGTGGGGGGGGGGGGGGGGGATGTTGGGGGGAGAGGAGGGGGGCATATTTCGGCAGAATGGGAGAAAATGTTGATTTTTCAAATTAAATGCCAAAAATGTTAAAAATGTACCAGAACCCAGAAAGGCTCTTTTACACAAGACATATTTATAGAGGGGCTTCTTTTAAGATTGATCGAATGATTGGGCCACTCACCTGTCGGTCCTTTTCTGTCGTTTGTCCGCTTTTGTAACATACAAAAATAATAAAATATCGGATTCGAAGCGAAACATAATCCAATAAATTGTCACACAAACATCAGTAAGAAGTGATTTCGAGTGGCAGATGAACAACAGTGGAAACTGTGCAATGGGTAACATTTCGAGGACTTTGCGCGCAGACCCGTCATACTGAACACCAACCAGAACCAAGCAGTACCAAGTTCTATTAATATATGCATTGGTACTTCAAATGAATGTTATAATACAATATATGGTTGGTATGTCGGGAGATCCGAGTCATTTCCGAAAGGTCTTGGGCCGAACAAATTCTTGAAAATGGACATTCCATAGTCGGTGTCTCAAAAGCAAGTGCTTTGTGTTTCGAAGCTTGCTGTCGATGCCCAGTTCATTAATCAGTTCTCAATGCGTTTGTAGAAAAATCATACATGTCATCGATCATGAGGACACGAACATAAAGGTCTCTGCAGTGCATCAATTTCATCCAATGTGGTAAATATTACCGCCACACTTTTGAATCTCATTTTAAATACGCGGTAGTCTTGGTTGTACCCGTTAGCGCAAAGGGAATAAAGGGTGACATGAATATGGGCAAATCAGAAATAATTATTGGAGTGACCCGATAAAGCATTAACTCTTTGAACTCTGGTGGTATCTTCCATGCCAGTTCAATGGTAGAATTATAAGATTCCATTTCATTATTTGGGGTAGACTACTCAATACTTTCAACGTGCAGCCTCGTGGCTGCACGTTGAAAATATTGATTGGTCTACCCCACGCTTTTATTGAACAGCCATCCTATTTAATGACGTTATGACTTATCGTGTTCTTGGCCAAAAAAACCGGCCTCTAGGGTTCAGAGGCTTAATGCGCCGTTTGCCGGTCCAAAGCCTGTGGAGTTCTTCTTTACACCAGTAACTAGAGATGAACTGTTTTGGAATTTTGAATTCGTTATCATTTTCGGTATTTTTAGGGGGAGGGGAAGGGTATACCTCGATATCGATTCGGTATTTGGTATCTGACTTGACTGATAGTACCAAAGAATAATTCACATCAGGAAAAACAGAATAAGTTGTAGTATCATTCTACCACAGCGCTATAAAAGACACTGCCAGTGAGCTCAACAGTGGGTTTTTTACGACCACAAATCACATCTACAGTAATTTTTGAACCTGTTCTAAACGTACCCTTATGTTTAAACACCTATTTTGGGGTTTTGCGATCTCAGAGCATGTGCCCTGACCATGCCATCTTTTGGTGGTCCTGCTGACAATAAACAAAACACGTGGATGGTGACTTCGAGTCAGGTCTTGGTTGGCTTAACCCTTTACCTAACGTAACGGCCAAAACCGGCCAGCACTATTCTCAAAAATCACCAATTAATTTTCATTATTTTTTTCATGTTTTTGTCTCAAAAACATAGGTTATGACCCCTCGTTGGAACGAGCTCGTCGAGCTCGTTCCAACGAGGGGTCATAACCTATGTTTTTGAGACAAAAAATGAAAAAAATTAGTTATTCAAGAATTATTTTTGCAAGTGTCGTCTGCTTTTCAGGTTAGGTAAAGGATTAACAGGCAGTCAAGACTTGACTAGAAGTCACTGAAAAGCAATTGGACATGTACTGGTTGTAGTCTAATGGAATTTAGGCCACTTGCCCAGTCCATTGAGTGTTAACAAAAATGAAAATAAAATCAGCCACCTCTTTCAAGAAAATGAACTTTTCAACTGTTATCAAGCCTCAACAGGGACTTACAAATAGCGAACGTAGGAAAATTTGAGACTTCATACGGTTTGAGTATTTCAAAGATTAGTTCGGTTCAGTTTTTCGACATCCCCTTGACTATCGGTATAGGTTCGGTACATCTCTACCAGTAAAACGCTATTAATTGCTTTCACCCCGAGCTCTATCGTCTACCTTCTATGCACTACACACAAGGTATCCGAAATGATAATTAGGACCCACAATGTAAATCTTCTGTTTCTCAGGCCATTATTTGTAAAATTTCATGGAGGCGAGCGTTTTTTTTTAAATTTTATTCTTTATTTCTGTAATTTATTTCTTTGCCATCAAAAGTTCATGTTTCTGGTTTATGTGTTAAGCAGCATCATAATCTATGGAATAGCACGGGTGGTGGTGTATTTCGTCCCTTGAGAGCAAGAAGGCTTTGCAATGCTAAAGCATTGCAAAGCCACCTTGCACTCGAAGGACAAATTTATCCATTTTTTTAACTTTAGTAAAATATCAGACATAAACCATTTATTAAAAATTTCTATCGTAAAAATGTTAATTTCTATCAAAATAACTCACAATGATACCAAAATAACAGGAGGGTGGTCAATAATATCTAGTATTCATAAAATAGTTCTGCTTTGTGAAAGTTTAAAAGTGAAGTCAGAGTTCTGTTTCTAAATACAAAAAGTGGTTATATCAGAAAATAAAGAAAAACAGTTTTAGTTTTCAATAAAATGAGTTTTATTTGTATATCATTTTACAATATGCACTTTCCATGCTTTTCAGGTAAAAACAGACATCAGAAAGTGACTTTTGCCTCTCAATCCTTTCTCACCCTCTGGAAGAAATAAAAATAAAAAATAAAAATAAAATCCTCCCTCCCTCATTGATTTGAAAAAAAAATTGCCTGAGAATCAATTGATTTTTTTTTTTTGGCCTAATTATTTTTTTTTAAAGTTTACATTGGTTATAAAAAGAGAGCATACGGCTGCCAAAAGGGCCATGCGAGAGGGCATGAGAAACAGATGTTTAATTTTTTTTAGGTCTTACCAACACCAATTTTTTACTCGCGACATTCTAACACAAATTTAATCATTTACGTTGGACTAAATGATCTCTAAATGAGCAAATATAATTAAATTATAATTATACCGTACATGGAGCGTGTATTATCACTAAATCACCCGCAGAGTGGAGATTCCACACAAGCAATAATTGCAAAATTGTTGCAAAGCATAACAAGCACAATCAAAGTTTCAACCAATGGACCTCCGGGTTAAACCCGGAGGTCCATTGGCTGAAACAATGCTTGTGTTTTTGTCCATATGTTCAAAATCCGAAAGTTATAGCTTGGGTGATAACTCCAACCTGCCGGTGATTTAGTTACAATCCACTCTGCACGCACTGTATCTCTACATCCCGTAATATATATGATATATTTCCAAATGCAGTCCTATTTTGGTGGAGCTTGATTGTGATTAGTGTTTAGTGATCCCCCCCCCCCGAATATTTCCGTTAATGTACTGCGATGTTTCTTCAGCCACGAAGATATAGATATCTTCTTTCTAAGGCCGCTCGAAGCTTCGAGATTCCATTTGATTTGAATCTTGAGTTGGTATTCGGTTCGATTCGAAATCGGCCGCCCGATTCGTTTTCCTTCGAATCTTTTCACTGGAATTTCGCTTGGTATCAGTCATCTTAGTCATCCCACAAAATATTAGGCTGAGATAGAAATTGTACATAAATGATGTTGCAAGTAAAGACAGAGTATAATTCCAGATATATACTGAGTCAGAAAAAGAAAGTATAATTGACACAAATGTGAAAAAATAGCATAAAGGATGAAATATGATAGTTCTGATGTTGCATGTTTGTGGACAAGAAGTCGTGCAAAGAGTTTAATAACACGTTGTTGTTGTCCACCCCAACCGTATACAATTTTGTTAGCGATTAGCACGTGCTACCACCCGAGAATGTCAAATTGATTGGGTGGCCGACGATTTTCTTTGTATTATGTTGTGCTAGAGAGACTGTGTTATTGAGAAAATACGCTAGTTTTTGTCTTCCGACATTCTAAAAAATGCCAAGGTTAATCGAAAATCAGAGGTTGCGTGCCATTGGTATGCATGAGGCTGGGATAAGTCCAGATAAGCTCGCTACTGAGTTCGGAGTCATTGTGGCCACTATTTACCGTCTCATTGGAAGGTATAGAACCACTGGATCTACTGCCGACCGACCGCGTTCGGGTCGACCAAGAGTTATGACCGCTGCACAACACCGACACATCAGGACGTCTCATTGGCGGGATCGCTTCCTTCAGGAGACGAGGACAGCAACAATTACTTCTGTCAGAACTAACAATAGAATCTGTGCACAAACTGTCCGCAATAGACTCGCTGAACACGGCATCCGAAGTAGGCGTCCATACCACGGACCCAACGTCATCGCCAGAATGTAATGGGTACGTCAGCCTGTTCGCTGGACTCAGCAGCGTTAGAGCACAGTTCCTTTTAGTGATGAATCACGATTGTGTCTACGACGCGCTGGTGGTAGGTCAAGAGTGCATCGCAGACGAGGAGAACGGTTTTCTGATGCTCGCGATGGTAATCTGAATGGACAGCGATATAGGGACGAAGTTCTTAACGCTGTTGTTGTTCCGTTGTTCAACGCTAACGTCGGATTGCAGTTATTCCAGCAAGACAATGCGCGATGTCACGTGGAGCGTATCTGTCGTGACTTTCTTGAGGAGCAGAGCATCGAACTTCTTCCCTGGCGTGTGCGACGAATTGCTGAGACAGAAGGTCTTGACATAGAAGGATTATCAAAAGTTGATGAATCGTATATATATAATATATATATATATATATATATATATATATATATATATATATATATATATATATATATATATATATATATATATATATATATAATATATATATATATATATATATTTTATTTATTTAATATTTTTTTTTCTCTTACTGTATTATTATTTCAAACGATTCATCAACTTTTGATAATCCTTCTATGTCAAGACCTTCTGTCTCATATTTTATATATATATAAATAATAATAATAATAATAATAAAATGTTAGTGATAAATAACAGAGGATACGCTAGATCTTACGTCTACAGTGGATCGGGCATCGTGGATTCGATGATGCGATTTTTAACTCGTAAATTCACTGGCGACACTGCAAAACAGATCGCATCGAGTGCTCTCAAAATTGGAAAGTAGACGGTGATCGATGCGGGTAAGAAAGCTGCGACCGAAGCGAGCTTTAGAAGATGGCAAGAGAGGTGCCGACGCGTTGATTAATAAACTGATAACTCCACAACCTGCCAAACGATCGAGAATCGAACCGAAAAGTTGGCAAGACTTCTATGATGATGTCGTACCGATACAATACTTAGCTAAAATGATGAAAGGATCGGTTTTGAAAGTGATTTATAAATAAAAAAATCTTTTTTATATATATATAAAAAAATATAAATTAAAATAAAAAAAAATATAAAAAACATAGTTCAAAACATAGTAAAAAAAACTGGAGAAAAAAAATGGACATCAAAGACATGTCTTGGAATGACGTGATGACCACGAGTTCAAAATGAGTTCTTTCCCAAGAGCATAAGAGGTCTGGTAGTGAGAAAATCGAATTGCAGAAAGACCAATCTCTTGATGAATCTATTGTTGCGACCCGGCTGGTTGGATTACGACAGATTATTCGTTTTTTGGCAAGAGTTTCTTTCAACCGGAATGCAGATTGCTTCAAAAGGTGCAAGAATCATAAATTACCCAAGGACGTCATAGCGAGAATCTTCGACAATCGAGACGAAGTCGAAGGACACGAGACTTCGAATATATTGGAAGGGGCTGTGAGAGAATTGACTAAGAGAAACGTCGAGTGTTCGAACGTGGAATGTCTGTTTTACGAGAATGCCGACGACGTTCCCGATGCCAGACAGTTGAAGTCGAAGAATAAGAATTTCATGATCTTCAACGACCTGCTGTTGGAGAGACAGAATCGATGCGAATCATATTACGTTTGAGGACGTCACAGATTGTTTCTATCTGTCTCAGAATTATTTTTGACTGTCCAGACAGACGATAAGGGAGAATGCTAATTTTCTGTGTCTCTTTCGTCAGGATCTCAGAAATCTCAATCACATCTACAGAGATCACGTGGCCAATGACATGAGCTGGGAAGAATTCAGGGGATTCTGTAAGAAGGTGTGGGACAAAGGACTTCACAATTTCGTGGTGATCGATTTGACAAGCGAATTTAACAATGGAAAATATCGAAGCGGATTCGACGATTTTTTTTTATATTTACGATAATAATAATAATAGAGAAGAAAATAAAAAAAATAAAAAAAAATATCGATAAGGCCAAAAAAAAAAAATCAATTGATTCTCAGGCAATTTTTTTTTCAAATCAATGAGGGAGGGAGGATTTTATTTTTATTTTTTATTTTTATTTCTTCCAGAGGGTGAGAAAGGATTGAGAGGCAAAAGTCACTTTCTGATGTCTGTTTTTACCTGAAAAGCATGGAAAGTGCATATTGTAAAATGATATACAAATAAAACTCATTTTATTGAAAACTAAAACTGTTTTTCTTTATTTTCTGATATAACCACTTTTTGTATTTAGAAACAGAACTCTGACTTCACTTTTAAACTTTCACAAAGCAGAACTATTTTATGAATACTAGATATTATTGACCACCCTCCTGTTATTTTGGTATCATTGTGAGTTATTTTGATAGAAATTAACATTTTTACGATAGAAATTTTAGGCCAAAAAAAAAAAATCAATTGATTCTCAGGCAATTTTTTTTTCAAATCAATGAGGGAGGGAGGATTTTATTTTTATTTTTTATTTTTATTTCTTCCAGAGGGTGAGAAAGGATTGAGAGGCAAAAGTCACTTTCTGATGTCTGTTTTTACCTGAAAAGCATGGAAAGTGCATATTGTAAAATGATAGACAAATAAAACTCATTTTCTTGAAAACTAAAACTGTTTTTCTTTATTTTCTGATATAACCACTTTTTGTATTTAGAAACAGAACTCTGACTTCACTTTTAAACTTTCACAAAGCAGAACTATTTTATGAATACTAGATATTATTGACCACTCTCCTGTTATTTTGGTATCATTGTGAGTTATTTTGATAGAAATTAACATTTTTACGATAGAAATTTTAGAAGGGAAACAAAAACAAACCAGAATGGAAGCAAGCTTCCGGTGTCAACTCGGCATGGAACTTACACAGCACTTGTAACGTCATCAGCCGTCTGTCAAAGAGCCCCTCCCAAAGACCACGCCTATTAAAAATAGTTTGAACCCGTATACATCCAAGCGATCAAGTTTGATATTTAAAAAAGGGAAACATCACTTTATTTTTCCACTGCGGCAAAGCCCTTTCGTTCATATCACTATCCGATCTCCTGTGGGTGAAATTAATAAATGGATAGGCCCAACTCAATACACAAAATAAGCTGGACGTGTCGGCCCGTAAAGACTTCGTTTGTTTACTTTGAATGAAGACGTCATTCGTATTGGGAAATGCACGTGTGTTTTGAGTAATCTCCCTTGATGCACAACTGCTCTGGAAAAATCTGAATTTCAGATTCCATTCAGTGTTTGCCCATTCTTTCCCGTTATGTTCATGACACATCAGCAGAATTTGGACTTTTGTATTTCTTTAGTAAGTGATAATTCCCCACCCCGAAAATATACTTACCTGTACCGATTATTCTCACTATTTCTCATTCGTGTCTTCACAGCAAAAAAGGTTTACTTGACGCCAGTACCTGGCAAATTTAACGTTTAGTATTCGACAAGGTGGGTTATGCCTGTGTTGGACAACTCGCCCAACATCGACCGAGTCAATTTTGCGTTTGAATTCCCCTGCCGTGTGAGCCCAATCTCCTGAAAATATGGCAAATACCTTTCCCCTGTCACCAGGGGTCAGCCTGGCAGCTGATTTTAGGGAGAAGTGACTTCTCCTTCAGAGACTTTAGGGAGAAGTCAGGACCCAGGAGGGAGAAGTCAGTGGACATGAAGGAGAAATCAGAAAAAAAACCATAAAACTTATATGACATCGTGACAAAATAAATGAACATAGAGGACACAATTGTGGAGAAAAAAATAAATAAAAGTTATCCAAACATACAAACACACACAAAACTAAGTCAGATGGTTACATAACAGAATGTAGGTTAAAATCCCCACCCCCCACCCCACCCCACAAAAAACTGTGTCGTTCATGGTTTCTGAATACCCCCTAACTCTTTGCCTAACAGTGATGACTAAGGTTACCGTGCAGGTGATTTTGTATTTGCCTCAACGATGTGGATTTGAAATTTAGTATGACCCATGGTGAGAGTGTTCTTCTCTGTAACAGAAGGTATATTCTTTTTAAAAAAATATTTAAAGTGTTCAAAATAAATTTCAAGTTCATATAAGAAGCTGGGTCATTCATGGTTTCTGAATACCCTAACTGAGTTGAAAAGCGTAGTTAAAAAAGTTTTCGATATCCTTCGTAAATTAAGCGTTATTAACAATTTGAGTTAATTAATTTCTTTGGTAAATGACAAAACATTTCAGTTGTCTCCCTTTCCGGCTGCGCTGGGTAATAATACACTGTTCAGAAAACTGACAATTTCTGCCAACCATCTTTCACTGACACGTGCGATTGGTGCTTTGAAGGTCTGCCATTCTTATCCATCCAAATACCTGTGATTTCTATTGTAGCCTTATTACAATTAACCCCCTTCCAACAAACTTCACAAGTTTTCAAAGAAAAACATTCAATGCAAATTGCGGGGCGAATTTCAATGCAGCCAATTTTTCAGTGGAACAGAGCGTAACTGCAAGCAATTTCGATATGGACGAACTGTCTCCAATACATTTTTTTTTGTTTTGAAACGGTGGTTAACTTTAATAAATTCTAATTAACTCGATGCGTGTCTTGTGAGATTCGTTGTTTTGTCTGGTACTTTGTTTTTAAACAGCCATTTTGTGCTGGTTGCTATCAGTTGGGGCGAATTGTTCGAACGACTACGCCATTGCAATTCTTTTCAGAAATATAAAATTGGGCTAGTTTAGGCTATTTTCATAGCCGTGTGACGGACTTTAACAGCAACCGTGTTTACTGTTTTTTGCGGAAGCGTGTGTTTTTAAAAAATAAAACATAAGAAAATACAGTAAACTGCCATGTCTCCCAAGGAAGTTTGGGAGGGCGACGCCTGTGTATATTTACCTGTTTATTCGTTGGTTTTGGGCCTTAAAACCAATAGTCCCTTTTCAATTTCCCCGTTTCCTATTTTCGTGCAATGACGGTCCAAATAAAAAGGCCCAACTCGGGCAATTTTTTTCAACACGGCGGTGCCTGAGAATCAATTCCTTTTTTTTTTTTGGCCTAAAATATAAAAATATATAATTAATAAATAATAATAAAAAAATGTCAGAACATCACCTATTAGAACAGATAGTTGAGAATGCGGCTGCGAAACAATCCTTTCAAATCATAGTGAGTCACGACACGACTCAAATCATGGCTAAATTCGAACCTTTCATTGAATTGAAGAAGGAAAAGGCATACGAGATGGCGTTGGTTAATCTCGAGACTTACTATTCGTTTCCGAACGTCACTGAAAAGAATAAGTATTCCGATGGTGTGGATTGGTACGAGATTCGAATTCCCAAAGGGAGTTATGACATAGACGATCTGTACCATCACATCCAGATGAGACTGAAGACCGACAGTCATAGAAGCAAGATAAGACTCGCTCCCAATACGAGTTCTCTACAGACGATATTAGATATTAGATAATTTTCGAGTGGATTTTAGGGAGGAAGATTCGAGCAGCAAGATGTTGGGATTTGATCGAAAGATGTATCGAGGTCTGTAAATATGGTCGACATTCTCGCGGTCAATAGCATTTTAGTGAATGTCAATGTGACCGTGGGAAGTTATGTCGACGTTAGTGCTCAGCCTACGATCTACTCGGTCTTCCCAGACGTTTTGCCGGGTTACAAGATCGTGGAGCGACCTCAAAATCTCGTCTATCTACCCGTGATCCTGGACACGTTGTATAGCATCGAAACCACATTGACGGATCAGAACGGCGATCTGTTAGATCTTCACAGAGAAAGAGTGACTATAAGATTTTACATCAGAGAGATATGAAAAAAAATAATAATAATAAATATAATTTGAAAAAAAAAAAAAAATTAAAAATTTGTTGTTGTTGTTTTTTTCATTTTTTATGTACAGTACGTTGAGAGTGTATTATCACTAAATCACCCGCAGAGTGGAGATTCCACCCGAGCAATAATTGCAGATTTGTTGCAAAGCATAACCAGCATCAGCAAAGTTTCAGCCAATGGACCTCCGGGTTAAAATCGGAGGTCCATTGACTGAAACATTGCTTGTGTTTTTTGTCGATATGTACAAAATTTGAAAGTTATAGCTTGGCTGATAACTCCACTCCGTGGGTGATTTAGTTACAATCCACTCTCCACGTACTGTATTTATATAAGAAATAAAAATAAAAATAAAAACTTATAATATTCATAATAATAAAAAAAACTTATAATATTCATTATTAAAAAAAATATATATAATCCTGTGAAAAAAAATAACAAATATGAGCAGTAGTCGATACCTCATTTAAAACATGAACATATCCAAAGGGCAGAAAGCTAAACTTTGCAGAGTGTTGAGTCATCAAGGTGAGGCTGTTAGATTTAAATTCAGTTATGAAGATCTGTGAGTGGCAGTAGTGATCGGATCGCCTGGACTAAAACTTAAATTAAAAGGATGGAGAAAGCAATTCGTAATCGAACAAGAACAAGGGTGAGATTGAGTCCCACTCAATTGAGATATAATCTGAGAATGAAAGGCAGTTTCTTACCGTTATTGCCGCCAAAGCATTAACCATTCTCACAAAAATGGTGTTATCAGCTCTGGGCGTTGGAGCTCTCACTGGACTCAATATTTCGGGAGTTGACAAATTAATGGGTAAAGAATTGTTTTTGAAGAAGAGAGGAAACAGACTGTTTTTGAAGCAGGGAGGAGCCATGTGTTGCATAGATGTCGATTGTAAAGGATTGTATCTAGGACCCGTGTGAAAAGGCATTGGCGGCGATGCTTTTCATGGAGATGGTCTCTATCTAAAGACCAGAGAGAAGGTGGAACCAATCTGTGAAGGTTTATTGTTTGGTCAGAATTCGCCATTTAAGCATATACACCTTTTGGGTATGTTATCAAAAAAAAAAAAAACAATTAAAAAAAAAAATAACGATAAAAAAAAATGAAACAAAAGGAGACAAAACAACTTCTAACAGACGTGTTAACAAGACATTCGTATTACGAAAAACTTTTAGTTTTTTCCCAATATTTACACGAGTATGCATTAGAAACAATTCAATCGGAACAAATCATACTCGATATGTGTTTAAATGGGTACGGAACGTTGTTTTCATTAATATTGTTTTTCATATTCTTAAATCAAAGTTATTTCGAAATATCGAAACGATGAAGTACAAAAAAATGTGTCTCACCAAGATTATGACACGATTATAGATGTCCTAGATTGGTTAAAATATGATGTGACATTTGTAGAATGTTACAATTACGGGAAATATCGTTACATGATTTTTGGTGCGAAAAACATAGTTAACGTATTCGATCGTGGTGGTGATGAAAAACTTGAAAAATCCATTCGCGAGTGGGTCAAATTTATTTGAAGATTACACTTGTTCGTGTCAAAGAGATCATGGATCGAATTTGCCAAAAGGTTAAAAATTATTATGGATTATTTCCCATATCATTCTAACGATGACGTTGAAAAAATAATGGTTTTATCGAAATACGAAAAGCATAAAATCCTTCTTTCAAAAAAAATGTCATCTCTTTCCTATCATAATATACAAGTATTAGTTCATTCGATTGATGATGAGATGAATAAATGTGTTATTAAAAAAAACGTAATATATAAAAAGAAAAATAAAAAAAAAATATAAAAAAAATATACCCCAATAGGTTTAATGGAGCGTCAGTATTTAAAAAAAATGTAGAAGACTGTTCAGAAGAAAAAAGATTAGGAACATTCTATAATTGGTCCGCCAGTGGATTTCAAACTCCAAAAAATCTACCTGTGGCTGGATTTTATTATTTGGGTCGTGGAGACAGAGTAAGATGTATTTGGTGTGATACTACTTTCAGAAATTGGGAACCAGACGACATACCATTCATTTAACATGAGAAGTTGTCTCAAAATTGCCCGTGTGTACAAATGATTAATTGATCTGTAGATGGATTAGGAGTGAAACGAAATGAAACGAAACAAGGTGATGAATTGTGCACATGATTCCAAGCTTTGTTAGAAATGGGATACACATGATGTCAGATAGAAACAATTCTGAAGAAAATGAACTGGGGCGCATTTGATTTTCCGAGCACGGAACATCTCGTTCGTGTGGTAGTCACTGCTGCAAATGTCGAAAAAGAAAAAAAAAAAGAACAACAAAAAAAGGAGAAGTGTACGTAAATGACAACAAAGAAGAAAAAGGATTGTCAAATAATAATGATGGAAAAAAAAATTAAAAACCTTTTGCATATTGTGTAAATTTAGACTGGTATATATTATATTTTTACCTTGTAAACATTTAATAATTTGTGAAAAATGTAATTCTACTTCTCAAAAAGATATGAAAATTTGCCCTAAATGCAAAACGTATATAAAAATGAAACTGAATTGTTTTACTTCCTAAATATATTAAAAACATATTATTATAAACAAAACGTAATATATAAAATAAAAATAAAAAATAATACGAAAAGAAATAATAGAAAAAAAATAATAAAAATAGAAATTTTTTTTTATACATATAATTATGAGTAAAACGAATGATTCCATGGAATCGAGAGCTTGGTTTCATCAAAGGGTGTTGTGTAGAGCTTACGCGGTCTGCGTGAACAAACAATTTCCCCGCATCTTGCATGGAAGATGTCTCAGTTGTCAGGAAGAGAGAGAATTCAACCACATTAATCATTCATGTCTTATGATGGAATGGGAAGACATCGTCACTATGTTTTTCATGCATGCATTGGAATATGTCCAACGGAATGATGTGATCGAATGTTGGAATCAATTCATGTTTAGTGTCGGAGAACCCAAGCCCACTAAATTGGAAGAGTTGAAGTTACACATCGATGTCTAACCACAGAAGACAGGGGACGCATTTTGGAATATTTTCCAACGGGGAGGCCACCACCACTAAAAAAAATTTTCGACTGGAATCACGTTTTTTGGAATTCCTTGTTGAAGGGAAGAAACCACTAAAAAACGTTTTTTCCATTAAATAATAAGGGATGAAAATAAAAAAATACAAAAGAAAATAATAGATACAAATAAATAAACAAAAAATAAAATGGAAACTCAAAGTAAAAAAATCTATCCATCATTAGAGAAGTTGAGTTTCAAGCCCACGACACCTCTTCTATCACCAGAAAGTAGTGACGACGTGGGGCAGAGATATCGAATCGAACAAATCAATAGAATTCAATCGTATCTGATGCGAGAGAGAGATTCTCCTCGTTCGCTCAATAAGAAATATTCGAGATTAGAGAAATTTGTGAATGGTGTGGATTTGACACGCATTGCAACCTCTATGGGTTTGAATGTTGCCAGAATCGGTCTATTGTCGGCCACCATTGTTGCTCTTCCAGTTGTGTTGGCTGTAGAAGGATTGGCTTTGACTGTCGGATTCGTCAGTACGATCGGAAATTTAATCACTAAGAAATTATCTGTGAACGCCAAGAAGGATGAAAACATCAGTGTTTTGGCTGATGCAAAGATCGACACCGTGTCCGATAAGATGTCTCAAGCATTGAAAGACGGTACGATCTTGGACGGTGAATACGTCGACATATTGAATGAAAAACAAAAATACGAAGTCATGAAAGTGAAGATAAGAGTAAAGAGTCATCAGATTCTCAAGGAAGAAATGAAGGATTTTCTCATGGAAAAAGGTAGGGAAGAAGCGAGACAATTGTTTCGTAAAATTGTTGGATCCAAAAAAGATTCCAGAGGCAATCGATTGAAAAAGAAATATATATATATAAAAGCAAAAAATTATATATAAATAAAAAAAAATATGAAAAAAATAAATAATTAAATATATACGAAAAAACAAAAACAAAATGTATTGTGTCAAATGCAAGAGAGTTACCGATACAGTTAACATTAAAAAAGTACTGATGAAAATAAAAGTCCCATGCTTCGCGGAATGTGTAAAATGTGCGGTTTGACCAAGACGTGATTCGTCAAACGCGGTGCTAGTCTGACAAATAAATTGATTAATAATCTACCCATCGAAATGCATCTGCCAGGACATCAATTCATGGGACCCGGCACGAAATTAAATAAGAGATTGAATCAAGACCTGACACCTAAATCTTGAAGCAAACCCATCAATAGGGTGGATTCGGCCATTTACGCTCACGATCTGTGCTATGCTAAACATCCCGTAATCGAATTTGCGATAAAAACATGTTGACGACACTGAAAAATATATCAAATCCCACAAGGAGAGAAAGACTCGAACGTTTGCTGGTCGGTAAAGTGACCGGTACCAAACGTCAATTCGGATGGGGTAAAAAAAAATGTCCAGAAAAGATTATTAATGAATGCATTTGCGAACGAACTACACAAGCCTGTCACGTATAAATTTCAAAGGAGAAGGGTGTTCGTGAAGGCTCTGGATCTGATCTGGTCGACCGATCTGGTCGACATGAAATCAGATTTGAAATGGAACAAAAGTGTTAAATACATACTGACGGTCATCAACGTGTTTTCGAAATACGGATGGATGAGACCTCTGAAGAATAAATCGTGAGCTTGCGTGGCCAAGGCTCTGAAGAGAATATTCGCATCGTCTTCTCGAAAACCGGATAAACTATTGGTGGACAAGGGGAAGGAATTTTACAACAGTCACGTTTATCCAAGGGTCGACCTCTATTCCATCGAAAATGAAGGGAAAGCTAACGTGATCGAACGTTGGAATAGAACCATGAAGAAAAACATGAACAAGTATTTCATGGCCAATAAGACTAAGAAATATATCGACGTTC
The DNA here is from genome assembly GCA_031216915.1 of Pictodentalium vernedei. Classification (NCBI taxonomy): domain Eukaryota; kingdom Metazoa; phylum Mollusca; class Scaphopoda; order Dentaliida; family Dentaliidae; genus Pictodentalium; species Pictodentalium vernedei. The sequence goes on from CM062295.1 coordinate 624,242,223, forward strand.
TAGACGAACTGGTCAAAAAATGCAACAACATGCGACACAGATCCAGCGAGATGACTCCTGCAGAAGCTTGCAATCCTCAAAATGAAAAACGCATCTTTGCAAATCTCTATCCCGAAAGGACCAACACCAAGAAGAAGCCCAAACCACCAAAATTTGCAGTTGGTGATCGAGTGAGAATCACTTCTTATAAGTCACTCTTCGCGAAAGGTTACACTCCACGATGGACTGAGGAAATCTTTAAGATCATTAGAATATTTTACACAGATCCAGTGACTTACAAAATAGAAGTGTTAGAGGATGATGAGGATGACAGCAGAGAAATCATTGGAACATTTTATGAACAAGAATTGCAGAAGTGGGCGTTTTGAAAACCAACCCTTCACTTTTATTTTTTTACACATATATAGTAAGAAAAAAAAATAATAATAATTAATAAAAAACAATTTATAATAATAAAAGCAAACGAATTAACACAAAAAAAAAACATGACGAATATATTAGATATAACCGAAGGTATATTGAGAGATGAAAACATTCAAGAATACGAAGTTCATGAGTACGAACCAATGACTGGAACCAGTCTGAACAATGCCGGTAAAATAAGAATCAACGTCGAGACTCAGGATCTGTTCGTTCATCCCAGCAAAAGTTACATAGTGGTACAGGGTCATCTCACCAAGGAAGATTGAAGCGATTACGCCGACGACGATTTAGTCAGTCTAGCTAATAATGGCATGATGCATCTGTTCAGTAATATAAAATACATGCTCTTGGGACAATAGATAGAATCCGTGTTTCATCTCGAACAAGCCACCACGATGTACGGACTCTTGACGTATCCGGACAATTTTTCGAAATCTAAAGGACTCTATCAATTGTGGGTGAAAGACACCGTCCAGCCAATACCAGTGCCACCCTGAGATTCAACTACTTCGTCAAGACGTCGAGACCCAAAAGAATGTTTTCATTCAGGATACCTCTGAAACACATATTCGGATTCGTGGAAGATTACAATAAGATTCTCGACGAATTCAAACACAATCTGACCTTGATTTGAAAAGGAAACGACGAAGCCATCATGAGACCGCCGCGACTGGTGCGGGTAAGATACATCTGAACATGATATCTTGGTTCGTTCCACGCAAGATTGACTGTGAAATCTGCTTTGGAAAGACCGCAATTCATCGTAATGGCATTTCAAACTGATAGGGAGGGTCTCAAGAGAAAAATCCTTCCCTGTTCGATCATTGTAACTTGAGAAACATGCAAGTTTTTCTAACTGCCACGAGATATCTATCTGGCCATCGATTACAACGCCTCTTTCGATAAAAACGATTTCTGCAGACTATATGGCGACGTTGCCAATTTCAGAAAGAAATATCATCGACTGGACGAATTGATGGGTAATCCTAACATCACTCCCACCAAATACAAATCGATGTATCCCCTGTTCGTATTCGACATCAGTAGTGAGCAACAGAGTGAGCGAGTCAATAGTAACATCTTAGACATTCAGATTAAGATGCAATTTGACAGAACGTGCTGAAGAGAACCGAGGCTTTCATCCTAGTCCTGTCAGATAGAGAGTTAGAATTCGAATCGGATGGACAAAAAATGTCCATCGTTCGATGAAATAATAATAATTAAAAAAACAAAAAAGTAATAAATAAAAATAATAAAAAACAATATATAATTGGATTTCGAGAAATTGAATATCCAATTATATATTTTTTTTGGAGTTGTCTCGTCTTCATCATAAAAAAGTGATTATTTCCATTTTTTTTGTTTTCACTGTTTGTTCGAGTTTGATCAACAGAGAGACCATGGGAGTTGTGGCTTTGGGGTTATTGGTTTTCATCTTGAAATTGATCCTATCCCCCATCTGCATCTTCAGAAGTGTACTAAAGACGCTGGTGTTCGAGTGTTGCTCCTCCATCTTTTCGACTCTGTACATCTAATCAGTTTCCACACTGTTCACAATGAGATTGACGATTGCTGTATTGCTCAAGTCCATAGAAGCCAGACTCATTCGAATGATATCGCCTCATGCCGGCATGAGATATCCTATCAGACCATGTAGTGATCCTTTACCTCCATTTCTGAAGGACCATTTGGCTTTTTCCGCTTCTAACGCACCGCTCTCCTCGGCCCAAAAGATGATAAGTTGTCTAGCGTATTTGATCTTTTCCACAACAGAGATCAGAGTTCAGGCATCTGACATGTGCACATGATCTGGTAGATTCGTGAGTGCGTGTCCTCCCATATCCAGCTTGTCGACATTATTCTTTCTCAGTTCCAAGTCTACGTATTGTTTGGTCGCCGCAGTGTTGGGATTCGTGGGAATGGGCACGTTGATTATCGTGTTAGAATTCGCATTCAATTTGGACTGTAAGACTTTAGGAACGTAGCGATCTCTCAGATGGTTACTGAATCTTACCTGAGCATTGTCCGCATATCTTTTAGTGGCAGCATCGGTCGAATCTCTAGGATCCACCACATTCACCACTCATTTAGATTTCAAGTCGAGATCGTCTGTCGTATCTTTATTCACGTAATTATCTCTCATCATCTGCCAGAAATTTTTGTCACCTCTATCAACATATTTTTTAGTCACGGCATCTGACTGATCGATCAGTTCAGGAAGATTGTAGATTTTCGTATTGTTTAAATTTAAAGGTTCTTCCCGAGGTTCGTATCTCCGAACATATCGTTCGTCCAAGTTGACAATGTCACCACCACCAACAACTTCAACCGTTCTTCTTTTCTTTTCTAGAGGAACCTTCATTATCGTCAGCGCGACCAAATTTATCGACTGTCATGTTTGTTTTTTGTTTCGTTTTTTTATTATTATTATTTAAAAATTATATTCTTTTATTATTTTAATTATAACAACCAAACATTTTTATTTATATATCTCTCTATATATATATCAACAAATTTTTTTAATGTAAATCATTGAGAATATCCTGAAAGTGATCTCCTTCCAACCATCTCTTGAGAACGTAGAGGCACAGGTGACTGCAAAACACTCGATCCGGTGTAACAGGAATGGAAGTCCGTAGGAAAATTAGTCCCTCTGGACTATTCTTCCACGGAATTATAGTCCTAGGTCTAACATTTCTAGGAATAGTAGTCCGCCGGACTACTATTCCTAGAAATGTTAGACCTAGGACTATAATTCCGCGGAATAATAGTCCAGAGGGACTAACGTTCCTACGGACTTCCATTCCTTTTACACCGGCGCTTGCACTCGTTCGGTAATATAAATAACTGATGTTAAATAGTTTCTTATTTCTATCAGTGGAGAGATTCCATAGCTATCGAAATAATAATTTTTATTATTCTGATTCGAAAACCATGCGACCCAATGCATGCCCTCACCTCCGATATTGTCCAGATTTAAAATTCCACATTCCAAATCATCATCTTTTTTTCTCGGTAAGGCATCTCTAGAAAACACACCTCGAAAATGTTTGATTTTTAAATCTTTTGCCACATTCGACAGATCAATGTTGGATAAGGGTTTGTTGGGTAAGACGACACCTTCTACGGAAGTAGGTATATTTTTATTTTGAGAGTCCACGACCACTTGTACATGTACATGTACAAACATACGTATACGATGCGTTCACCAACGTGGAATTCAGTGTTAAATCACACCCTTGTTCACAAAAACTGTACATGGTCTTGAATCCCCCCCCCCATGTACAGTTGCGACTCCTAGATCGCACTTTTAACGTTCAAATACTCGTGGTGAACGCGCGTTTTTAAAAAAAGGGTGAAATTGTACATCTTCACTTGTATCTTGCACGTAATTTTTCGTTGACGTTCCCATCGCAGATCAGACCATGGATCCATCGTTGGCGAACGCGAGCGAAAGCACAAAATTCTGGGTCATCATCAAAAAACAGTTTTGGGAACTCTAAACCGGCGGTTCAGAACCCACAATTGTGTTGGTACGGATGGTCCAGAACTCTCCCTTGTTTTTTGAGGCGGTGGGTTTTTTCTCCCATTTATGACATTATTAGGGGAATTCCCTACGGAATGTTTAAAACGCATTTTCCGCTCAATTAGGTTTTGAGTGGTAAAATTTTTAATATATTCATGATAGCAATCGCAGTCATCAAAAGGATTCTCTCTTAATTCGACACTCAGTGAATTGATGTGTGAATGAAAAATCTTTTTGAGGAATGTAAAAAACCTACTGTCAAAATGCGTTAAATCAGAAACCGGTTTGTCATGTACTGTTTAAACGTATTTTTTTAAACTTCAATTAACACATTCAGTTGAGATGTGAATATTTTCAGATTATTATATATTAAGACAGAAAGAGTTTTTTATTACTTAAAAACATAAAAAAATATAATTAAACATTTAATTTTGAAAAAATAAATAAAAACAATTAAAACGAAAGATGTTTTTACAGATGGATCCTAGGCGCCGAGATTTAATTTTAGGCGAGTATGAACGTGCTAAGAAGAGCATTCAGTCAGCTGACAGGAGCAGACATCTCGGTGAGATGGAACTCAGACGCGAAGCCACAAACATATTTAAACCCGTGACGGAGGGTCAAGAGCGAAGCAGGAAGGAGATAGTCGAAGAATTGAGACCCATAAAGGAAAGTTCTTTGAGAATGGGTTCGTTGCCTCCTAGTTTTGGAAATCGGTATTCCGTTCAATCTACACCGGATTACGTTCCCACGGGAATTCAAACAGATATGAGCGAGTCTGATGATACGACTTCGACTATCACCACTAGTAGCATCGCATCGTCCGATAATGATGGCGGTAAGAGAGATCAGTCGTATGGAATTTATAAGGATTCTGAGGGTAGAACTTTTGTAGGTGATACGGTGGTGGAAATGGATGATGACGAATTGATCATGGGTTCGAATAAATATAAAGTAACTGATGGTCTGCGGAGATTGCTCCTTTACGACAAGCCTGGAGATTACACGGAACAGGATTTCGACAATTACGGCGACATTCTAGTTCAAACTCACGCCATGAAGAGAAATAATGATGCCAAAGAGACGAGACCCAAAGCCAACAGAGGTTACAAGTGGACGGAAGTGGTGAAACCCATATGGGACATGAACAAGAAGTTCGTCGAATTGGTGACTGGCAAAGGGGTGAAAACCACTTTTCTTCCGAGCGATTCCGACGCTCTGTCTCAGAGATTGAGTTTGTTGATGGCAAGCAGATGGGCTGGTAACACGGGATTAGATAATCAGATAGTTGCTATATCTGACGAATTGTTGAGACAGAAGGTTTTGAATAAAAACCAGTATAAAAGGCTGATGAACGAATTGAAGGATTGATGTGTATATAATAAGTAGAGAGAAACAAAACAAACAAACAAACAAAAATAAAACAGTAAATTCTTACACTAGAATAATAAAAATATTTAAAACGACAAAACGATTTACCAGTGAAAAAAAACCCAAAGATATATCATAAAAATAAAATATGTTGGTGATAAAGAACAGGGGATACGTCAGAACTTACGTTCAAGGCGGTTCTGGCATCGTCGATTCTATAATGCGAGCGTTCACGAGCAATGCGGGTAGAAAACTCGCATCGACCGCGTTTGAGGTCGGTAAGAAGACGGCTTTGGATGCTAGTAAGAAAGCCGCTTCCGAAGCCAGTGGTAGGATAGCTTCTGTGGCTGGCAAGATGGCAGCCGACGCGTTGATCGACAAGTTGATCAGTCCGCCGGCGAAGCGAGCTGAGTTAGAGCGAACGACGAAAAGTTGGAAAGATTTTAAGGATGCCGTGGTGCCCATACAAGATTTAGCCAAAATGACGAGTGGATCCGGATTGAAGAGAACTCGCGACAGTGTGATATAAATAAATAATAATAACATTAAAAACAGAGTTTGAAAAACATAAAAAAAAATTTTGTGCTTGAAAAGAATCTAAAATAACAAAAAAAATAAAACAAAGATGAACATTAAAGATATGTCTTGGAACGACGCCGCGACCAAGAGGTCGAATAACGAGTTCTTTCCCAAGAGCATAAGAGGCTTGATAGTGGGAAAATCGAATTGTGGAAAGACCAATCTGTTGATGAATCTATTGTCCCGACCCGACTGGTTGGATTACGACAGAGTGTTCGTGTTTGGCAAGACCCGAATACAGATTGCTTCTAGAGTGCATGGATCGCAGATTGCCCAAGGACGTCATAGTCAGAATCTTTGACAGTAGGAAGGAAGTCGACAAGAGTGGAGCTCCGCTCTCGACCATTTTGGACGGCGCGGCGACGGAGCTGATGAAGAGAAATGCATCTTCGAACGTCGAGTGTCGATTTTATGAGAACGCTAGCGACGTTCCGGATCCTAGAGAACTGAAATCGGAAGATAAGAATCTCATGATTTTCGACGATCTGCCTTTGGAGAGACAGAACCGATGCGAATCGTATTACGTTAGGGGTCGACACAGCAACGTGGACTGTTTCTACCTGTCGCAGAATTATTTTCGATTGCCCAGACAGACGATAAGGGAGAACGCTAATTTTCTATGTCTCTTTCGCCAAGATCTCAAGAATCTCAATCACATCTACGGCGATCACATCGCAAACGACATGAGCGCTGCGGAATTCAGGAGATTCTGCAAGAGGGTTTGGGATGGTGGACTTTACAATTTCGTCGTGATCGATTTGACAAGCGAATTTAATCGCGGAAAATATCGGTGCGGATTTGACAAGTTTTATGTTTCCGATGGTAATAATAAGATAGAGCGTGAAAATAAAAATTAGAAAAAATAATAAATCTTCAAATAATTAGTTTTGAATAAAAAAAATAAAATTAAAATATAATGTTCGAGCATGGAGAATTGTTAGAACGGATAGCCGAGAATACGGCTTCATCCAATTTCAAAGGCATCTTATATTTCTCGTATTTGTGCTTTAAGCCCTTCATCTCGACCTCGTTCAATTCGATGGGATCATGTCGTTGTAATCTATAGATTTTATGACCGAATTTCTTATACGTTTCGACTCGTTTTAATTTCAATTCGCATCTTTTAGGTGTTGTTGTCTTCATGATCGATTATTTAGTATTTAAATAATAATTTGTTTAAAAAGTTTTTTTTGCTCTTTATATATATAAAAAAGTTATTTTTTAAATTTTTAATTCTCTTTAATGTAAAGTTTTTTTAGTAAAAGTTTTTTTTCTTCTCTTTATATATATATAAAAAAGTTAAATTTTAATTTCAATCTCTATTGTTTATATTTCCAAGTCCGTTATTAGCAAGTTGACATTCGTCATTTTTCCACATACGAAAATGGTGTGAATGTTTATCTTTACTCTTTTGAGTTTTTTTTCATAGGCGAATGCGATCTCACCACCCGATTTCTTCACGAGTTCGGGTGAGATTATTGGATATATGTAACCTCCATAGGACAACAAGAAATCACCTCTGTCGAATTCTCTGTCTTCGGCGATGATGATATTAATCAGCAGTTCGCTTTGGTACTCGTAACACAAATCGAGCGCGGCTTCATCCACTTTCAAACACATTCGATATTTGTGGTAGTAGCGCTCTAAGTCCACCATCTCGACCTCAATTCAATTCGATGGGATCGTGTGGTTGTAATGTATAGATATTAAAACTGGATTTCTCATACTTTTCTTCTCATTTCAATTTCAATTCGCATCTTTTAGGTGTTGTTGTCATGATCGATTATTTGGTTTTTATGAATTCTTGCAAATAATGTATATTTTAAATTTTGTATTTAAATAATAATTTGTTAAAAAAAAAGTTTCTCTTTATTTCTCTTTATATATAAATAAAAGTTAAAAAAAAAAATTCTTACAAACTCAATTTTGAGGTAAAAATAATGATCAAGTCCAAACATTCGAATTATAGTCTAGAACGTGCAAGACTTCAAACATTTAAAAATTGGCCTTTGAATCTCGCTCAAAAACCCGAAGATTTAGCCGCCGCAGGTTTCGTTTACATGGGTAGAGACGACAAAGTCAAATGTTTTTGTTGTGACATACATTTGATGAATTGGGAACCTCACGACGTACCTTTACTAGAACACATAAGTAATATTGAAAAAGGCGAATGCGATTATTTGAACAAGATCCTAACGTTGGGATTGATCAAAATCCAAGACGAAGAGAGGGATAGAGACAAAAACCAAAAATTATTGATGGATATGTTACAACTCGGATACACCAGAGAACAATTGTACAATGCATTAAACAAAGCGAACAAGACCCTGTCTCAATTCATGACTTTAGAACCTCTCATCAAATTCATGGCGGAAGCAGACGAGTTATCGTCACTTGTCGGAAACAAACCGAGTAAAACGTCCACCACCAAGTGTCTGGTCTGCAATGGTGTCGCAAATATCTTGTTTCTACCGTGCGCACACCTGCGTTACTGTAGAGAATGTCATTCTGAAGACGAGAAAACGTGTTCGGTTTGCGAGCGAGAAATAAAAGCGGTCTTAAATTGTTTTTGAATAAAAACACATTGAAGAAAAAAAAATTGAATTTAAAATTTAACTTTTTTTTTTTCTATTATATATATAAAGAGTAAAAAAGCAAAACTTTTTTTAACAAATTATTTAATACAAAATTCCAAAAAAAAAAAAAAATATTCTTACAAATGAAGCAAACAGATAAAACAATGGTAAATTTAAATGAGAAAACCATATCTCAGTTAAACGAGATTTGTAAACTATTACAAATTTCAGATTTCAGAAAGCATAGAACTAAATAAAAAGAAATTGAAGTCATACAAGAATATTTGCAAAACGCTAGAAAGGCAAACGAAATGTCGATAGCAACGACGTCAAAAGATGCATCGGTTGTGAAAAATAAGAAGACGACTAAATGAAAAGCCATTGAAGAACATCAAGTTTCCAAAGAAAAGAAAAGAAAAACTAAAACGAAAACGAGTGATGCACTTCAGATTCAAGACAAACGAGCTATATCGAGCGAAATTCAACGAGCAATCGACGAAGAGAAAGGAGAAGAATATGTAACACGACTCGTGGAACTATTCCAATCAAAACCCATAGAATGGGAGAGGGCAATCGAAGACATTTTTAAAACTTTCGACGTGATTCCCTCGTTGAAGAAAGTCGATCCGAAATTGTTCATGGAACGGGTGAAGAAAGAAGTATTGGATTTGTTTCGCGAATACATGAACGTGGGATTAAAAATTAAGATGATACTCCATTGCATAATGAATAAAATCGATGTGAAGTCCGGCGAGAGCATCGTGAAAAATGCATATTTCAGATCTAACGTCGAACCCGTATTTCGAGGTTCAGATCTATCGGACGTTTTCGAAAAGATGAAAGACAAGATGTTGACGTCTCTCGCGAATTATCAACATGAAGGTAGTAATTGGACGTTCGGTGAGGTGTTGAAACTCGAAATTCACATGACTAAAAACGAACCGTTGAAAGGATCTTCCTACTTGGAATTACCGTATTTCTTGACTAAGAAACACGCCGTGGTCAACGTGAGAAATAAAGATGATCAGTGTTTTAAATGGGCAGTCACCTCCGCTTTATACCCTGTTGAAATACACACCGATAGAGTTTCTCGTTACGAGGAAACTTCTAAAAATCTCGATTGGACCGGAGTGACTTTTCTAACAGAGTTAAAACACATCGAACATGTCGAGGTTCAAAATCCCACCATAGCGTTGAACGTCTTGGGATACGACGACGAAAATCAAAAGATCTATCCTCTCAGACAGACTTCGTATCGTGGAAGAGAAAAGACGATTATTTTATTATTGATTTCGAATGGTGACAATCGTCATTATTGTTGGGTTAAACATCCGAGCCGATTACTGTTGAGACAAAATAATAATCATAACAGAAAGATATGTTTATGTTGCAACTGCATGAACGTGTTTCACAGCGAAGACTCGTTGGCGAAACATCAGGAATATTGCAACGAAAATCAAGGTGTCGCCGTCGAAATGCCCAAACCCAACACCATCGTGAAGTTTGAAAATCACAATAGAAGGTTAAAAGTACCATTCGTCGTGTACGCCGATTTTGAATGTTTCACCGCGAAAATGAGTTCCTGTCAACCCAATGCTCTTCAAAGTTACGTTGAAAGATATCAAAAACACATACCTTCGGGCTATTGCATTTACGTGAAATGCGCTTTCGACTCGCAACACAACATGGGTCCCTTCACCTACACGAAACAGTGTGAAGACGACGACGTGGCTCAAAGGTTCGTGGAAGAGTTAGAATCGAAAATTCAAATGTTATACGACAAATTCAAAACTCCGGCGAAAATGATCATCACGCGAGAGCAGCAGGACGAAAATAACAGAGCCACCGAATGTCACATATGCAGACAATCGTTCGATGAGAATTTGGAGGAAAATAAGAAGGTTAGAGACCACGATCATTACACGGGTCTGTATCGTGGTCCGGCTCACAGCAAGTGTAATTTAAAATATCGAGACGCCACTTTCTATCCGGTGATGTTTCACAATCTCTCGGGTTACGACAGTCATCTGTTCGTGAAAAATCTCGGCACCTCGCACGAAGAATTAAATTGCATCGCGAACAGCGAAGAAAGATACATTTCCTTCACGAAATGGATGTTCATGGAGAGGAAAAGAGTAATCGATGGAAATACATCGAAAGAAAAAACGAAATCCATTCGTAGATGCATACGTTTCATCGACACTTTTAAATTCATGTCGACCGCTCTGGAAAAATTAGTCGATAACATGAGCAAGGATAAATTTAAAATCACGAGCGAACATTTCAGAGAACGAGTAGACGTCATGTTGAGGAAAGGAGTCTATCCTTATGATTACATGAACGATCTAAAGAGATTTGAAGACACCGCACTACCTTCAAAAGATGATTTTTATTCGAAATTATACGAATCCGACATTTCCGACGAGAATTACGAACATGCCAAAAATGTGTGGAAATCATTCGATATGAAAACCATGAGAGATTATCACAATCTCTATCTGAAGACCGACGTTCTGCTCTTGGCAGACGTGTTCGAAAATTTTCGAGACGTCTGTCGTCGAAATTACGATCTGGATCCCGCTTGGTATTTCACCACACCCGGCTTGGCGTGGGACGCTCTGTTGAAGACCACCGAAGTCCAATTGGAATTATTATCCGACGTGGACATGTTGCTCATGTTCGAAAGGGCTGCGAGAGGTGGCGTCTCGATGATCTCTCACAGACATTCTGAGGCTAACAATAACAGAGCCACCGAATGTCACATATGCAGACAATCGTTCAACGAGAAGAGTTACATGATCCACACAATGATTATCCGCTGGCTCCCGAACGAATGGAACCCAATGAAGGAGACGAGGAAAAACTCATTCCCAATTTATTTAACAAACGTAACTACGTCGTCTACAGCGAGAATTTGAAACAGTACGTCGATTACGGGATGAAATTAGTCGACATACATCGCATCATTCGATTCGACGAAGAGCCTTGGATGAAAAAATACATCGATCTCAACACAAATCTCAGAACTCGAGCCGAGAACAATTTCGAAAAAGATTTCTTCAAACTGATGAACAACTGCGTGTACGGCAAATCGAGGGAAAACATCAGGAAGAGAACCGACGTTCAACTCGTCACGTCTGAGAAAAAAGCTAAAAAATTAGTGGCGAAACCCAATTACAAACACCGAACCATATTCGACGAAAATCTAGTGGCCGTTCACATGCAAAAGACGCATCTGAAGTTCGACAAACCGTATTATCTCGGACTGATTATCTTAGATGTCAGCAAGCGATTGATGTACGAGTTTCACTACGATTACGTCAAACGAAAATTTGGTGACAAAGCCAAACTACTGTTCACCGACATGGACAGTTTACTTTACGAGATAGAGACGAAAGACGTCTACCGAGATATATCTCCGGACGTAGCCAATTGGTTCGACACGAGCAATTATCCCGTCGATCATCCGTCCAACATTCAATCGAACGACAACAAGAAGGTGTTGGGTAAATTTAAGGACGAGAGTGGCGGTAAACAGATCGTCGAATTCGTGGGCTTGAGACCCAAACTGTATGCTTATCGTCTAGAAGATGATGAAGAGATCAAGAAGTGCAAAGGAGTTAAAGCGTGCATGGTGAAGAAAAACATCTCTTTCCAAGAGTAAAAAGATTGTCTGTTAGGAAGTGGTCCAGTGTATAAGACTATGAAATCGATTCGAAGCGAAAATCACGACTTGTATACCGAAATAGTCAACAAAATTTCGCTGACGGCCGACGACGACAAGAGATTCATATTAGATGATAAAATAAGCACTTTGGCACTCGGACATTGGACTTTGGATTTAATTTTAGACGATATGAATGGAGATGATTGGATTCTAGATGTGATTGTGGATGATAAGATTCCAGATATGATTGTGGATGATAGGATTCCAGAAAATCAAGAAGAATTAGATGAACACAAAATTATGGAAATCGATAGTGACATCGAGAAAGTTAGTTTAAAAAGAAAAAGAAAAAAATAGAAAAAAAAAACTTTTATTAGTAAATTATAATAAAAAAAAAAAAAAAAATATACTTATTTATGAATAAGAAAATAAAGATATCCGTAGAAGGTGTCGTCTTACCCAACGAATCCCTATCCAAGATCGATCTGTTGAATGCGGCAAAAGATTTGAAAATCAAAGATTTTCTAGGAGTGTTTTCCAGAGATGCCTTGCCGAAGAGAAGACCTCAGCAATCGGAATGCGGAATTTTAAATCTAGGCGATTCATCGGGTGAAGGCACTCACTGGGTGGCGTGGATGAAGAACGGGAAGAAGAAAAATTATTATTTCGACAGCTACGGAATTTCGCCACCAAAAGAAATAAAGAACTATTTCAACAAATCGATGGTTTGTTACAACACGGAACAAGTGCAATCACCACATCAAGTGTTTTGCGGTCACCTGTGTCTCTACGTTCTCAAGAGATGGTCTGAAGGAGATCGATTTCAAGACATTCTCAATGACTTACATTAGAGAGAGATTTTTTTTTTATAGTATATATAAAGATAAAAAATTATTTTAAAAAATTTTTAATCAAATAAAAACGAAAAATAAAATAACATAGTTCATTTTTTAATAAACTGCGTTTTGAATATATTTTTTTCTAAAAACAAAAAAATCCTCACAACAACATGCCAGTCGATAAATTTGGTAGAAGTGACGACGAAAAAGTCAACCCGAGAAAGAAGAGGAAGATGTTCGAAGTCGACGATGGTTATGACGTTGCCAACTTGGACGAACATTACGTTCGGAGATACGAACCTCGAGATGAACCTTTGAACATGAACGATAAGAAGCTCTACAATCTTCCCGAGCCGATAGATCTCGCAGATGCTGCAACTAAAAAATACGTCGACAGGGGGAACGCCGATTTCGAACGAATCCTGCTGGATAATTATGTGGATAAAACCATGACCGACGATCTCGATCTGAAATCCAAACGTTTGGTGAACGTCGCGAATCCCATAGATCCCTCCGATGCCGCGACTAAGAAATACGCAGATGACTCTCACACGAGATTCAGTGAACACCTGAGAAATAGATACGTTTTGAAAACGATGCACTCGGAATTGAACGCCAATTCTAACAAGATAACGAACGTGGCCACTCCCACGAATCCCAAGGACGTGGCGACCAAACACTACGTAGATCTGGAACAGAGAAAGTCTGACAGACGAGAAATGAAATCGGATCTGAATGCGGGATTCCACAAGATATCGAATCTGTCGAAGATCGACGACACGGATGCGGACTCAACTGCGGTCAACAAGGGCTACGTAGATTCTGCCGTGATACAATCGCAAGAATACCTAGAATCACAAGTGGACGATCTCTACCTGAACAAAGAATCTGGCGGAACCATGGAGGGTGGCATCAACATGAACGGTCACAATTTATTCGGTCTCGATCACGATCCCGAATTCGATTCCAGCACTGTCAGCAGAAAGTACGTGGACGACAACTCGGTCTGGAGAAAAGGCGACATCATGGAAGGTAAACTAGACATGGGTGGACACGCGCTCACGAATCTACCGGATCCTGTGAACATGACGGATGCCTGTACCCTGATTTTGGTGGTGGAGAAAGTTAAATATGCTAGACAATTGATCACCGTGTGGGCTGAAGAGGCCGGCGCCTTAGATGAGGGAAAAGCTGAGTAGTCTTTCAGAAATGGAGGTAGCGGATCGAAACATGGTCAGGTGGGATATCCCATGCCGTTGGGAGGTGAAATCCTCCGAATGAGTCTAGCTTCCTCGGATTTGAATAACAGAGCGGTCGTCAATCTCATGGTGAATGGTGTGGAGAGCGATAACAGATACAGCGTCGAAAAGACTAAGAATCAACACGCAAATATTAGCACATTCGGCACGCCTCTCAAAGTGAACGCCGGAGACAGGATTAATTTCGTCACAAAAACCAATAATCTCGAAGCCACCACTTCCGTGGTGAGTCTACTGATCGAACTAGATCCTTTCAACAAACAGTGAACGCGTGGAAAATAATGAATTAAATAAATAATGTGTGATTATTAAAAAACAAAAAAAACAAAAAAAAAAGTAATGAGATCATCTTTAGATCTCATTTTTTTTTTGTTTTCCTTTATCACTTATAACGATGATTAAAATTGCATCCTTTTTTTAATTTTCTATCCATTTATGATTACAGTTTATACACTTTGCGAATACGGTTGTTGGTTCATCACCAGATCTAGTTTGTTGAGATTCGATTTTTATTTGATGTTTCTTACATTTGCGACATTTTAAAATTGTATTTTTTATAATTTCTTCGTTAGATTTTATGAGATCAAACTCTTCTTTTTCTTTTAAACGATATTCGTCAAAATCACAACTATTCCATCCTTTTTTTGTGTTACGTTCTTCATATTCAATTTGAATCCATTTTTCCAAGTATCTCATTTTAACGTCGTAGTGATGATTTGTTGTTTTTGTGTTAGAAACATTCATTTTGTTTTCGAGATTTTGGTTTTTAATTAAACTTACATCCACATTTTTAACGTTCATTAATTTTTTCTTCACACACTCGTCTCTCATCGAATGATCAACATCTTATTTCCATCCGATTCGAATTGTAATTCTCTGTCCGACAGGACCAGGGCGAAGGCTTCGGTTTTTCTCGGCACGTTCCTATCGAATTGCATCTTGATCTGAATGTCTAACACGCTACTCTTGAGTCGTTCACTCTGTTTACTGATGTCGAACACGAACATGGGATACATCGACTTGTATTCGCCGGGAGATATGTTGGGGTTGCTCATCAATTCGTCTAGATCGTGATACTTCTTTCTAAAATCAGTGGCGTCGCCGTACAGTCTGCAGAAATCGTTCTTGTCGAACGATGCGTTGTAATCGATTGCTGGATATCTCGTGGCGTTCAGAAACACTTGCATGTTTCTCAAACTGCAGTGATCGAACAGCGATGCATTCTTTTCCTGAGACCTGTCCCTATCGGTCTGAAACGCAACCACGATGAAACGCGGTCTCTCGGAAGCGGATTTCACCATCAATCTCCAATCGAAGTGATTCGTGGAGGGAGGAATGCTAGCCGTGTCGCACTGTCTCATTCTAAATCCCACTGGTAATTTACTCTTGGATTCTATGATCTTGTAGAGACGCGCTTTCTCCACGATCGAAGGCTCCACGTGCGGAACGAACCACGATATCTTGTGTAGAGTTATCTTACCCGCACCGGTCGTGGTGAGTCTCACTATTACGTCATCGTTTCCTTTTCGAATGAACGTCAGATTGTGTTGGAATCCGTACGTGATCTTGTTGTAATCGTCCGCGAATCCGAAGATGTGTTTCAAAGGTATCCTGAACGAAAAAGTTCCTTTAGGTCTGGACGTCTTGATGCCGTAGTCGAATATCGCTGCGGCGCCTGCGCTAGCAGGGCCTATGGTGTCTTTCACCCACAACTGATTAAGTCCTCTGGATTTCGAAAAATCATCAGGATACGTCAAGAGTCCGAATATCGTGGTGGCCTGACCGGGATGAAACACAGATTCTATCTCTTGTCCGGATAGCATGTATTTTATGTTGCTGAATAGATGCATGATGCCATTATTGGCAAGAGTAACCGTGTCGTCGTCGGCGAAGTCACTCGCATCTTCCTTGGAGAGACGTCCCTGCACCACTATGTAACTCTCGCTAGGATGTACGAATAGATCTTGAGTTTTGACGTTGATTCTTATCTCTCCCGCATTGTTCAAACTCGTTCCGGTTACCGGTTCGTATTCGTGAACCTCATATTCTTGAATACTTTCATCTTTCACTATGCTTTGTGTTATATCTAGTATATTTGTCATTTTAAAGGATTTTTAGTTTTTTTTTGTTTATTAATTAACTTGCTTTCTTTGTCTAAAAAATAGTTTTTAATTATTTTTTATTATTATTTTTTTTCTCTCTTATATATATATATATGTGTGTAAACAAGAAAATGTCAAAGAGAGTAAATAAAAAAAATTTTGTGTTCTTCATCAAAACTTCGTCTTCTGTAATTGTTGTTCGTAAAACTTTCCGATGATCTCTTCTCCATCCAAAGCTTCGATTTCGTAAGTCACCAGATCGGTGTGAAATATTTTGATGATCACGAAGATTTCCGAGGTCCATCGAGGAGTATAACCCTTTTTGAAGTGCTTCTTATAAGCGTAGATTCTCACTCGATCGCCGATCGCAAATTTCAGCATTCTAGACTTCTTCCTGATCTTAGATCTCTCGGGATATAGATTCGCGTAGACCCGTTTTTCGTTTCGAGGATCGCTAGCTTCCGCGGGAGTCATCTTGATCGATCTGTGTCGCGTGTTGTTGTAATCTTTGACCAGACCGTTCAGAGCATATATGTATTTCTTGGTCGAATTCGCCGTGAAGTATCTGTGCATCTTTTCCTTCATCGTTCGATTCCAACGTTCCACCATGCTGGCTTTCTCTTCGTTTTCGATCGAGTAGAGGTCTACCAATCGACGAACGTCCTTGTTGTAGAATTCCTTTCCCTTGTCCACCCACAGTTTACTCGGTTTTCGAGAAGACGAGTCGAACACGCTCTTCAGAGCCTCGATGACGCAAGGTCCCGATTTATTCTTCAAAGCTCTGATCCAACCGTATTTGGAAAACACGTCGATGACCGTCAATAGATATTTGACGCCCTCGTTCCACCTCGAAAACGATCTCATGTCGACCAAGTCGGCAGACCAAATGTCATCCAGACCCTTCATGGACACCCTTCTCTTTCGAAATTTACGCACTATGGGTTTGTGTAACTCCTCGGCCAATTTGCTCATCAATAATCATTTCTTCTTCTTTTCAGATGCGCTTTTTTTTTTTGAACGCCCCATCCGAATCAACGTTTCGCACCGATCAGATTGCCGACCAGCGAACGTTCCATCTTCTCTCTCCTGGTCGGATTCGATATGCCTCTCAATCTTCCCAACATGTTTTTATCGCAGACGTCGTTGCGAGTGTCGGGATGTCCGGCGTAGCACAGATCGTGATCGTACGTGGCCGCGTTCACCATATTCACGGGTTTGCTCCAAGATTTGGGAGTCAGATCGACGTTGAGTCTCTTGTTCAATTTCGTTCCGGGTCCCGTGAAACTGTGACCGGGCAGATGCATTTCGAAAAGTAGATTGTTGATCATTTTATTCACGATGCCTTTACTTTTGCTCGCATTCTTTTGTTTGACAAATCGAGTCTTGATAGAACCACACACATCGCAAATTCCGCGAAGCATCCATCTGTCGTTTTTAGTTCGCACTTCTGTAGAATTACTCGTCTCGGTAACTCTCTTACACTTTACGCAATAATTTTTTGAAGAGTTATTTAAATTAATTTCGTTTTTTTTTATTTTATATATAAATTTAATATTTTTTTTTTTTTTTTAAATTCTGTTCTTATTATATATATATGTTTTTTTTTTCAGTCGCTGCTCTTGAGTTCTATCATCTTACTGAATTCCTCCCTGGCCTCTTTCCTCCCCTTTTCCATAAGAGAATCCTTCATCTCTTCCTTGATGATCTGACGAGTCTTGATTCTCATGGCTTCTTTCATGGCATCGTATTTCGTTTTCTCGCTCAATATTGCGAAGTATTCTCCGTCCGATATCCTACCGTCTTTCAACGCCATAGAGATCATTTCGGATATCGTGTCGATCTTGGAGTCGGCCAAGATGCGAATCTTGTCGTGTGTCCTCGCCTTCAGATATAATTTCCTACTCAAAAAGTTTCCGACCGTGCTAAACAATCCGGCAGCGAGAGCCACTCCTTCTACGGTCAACACAATCGGAATGCAACTGCGGTCGACAACAATCCGATGCCGGCCATGTGTAAACCCATGGAAATCGTGATGAGTGTCGTGGCGATCGCGTTGACGAATTTCACAAAACGCGAATACTTCTTCTTGAGGGAACGACGAGAATCTCTCTCTCGAGTCAGATACAATTGGATTCTACTGATTTGATCGATGCGATACCTCTTTCCTCTTCCTTTTTCTTCTGGCAATGGCGCCGTCGGCAAAACGCCGTTCGGCTTCTCGTCCTCGTCGTCCACTAACGTCGGATACAATTTATTTCTGGTTCTCATTTTGTGTTTTTTTTTCTTTTTTTCTAATATTAGATAAAAAAAATTTTATGTGTGTATTTATTTATTTTTTTTTTATTTTCTACTCTCCCTTATTTTTATATCAACGAAAAAAAACTTAGACGTATGCTTCGTTCAGCAATAATTTCTTGATGCATCCCTTGTCTTCTAAAGTCAAACTTCTACGCGCCAATTTAAGTTCTTCTGATTCTGTGGGCCTGTCTCGATTCCTACAGAAGACTAATCTCTTCCAAAACGTGATCACATCGTTGAATTTAACGCGTTCGAACGCCGGTTCGAAATACATGATGACCATATCTTCCCTTTCCATCGTCAGACACGAATGACTCTCGGGATCGAAGTCTAGATGATCCCGACATCCGACGCATCGTTCTAACAAGATGGGACGTAGTTCTTCATTCACGCAGATTGCGTATGCTCTCATTAGCATGTTTAAAAGAAACCTCGCTCTAATAGTCTGAGAATCGCTCATGATTTAAGTATTTTTTTTTATTATCTATTTGATTTGATATATTTAATTTTCTAAATAACTATTATTTATATATATTTTTTTCTCCCCTATATATATCAATCAAAAACGTGACAGCGACTCGCGAATTTCCAACACACCGACGACAACAACACTCTTCATTCAGATCGAGTTTTTTTTACGAGAATCGAGCAATCCGATTGCTCGATCAGCTGAGTTTTTGAGAATTTCTCATAGTGGAGGAATTCCCCTAATAATGTCATAAATGGGAAAAAAAACCCACCGCCTCAAAAACAAGGGAGAGTTCTAAACCATCTGTACCAACACAATTGCGGGTTCTGAACCACTGGTTTAGAGTCCCCAAAACTGTTTTTTGATGATGACCCAGAATTTTTTGCTTTCGCTCGCGTTCGCCAACGATGGATCCATGGTCTGATCTGAGATGGGAACGTCAACGAAAAATTACGTACAAGATACAAGTGAAGATGTACAATTTCACCCTTTTTTTAAAAACGCGCGTTCACCACGAGTATTTGAACGTTAAAAGTGCGATCTAGGAGTCACAACTGTACATGGGGGGGGGGGGGGGGAATCAAGACCATGTACAGTTTTTGTGAACAAGCGTGTGATTTAACACTGAATTCCACGTTGGTGAACGCATCGTATACGTATGTTTGTACACGTACATGTACAAGTGGTCGTGGACTCTCAAAATATACCTACTTACGGATATGTGTTTTATTTTCTTCTTATTCATAAATTTGTTTGTTTTATTATTTATTATTTTTTTTATTCTTTCTTTTAAATTTATAACTCGCGAGTTTTTTTTAAACTTACGACATTTCGATGTTCTCAGTCATACTGCATTCTTCATCCTCTCAATTTTGATGTTGAAATATCGCGGAATAATGTCTGAGTGCAAAAGTGTGTATTTTATCCTCGTATATAATTCTCTTATCGTCGTCGGCCATCAACGCAATCGTATTGATTTCTTTGGTGTACATCTCGTGCTTTTCACTTTGAATCGCAGTCATCTTTTCATACACCGTCGAACTTTCGAAAAGACACTCCTTATACTCTTAGAAAGTGATGCTTTTATTCGTCACGCACGCCTGAACGCCTTCACATCTCTTGATCCCTTTACCATCGAGGAGATAAGTGTACAAATTTGGTCTCAAACCCACGAATTCGGTGATCTGTCTTCCACCGCTCTCGTCTTTGAATATACCCAACACCTTTTTATTGACGCCCTTAGGAATCTTAGACAGGTGATCATCGGGATAACTACTTGTATGGAACCATTCGTTCACGTCTGGCGCTATGTCCTCGTGGTCGTCTCTAGCCTCTATCTCGTAAGCCAGACTCCTTGTCAGTGAACAGTAGTTTGACTTTCGAACCGAATTTGGATTTGACATAATCGTAGTGAAACTCATACATCAACTGCTTGCTAATGTCTAAGATGATCGCTCGGAGATAACAGGGTTTGTCGAACTTCAGATGCATCTTTTGCATGTGCACGGCCACTAGAGTTTCGTCGAATATGGTTCTATGTTGATAATTGGGTTTCGCGATTAATTTTCTAGACTTCTCTTCACACAAGACGAGTTGAACGTCGGTCCTATTCCTAATGCTTTCAATAGATTTTCCGTACACGCAATTGTTCATGAGTTTGAAGAAATCTTTTTCGAAGTCGCTCTTGGCCTGCATTCTTAAATTCGTGTTGAGATCGATGTATTTTTTCATCCAAGGCTCCTCGTCGAATCGAATGATTCGATGCATGTTGATCAATCTAGTGTCCCAATACTGTATGTATTTACTCGGTTTTTCTGAATCGAAATCTTTCCCCATGTGATAATTATTAGCTTTGGCATTTCTGGTGGAAATCATAGAGACGCCACCCCTCGCGGCCTTTTCGAACATGAGCAACATGTCGACGTCCGATAATAATTCCAATTGAACTTCGGTCGTCTTCAAGAGAGAGTGTCCCAAGCAAGTCTGGGTGCCGTTAAATACCAAGCCAGATCTAGTTCTTAATGTCGACGACACACTGATCTAAAATTTTCGAACACGTCGGCCAAGAGAAGCACGTCCGTTTTCAAATAGAGATCGTGATAATGTCTCATGGATTTCATGTCGACTAATGTCCACACTTTTTGCGCGTATTCGTAATCGTCGTCGGAAATGTGAGAACGGTATATTTTTGAATAAAAATCTTCTTTGGGAGGTAGAGTTTTGTCATCGAATTTCTTGAGATCGCTCATCATCTAATCGTAAGGGTAGACGCCTTTCCTCAACACGATGTCCACCAATTCTCGTCGATCGTCAAAATGTTTACTCGTGATTTTAAATTTCTAACTGTCGTCGAAACGTATCACTGTATGGATGGGACTCGTTTTCTCACTCAATCCATCGACGAATCTCTTTTTATAGATGACCTTCCATTTAGTGAAGGTAATGTATTTTTCGTTGCTTCGCGTGATGCAGCTCAACTCTCCCTCGCTGACACCCATATTTTTCACAAACAGGTGACTGTCGTAGCCCAAGAGATTGAGAAATATCACGATAGATAGAATTGTGCGTCTCGAAATCTTAAATTACATTTGTTGTGAGCCACGCCACGAAACAGACCCATGTTGTGATCGTGATCTCTAACTTTTTTTTTATTATTTTCAGACTGATTATCGAATAATTGTCGTGTGCTTCATTAATTAAAATTTTGATGATGGTGATTTTTATTACGTGGTAAACGTACGGGTGGACATCACTGCCCACACGTGGATTACGACCAGGCCATGGCGACTGTACTGTACTTAACTGGAAGAGTGCTAAGTTTTATTTAGCCACCAAAATGTTTTCACATGTCTTTACTCTGTTACAATTTATAGGAGAGTGCCTACAGGCACTCTCCTATAAATTGTAACAAGGCAAATCTTAACAGACAAAATAATATCACTTCAAAGATAATATGATGCACAACCACTGAATGTGAAGCCTTTAAGTTGCAGTACCTGCACTTCAGAATAGAGCCCAAATATGGGCTTCTAGCACTCAACCAGTTAAGGGCTAGACTGATTTCTGGTCACAATGGCGTCGAATTCCTAACATAATTTGACTGGTGATCTGAGACCTTGAAGATAGCAGTCTCCACGTTTATGGATTTTCTCTTTATTTTCAGGTATCGCGTTTAATTATAGCTACATGTCCAAGTTCAACCTATGCTACAGATTGGGATATGATACGGACAAGACGTGGCGTGATCACAGAAATATATGTTTGTCGGAAAATGCGGATTTATTAACACTAGAGAACACCGCCATGTTGGAATGGCTGCAGGATTTAATTGATATTTCACCAAGTAATCTATTTATCTTGAGTTCTTACTGACCTTTTCATCCAATAATAAATGTGGAAATATATTCATCAAGACTGTTGACTGATCGTACAATCACGCTCGCGAGTATGTGCAAACGGGCGCACGTGAGAAAGTGGGATGGGTGTGTGTTACAGTTACCGCCATTTGTTGATATTGTTTCGGACACATAAAATATTCGAAACGGCCGCCTTCGCCAGATTTCTGGAACTACATGCCCTTATACACGGTCACAGAATAAATTAACAGAATGTTAAATGCAGGGATGTCGCCCCCTCCTTTGTTGTGTGCTTGCTTGTACCTCCACAAGATCCCCTCACGGCGAAAACCAGGCGCCGCCACTGCTTGAATGATGATAGATTTTAAACTGATGCTTGGATTGTGATTGTTTAAACATTCTGGTCATCAAAATCTTCTTTTCATTGTTTCCAAATGATAATCATGCCTTTTAAATTGGTTTAGTGCAACTTCAATTGAGTTACAAGAAGATGGTACGTCAGAAAATCATGGATAATTCAACTAGGTGTTTTAGTGCCAAATTTGGATTGGGAATGGGGCAGAAATACGGCTCCCGAGATGCCTTGTATTAAACCCTGTAACAGAGGCAGCGGAAACTCGATAAAACTGGAGGGGCACAACTTTCCAAGGCTACCATAGTCAGGGACGTGACTAGAGGTTTCTCATTGGCGGGGGGGGGGGGGGGGGGGGGGTAGGGTAGTGAATGTCCAACTAGGGGGAGATACCGGGAGGGGGAACCCCTCCCGGTCCCTTCCCGTAATTCGACCTTCACTGCCTAAAAAGATTTTGAAAATGAAGTCATGAAAGGGGGCATGAAATTGATTCTAGCAACTAACTTTCCAACACATTTATGATAGAAATATCAGGTTATTATTATTTGGTATTATTCTGGGAATTGAATATGTAAACAAATGCTCAAGTTTAGAATTTTGAACAATTCAAACTGTTCTAACATTAAATCAGATCTTATACAGGAATGATCAGGTCAGGTCGATGTTTCATCATTTTGTAATTGTGACTGATGGAATTAACTCGGGATAACGACTTTATATGACGCGATTTTCTTGAAGTGCATTTCAAGGATTTTTTTGTTACGATAAATAAACGTACCATAGAAATCTCGTACCGATTGACATCATGCATACTTATGAAGCTCGGTATTGCGTACACTGTAGTTGCAAATAGTAAGAGTTGGAATTTTTGCCGATTTGAAACCGACTTGCAATTTGGGAAGTAAAGGAGACATCAGCATCACAAAAGAAGCTCTAAAATCCAGATAGATGGAATTTCCAACTACTCATGACTTGCCCTCCGAATGTCCAACTATAGGAAAATTTGGCCAGGATTGGGGTGTGTGCGACACACCCCCCCCCCCCCCGTCGCCACGTTCCTGGCCATAGTTTTGCCCAGTGGGAGAAAAGTTACAATCGTATATCAGTAAATGTACAGTGACACACTACACACTAAAAACTAAAGTGTTAAAACTGACACTTTCAAGGTGTTAAACCCATTCTAACTCTTAGGGTTTGATTTGAACACCCAAAGTGCAATGCTTTAAGCACTTGGACATTACAATCATCAGACATCTGAAACTTGAATGGATGGCACTTCCCATGTGTCTAGCATTGGTGGTTCTTCCAGAATAGTCCATAATTTGATTTGCACTTGGTGGGTACATAATTAAAATGACACAACGCAGATGACGCGGATCAGGCTCGAGAGTTCGAGCCTGATCCGCGTCATCTGCGTTGTTTCCTTTTAAGTGTCGCGACATTACACTTGTCAAGTGGTATTATTGTCAACACCTGTCAAGTTCTGGGATATCTACACTTGAACAAAGTGCTAGTTCAGCACTTAGTGAGTGTTAAATACAGCACTTCAATTGTAGTTTTTAACACTTTAATTTTTGGCGTGTATAGTCTTTCGTTTAGATGAGCATGCTGCAGTGTGTCCATTTCTATTTCAGTCATCTTCTAGCTTTCGGGTAAGAAGATGGGTGAAGTAGAAGAAACGGACCGAAGTGACCGAAGGTGGGATTCTGTTGTCAGATGTTGCTTGGGTTTGCAAATTATGTATTACAGGAATGCCTGTATATTGACACGTTTGCGTCCATTTTAAATCTTTGCGTAACAGTGCAACACGTCTATGGTAAAGAGTGGAGGGGCACGTATCTCCTGTCCCCCCCCCCCTCCCTTGAGGCTGCACGGTGAAAATATTTATTGGTCTTCCCCACCCATTCACTTAACATCTGTTCTATTTTGTGAAATTATAACATATCCTGTTCCTGGAACGGAAAAGGGGCATTTCAGGTTCAAAGGTTCAAAATTAACCGGTGAAAGTGGAAACGTAAATGAAAACTGATCATCGCTGTTTTGGAATTTTTCATTCTTTTCGTGGGATTTTCGCAGTCCTTGTCCATCGCCTTTCTTATAGAGAGTTTTTATTCCAGACTCACTCCAACGTACATAGTAATGACCTGATAATAATATTTGCTTAAATAGCCTGACAACATCAACTTTAATAATTGGAACAATAGGTTTTAATAATTCATTCGGAATAACGGTTATCTAGAGCCGATGACCTTTTGTTTTGGAGTTGCCTTACAGCGTCTAATATTTCTCTAGCGGTTGTGCAGTCATTGTTTGATTTGATATCTGGCTCCTTAATTGTCGCCGGAAGATGGCGCATTTCAGAATCAAATCTTTTCGAACAAAATAATATTTTAAAGAATTCTACAGTTTCATCTGGGTGTAAATAATTGGGCTCTTCTCCGAAATGTGTCAATAATACTCCAGTGCTCTGAAGGATTAGCTGCCTCCATATTAGATAATTTATCAGAGATACATTCATAAAATTCTCTGCGCTTACGTTTTGTCTCCCGCTTATAATGCTTTTTTATAGAGTGAAATTTAATCAGTAATGTCTTATCCTCAGGCCTCTTCTTCATCTCATTTACGACATTTGTGATATCTTTTTTATCTGTTTACAGTGTTTATCAAACCAGGATCGTTTACGTTTTTGTTTATACCTAGATTTTATCACTTCCGATGAAGCTTTATTGATAAATAATATGATTTCATTCAGATCTCGAGTGGCCCTTTAGTTCCAATGAGATTCGCATTATACTCATTTTATCTGAACTCCGTTAATCTTTTCTCAACATATGGCTCATATAAGGTAGATATGGCTTTATCTCCGCCCTCTTTACACCATTTTGTAAGTAAATTATGTTTTCAGTATATGATATGTTTGGTGAAGTGTATGGGGAATTCTGGTTCACATCTCCATGTTCTTTCGCGTATCAAATCAATAAAATATAGTACTTTGATCATGGAACATTGGTGCATAAAACTGAAATGTTTTGAGAAATACTATTGTTCATGTAACTTGTATATTCTCGTACACTGGTCTATAGATGGTGTTTTATGCCAATAAATGTTATGTTATGTTACCCCCATACGGCGACTGATAATTCATTCAATTCTTATAATTTAATTTAGAGTGGTTGCTTGTACTATAATGCATCCTGAATGGATCGAATACTTTACCATTTATATCACTGCCGTCGTATCCATTTATGTGTAGACGGAATGCTTATTATCGTCAACATAGGTTAATAACGGGGTCCCGATTACTCAAATGGAAGAGTGGTGTTAACGAACCACATGAATACTGGTTTGTAACTGTATTTATCAGTGTTATAACAATGTTGGTACGTGAAATTTCGTGAAATGTCCACAAGGCGAAAAGGAACTGATTGCATAGAGTGTCGGTATATCTAAATGGGCTCTATGTGGACTGCCAAAGGCAGTCCACATAGAGACCATTTCGATATACCGGCAGTCGAGTCTGCTAATGATCGCTCAGATGAAACCAAACAGCGTTCCTTCAATTTCAAAAAATTATATTTTCTCCGATTAGGTCGAACAATGGTATTCCCGATGCCCCCCTCCCCCCCCCCCCCCCCCCCCCCCCCACCCAAGGTTGAACTATTTTTGTCGAATGATCGATAAAGATGATACGAACTGTCGTATGTGTGGACTGTTATTGATCGCTCACATGCAATGAAGTCGCGTTCGTTCAGTTCGCAAAATCAAAATTATTTTCTAAGGGTCTGGGCCACCTTGGTGCATTTTCTTGGCCCAGTACCCACCTGGCATATAATTGGTCGAGGTGCATTTTTCAAATCTCGATGAATATTTTCTTGTTGTTTGAGTGTTTTGACTGTGTGCCCCGCCTATTTTTTCAAATAAAAAAACTCCAGTCGCTTGCAGCGGTATAATTAAACCATAATTGATTTAGGTGGGCTGTCGTCGTACTTTGTATTGTCCCGAGTTGTTCGCACGGGGACGTGACAACCATTACTTATTCCCAGTTCTTTATTCGAGATTCGTTATGTCAAATAAGAACTGGGAATAAGTAACGGTCTCACCTCCCCAGTTCGCACCAGTTTTTCTCTCGAGTATTCGTGACCACGTGTATTTGCCTGTGTTGAAAATAATAAAACTGTCGTGAGCACAAAAGTTCATATGACTGCAATTATATAAATAATTAATCATTGAAAATTAAACTATAACAGTTGAAATTAAATATCTATGGCTTTATCAGAGTTAGAATATGGTGTGGGCGTGTTAAGTTTTGTACGAAGTGCTACGCTCTTAATACAGCTTACTCACACTGGTCATCCTATAATACCCGCAACGGGCAGTAAAACTCCGCTGCGGGCGTCAATAGTTTAGTTTTCCATTTTAATTGCCCTTTTATCTGAACATTTTGAACAAATGTGTCGTTGATAATAATCTATATGCGAGTTTCGAAAGGAAGCAACCATAATCCAAAACTAGTTACCCGAAACGACGTCTTCTTTCTGACCATATATCGCAGAAAATTAATTATAAAGTATTCTTCGAAGCCGTCATGCAATAAACCACGCATCGGGCTGCGTCGTCACGGGTTTTACAAAAGCATCGGGGAATGTCTCAATAAATCCAATATTTGTTCTTATTTAACCCTTTACCCAACGTAACGGCCAAAACCGGCCAGCGCTATTCACTAAAATCGCCAATTAATTTTCATTATTTTTTTCATTTTTTGTCTCAAAAACATAGGTTATGACCCCTCTTTGGAACGAGCTCGTCGAGCTCGTTCCAAAGAGGGGTCATAACCTATGTTTTTGAGACAAAAAATGAAAAAAAATAGTTATTTAAGAATTTTGTTTGCAACTGTCGTCTGCTTTTCATGTTAGGTAAAGGGTTAAATACGGCACATTTTGTTATGAAGTAAGATTTAGTTTCCTAAAATATCTTCTTTAGCAATGGAGCGCTGTCCAGTTGTTTAAATCTATGACACACTGCTGAATTTCATAAGGATAACACACAGCAATGAGATACAAAATGCTTGTTATCACCATCCATTTAGTTTTGTAACCAAAACAGAACCTTCTTCAGCAAACGATTGAAATGCAGTAGATGCTGAACTCATCAGTCAATAATGTTAACTGGGAATTTTTTCAGAGAAAAACGTACTAATCACAAAAGGCTGCCACGCACCGGGGTTTACACAGTACTTGCCCCGTGCAGGTTTAACAGGATGACCAGCAACGCAACGGCCAAAACCGGACAGCGCTATTCACTAAATCACCAATTAATTTTCATTATTTTTTAAAATTTTTTTGTCTCAAAAACAAAGGTTATGACCCCTCTTTGGAACGAGCTCGCCGAGCTCGTTCCAAAGAGGGGTCATAACCTATGTTTTTGAGATATAAAATGAAAGAAATTAGTTATTCAAGAATTTTGTTTGCAAGTGTCGTCTGCTTTTCATATTAGGTAAAGGGTTAATGTGCCCATCCCACGACCAACTACGATAAAGCGACAGATCCTCCATTAACATTCTTGCATGAAAAACTCATCCCGACCAATCATATGCAAGGAACTCGGATACCATTAAATAAAATAAAATTATACCCAGTTGAAAGAACCAATCGAAATTCTTCCTTCAGCAGCACCAAGCTTCTTTGAGTCTACCATTTTTTTTAATTTTTCTGTAACAGTGGGTATCCCGGGAAGTAAAACAATACTTGCTCACTGTGGTGAAATACCACTGTTGTTCTGGTAAAATAGGACCCGGTAACCAATAGCTGGGATGAAAATCCTATAAAATGTGTAACCTGGCAAAAACGATTGGCTGGACTTAACTTTATATTCATGTTGCAGTCACGATTCGCCATTGAGCAGAAATATGTGACCTTAAACATCAATAAACAAATAAATAAATAAATAAATAAATAAATAAATAAATAAATAAATAAATAAATAAAATAAATATTATTTCTTTTTCAGAGATCAGGTCAGCGAGAGCAATCCATATTGATGGAAATGACGAAGGCCGTGAAGGTGAATGGAGAGATAAATACGGCAAACCGCTGTGGACCAAGTGGGGTTCTGGACAACCAAATAGCTACATCTCTGGCGATTCTGCAGATAATGATGGTGGCCAACACTGCCTTTCGCTGCACAGAACAAACCAATATTTAATGAACGACTGTTCCTGCGACCATAATTATAACAAAGCAAATGGATATGTTTGTCAAATGAAAATATAAAATTTATTCTCATTGTCACTGGGTGGCTTCTACGTGGTCGGTTAACTTAAGTCACTTAACCCGATGCACGCTGACTTCCTGAAATCAAAATGTATCTTACAATCAACATGTATTTTGTCTGTAATAACTCCGCAACTGTCGTGTATCCGACCCCCTGATACAGATGTTTGTAGAAGGGGGTCGGATATAGGCACGTTCCTTTCGCGTGAGTTCCATTTTTTTGTTCATCCGTACGAATAAATAGTTCGTTTAATATTCGTCTACATTCTTGACTTATCCCCAATATATTGTAAGATAAAATGATTATAACCATTATGTGGATGTACAAAAGCTCAACTTGACATTGACGAATTTCCTTTGGCACATCGCATAGGTCACGTTTATAATCAAATTGCTTTGAAACTTGGAGTGCTTGTTTGGGGTGAACTCTAGATGGGAGGGATCAATGTTCTTCCATTTCCGTCAAAAAAAACGTTGCCGCTGGCAACGACCT
Source organism: Pictodentalium vernedei (assembly GCA_031216915.1). Classification (NCBI taxonomy): domain Eukaryota; kingdom Metazoa; phylum Mollusca; class Scaphopoda; order Dentaliida; family Dentaliidae; genus Pictodentalium; species Pictodentalium vernedei. The sequence goes on from CM062295.1 coordinate 624,271,802, forward strand.
TTGAACTTAGTTTAGTTAGGCATCAATATTTCCCTTTGGCACACCCTACGGGGCACATTTATGATCGGATCCCTTTGAAACTTGGTGTGCTTGTTAGGGGTGACCTCTAGATGGGAGCTATAGATTTTCTTCTGTTTCCATCAAAAAGCGTTGCTGTTGGCAACGACCTTTTATGAACGTAGTGTAGTTATGCATCAATATTTCCCTTTGGCACACCCTGCAGGGCACATTTATGATAGGATCGCTTTGAATCTCGGCATGCTTATTTGGGATGACCTTTAGATGTGAGCTATCGATTTTCGTCCATTTCCGTCAAAAAGCGTTGCTGTTGGCAACGACCTTTTATGAACATAGTGCAGTTATACATCAATATTCTCCTTTGGCACACCCTACAGGACACATTTACGATCGGACCGCTTTGAAACTTGGTATGCTGGTTAGGGGTGACCTCTAGATGGGGGCTGTCGATTTTCCTCCATTTCCGTCAAAACAAAAACGTTGCCGTTGGCAATAAACTTTGATGAACTTAGTGCAGTTATGCATCAATATTTCCCTGTGGCACAGCCTGCAGTGCACATTTATGATCGTATCCCTTCAAAACCTCGTATGCTTCTTCGGAGTGACCTCTAGATGGGAGCTGTCGATTTCTTTTCATTTCCTTCAAAAAACGTTGCCGTTGGCAACGACTTTTGAACTTAGTTTACTTATGCATCAATATATTCTTTTCGCATAGCCTTCAGGGCACATTTATGATCGGATCGCTTTGAAGCTTGGCATGCTTGTTTGGGGTGACATCCAGATAGGAGCTATCGATTTTCTTCCATTTCTGTCAAAAAAAATGTCGTTAGCAATGAGCTTTCAACTTAGTGCAGTTATGCATCAATGTGTTCCTTTGGCACGCTGCACAGGGCACATTTATGATCGTATCATTTTGAAACTTGGAATGCTTGTTTGGGTGACCTCTACATGAGAGCTATCGATTTTCTTCTATTTTCGTCAAAAATCGTTCCGTTAGTATCGACCTTTGAACTTAGTGCATTTGTGCATCCATATATTCCTTTGGCATACCGCACATGTTGCATATATGATCGAGTTGCTTTGAAACTTGGTATGCTTGTGTGGGGTGACCTGTAGATGGGAGCTATAGATTTTCTCCCATTTTTGTCCTAAAAGGTGCTATTAGTAACGACCTTCAGATTTAGTGCATTTGTGCATCTGCATTTTCCTTTGGCACGCCATACAAGGTACATTCATGAATAGATTGCTTTGAAACGTGGTCTGTTTTGGGGGTTGACCTCCAGGTGGGAGATTCTTTCATTCCCGTCAAAAAAGTTGCCGTTAGCAACGAGCTTCAACTTTACCCCTTTGTGCATTGGCATTTTCCTTTGACACAGTGCACAGGTCACATCTACAATCCGATTGTTTAGAAACCTCGTGTGCTGGTTTGGAGCAACCTTTATATACGAGCTATTGCTTTTCTGTCATTTCCGTCGAGAACTTTTACTGTCAGCAATGATCTTTGAACTTTGCCGTTTTTTGCATCAACATTTTTATTGACATGCTCTGCAGGGTGCATTTATGAATGGATTGGTTTGGAACTTGGTGTACTTGTTTTTGGGTGCCTTGTAGATGGGAGCTATAGATTTTCTTCCATTTCCGTAAAAAAAATGTTGGCCTTAGCAACGATCTTCAACTTTGCCGTTTTGTCTGTCGACAATTTTCTTTGGAATACCATACAGTTCATGTTTAAGATTCGATCGCTTTGAAACATGAGGTGCTTGTTTGGAGCGACCTCTTGATGTGAGCTTTGATTTTCTTTCATTTTTCTCACAAAACGTTGCCAAATGTTGCCGTTAGTAATGACTTTTGAACTCATTGCATTTATGCATCAACATGTTTGTTTGGCAAGCCCTGCAGGGTGAATTTATGAATGGATCAGTTTTAAACTTGGAATACATGTTTGGGGCAACCTCCAGATGTGAGCTATCGATTTCCTTCCATTTCCGTAAAAAAACGTCGCCGCCAGCAATGACCTTTAAAATCAGTATATTTGTGCATCAACATATTCCTTTGGCATGTCCTACAGGGCACATTTATGAATGGATTGCTTTGAAACTTGGTCCATGTTCATCGAAAAATCATTACCGTGGCAACAGTCTTTGAACCTGATACATTTGACCCTCAAAATATTCATTTTGCACGCTTTATAGGCACATTTATGAATAGATTACTTTGAAACTTGGTGTGCCTATTCGGGGTGACCTCTTGATAGGAGCTATTGATTTTCTCTCATTTCCACCAAAAAACGTTGTTATTTGCACCAGCCTTTGAACTTAGTGCATTTGTGCCTCAACGTATCCCTTTTGCTCTCCCTACAGGGCATAGTTATGAATTTTCATAAAAAAGAAACAAAAACATTACCACTAGCAACGCCCTTCAGACTTAGTACATTTGTGCATTAACATCTTTTTTGTGGGGGTTTAGGACGTCTGCGCTAGACGGCTCGGTCATATCGCCCAACTACTTTAACATACCTAATTGTTTTTATCAAAGACTTATACGTTACAAATACTTTCCATTGATGAAATACTTACATGGCAGGGAATTTATTTGAATTTTATAACAGTGCTGTCAATTACAAACCAGCTTGGTAGAGGCGCTTTCAACAGGTCATGGTCATAAAAATCATTTGTTTTTAGTTACTCTCTGCTTGGATGTGGAATTCTACCGATATATTGATTCGGGCATTCATTGCACTTTTTAATCTGCGCGCTGAAATCAGTTGGGTTAAAAGCAACTCAAATCAACAGGGTTGAGTGAATATGAACCCAATTGGGTTCGTATTCACTCAGTCCAGTTGATTTGGGTTATTTTTTAAACTTGGGTTCATATTCACTCCACCCAGTTGATTTGGGTTGATTTTTTACCCAACTGATTTTAGAGTGTGTGTGTGTGTATTTTTGTCAGGCAAGCAAGAGATTTTGCTCAAATGAGTACACCAAAGCGTGAGTATATTTTCTTCAGGCAAGCAAGGACGTCTGTCCAACTTGATATTTCATAGTTCATATAATTTTATAATTTATCTAACAATCATATAGATTTTGGCCTGAAAACCACGAGAAACGGTACGTATCACATCATGTGTTCCAATTCCGTATCATATCGATGACTCATTCTAATTCCGTATCATGTAAACGACTCGTTTCCGGTAACGCGACAGCGACAATTACTTGCGATTGGCTAAAAAGTTTACAATAAATAGAAACTGCACAATTCAATATTACACCTACCCGGTTCCTGGGGATGTGCCCACGTCGCAAACACGTAAATTCAAGCGGATCATCACAGGAAGTGAAACTGAGAGTGAATAATTTGACAACACAACTTTGAAAACTGCGGTGGTCGCGTTACTCTTTATTTGTCAGAGTGCACAGCAATATAGTTCCATAAAATAAGTTTTTTAAAAACTTTTTCTCGCCCAACATTATGCCCCAAAACTGTATTAATAATTTACGATTTAAACGGTTTATGTGACAGAATTGTTAGATAAATGAATTATCATGGTAATGTGCATGTCCTGTGATTTGCATCAGATTCTCTGTGGTGTCCAAAATGGGATCACAACTCGCCGGCAAAGCCGACTCGTTGAGATCCCATTCTGAACACCACATCGAATCTGATACAAATCACAGGACATGCACATAATCATGATAATCTGCATATACAAACCGGGTGGCTTCTACAAACCAAACAACTCTGGACATCAATGAGACTCGTGACTTTGTAACACCTCAGCACAATCTGACTTCAAAATGCACCACCTGGATATATTTAAAACTACAGGCACCCCCAGATAAACTCTGCTAAATCATTAATCACTTGCGGTGACATCGAATGCAATTCTGGCAGAATCAAGTGAACTTTGCTGTTGGTGTGCAATAAGCGGGTGTGGGGTCTCAGCACCCAATCATCCGAGGAACGCCAAAGACCTATTCACTCAAAGTTTTTGGTTTGGTTTTTCTGTTTCTATAATCAAAGAAGACGAATACTAGCCGAACTAAAAAGTGCGTTTCCCAAAGACCACGCTTGTTCTATGTGTGATAACTCATACGACAGATGCGCCTATGAAAAGATATGCAACGAGTGTGATGTGGTGTGTGACACTGATTGGAGAGAGAACAGCGACTATAACGACGGCTTGGTTACCTTCTCCCATGTTAGGCTTACTATCATCCACCGAAACGTATTCTACACCCGGGCAGCCGTAGATTTGACCACACAGTTACATTCATGCAGTGGTCTGTACGTGGTCATACTCATGCAGATTTCCTTAGGATTGAACGTGCAGACTGGACCTCTTTCGAAGCAAAGAGACTCACAAGGGCTGGCGTGGAGAGGATTGACGTAACGATCAAAACTGGCCAGCGCTATTCACAAAAATCGCCAATTAATGTTCATTATTTTTTTCATTTTGTGTCTCAAAAACATAGGTTATGACCCCCCTTTTGGCGCTGGCCAGTTTTGATCGTTACGTTGGGTAAAGGGTTAATGACCTGCTAATGCCATGTCTGGATGGGCTATTTAGAGTCAACACCGAACACATAATCAGTTTTTGATTTAGCACCTGACAGTACGCCCTGATAGCGGTTGAGTGCGCTCTGCAAGTCCACTGGCCGGGCAAAGGTGTCTTTCAAATTCGCCTCGAAGTGCTTCTGTACACCGGATGCTGTACCTGAGCCCAGTATCATTGAACGAATCTGAGCCTGAGAACCGATGATTGCCCCGATGTACGTCCTAACAAAGCCGTCAATCCTCTCCACGCCAGCCCTTGTGAGTCTCTTTGCTTCGAAAGAGGTCCAGTCTGCACGTTCAATCCTAAGGAAATCTGCATGAATATGACCACGTACAGACCACTGCATGAATGTAACTGTGTGGTCAAATCTACGGCTGCCCGGGTGTAGAATACGTTTCGGTGGATGATAGTAAGCCTAACATGGGAGAAGGTAACCAAGCCGTCGTTATAGTCGCTGTTCTCTCTCCAATCAGTGTCACACACCACATCACACTCGTTGCATATCTTTTCATAGGCGCATCTGTCGTATGAGTTATCACACATAGAACAAGCGTGGTCTTTGGGAAACGCACTTTTTAGTTCGGCTAGTATTCGTCTTCTTTGATTATAGAAACAGAAAAACCAAACCAAAAACTTTGAATGAATAGGTCTTTGGCGTTCCTCGGATGATTGGGTGCTGAGACCGCACACCCGCTTATTGCACACCAACAGCAAAGTTCACTTGATTCTGCCAGAATTGCATTCGATGTCACCGCAAGTGATTAATGATTTAGCAGAGTTTATCTGGGGGTGCCTGTAGTTTTAAATATATCCAGGTGGTGCATTTTGAAGTCAGATTGTGCTGAGGTGTTACAAAGTCACGAGTCTCATTGATGTCCAGTGTTGTTTGGTTTGTAGAAGCCACCCGGTTTGTATATGCAGACTATCATGATTATGTGCATGTCCTGTGATTTGTATCAGATTCGATGTGGTGTTCAGAATGGGATCTCAACGAGTCGGCTTTGCCGGCGAGTTGTGATCCCATTTTGGACACCACCGAGAATCTGATGCAAATCACAGGACATGCACATTACCATGATAATTCATTTATCTAACAATTCTGTCACATAAACCGTTTAAATCGTAAATTATTAATACAGTTTTGGGGCATAATGTTGGGCGAGAAAAGGTTTTTAAAAAACTTATTTTATGGAACTATATTGCTGTGCACTCTGACAAATAAAGAGTAACGCGACCACCGCAGTTTTCAAAGTTGTGTTGTCAAATTATTCACTCTCAGTTTCACTTCCTGTGATGATCCGCTTGAATTTACGTGTTTGCGACGTGGGCACATCCCCAGGAACCGGGTAGGTGTAATATTGAATTGTGCAGTTTCTATTTATTGTAAACTTTTTAGCCAATCGCAAGTAATTGTCGCTGTCGCGTTACCGGAAACGAGTCGTTTACATGATACGGAATTAGAATGAGTCATCTATATGATACGGAATTGGAATACATGATGTGATACGTACCGTTTCTCGTGGTTTTCAGGCCAAAATCTATATGATTGTTAGATAAATTATAAAATTATATGAACTATGAAATATCAAGTTGGACAGACGTCCTTGCTTGCCTGACGAAAATATACTCACGCTTTGGTGTACTCATTTGAGCAAAATCTCTTGCTTGCCTGACAAAAATACACACACACACACTCTAAAATCAGTTGGGTTAAAAATCAACCCAAATCAACTGGGTGGAGTGAATATGAACCCAAGTTTAAAAAATAACCCAAATCAACTGGACTGAGTGAATACGAACCCAATTGGGTTCATATTCACTCAACCCTGTTGATTTGAGTTGCTTTTAACCCAACTGTTTTCAGCGCGCAGATTAAAAAGTGCAATGAATGCCCGAATCAATATATCGGTAGAATTCCACATCCAAGCAGAGAGTAACTAACAACAAATGATTTTTATGACCATGACCTGTTGAAATCGCCTCTACCAAGCTGGTTTGTAATTGACAGCACTGTTATAAAATTCAAATAAATTCCCTGCCATGTAAGTATTTCATCAATGGAAAGTATTTGTAACGTATAAGTCTTTGATAAAAACAATTAGGTATGTTAAAGTAGTTGGGCGATATGACCGAGCCGTCTAGCGCAGACGTCCAAAACCCTCACAAAAAAGATGTTAATGCACAAATGTACTAAGTCTGAAGGGCGTTGCTAGTGGTAATGTTTTTGTTTCTTTTTTTATGAAAATTCATAACTATGCCCTGTAGGGAGAGCAAAAGGGATACGTTGAGGCACAAATGCACTAAGTTCAAAGGCTGGCGCAAATAACAACGTTTTTGGTGGAAATGAAAGAAAATCAATAGCTCCTATCAAGAGGTCACCCCGAATAGGTACACCAAGTTTCAAAGTAATCTATTCATAAATGTGCCTATAAAGCGTGCAAAATGAATATTTTGAGGGTCAAATGTATCAGGTTCAAAGACTGTTGCCACGGTAATGATTTTTCGATGAACATGGACCAAGTTTCAAAGCAATCCATTCATAAATGTGCCCTGTAGGACATGCCAAAGGAATATGTTGATGCACAAATATACTGATTTTAAAGGTCATTGCTGGCGGCGACGTTTTTTTACGGAAATGGAAGGAAATCGATAGCTCACATCTGGAGGTTGCCCCAAACATGTATTCCAAGTTTAAAACTGATCCATTCATAAATTCACCCTGCAGTGCTTGCCAAACAAACATGTTGATGCATAAATGCAATGAGTTCAAAAGTCATTACTAACGGCAACATTTGGCAACGTTTTGCGAGAAAAATGAAAGAAAATCAAAGCTCACATCAAGAGGTCGCTCCAAACAAGCACCTCATGTTTCAAAGCGATCGAATCTTAAACATGAACTGTATGGTATTCCAAAGAAAATTGTCGACAGACAAAAAGGCAAAGTTGAAGATCGTTGCTAAGGCCAACATTTTTTTTACGGAAATGGAAGAAAATCTATAGCTCCCATCTACAAGGCACCCAAAAACAAGTACACCAAGTTCCAAACCAATCCATTCATAAATGCACCCTGCAGAGCATGTCAATAAAAATGTTGATGCAAAAAACGGCAAAGTTCAAAGATCATTGCTGACAGTAACAGTTCTCGACGGAAATGACAGAAAAGCAATAGCTCGTATATAAAGGTTGCTCCAAACCAGCACACGAGGTTTCTAAACAATCGGATTGTAGATGTGACCTGTGCACTGTGTCAAAGGAAAATGTCAATGCACAAAGGGGCAAAGTTGAAGCTCATTGCTAACGGCAACTTTTTTGACGGGAATGAAAGAATCTCCCACCTGGAGGTCAACCCCCAAAACAGACCACGTTTCAAAGCAATCTATTCATGAATGTACCTTGTATGGCGTGCCAAAGGAAAATGCAGATGCACAAATGCACTAAATCTGAAGGTCGTTACTAATAGCACCTTTTAGGACAAAAATGGGAGAAAATCTATAGCTCCCATCTACAGGTCACCCCACACAAGCATACCAAGTTTCAAAGCAACTCGATCATATATGCGACATGTGCGGTATGCCAAAGGAATATATGGATGCACAAATGCACTAAGTTCAAAGGTCGATACTAACGGAACGATTTTTGACGAAAATGGAAGAAAATCGATAGCTCTCATGTAGAGGTCACCCCAAACAAGCATTCCAAGTTTCAAAATGATACGATCATAAATGTGCCCTGTGCAGCGTGCCAAAGGAACACATTGATGCATAACTGCACTAAGTTGAAAGGTCATTGCTAACGACATTTTTTTTGACAGAAATGGAAGAAAATCGATAGCTCCTATCTGGATGTCACCCCAAACAAGCATGCCAAGCTTCAAAGCGATCCGATCATAAATGTGCCCTGAAGGCTATGCGAAAGGAATATATTGATGCATAACTAAACTAAGTTCAAAAGTCGTTGCCAACGGCAACGTTTTTTGAAGGAAATGAAAAGAAATCGACAGCTCCCATCTAGAGGTCACCCGAAGAAGCATACGAGGTTTTGAAGGGATACGATCATAAATATGCACTGCAGGCTGTGCCACAGGGAAATATTGATGCATAACTGCACTAAGTTCATCAAAGTTTATTGCCAACGGCAACGTTTTTGTTTTGACAGAAATGGAGGAAAATCGACAGCCCCCATCTAGAGGTCACCCCTAACCAGCATACCAAGTTTCAAAGCGGTCCGATCATAAATGTGTCCTGTAGGGTGTGCCAAAGGAGAATATTGATGCATAACTGCACTATGTTCATAAAAGGTCGTTGCCAACAGCAACGCTTTTTGACGGAAATGGACGAAAATCGATAGCTCACATCTAAAGGTCATCCCAAATAAGCATGCCGAGATTCAAAGCGATCCTATCATAAATGTGCCCTGCAGGGTGTGCCAAAGGGAAATATTGATGCATAACTACACTACGTTCATAAAAGGTCGTTGCCAACAGCAACGCTTTTTGATGGAAACAGAAGAAAATCTATAGCTCCCATCTAGAGGTCACCCCTAACAAGCACACCAAGTTTCAAAGGGATCCGATCATAAATGTGCCCCGTAGGGTGTGCCAAAGGGAAATATTGATGCCTAACTAAACTAAGTTCAAAGGTCGTTGCCAGCGGCAACGTTTTTTTTGACGAAAATGGAAGAACATTGATCCCTCCCATCTAGAGTTCACCCCAAACAAGCACTCCAAGTTTCAAAGCAATTTGATTATAAACGTGACCTATGCGATGTGCCAAAGGAAATTCGTCAATGTCAAGTTGAGCTAAAAATTGCCCGAGAAACAAATCTGCTTTGTGGGGCCTTATGTCTACTACAATGTTTGCGAGCTGAATGACTGGGTATTTCAGAAAGTCAGTCAATACAAGCAGTGTGGCAATGAACACATTGTGGTGTACTTAGGGGATTACTAAGGACGAAATACAAGCAAACCTTACGCGAATAATGGACGAACTTCCGAGGTCTGTAGGATATCGTGAGCTCCACGTCCATCATTCAGAGATCAGTACCAGACAATATTATCAATGCGCAAACCTTTATACACGACTCAGGGCTGTGCCGATTGAGAATGAAAGATGTGACAGTTGAAAAACGGAGACCCTCCCACATCTACAATACAAAAAGCACGCATCAGACCCCATCAGCCAGCCCATGATTCAAGTTTCAGGTATAGTACAGTCGCCGTGGACCGGTCATAATCCACGCGTGGGCAGAGATGTCCACGTATGCCTTTACCAGTTAACAAAAATCATCAATTTTAATTAATGAAGTACCGGGTCATTAATTAAATTTTAGATGATTATTCTCATAATTAGTATTTGGAATTTAATATTATTGCGTCCGTGGAAATATTACCCACCCGCGGAAAGTGACCAGTTAACTAGATATAGACTACATATCGGTAACGCTACATATTCGGGAAAGTGGCAGATAGTGGAGGACCAGGTTCACATGATGTGAGGCCGTGCTCGACGCTTCAGCTAGCCAATCTTGGAGATACATTCGGCTTCGGGACTGAGGAACAGAGGATTAACTATAAGCATTCCAGTTCTCCGGTGGGATTTACAAGAGAAGAGAGGTTCCTGCTGCTGTTCCAGTTGTGTGTTCCAGTTGTTTTGTCTAGAACACAAAACACAAGACTCCAGGTTCCCGGCTGTTGGGGTTTAAACCATCTATCTCGGACCTATACAGTTTCAGCGTTTACGATGTACCAGGTTACAATTAACTATCGATTATTTAGAGACACTTCGGCATGGGTTATAATAGCTTGAGCAATAATAGGTTTATATCCAGAACTAAGTGACGAAGGAAATAGTTACCGTATCCAGGAAAACGCCGACATAAAAGCTCATCTTACGACTGAACGGGATCACAGACGCTCTCTCGGAAAAAGGTATCAGCGTAGGGTTAATTTCGCTGATAACGCTAAAATGTCTCTTACCGCGACCAGCTTAGAGCTTTGGGTCGGTGAGTTTGGATTATAAGCAACCATAGTCGCCACACCAACGGTTATAGTTTTGGAAGCGAGCTTGGGCCTTTGTGCTCCCCTGAAATTATTAGACGGGCGAGAAAGGTTCAATTAAGAAGTAGGTAATTCTTGAGAAGCCAGCTATGACATCAGCAGAAAACAAAGCCAAGTTTCATTTTGTTAGTTTTAAGAAAAGAAAATAACAGAAAGCTATCTGAGCTCTCTGTTTTTTTTCTTTTATTAAAATTACAAAAGGAAACTTGGCTTTTTATGGCAAGCTAATTAGAAACAACTACTTCATAGATAATTTGTCATTACCCTTATTTCACACTACCGCCGATGCCGGGATCGTGGCTTATCGTGGGTCATCGCCGGTAAATCTTGGCCATCCTGAGTATCGCGCGGCTCTTTGTCTACGATGGCCACGATTGCCACGATTCTCCGGCGATGCTCCGGCGACGTCCACGATGATGTAAGATGTATTTGCGCATTTTTTCGCAGCCAATAGCGAGCCGAGTTTCCGGCGCAGAAGTAAGAGAAATCGACTTCTTAATAAATAGGGCTCACCCTGCCGTCTGTCTTCAGTCAGTATCCAGATTCTGAAGATTACACAACAAGTTGCTTCAACTGAAATCCAGCATCATGAGCAGTCAGAGACGAGGACAACCCAGGAGGGGGAAGAAAGGGCCACCACAGCTGCCTGAGTCTCGGGATGAGGGGGTTGAGGACACTGCAAGTCCTGCTAAGAAGAAATCTGCAACGAAATCTAAGAAGACCAGTGACCTCGGAACCCTTGTTCTCGATGAAGCGGCTGAGGGCAGTCAAGTGCTCGGATCCAGACAAGCACCAGAGAAGTATCGCCAGGGCAAACGTCAGGAAGATGAGGAAGAGGAGGTGGACGAGGAGGAGGAGGACGACGACGACACCCAAGATCTGCCACGTATCGAGCCGCCGAAGAAAACCCGCAAGCAGTATGCAACGAAGCAGTACTCCGATGTCCTTGATGACGAAGCTTACGAAGACTTCATAGAGTGCATCAAGCAGAAGGCTTGTATTTGGGACAAGTACGATGCCAACTATCGAAACAAGGACATGTCAGGCATGTTTTGGCGTGAGCTAGATTCCCGGTTTTTCAATGGCAAGACCGGGATGGCACTCACCAAGTATAACACCAACCGTACTGAAGTCGGGAAAGCCCTCCGAAAACAGAAGGATGCCGCGAAGAGTGGTGCAGGTGCTGACGACGTCGACGTTCTGAGCGACAAGGAGAATAAACTGATCGCGGACTGGGGCTGGCTCAAAGACTCAATCCAAAGTGTACCATCGCGACAAGGGCAGCGCCTGGCTGGGAAGAGGAAGGCAGAAGTTGAATCGACCGAGACGTCGAAGACCCTTGAGACAGTGCAGACGTCGCTTGCAACCCTGCAACAGGCCATAGCACGCCAATCTGCTCTTCCTCCACCACCACCACCACCACCACAGCCAGCCCACGATGAGATAGAAGATCAGCTACTGGCCTTGGCACACAAGGTGCGACGTCTCAACGACCCGAACCAGTTCATAGAGGAGATGGACATGCTGCTCCTCACCCGACTGCAACAAGAACGTCAGCAGCAACATGTAGGTTTCCGATCAACCCTAGGCATGGGACCACCTCAACGACCCTCATCCACAGCAACACGATCCTCCCTCTCACCGACATTTCACCTTCAGCAGCCCGGACAGTTTCCAATCTTCCAACCAAGACAGGACCAGCCGCAGCCGCAGAAAGATGAACTAACCAGCTACGTCGACCAGCTCTGCTCATAAACTCTGTCAACCATCACAACAAGTTCTAAATTTTTCTGTAAATGAAAATGGGGTTTAAATACAAAGAAATAACACAATTTCATTTATTTTTACTTGTTTTCTTTTCATTTCTAGCACAAACACATTATAAGCTAAAGAACTGAACTGTTTGGTGGCCCTTAGAAGGGTCGTAGTTTCCGGCTCGACGATTTACCCCATAGAACCCCATACAACCCCATAGATACCCCATAGAACCCCATAGAGCATTAAGGGTACCCCATAGATACCCCATAGAGCATTAAGGGTCCCGACATGTGTGAAATATACGCTGTTAACCCTAACGTCGCGGTAAACTTTGACAGGAAAAAGTGTTTTTAGGTCGGTAAATTCCGGCACCGTCGTGAGTCGAAAAATGAAAATCGCATGAATACTGGATACTTTTATTTAATGTATTGAATGTTTGATAGATATGCCCTTCTAACCGAAATCGAATTACCGTTACACGATTCTTTTCACCACTGAAGAGTTTTGCAATTAGCACCATGCTTCTGTCGATGATTCAGTAATCGGTAATATATCGGTATAGTGGAATCCTTTGAATTGTTTCGTTCTTTGAATTGTTTGTTGAATATTTGCAACAATAAAATTGCTTGGTTTTTTTTTGCTACCAACACATAGGTTGTGACCCTCCTTCGAACGAGCGTGGCGCGCTCGTTCGAATGAGGGTCGCAACCTATATTTTGTTAGCAAAAAATCAAATCAAAGATTTTGAATGAAAATGGTCGGTTTTTTGCTACCAAAACATAGGTTGTGACCCTCCTTCGAACGAGCGTGGCGCGCTCGTTCGAATGAGGGTCGCAACCTATATTTTGGTAGCAAAAAATCAAATCAAAGATTTTGAATGAAAATGGTCGGTTTTTTGCTACCAAAACATAGGTTGTGACCCTCCTTCGAACGAGCGTGGCGCGCTCGTTCGAATGAGGGTCGCAACCTATATTTTGGTAGCTAAAAATCAAATGTCATTGCAGATTTGGTTCACAACACCTCGTCTTGCCATGGCACAGCACCTACTCGACTGTTGACGTACTGCATCAGAGTGTTCCTAACGCGTTTTCCTGCATCGAGATTGCCTTGTCTGTGGTCACGCTGGCCGTCATCCAATCGGGCACGTGGGTCGGGATTGGGATTGTTGTGATCGATGGCCATGTTGTGTGGTTGACGTAGACGGAGTAGATTGTGTAAGACGACACAGCACAACATCACAGAATCCATGGTTTTCAACTTGTACATCTGCAATCCTATCAACAGACATTGAAACTTCTGTGCTAAGATACCAAAGGCACACTCCACCACCATCCTTGCCCGCGACAGTCTGTAGTTGAACAGTCTCTGCTCCCGGGTGAGATGACCGCCACGCCCACTGAATGGTTTCATGAGCCAAGAACGAAGAGGAAACGCATCATCTCCTATCAGGAAGTATGGCACTTCTGGCAGTGTGGTTCCTGGCAGCGGCTCATTTTCTGGCAACAAGGCTGTGCCATCCTCGAGTACCTCTCGCAGTTCAGACTCCGCGAACAGCTGGGCATCTGGGGCTCCCCCGTTGGCTCCGACCTCACAGTATATAAACTTATAGTCACTGTCAACTAGGCCCATGAGAACTTTCGAGAAGTATTTCTTGTAGTTGTAGTACACCGACGATGTCTTTGGTGGCTCCTTGATGCGAACATGTTTGCCATCCAGGGCCCCAACACAGTGTGGCAAGTTCCATCGCTGCAAGAAGCCATCGGCAATCGTCTTCCACTGGTTGCTGGAAGTAATCTCGGGCATCACGTCATCACAGAAGGCACTGATGATTGCTTCGGTCAACTCGGGGATAAACATCGATATCGCGTTGACGGACACTCGGAACTGGTAGTGGAGGTGCATGTACCTGGCCCCCGTTTCCAGGTATCGCAGGGTGACGGCTAGTTTTAAGCCCGGGTCCAGCGGTGCCCTCATCTTTGTATGTTCCTTCTCGATGTATGGTCGCACTCCTCCTAGCAGCTCCATGAACAAGGCGTTGTCAACCCTCATGAAGTTTTTGTAGGCACGTGGATCTTCGGCATTGAGCGTCTGTACCAGGGTGTCATACTCCCCATGCAACTCCCGTTGGAGTAACCAGCCTCTCGACCAAACAGTTCTCTGCCTCCTGCGACGGTACCTTCTCTTCTTCCGCTGCAGTTGAAGTTGCAGTGCCAGTATCTGCAGTTGCATCTGTGTCACTTGCAGCAAATTGCCTATGACTTGGTAGTCCATGTTGGTTGACCAGAAGTAACTTTCAGTACTGCCTCACAGAGTGTCCCTGATATATCCAGAGGGTGGATGGAAACCTCCCTTTGATGATTTCCATTGGTCAGTGAAAAAGTCAGCTCTCGTTTCATTGGTACAGAAGAAAAACAACAGAATATCATCAGATTCGTGGGACCCATCGTAGGTATCGGCGATGCATCGTAGGTATCGTGGACATCGTGAGTATCTTGAGTTGTTCATCCTGGCAATCTTATCCATCGTAGCACCATCCGCGATGCATCGTAGCTATATCGGCGAGAATCGTGTCCATCGTGCCAAAAGTGCTGACCACTGAATGAAGATGACCACGATTTGTCGCCGATATAGCTACGAAGCATCGACGATGGTGCTACGATGGGCCTCATCGTGGCAAAACTTGTGCAAGTACGCAACTTTTGGCAAGATAGTCAACATTACCACGATAACCAAGATGACCACGATGTATCGAGGATGCTCTTACGATCTATCGACGATATAACTACGATCCACCATGTTTAGGTCAAGATAATCACGGTCCCCACGATGCCTCTACGAAGCATCGTGGCGTATCGTGACTCGCTCACAATCATGTCATTCCGTAGCCATCGTGTAGTGTGAAATACGTGTTAAGAATATGTATCAGTATCACCTACAAACACTAAGTAAACTCCCACTGTGGATGTTTGTTTAGCGAATGTGTTTTTAAAATTAATTTGCAAGTTTCTATTTTTCCTTGGCAAAGATTAACAAATCTTTCCCCAAGAGTACACTCCCAAAAAGTCGAACTTACCTGACCCTACCATACTTTAACACAACTGAGATGATATAGTATTAAGCTGCAGGTGGGTGAATTATAGCATCAAGTGCTTCACGTGTTCAATTGTCAGATTTGTCCAGATCATTACTAGTATACTTGGAGTTGCCCCCTTGTTACTTGGCACAGCCAATTTGTTCACTTCGAAATCGCTCAGCGTTTTTCGTCGAACACAATCAGGAAAGTTGGCGTTACCGGGCATAATGGAGTAGTTTGGAGCTGGGTTTTTGTATGGTGGGGAATTAACCCTTTACCCAACAAATCGACCACATCCGCCCGCATAATATGCAAATTCTGCAGCTGAAAAAATATTATTTTTTTCGAGCTCGGTCCAATGAGGAGTCACATGATATAGTTTTGTTGAAATGTTTTGAAAAATTCAAAGAAATAATATTTAAAATAATAAATTTTGATATCGTCTGTGTTGGGTAAAGGGTTAATGATGGCAATAAGTAAGTATTAGGTGGATGACGAGAAGAAAAAAGAGAGTGATACTGAAAACTCCACGCAGACTAAGTCGTAAGGCGAGTTTCGTCGAAGTGGAAGAACAGATAGTTCAGTTCCCATTTGGGGAAGACGAGACGTTCAATAGCTGAACTAGTAGAAAAGGACACTAAGAACATTTTTTAATTATTTGTTTTGGTTTAATAAATAAAGAAGTTATCATTTAATGAATTGCGTATCGGTCATATCAACCCTCTGTACTTTGTAACTTCACATCGGCCTTCGACCTTCGGTCTCAGGCTGATATGAAATTGTCTCGGACTGATATCTCATCCGATATGAAACTAACCAAGTAAAGACCTCAAAGTATACTTATTCACACATACACAACCATACAACACTACAAGCCAGCAGACCCGAATAATAAAAGAGAATCGTTCTGAAGACAAAGAAAAGCGAGACATGGTTCTAGGAGTGAGGTTGGGGTAAGTCGCAACAAGGATTTTAGAACCAAATAGTTACATTTCAGTCAAATAAATCCGACATCCCTCCTAGATTATTTATTTATTTATTTATTGGTGTTTAAGGTTACAAACTTATGCACAATGGCTAATCGTGACCGTGACAGTTTTACGGGTGGAGGAAGCCGCAATACCCAGAGAGAACCACCAAGCATCGACGAGCAACTGTCAGCTCCTCAACATTCTAACACTGTTCAAGCTCCGCTCAAGCATCAAGCAGGGTTACAGCGGTTGACGACATGTGCTCCATCGACGTGCAGTACGCCTTAGCACACGGCGCCATGGTGCCCCCATGTAGGCAACCGGGATAAAGTGCCTTACCCAAGGACACAACGTCCAACAAGATCGTTCAGCACCTGTATCGAACTCGGGACAGGGGCGGCGCCAGAGTTACAGAAGTGAGAGGGTACAGTTGGGTATGACCCCTCCCGAAGTAGAGAACATTTCTAAAACTTACGTTGTAAATGGTGTTCTCTGTAGCATTCTCAGACAATTAAATTAAAACAGTTTTATCCTTTTGAAACTTATTGGTTAGGTCTTTCAGTTATAGAAAACGTCGTACATAGTGACATTTTAACGGAAGAACGCTGTTGTAAAGTGCGAGCACAGTCCGTGACTTTAAATGCACGTAATTTCCTCACACTCAAATCGAAAATGAAAGTAGGCTGCATTCCAAATGGATGCGTTGCACGCTCTCGATTCTAGCATTCCTCGAAAACTCTTAAGCGGTATGTTTCAGACCGTTTGAACGCGGCACGCCTTGTTGCAATTTGGGCACTCGACTCTTGTTTGTTGTGTGCAGCTAATGTGTGTGTGTGGGAGGGGGGTGGGGCGCACATAATTTAAAAACTTCTCTGATTTAGTGCACTTGGGAATATGGAATTAAGCACACCCACCATTACACCGCAACGTTCAATACATAGACAAAACTACATGTATGTTTCAATGAGTCGTTTTGTATTCAATGAGTCAGATGTGCGTAGGAAGAAAACGTCGAGACCGAAGGTCGAGACGTTTTCTTTCTACGCACATCTGACGAATTGAATACAAAACGACTCATTGAAATATACACGTGGTTTTGTATTTATTACATGACCCAAGCACCTACTGAACTAATTTTCTTTTCTATCAACGGTGGTAAACACCATGCACTTTATGCAGTCGCATTGCATAAAAAAAGTCCCGGTTGGAACAGGTTGGTGTGCAATACGGAATTCCGTATTGCACAGCCGTATTGCACGCCGTATTGCATAAGAGAGACTGCATGGGCATGTAATAAAAAATTTAAAATGATAGCATTTTTTTTACTACGCTTGGCGAAAAAAGCGGAGGGGTAAGTACCCCCATGGCGCCGCCACTGACTCGGGACCTCTAGCAGAGAAGTCCAACAGCCTATCACTGAGCCACCGCGCTCCTACTCTCACAGAACACGCGTGAGAAATAAATCCGACACAGTCGTGGAGCACGTAATTGAGTATATAGCACCTGCGGCTGCCACGGTAACCACACTGTGCAATAGAATTCAACATGACAGGCACCACCGGAACAGATTAAACGCCACAGCAAAACGTGTTACAGATGCATATTGATACCACGTATCGCCATGACAAGCCACAACGATCTTACGCTGGTTAACATGAGAACGCACGTGACAGCTATCATGCTCTGTGGTATGATACAAATTCTCTCCCCACCTCTTCCTCTATCAAATGTGGTTTAAAAAGCATCTGACACACAACTGTTTTTGCACTTGAGACTGATGTATTTACGTTGCTACAAAAATTACAGTCTTTTAACACATTCATTTCAGAAAATCTTATCGACATGCACACACTCAGATACGATAGACTGGTCAATGACGTACGTTACTGGAGATGCTAACTTCCAGGCAAAGAGAATGGATGAAAGGTAAATGATGTCATGGAGACAAAAAATTTCAATGTTGTAAAACTTTACGTTTGATGACGAGTTTTATTGGGTGGGCGCGGGCGGTAGATTGTTTGTAATTGCCAATTGAAATCAGTCGCTACAGGCCAATGGTCAAGAACATGACTTGGGAAAAATCAATAATGATTTTCAGTAGACCTTTTGTCACGCCTTAGTTGATTGCTTAGGGTGGGCGCTATTGAGTATTACACGCAGTTTTAAATTTTGATTCTCTCTGGACAGTAACAGATTTTCCACCCCAGCGTGTGGCTGTTTGGAAAAACACACACACACACACGCACGCAAAACAAATAAAAAAGCAAAGTCGCCGATCTGAGATTCTGTGTGTTCTAATCAATGTTCGAGAGCGAGAGAAAGAAAGAGAGAGAGAGAGAGAGAGAGAGAGAGAGAGAGAGAGACTTGCAAAAATAAATAAACACTGATGGATGAAAATCACGCCGTACAATTCGACAATTCGTTCAATACATTATCTTGATCTGACATGCCTTGCTATTTCACTGACAAAGAAAGGAATTGAAAAATGTCAAAAGCGTGTCACTGTCCATTCTACAAACGTTTTTTTTATTGTGGCAGAGAGAACAGAGAATGAAAAAGCCGATTAGGCCGCTTCCAAGTTAACCTCAAGATTAGCCTTACCTTTTGAAGAATACATAGAGGGTATTTACACTTTTTGAGTTGATACAAGAATTATATTGTGGGTTGTGGGTAAGTACCAGAAACAACATTTTCGAATGAGTTTCCACATTCCCACAAGTGATTTAATTCTGACGTCCGTCAAAATCCCCCTCGATATAATCTTCCCGACATAATGCCCACCCCCACCCCCCTCCCGGACAAAATCTTTCCTCGACAAAATCACCCGACAAAATACCTCTACCACAACATCAACTGGATGTAAACAAGTACATTTAGTCCAATGTCTGTTTTATAATTTTTCTATTACAACTGAAATGCAAGACTAGCACATATTGTACAGCACTTACATAACACAGCGGATACATTTGTACTAGAAAAAAGTGTTTACATAAGTAGTGTGTAATGTGGTTTTCGGGCCTCATTTGGGTGAGGGAATGGGTGAGGGGGTGGGGGTGACTTCACAGTCAGGTGACCTAGTTACGTCATGTTGGGTTGTGATGGTAGCCCGCGTGAGCGGCCATGTTGTGTCGTAAATACCATAGTGATACGTGGTGTTAGTGCGCATACGCAGCGCGTGTTGTTAGGATGGTACGTGTTTGCGTCGTCCATTTTGTATACTGGAGGCTGCCATCTTGGTTTTTATTTTAGCACGTGGTTGCTGTGAGTCTGGAAGGCTTCTTAAAGGAAAGGAGTATGTTTGGAAAGCGTGTTCGACTGAATAGGAGTACATCTAATTACCATAATCATCCAGACCGCCAAAAATCAGCGAAATGGACTTTATTTGGTACAGAGTCCCCCATGTTGGGCATATAAGAGTAGCACGTGGTGCCATAAGGCGCGTTCCTTTGTATAAGAGTATTTTTCTGATTCATATTCCTTCGGAATCCTGGGATATTTCGAAGAGATACCCAAATCCTTGGTTTGTATCTGCTGTTCGGATTGCTTCAGAATCATCTGCTTTCACCACCTATGTACCTATAAGCTGTTTTATAATTTCTGTCTATCCAACCCTACGAGTTGGTTCTGGAGTATACACCAGTGTAGAGCAGAAAAGCCTATCATTTGGAACAGTTTTGTTTATTGTTACTATATTTAGCTTTTCTGATCTGTACTGGCTACTTCTAATCCTATTCGGGGTACTTCTGTTCTTGTTTCGAACAGCATAAGCCATGTTTCATTTATCCAGATCATCCAATCAGTCCATTTTACTGCAATTAACTAACCAATCAGATCATTCTATTCATTCAAACCCCGTCCACTGTCACATCGTTATCTGCCTGACTCCCACCATTCCTGGACCTATTCTACCTATGTTATGAGTTCCATCTGCTTTAGACTAAGTATTCTGACTTTCCTAGAAGTGTCTGTGTACTAGTGCACAATGTGTGCACATTACATGTAGCACATGGGCACATTCTGAATATGCCGATATGTGCTTGCGTGCTTATGCACAATATGCACACATCATAGGCACATACTGAGATTTGAGGATTCCTGCAACATAGTAATGTTTCATTTGAGGGCACCTTTTGAGCATACCATTTGAGGATAGTTTTTGATACCTTTTGGAGAATATCTATCTGAAGATATTTATGTGTCCTAGCTCCTTTACAGCCCCCTAGCCCTATTCAGGGACTGTCGGGTTGTTTGGGTAAAATTTACTCCTATTCAACCGATCACCCCGAACATACCCATTTCCTTTAAGAAGCCTCTCAGACTCATAGCAACCACCTGCTATCATAGAAACCAAGATGGTAGCCTCCATTATACAAAAGGGCGAAGGAAACTCGTATCACCCTAACAACACGCGCTGCGCATGCGCACTAACACCACGCATCACAACGCGGGCTACCATGATAACCCAACATGACGTAACTAGAACACGTGGCTGTGACGTAACTTCCCTTCACCCATTCCCTCACCCATATGAGGTCCGAAAACCACGTTTCTCCCATCATTCAACTGGAAATTTAACCAATTCAGTCTTGTTTGACAGAGCTCAATGCATACCTTAATGATGTAGTTGGAATATTTCTTCAGACGGGACTTGAGTCATGACAGTAAGGACAACTTAGGTTTACACCTCCCCCCCCCCCCCCCCTTCAAATCGGTCGTCTTCTCAACGCCTCTGTGCCTCGGGAAATCAATGCAGAGAAGTAAAGCCATTAAATGGTACATGACACGCAGCACGTGTTGAAAACAACCATTACGAAGTAAATGGTGTATGCTGCCCGTGTTTCCCCCGGTGTTCCCTAGAAATCAAGGTTTCTTTAATTTGCATCGTGATTGTGTCGCTGTACATACCTCTGTACAGACCTTACAATCCTCCATGGCCCACAAATCATGAGATATACACATATACACTGACATGCAGGTTAGTCTGCTTTACAAAATACTCAAACAAGGATAGTCGCATTGAATATCTCTTAATTTGACGTTTACAAATATGTAGGAAGACATCGGCGGTAACTCACGTGGGAACCCCGGGAATGAAGCAGTGTTTGTTTACTGTGGTTAGCAAGCTTTGATTTCCAGGTAAAGTAGGAACCTGTCACCAATGCTTGGGGTGGAAGTCCTCTACAATGGGCAATACAGGTACAGAACAATCGCCATGGACTGGTTGTAATCCACGCGTGGGCAGTGAAGTCCACGCATGAGTTTACCAGGTAATAAAAATCATCATCAGCAAAATTTTAATTAATGAATCACCGGGTTGTACCATGTGCTTCATTAATTAAATGTTTGATGATTATTCCTTTAATTAGTGTTTGGAATCTAATATTTTTGCGTCCGTGGAAATATGCCCACCCGTGGAAAGTGACCAGTCCACAGCGGCCGTAATGTACAATAGGAACCTGTCACCAATACGTGCGGTGGAAGTCCTCTAAAGTGGGCAAAAAGGTATAAACGGTTGATTGACTAAACATGACTTTATCTCCCTGTTCACAGTTGCGATCACGATTGGCCATTGCACAGAAATGTGTGACATTAAACGCCAATAAATAAATAAATAATCGCGGTAAAACGTGTATTTGACGGAAATCTGCAAGAAAATCTGTCTGATTGCGAGTGAAGCATTTTTGTCAGGTCATCGATGCTGTAACCGTGAGTAATAGAGATACGTATGGGTTAACACTTCATAAAAAGGTATTTGCATAAAATTACGAGGATAATAGTTATAAAAAAATTATCATAACTGTCGACTGGAAAACACTGCTCCAAAATAGGGTGACCGATTATTTCTTATTAGCTCAGATGAGGGAGCTTAACCCTTTGAAACCAAGAGACCGCTTGACCGGCCCATGATCGAGATGCGATTTGAAATCATAACGTAGATGGTTGCTTCATAGATTTGTATGGTAAATAAAATCAATAGGCTGCACGTTGAAAATATTAATTCGGCTACCCCGAAATAACGAATATTGACTCATCCAACTGATACCACTGTACTGGCATGGAATATACTTAAAGGGTTAACTAATCACTTGTCCGTCGTCGTCAATCCGTAATCGTCGTCCGTCGTGAACTTCACTTTATCGACTGTTCGTCAACAACCACTTAACCGTGTTGTATTTATTTATTTATTGATGTTTAAGGTCACTTACTTATGCACAATGGCTACTCGTGACCGTGACAGTTTTATGGGTGAAGGAAGCAGGAGTACCCGGAGAGAACAACCGAGCATCGACGACCAACTGTCAGCTCCTCAACATTCTAACTCTGTTTAAGCTCCGCTCAAGCAGGGTTACAGCGGTTGAAGACATGTGCACCATCGACGTGCAGTACGTCCTAGTACACGGCGTCATGTGCCCCCACGTAGACAACCGGGATAAAGTGCCTTGCCCAAGGACACAACGCGGGTCGAACCGTGTTGTACCAAATTTGATATGCATGTTCCTAATTACATTTCCATTCAAATTTGTTATTTATTTATTTATTGGTGTTTAAGGTCACATATTTCTGCACAATGGCTAATCATGACCATGACAGTTTTACGGGTGGAGGAAGCCGGAGTACCCGGAGAGAACCACCGAGCAACGGCGAGCAACTGTCAGCTCCCCAACATACCAACTCCACACAAGCAGGGTTAGCATTGGTTGAAGACAGGTGCACCATCGACGTGCAGTACGCCTTAGTACACAACGCCACCGTGCCCCCACGTGGGCAATGGGGGTGAAGTGTCTTACACAAGGACACAACGCGGTTGCCGCAAGTGGGATTCGAACCGAGGACCTCTCGGCTTGCAGCCTGTACTTCTACCAACTGAGCCACCGCGCCCCCTTCAAATTTGTTACAAAAAAACAGCTACACAACAGCGGACACCACAAGGGGCATAACTTTGTAAGCACTCAATTTTCCCCCAGAACCAACAATCACAATCTTTTGATATCTGTTGTAAAACATCCTCAGTGGGGTCAGATTCTAGTTTGTCCAAATCAAGTTCATGGATTCATATTTAACTTGACACAATATGAAGACAATTCTTTAAACATCTTCTTCTTTATTCCTGTCAGTCGGAATATTTTAATATTTGGTAAACTGCATCCTCAGGCGGCCAGATTCATGTTTGTTCAAATCAAGCGCCTGAGTTCATATTTGGGCCCCACCTTGGAGCCGCAGTATTTACTGATTTTGTATGAGCACATTTCTTTAAAAAAAACCTTTTTCAGATCCTCTCTTCAACATCCCCAGGAGCTGGGGTAGGGTGGAGCAGATTCAAATTTGTTCCAATACAATCAATAGGTTCATATCTGGGCGGTTCCGGACTTTAACTTTGTGCGTTGTGAGGAATATTGTTTTAACATCTTCTTCAGAACTATCTGTCGGAATATTTTGATACATGGTATACAGCATCCGTAGAAGGATCAGATTCAAACTGACATCATCTAAGATGGACATCAGAGCTTTTATTACACATCCATTAAACTTTAAAACCTTGTATTTAACGGAATGGCCGCTGTGACATAAATGTTTCTGTGTTCAACAGGTGATGGACAAGTTGGAACTTTTTTCCCAGCACTGCTTATACTAATTCCTTTCTCGTCGAGTCATTAGTTACGCTTCGGAAAGTTTCCAAATTACGTTATACAAATTTTAATGCATGGGGATGTGTAATAAACACAGAACGCGATGTGTGTTCGAATCGATGGGTGTTTTACATAACACTCATTGGAATGGCGTAGTCATATTTCTCTAGAGCCTACGGCTCTCGAGAAATATGACTATTCCATTCCAACTCGTTATGTAAAACACCCACCGATTCAAACACACATCGCGTTCTGTCTATTTATTATATAATCTGATCCATCTTCCGGTTTTTAAGCCCATTCATTAAAAATGGTAATGCACGGCCATGCAATAATAGAAATAGCGCCGTGAGTATATTAAGGTATGTAAGAGTCTTTTGTGAAGTTTGTGGTTCATATACTAAATAGAATCTTCAACCAGCTCCCAGTTTATACGGAAATTTACAAAACTCGTCCAATAAATAATATCTGGACCTCGCTGAAGCTCAGTCCAGCACTGATTTGTTTTTTTTTTTTTTTAACCCTTTACCTAATATGAAAAGCAGACGACACTTGCAAAAGAAATTCTTGAATAACTATTATTTTCATTTTTTGTCTCAAAAACATAGGTTATGACCCCTCATTGGAACGAGTTCGACAAAAATTAATTGACGATTTTTGAGAATAGCGCTGGCCGGTTTTGGCCGTTACGTTAGGTAAAGGGTTAAATAATATAATTATCGTTAATAATGAAAAGTAATAAACAGAGTAATCGCTTGACTGGACTGGTTACGTGAAATAATTCATTCGAGGCGAGGGACTATATTGTAAAACACTCGTGCGCATTCGCGCGCTCGTGTTTGTACAACGTCACTCACCTCTCATGAATTATTTCACGTAACCAGCCAGTCCAGTCAAGCGATTACTCTCTATTTTATCCCGTCATATATCGGTAATGGTGAAAAGGGTTAAACATTGTGTGCGAAAGTTTTTTTTATACTTCTCACATCGACCTCAAATGTCAGTTGCTTCCTCCTTCCGGTATTTATACGAACGGTCACGCAAACATCTAGTTGATGAAAATAGATTTCCTATACTGCGACATGTTACGGTCGATTAAAAAACAATATTCACATATATGTAATGGTTTATCTTTTCTTAAATAATAACTACAGATGTAGTCACAGTTCGTGACATCTCTGTTACTATTTTGAGTCATGATAATCTGATATATTTAACTTGTTGATGCTTTCTTCCCAAATACAGTACAGTCGCCGTGGGCTGGTCGTAATGCACGCGTGGGCAGTGATAAAAATCATCATTAGCAAAATGTTAATTAATGAAGCACCGGGATGTACCCGGTGCTTCATTAATTACATTTTTAATGATTATTCCTATAATTAGCGTTTGGAATCTAGTATTATTGCATCCGTGGAAATATTGCGCTCCTGTGGAAAGTGACCAGTCCACGGAGGCCGTACTGTACGAATGAAGACAAAGAACGACATTTTTTTACTGCTCTTCACATTTCTGTTTTCATTCTATTGTGTTTAAGCATAGGCTGTTCCAGCCATTTTCCGTTAGAGAGGGAAAGTTCCACAACGGAAGTATTGGGGGAGGTTTAATCCAGTCTTCCAGCAGTGGTGATACCCATCCCTTACCCATACCATCCCAGAGCATCAGGAATTGAATGCGGTCAAGCAGGGACGTAATTGAAGGGGGTGTGGGGGGGGGGGGGGGTATAAGGGGTTGGGGGTGGAGGGAAGGGTACCCCGAATCATTTCCGTGTAGATGATTTCACGACTGTCATATACTTATAACCAAAGCTTTCATACGAAGAATATTTAGAACATGAGGGTATTTTTGCATAATTTGAAATTTGAGGTTTTGCTAAGTGGTCATTTTTTCCAGATTAGCGGCATTCAGAGAAAACGATAAATAATTTTTCCGACCGACAACAAAAGTTCACGACAGACATGGTCATGATGCCCCCCCCCCCCCCCCCCCTCCACACGGCTTCGGATCTGAGTGTTTTACGTTTGTTGATTTATTTGTTTGATAACCTAACACGACATTTGCAAAAGAAAGAAAAGAAAAAAGAAATTCGCGAATGACTAAAACACGGTTCGGTCCCCGTCAGGTGTAACTGCGTTGTGTCCTTGGACAGGGCATTTAATCCCGATTGCCCACGTGGCGGCATGCTGGCGCTGTGTACTGAAGCGTACTACACGTCGATGATGTACTTCTATTCAACCAATGCCAACCCTGCTTGTGTGAGGTTAGTACGTTTGGGAGTCTGCCAGTTGCTTGTCGCTGCTCGGTGGTTCTCTCCCTGTACTTAGACTCCCTCCACCCGCAAAACTGTCCGACTCGAGGTGACCCTGGCTGTGAAAAGTGTTAAACTCCAATAAATAAATAATGGTGATGTTTAATCCTTTGAACCTTGATGGTATCTTCCTTGTCAGTGCAATGGAAGCAATTGGAAGAGCCCATATTTATTATATGGGGGCAGACTAATTTATATTTTCAACGTGCAGCCCTGGGGCTCACACTTTAAGTTAGTAGCCACTCTACTTAACCCTTTACCGAACGTAACGCCCAAACCGGCCAGCGCTATTCTCAAAAATCGCCAATTAATTTTCATTATTTTTTTCATTTGTCTCAAAAACATAGGTTATGACCCCTCGTTGGAACGAGCTCTCCGAGCTCGTTCAAAAAAGGGAACATAACCTATGTTTTTGAGACCAAAAATGAAAAAAAAATAGTTATTCTAGAATTTTTTTTGCAAGTGTCGTCTGCTTTTCATGTTAGGTAAAGGGTTAAAGAAAGTATGACATATGTTCCTGAACCGTCAAAAACGGCATCTCGGGTTCAAGGGGTTAAAGCTATTTTTAGGGTCTGTGACCACACCGTGGGTATCCATGACCACAACACGAGTACAAAGTCAAATTTAGAAAATCAATTAGCCACTTTAGAGGATTTTCGTCCCAGGAGTTCTTTACGGGGTTCCATTATACCAGTAAAGCAGAAGTTGTTTCTAATAATAAACAAGCTCCATCAATAAAACAAAGATATATATGCGTTATGTGCACATTGTGGTTGTATGGAATCTTTTATCGCTACGAGACTCGTTTTTGGCCACGAAAAGTTACGAATCGTGCTTGCGCGAGGAGTTGCTATACCTCCTCAAAAACGAGTCGAGTAGCGATAACAGATTCTATACAAGTACAATGAGCGCACAACACGTTTTTGTTATTAGTCTGTGTGAAACACACAGACTATTGTTTTTGTATGTTTTTTTTCTTCTTCCTTCTTCTGTCTTCTATGCACTTCCTTGTCCGCACGATAACTTGAAAATGAATTGTCCTATCTCGTTGTTTTTTGGCATACTGACAGATAGTCACACGTTCTCGACACCCTATGTTTTTCAGATTTCTTGGGCATTAGGGGTGTCCGTAGGAAAGATGCTTCGTATGACCTTTGGACCTGGGACCAACGCCAAATGAGTCGACACTCGGTGGAGGTTCAAAATATGGGTCAAGATCACTGAGGTCACCTAGGAGTCATTGACCGCATTTGTTAGAATTTCTGGAAATCAAATTTTTGCCCCCCCCCTCCCAATTCATTCCCGAAGTTCGTAATGCATTTTTTACTCTAAAAAACATAGGCGCGGACAAACATTTTGAAGTGGGTCACGCTCATATATCAAGCATGGTATGGCGTATGGAGCTGGGACAAACACCAATCGAGTCGAAACTCGATAGAGGCTCAAAATATGGACAAAGGTTACTGAGGTCGCCAAGGGGTCATTGGAGTGCATTTTTCAGTATTGCTGGAAATCACATATTTGGACCCCCTTAATG
This sequence comes from Pictodentalium vernedei, assembly GCA_031216915.1. Classification (NCBI taxonomy): domain Eukaryota; kingdom Metazoa; phylum Mollusca; class Scaphopoda; order Dentaliida; family Dentaliidae; genus Pictodentalium; species Pictodentalium vernedei. The sequence goes on from CM062295.1 coordinate 624,299,702, forward strand.
CATTCCCTTGATCGAACCCTTTCAATGCTGTGCACATATATGCCTTTTCTGGTTTCTTGGAAAAAGGTATGATTCCTGGATGAATATCTCTAAATACTGTTAACTAAAACCTATTTCTGATTTCTTTAAACTATTTTATCTCCGAAAATAAGCCTCCAAAGTATTTCAAGTACATTCATAGAGGGGAGTGGTGGCTCAGCATGTAGAGGTGCAGACTGCAAGCCGAGAGGCCCTCTGTTCGAATCCCACCTGAGCAAGACACTTCACCCCCATTGCCTGCATGGGTGCACAGTGATGTTGTGTACTAAGGCGTACTGCACGTCGATGGTGCACTTGTTTTCACCCAATGCTGAACCTACTTGTGTGGAGTTAGTATGTTGGGGAGCCCGCTAGTTGCTCGCCGTTGCGCGGTGGTTCTCTACGGGTACTCCGGTTTCGTCAACCCATAAAACTGTCTGACAAGGGATGACCCTGGCTGTCGAAAGTGTCATTAAGCCCCAATAAATAAATAAATAAATAGATAAATAAATAAATAAATAAATAAATAAATAAATAAATAAATAAATAAATAAATAAATAACATTCACAGAGGACGTACCTTGATGGTGTAGTTGGAATATTTCTGTCTCCAATGCAATGTTTGTCAACACGGTAACCCGAATACAATCAATCCTATCTCAATATATTTTGTTATATTGATAGACTGCCACTAGTACTCGGTCATCTATGATTTTGAGGCATGTGGGGCCTTGGGTGTGGCTCTGGAGGCTAAAAGATATTCACAGCTTCAACATGTACTGACAAATGAGTTCACTGAAGCAATAGCCATTATTTAAAACAGGAGAGAATCTGTCAAAAACAAAGGTGTCAGAGAGAAAGCTGTAACTGTTACATAAAATAACATTGTATATTTATTTATTATCGTGTTACAAAATTCATTCTCAAACTATGTTGAATAAAGAACCCTTCACGGCCCGTCATATGGACGAGCTCGACGAGCTCGCTCCACGGAGGGGACTTGAGCCATGGTTCGGAGGAATTCTGAAACAGTTTCTATATGACAGAAGTCTGGAATGCTAATGAAACCGAGAGGGTTGGATAAAGGGTTAAGTTCACGATATGTACCCTTGAGTTAGCCGAGTGATCCAAACTCCGGAATGTTTTCGAAACCGAGAGGGTTGGATAAAGGGCTAAGTTCAAAATATGGGCCTTTCAGTTGGCTAAATGATCCAATCTCTTCGATCCATGGCTTATGACCCCTCATTGGGACGAGCTCGTTCCACTGGGGACATGGGCCATGGGCAGGAGGAAGTCTGAAACAGTTTTTATATGACAGAAGTCTGGATGCTCTCGAAACCGAGAGGGTTGAATAAAGGGTTCAGTTAAATATATGTGCCCTTGAGTTAGCCGAGTGATTCAAATTGCGGAACGTTTCCGAAACCAAGAGGGTTAGATAAAGGGTAAAGTTCAAGATATGGGCCCTTCAGTTGGCTGAATGATCAAAATTCTTCGACAGGTGCTATATTGAAATGCTAAGTTTTACAGTTTCTCGCAACTTAACCAGTTATGAATTTTTGTGTCTAATTAATCAGTGCTCTCCATTATTATCCCCACCCACCCCCCGCACGCACACACACCCACACACACGTGAAAGCGATATTAGACCCGGAAAAGTATGTATGAGTGTGCCTTTAATATGCGTAACTCAGCATGATAAATTTTTGAATTGTTTGTCAAATTTAGGTAACCATTTTCATTGAATGCAATGCAAAATGGAACGCGGCTCTTTCTTGGAAAGATAGAGACCCATAACAAACAAACATTCATAACACTCACGTTGTCTCATAGTAAGAGTCAGTATTACGGGCAGAATCTCCATTTATGTCCACTCGAGTTTTTTATTCTTTTCTTCCGAACCATGGCTTATGACCCCCTCATTGGAACAAGCTCGATGGGCTCGTTGCTTTGTGGGGTCATGGGCTGAAGGAGGAAGGAAGTCTGAAACAATTTTTATATGGCAGTAGACTGGAATGTTATCGAAACCAGGCTGGATAAAGCGTTAAGTTCAAGATATGTGCCCTAGAGTTAGTTGAGTGACTCAAGTTCTGGGATGTTTATTTCCACTCGAGTTTTTTTTATCCTTTTATCCCGAACCACAGCTTATGGCCCCCTCATTGGAACGAGCTCGATGGGCTCGTTGCTTGGGAAGGGTCATGGGCCGGGGTTCGGAGGAGGAAATCTGAAACAATTTTTATTTGACCCAGAAGACTAGAGTTTTTGATCCTTTTCATTCGACCCTTAGCTAACAGCCCCTCATTGGGACGAGCTCGACATGCTCGTTCCATTTGGGGACATGGGCCGTGGTCCGGAGGGAGAAACTCTGCCACAATTTTTATGTGACAGAAGTCTGAAATGTTCCAGATTGACAAACTTCCTGAACCGAGACTGTTAATTCTTTTGTGTTTGCAAATACACGTGTATTTGTGATCGCTTCCAAGACCAATCAATGAACACCATGTTTGAAGACAATCATACAACAGTGATAATTTATGTTACTAAAAATTTATCGTGTGCAGACTGATTGTTCATTTGAGGGAGGTCAATAGACTATGCGACACTGCCTACGGACTGTAGTGTTTGAATATGTGCTGACCATGTAGTCTAATTAAAATAAGGTTTGTTTCAGTGTTAGATAATTTTACTCTGCAGCTGAATCGTGTCGGAATCTGGAATTATTTGCCCCAAACGGCTGTCATGATTGGTTATTTTAATAAGCGCACCATGAGCACGTTCATTACAAAGTATGTTTTAGAAAGTAAATCCCCCCCCCCCTCCTTCATCCCGAGTAACAAATTTGGCAAGTAGCAGAGAATACGACAATGCTGGACTTGGCAACCAAACATGAATTGGTGTCAAATTGGTGATTCAGTGTTCCTCCATATTTGATCATTTTTCAATTTCTAACACAGCCATATCCCTGAGCACCTTTTAACATGTGTTTTTAGTGAATGATGCCTCTCGCTCAAATGCACAACAATATTCTGTTATTAATGATAATAATAATAATAATAATAATAATAATAATAATAATAATAATAATAATAATAATAATAATAATAATATATTAACGATTAATGATTAACTATTTTGGGAAGCGTAAAAGCTTATGATACGCCGAAAAACGATATCGTATTCAGTAAATCTGAAACGAATGGCTGACAAACGGGAATCAGAATTAGAATTTAAACTGAAACAACTGAACGAACTTATGGACATGGGAAATCATTAAAAAACTCAAGAAACTGAATCACTTGAAACAGAATTGAAATCAATTCGGGACAAAAGGATACGGGGAATCATCCTCCGTTGTAAGGCAAAATGGAAAGTGGAAGGCGAGAAACCAACTAAATACTTCTGCAATCTAGAAAAAAAGACACTACACCGAGAAGATTATCCCTAAACTTATCAAGGCTGATTGGTCAGAAACAAGTAATTTAACTGATATTTTATCGGAACAAAGAAGTTTTTATAAAAATCTTGACACCTCCAAAACTGCCAATTCTGAAGACCTCCAAAGTACAGAAGCCATCTTGTTTGATACAAGAAATCCATTTTTAAATTTTTTAGGTAATGATGACACTGAATCGCAAGAAGGTTCTCTTCCATTAGCGTAATGTGCAACTTCCCTAAAAGTGATGAAAAATAATACATCACCAGGTTCAGGTGGCTTCGAGGCCGATTTCTATAAATTTTTCTGGAAAGACCTAGGTACTTTTATAACTAATTCTCTGAATTATGGATATGAAAATAAAGAACTTTCAATAATCCAATGAACCGGCATTATCACATGTATCCCAAAATCAAATAAACACAATAAGTTTTTTAAAAAATTGGAGAACTATATCTTTGATAAATGTAGATGTTAAAATCGGCTCTGCTGCTATAGCTAACCATATCAAGACAGTTCTTCCTAAACTCATATCCGACTCACAACTGGGATACGTAAAGGGCGGGTATACTGGAGAATCTACTCGTTTAATCTTTGATTTAATAAGTAAATGTGATGAGAACAATATCCCTGGTGTTTTAACCTTGTTAGACTTTGAGAAAGCTTTTAACTCACTTGAATGGTCTTTCATTGAGAAGACCCTACAATTTTTAAACTTTGGTCCCTCGGTTATAAAATGCTTCCAAACATTCTATAGCCACATCTTCAGTTATGTTTTAAACAATGGTCACTGTTCTGAAAAATTAAACCTTGAACATGGAGTATGGCAAGGGGATCCCCTTTCTCCCTACTTGTTCATACTTAGTGCGGAAATTTTAAGTGCCGCTTTAAATTTTAACTCGAATATAAATGGTATTAATATTAACGACTCGGAATTTTTAATTAGTCAATATGCCGATGATTCAACACTCTTTTTAGATGATGACGGACATTCGCTGAACGCGGCTCTCGAAACAGTTAATACATTTTCGAAAATATCAGGGCTAAAGGTAAATATCGAAAAAACGGAAGTCATATGGATCGGTTCAAAAAGAGGATGCAGAGATAAATTCCAACCGATCAAAACATTAAATGGAACCATAACACCTCGTTCAAAATTTTAGGAATTGAGTATAATCTATTCGGTGAAAACTATATTTTAAGTAACTACCTTAATCAAATAAAAAAGATTGAAAACCTACTGTGTGACTGGTCGTTTCGAAACCTTACACTCATTGGAAAGACAGTGGTAATCAAAACCATGGCATTCACAATGCTTATACATTGTTTGGCAGTCCTTCCGGATCCACCTGAAAATATTTTCTAAAGAACCCAAAATCTGTTTTTCAAATTTCTGTGGTCAGGAAAAAATGAAAAGCTTAAACGCAACGTGGTAGTTAATTTAACAGAATATGGTGGTCTGAAATTCCCAGATGTAAAAACCTATAGCCGCGCATTGAAAATGTCCTGGATCAAAAAGCTGTTGGACCCAAACTTGCTGGTCCTGTGAAAAACGTTAATCTTGGACGATTTTGAAAAATACGGGAACTACAAAGTTTTATATTTGCACAAAGAGGGGCTTTCAATGGTTGGTAAGTATGCAAACAGTTTTTGGAACAACATACTACATATTTGGTCACTATTACACAAATCAGCCGTAGAAACCTCGCAGCAAATTTTTTCTGAACCCTTATTTTACAACAGTCAACTAAAGATAGATAATGAATTTCATACTTTTATAATAGAGACTGATTCTCGAAAGATATTTTCTTCGTAAACGACCTTTTGACAGAATAAAAAAGCTTTTTATCCTTTTCTCACTTCTCCGAAAAGTACAACATCAAGACACAAGTTACAGTTTACCAAGGAGTAATAGATGCCATACCCCAGTCATGGAAAGAAGTCCTTAGGCGGAATCTCAATGTTTCAACACTAATTAACGAATATGTCGAAAACGTGAGATTCTCCCCAAAATGTTGTAAAACCTTTTACCCATTTTTTTTACAGTCAGTGGCAATAAAACCCGTCAAGACGCAGAAAAAGTGGGAAGAGCTTTTAGGTATCGATTTACAGGCAGAAGACTGGCAATCGATATACAAAGGTTCTTTCGCAATCTTCGATGACTCATTCTAAAACAATTCTAATTAATTTTTGTGAAGATTTGAAGTTAAATTGTAATGAAACACTTCCCCTTACACCACAATTTATTCTTTTGGGCTATCAAAACTCTGAGGAAAATCGTGGTACCATTCAGTTCTGTACACTGCTGTATAAGAAATTTATTCACTCCTGCAAAGTGGGAAGATGTACACCGACATACATGTCATTTATTGAGCTCTTAAAAACATATCATGGCCTCGATATAGTGTCACCCCACATGTTCGCTGGTGGAAATGCTCAGGCTTTGAGATACAGATGGGAGAAATGTTTATTTTCATCGGAAGTTACATAGAATATTGAGACCATGAAATGTTCATAACAAAAATAAGATTAGTTACGGTTTAGCAACGGCCGACAGTTTATACTGCAGCTTTCCGACGTGAGAACGCTGTCAATCAACACCTGGCTAATTATGTTTTATCTTAAAGGCTGTTGCACACACCACTCGACTTGGGCGATATTACGGATGAAAGAGTAGGAAACATGGTCTCTCTCTCTTTGTTTGGTATGCAGGGGTAGTGGGGGTATTGGTACTTCTACCAGATCGCTGATGCTACGATGTTTTGCAGCAGGGTCGTGTATTTTTTTTTTTTTAGGTTGGTCTTCTCTCTTGATAACCCGCAGTTACACATAGTGCGCAAGAGTGTTTATTTTCATAAGTATGTGAATTGTTTATTTCTCTATAACCTGTATGTTTATAGTAACTGTATTTCAATAACATCTACTTCTGTTGTATCCAGTAACAAATTTGTTTTTGACATATCTGAATAAAGAAAAAAAAAGAAAAAAGAAGAACCCTTCACCCTTCACTTTTCAAAGCATTTTTAAAATTTATTTATTCTCAGTCATAACTCAGGATCGACCGGTGTCGGGATAGAGTGGCGTGTGGCTTTCTCGAAGCACCTGTCACAATTATAAAGCAGTGAAATGGAATATTTGAATGGCCTGTTTTTAACCCTCTCAATACTTCAGTGTGAGTACAAACACCTTTCCTGGCTACAGAATGTTTTTACGCTTTCTTTTCTCTAACATTTATTTGTATGTGGAATGTGACACCCTTTTAGTGTACCCTCCAAAGTAAGGCATTCTTAACCCTTTACCCAACATAACGGAAAAAACGGCCAGCGTTATTCACAGAAATTTCTATTCACTTTTCATTATTTTTTCATTTTTGCTTGAAAACATAGCTTATGACCCCTCACTGGAACGAGCTCATTTTTTAAAGGGTTAAAATGGAGTATTTACAGGGTGGAGTCATCAGCGTATTGACTTATTAAGTATTCTGATTTTTTTTATCTTTATTCCATTTATATTTGAATTAAATTTTAGGGACGATCTAAGAATTTCTACACCAAGAATAAAAAGATAAGGTGATAAAGAGTACCTTGCCTTACGCCTCTTTCTATATTGAATCTTTCAGAACAATGGCCATTATTAGGTACGCAACTAGAAATGTTGCTGTAAAAGGTTTGAAACCACCTTATCATAGAGGGTCCAAAATTTAAGAATTCCATCGTCTTTTGGATAAAAGTCCATTCCAGAGAGTCGAAAGCCTTTTCGAAATCTATAAGAACTAGGATGCCTGAAATATCTAGTTTCTCACATTTAGCAATTAAATCGAAAGTTAATCAGGTACATTCCCCAATGTAACGACCCTTCATAAAACCGAGCTGGGTGTCTGAAATGAAATGGGGATGAACTCTTTTTACTCGGTTAGCAATTGCTGCTAATCCTATTTTTGTATCTACGTTAATTACGGATATTGGGCGTCAATTTTTATGTATCGTTTTGGTTTGTTTTGTTTTGATATATAAGTAATAATTCCGAGTCTCTGTGTAATTGAAAGTTGTTCCAGTTCGTAGCCACAATTTAGCGAATTGATTAGATAAGTGCCAATGTCTTTCCAGAAAAAAATTATAGAACTCGACTGTGATGCCGTCAGAACCGTATTTTTATTGTTTTACATTGTCTTAAGGGCATTTAAACTTTCCGAAGGTGTTAAGGGCCCTTTAAGGGATTCTTTTTCATCATCGCTTAAAAAGTTAAGAAAGGGGTTACTTTTGTTAAAAAAATATCATCTGTATCAAAGGGTTGATTTTTAGGTAATTTTGAGGGATGTAAATTTTCATAAAAGGATTTTTGCTCTGTCAGAATCTCGTGTATATCAGTAATTTTCGATTTTATTATTTTCATCCTTTATTAACTGGTTGAGTGCTAAAGCCACTATCAGGGCTTTAAAAAATTGAGGGTACCAGTGCAAAAGCTAACATTTTCCTTGCTCATGTTTCATATTCAGTCCAACCCAAATAATATTTCGTTTATATAAATTTGTTTTATCACAAATTATTGAAGAGTGCCTGTGGGCACTCTTCAATAATTTGTGATAAAACAACTTTTGATGAACAAATTCAGACCACAAACAATAATGTAGCCCTCAACCAGTTAACATGGGGATAGTTTTTTCCGTACAATGACTTTTCTGTAAGTTGCAGAAGTACTTGGTTGTTTTTTCTCCCTCTATTTTCCATTTTGATTTTGTTCTCATTATTATTCCCTATAGCTTTTTATCCCTAATGGTTTCATGTTCATTCTCAAGTAAGTTCGTTTCTTCTGACACTGACTAATCCACCCTGTCCAGTTTAGAATGCTGAATTTTTAGCTGATCTTCTATTTCTTGTTGCCTTTTGTCGGTTTTGCGTTTTACAGAAGAGGGGTATCCCATACCTTTCACTCTTATCATAAGTTTTAATGTTTCCCAACGAAGTTGATTATTAATAGTGTCACTTTCTGTGTTATCATTTGTATATTGGTCTATGGTTTCAGCTTTGACTTGTTCAATAGTAGTTACATAGGCCGGATCACCAAGAAGGCTATTATTATACTTCCAAATACCCTTTCCCACAGGCTGGTTATCAGAAGATAGTTTTATGCTTACTGGATTATGGTCGGAGCGATATCTAGTATGAATCTCAGCATTAGTAAGAAAAAGTTCTAAGTCCGATGATAATGAAAAGTAGTCTAACCTTGCCATTTTATTTTCAGGCCCTCTCCAAGTAAAACGCCTTTCCTCTGTATTTTCGAGACGCCAAACATCAAATAAGTCATACGTTTCCATTGAGGTCAATAATTTTTTATTTGCCTTTTGGTTGTTTTTTTTGTTGCTTATATTTAATTGTATCTTTTTCGTAATCGTGTGGAACGTTCCAATCTCCTCCTATTATTATTGAACCATTACCCATGCTTTCTATTTTGGAGAATAACTCATCGTAGAATTGTGGCCTATCATCATTAGGACCATAGACAACTCGTCCCTCTGAGTTCCAATGTGTTCTATGTTCCTACTGGTAGGGTTAATCTTTGGTCCTTTATTGCACCGTCCAGAATTATAAAATTTCCATTCTCATCTGAAATACTTTTATGTATAGTGAAACCAAAATGGCTTTTGAAAAGTTTTGCGACGTCTCTGCTTGAACTTGAGTGAGAACAAAAGACAGCCTCATAACCCCATTCACTCCTCCAACAATTTTCCACTTTCTTGCTCGAATGCGTGTCTACCAGGAAAGTTATATCAAATTTATCCCTGCACCGAAAAAAATGTCTCGTCGTTTATACGAGTCCGAAGATAGGCCAAGACAGTTCATGTTTCCTATTATGATGCTAGCCATTTAAGTAAGTTATGAATAAGTTAAGATTATATGTGCAGCTTCTGTGTTGTGAATCAGTCATTTTTCTATTTCTAAGCTTACTTATTTGTACAGAGCAGTTCATGGAAAGATCTAGAAAAAATATTACTAACATATTTTTGAAAAACAAATAACATTAACAATGGAATTAACAGAAACATTTTGGGGTGATTGTAGCATCCAAGATAAATGAGATGCTCATCTTTTAAAGTCGGTTTCTCACGATCCATACCGAGACTTTTGTATACGTTTTATGTAAGGGGAGGGAGAGGGCTGCATTCGAAATTTATCGTGTAAACGGTGCTTTCGGTACACAAGATTTAAGAATAAAATCGCAGTGAGGGGCGATTATATCGCATGCACGCTTATGTATAGCAGCAGCTATGGTCGGATATCTAGGTTGGTTAAAATTAAAACAAAAAGAGTTATGTACACCATACGGGTGTGGTACATTGATGACGTAATAAGAAGAACACCTAACATAGGGTGAGGGTCAAGAGTGGTGGTTGGGGTGTTGGAGGAGGGATTGGGGATATGCTGTGATGTTACCTAACTGGGAAAAGATTTTTTTTCTAAAAGATTAAATACATCAATCAAACTAGTAGAAATTGTTTCCGCCCGGTCAGCACTGTGGGAAATTTCTGCAGGAGGTTAGGGTAGTAGAGAAACACAAAAATCGATGAGGCGGCCCATAACTCCTTCAGCTCAGTTAGGTATTATGATGCAACCAGGGTTGGGCGGGACGTGTGTCAGCGAACCCCTCCATATCTACTCCGTTAAGTGACATGGTATTCAAAAACATTTTGGCACGAAGTTACAGGTCACAAAAAGTTACGGAGGGGTCCGCTAGCGCACATCGGATTAAATGTAAAGATAGATACCGCAAATTTACTATTTTCCAAGTGTGGCAATGATGTATCACCACCCCCCCCCCCCCCTAACCCAAGCTTCAGAAAAGAATATGAAAAAAAGAAAAAAAAAGGAAAAAAAAGAAAACAAAAATACAAAAACATAATAATAATAATAATAATAATAATAATAATAATAATAATAATAATAATAATAATAATAATAATAATAATAATAATAGAAATAAATAAAAACATAAAAAGAAATTGTTTACTGTATAGAGGGTAATACTCCACTCCGATGTTTTCAGATTAATAAAGTTGTCATACCACAATATGGCAGCTGTAAACTGTTTTCTGGGTCGGCTTAAAGGTAAACAAAAAAGTTATGTGCACCATTTGGCATGTAGTACATTGGTGACGCAATTTCAAGAATACTTAACCCGTTGGGGATGGGGCTCAGAAGTGGGGGTTGGATGGGGAGGGGATATGCTGTAATGTTACCTAACTGGGAATAGATATTTTCTCTAGTAGACTAACGACGTCAATTACCTTGTTGAAATTGTCTTCACCCAGCCAGCACTGTTGAAAACTCCTGCAGGGGTGAGGGTAGTAGAGAGAGAGAGAGAAAAAAAAGAAAAGAATCGGCTACGGCAGCCCATAACACCTTCGGTTCAGTTATGAATTATAGTGCGGTCGAAACGTGTCATAGGGCATTACGAGTCACATACTTTCGATTCGATTCCCGAATCAATTCTATTATTTGCAATCAAATCGAAATCGAATCAACCCAGAATCGAATACAGGCCTCTTGAAGTACCGACTGATAAAAAATATTCCAACTACATCATCAAGGCATGTCTTCGTCGAAGACATGCCTTGATCATGTACTTGGAGTATTACTCAGTAAGGATCTTTGTTCGAAAACAGAAACGGGTGCGAAAATTTTGTAATTCGAGAATTCTGCACTGGACACTTGTACGGGGCCAGTCACTAGCAACCATGAGTTCATTGTCGATACCACTTGGGAACTTTAAATTTCGGCAGTGATAGTGACTGGTGAAACAAGAATTAACATGAACGGTAGCATGGGGACAGATGCTTTTCATGCTAATGTAGCAAAAATTACACAATATATTCTTGACATTGTGCAGTTTCCATCTCAGGTGTATGTTTTTGTGAGAATACTAAGATAATTGATACAGAGATTCCAGTCAAAAAAATCGAAGGAAAACGAATCGGTCAGCTGATGTCAAATCAAACCAAACACCAAACTTTAAGATTCTGAATCGATTCGAATCTCGATACTTCGCATGTCCTTAAAGTGCCCCTCTATGTCCACCCCGTTCAATGACGTAGTGTTCAAAAACATTTGGGCACGATGTTACGAGTCAGAAACAGTTACGGAAAGAGCCCGCTAGCGCATGCCAGGTTGCATGTAAAGATATGCCGTCAATTTAGAATTTTCAAATTTTGGCACTGGCGTATTTTATCTTTTCTCCAATCCCACTCCTCCCAGTGCAAATAAAATAATAATAAATAAACTGAAAATGTTTGCGGTGCGAAACTGTATTAGCTGCTATTTGCACACAAGCAATGTTTCAGCCAATGGACCTCCGGGTTCAACCCGGAGGTCCATTGGCTGGAGCCTTGCATGTGCTCATTATGCCTTGAAACAAATTCACAGTCATTGCCTGAGTGGAAATTCCATTCCACGGGCGATCCATCGACAACACACCGCCCACGCACTGTAGATCTTCACTAAAGAATAATTTTGAATTCCGCACTTTGACTGCTGTCGATACCAATAACTTAACCTGAAAATGAAATACTTGCTGAATGAAACTATCGGTCACCGATGTGCGTACATGCGCAATGGATTTTAATCGCTGCGAGATGTTGCTTTGGGAGAAAGGTGTGTGTCAAGAGGACTGGGTGACGATGGATACTCTCTAGACAATGCCCTGAGTATGGTTAAACACTAATCTCTGGCTTACGGGATAACTTTGATAAAACGGAAGTTGTATGGATAAGTTCAAAGCGGGTTGTGGTGAAACACTCCCAACAAGCGAACAAGTCGTTTGGAATCATTCCAGATCATTCAAAATTCCGGGGATTGAATTCAATCTATTTAGTGACAATTATATACTGAATAATTATACTAACAAAATGCGGAAAACTAAAAAATTACTAAACGACTGGTCAATTCGTAACTTAACATTAATTGGAAAGAATACCATCATAAAACATTGGCTTTACCAATTCTGACAGAACGTTTATGGTTCTATCAGCACCACCGGGAGCGCGGTGGCTCAATGGTAGACTGTTGGACTTCTATGCTAGAGGTCCCGAGTTCGATCCCCGACCGGGTCGACCCGCGTTGTGTCCTTGGGTAAGGCACTTTATCCCGGTTGCCCACATGGGGGCACGATGACGCCGTGTACTAAGGCGTACTGCACATCGATGGTGCACGTGCCATCAACCGCTGTAACCCTGCTTGAGCGGAGCTTGAACAGAGTTAGAATGTTGAGGAGCTGACAGTTGCTCGTCGTTGCTCGGTGGTTCTCTCCGGGTACTCCGGCTTCCTCCACCCGTAAATAAAGAATTGAAAACAATTGACTGTCACGGTCACCATTAGCCATTGTGCATAAGCATGTGACCGTAAACCCCAATAAATCATTAATCATAAATCTACCAGCACCACCAAAAGAGATATTTAACAAAATTCAAACAAGTTTTTACAATTTCTTGTGGTCTGGCAAAGTCGAAAAATTAAACGTACTAGTATTATTGTGCTTTTTGAAAACGGCGGAATCAAAGTTTCTCGTGTTGAAACTTTTAATCGTGCTCGAAAATTGATTTGGTGTTAAGAAACTAGTGGACTCATCCTCGTTGGCGACATGGAAAACCCTCGTAATTGACGAATCAGAAGTGTTTGGAACTTACAAGCTTTGGCACTTATATAAGGAAGGTTTAACCCTTTACACCCGTAAGACCGATCTTTCGGTCCAAGGCATAATTTTGTCCCATTTTTGTCTTATTATAAGAGATCTATACACGGGGCGTTGATGATAAAATAATAACTGCAGTCTGCAGCCAGATGGCTGCAGACTGCAGTTATTATTTCATCCTCCCTGTATATAGATATTGGACTGACCCGTCTCACTGTAAGTATATACAAAGGCGATACCATTCAAGGAAACGAGGGTTCAAAGGTTTAAAAGTGGTTGGGAAACACGTGAACACATTCTGGAAGGATATTCTTCTGGACAAAAAAGCACCACAATCCCCGCAGAAATTCTGTGTGAAACTATTTTCCTAAATAATTAAATAAAAGTTAACGGACAACCTTTTTTCAACAAAACTTGGTGCAATAAAGGTATTTACTTCGTAAATGACCTAGTATCTGAAAATAACGGTCTCCTAACCTTCTCTGACTTCTCCAACAAGTATAACATCAACACCCCATTTACAGTTTTTCAGGGTATTATAAATGCATTACCCAAATCCTGGAGAACTACGATCAGATCCAATAAAAAGTTGCCTATTATTCAGGACAGAAACGTGGACCTGTTAAAATCGACCAATAAAGTCTCCCGAACCTTTTATTTTAAGATTTTAGAACTGCACACAACACCTCCTATTCAAACGCAGAATAAACGGACTGAGGTTTTAGATATAAATCTGCACTCCGATGACTGGAATTGAATATATAAAATCCCATTTACAATCACGGACGATACATATCTACAAAGTTAAACATAGTCCAAAAACTTTATAAATGCAAACTCTCTGAAACGGAACTGAGCACTTTTTGTTGCAATACAAAGGAAACAATACTTCACTTGTTTTTCGAATGTTCTGTTGTGAAAACAGTTCTTCTAAATTTTTCGGAACATTTGAGGAACAAGTGCTATGTTGAGTTTCCTTTAACCCCAGAATATGTTATTTTAGGCTACAAAAATACCCATGCCCCTTCTAATAACACAACAGACTTCTGTATGTTTATCTACAGAAAGTTTATTCATTTTTGCAAAGTGAAAAAGAGTCTACCTACATACAAAAGATTTATTGAACAATTAAAAAATTACAAATATCTAGAACTCATATCCAAATATACATACTCGAAAAAACGTACAAAAGAAATAAACTTAAGATGGGATACAATGAGTTCTCTACTAACTGGTTAATCCCCTTTATATCTTCTGTGGATCGAGCCGCCTTGGCCCTTTGCCTAACATAACGTTTTTACAAATATAATGACGCCTGCTCAAAAATGTCAAATTATTTTATGTTACGTTATGTTATGTTATGTTATTTATTTATTTATTTATTCTTTCTTCTGGGGAGCACTTCTTCCCCTCGGTGGAGCGAACACGACGCGCTTGTTCCACTGGAGGGGAGGGGGATATGTTGTTTGGGAGAGGGGATTGAAAGGAATCATGAAACTGTAGAGTGGTTTGTACATAATAATAACAACACTTTGGCCAGCCGCTGATTTGTCGCGGTTCTCGGATGAGAAGGCCTTGGTTACCCCTGTACTCCCAACTGCCTCCCTATTCCCACGCTTCTCCTCTCCTCCCAACACTCGGAGACGACCTGCTTGATGACATCCCTTGCCCCATTCTTCCCAATCTCTCCGATTAGCATATTAACCCTCTCCTTTGAGTCTCCCCCTAACCACATGTCCTTCATTCTCCTATCCCACTTCCCCATTATACTCCCAGTGAATCTCATTCTTTTAGACTGGTACTTTGGGCATTCTAGAAGAAAGTGTCCCAGGGTCTCTACCATGCCCAAGTTACACATCTGGCACTCCCTTTCACCGTCTTTCCCAATTTTCCCCCTCAGCTCCAGGGATCGCGACCTCAGCTTGAACAACAGTGACCCCCAAAGGTGCCATCAAGGTACTCTTCAAAACCTGGCTTCTCTTTATCACGCAGGCCACCCAAAGACCTCTTTGATTTGACCCCCCCCCCCTCGCGCCAATTACGGTTACAATCCTCCATGACCCTTTCTCTGACAGTTTTTTTATCCTGGTTTGCCCCAACTTCCAGGGCATCATCTCCAATGAGTAGTTCTCTGCTAGCTCCCTCACTTGGACCATCCACCCCGTTTTGACATTTGAGTTGAAAATTCTCAGGAACATTACTTTCCACCATCGGCTGTCGGGGAGATTTACCAAATAATTAAGATAACCGAGTTTCAACAGGTCTATCCTGTCCTTGATCCTCATCCACCCAAGCTCAGCCCTGATTGCTTCTAGCGCTGCGGCATTTCTCGACCCCGTTATCCACCGGCCTGCATCGTTCTGCAGGATTTCCAAGCTCTTTGCGGCCGTCTGGTTTAGGGGTACCACTTCCGTACCGTATGTTATACTTTGCAGCCCCACCATTTCCCAAATGGTTTTCCCCACGAAAACCTCATTGAAACTGTTTCTCCCTATAAGTTTCATTTGGTTAAGGATTCGCTTCTCCTTCAGAATCAATTTATTTGTGTGGTTTCGGTAGATGCCTCTTCCTGTAATGTTTATATTTCCCCCCAAATACTCGTAATCACCTGTCTCTCCTACACTGAGAAGTTTGCTGGTCCCTTCCGGAATGCAGAACTCACCCACTCTCTACATTCGAGTGAGGTCCACTTTGCGGCCCACAGGTATAACTTTGCTCTTGCTTTCATTAAGTTCGAGTCTCCATTTGCTCCCTTATTTCCCAACAATTCCCAGCATTTTTGTTAACCCCTCTTCGCTTTCTGACACTAGAACCATATCGTTTGCAAAAAATAGCCCTGGGATCTTCAAGTCCCCAACTGCTACCCCCTCGCCGCTACGCAGGAGTTCATCTCCTAAACCTTCGATGTACAATGCAAAAGGAATTGGCGAAAGGATACACTCCTGTTTTAGGCCTATCTCCATAGGCACACGTTTTGTTGTAATGTTTCCCAGGCTAAGTTCACTATGTACATCTTTATATAATGCTTTCATAATTCCAACAAACTCGCCTCCTAAGCTCAGAGCCTCCAGCTTGCGCCACATACCCCCCCCCCCCCCCCCATAGTCTATCGTATGCCTTTTTGACATCCAAAAAGGCCATAAACATCTTTTTCTTTTTTGCTTTCGCGGATTCTATCATTTGAGATAGCGTGAAAAGATGGTCAGTAACTCTCCTTCCCTTCCTGAAGCCATTCTGAATTTCTTCCAAAAAACCCTTCTCTTCAATTACCTCCTCTAGTCTCCCATACAGGACTTTACAGAAAACCTTTCCAATGTTGCTACTGACAGAGATCCCTCGATAGTTATCCAAAACGTCTTTTTCCCCCTTTTTGTGAATAAATGTCGATTTGCTTTCTCTCCACTCCTTTGGGACCTCTTGATTTTCTATGGCTAGATTGAATAGGGCAGTTAGGCTTTCCACGAATTCCTCTCCCCCTTTTTTGATAAACTCGTTAGGAATTTCATCCACTCCTCCCGCTTTTCCATCCCTTAATTTTGATATCACCTTTCGCACCTCCTCCGTTTTTTCCATCCCTTAATTTTGGTATCACCTTTCGCACCTCCTACATTTTAATTTCGCTGCACACGAAGTTCGATAGGTTTTCCTCGACCTGATTCGGACACTCAGGTGGGCTCCCCATGCCCCATCGCTTATCGTTTACCTTTTCCCAGTGCTTGACTAGTTCTGATGCGACTTGATCTTGCTCGTCTGTAACTCTGCCATCTACTTTAATACTCTGTGGGTTACTTCCTTTGTTACGTTTATTCACCCATTTCCAAAATACGTTCGAACTCGACCCCCCCCTGTCGTTCTTATCGTCCTAATAAGACTGCTATTTCGTACTCTCCGATTATCGTCTTTAATCTTATTTACTTTATTTCGTGCTTGGTGGTATTCTTCCTTTGCTACTGTGGCCTCGTTGCTTTCCGCCCCCTTAAGTTTTCTACTTCTCCTGTATGCAGCACATTTAGCTTTTCGTCCCTTATGGCCCTTTTCAGTTCTTCATTCACTCTGTACCCAAGTTCCCGTGTTGGCACCCTGATCTTTTTTACACTTTCCTTCCCTGCCTCCACCAGGCTCGGAACTATGGCGTCGACCATCTTCTGGACATTGCCCCTCTTGGGTACGGTTGCAAGATTTGGTTTCAGTTTTTCATTGAACTTCACCCAGTCAGCATCCTTTTTGAGTTCCCAAATCTCCTTAAAGCTTCCTTTGCTTTTTACTAGATTTTTGGCCCTGATCGTCACTGTAATCAAGTTGTGATCACTATCCACCTCCATTTTACCCTCATCATCCACTTCTACCCCTGTCACCTCTCTCCATAAATTAATATCTGTGAGAATGTAGTCGATTATTGATTTTCTGTCGTTCCTCTCCCAGGTCCATTTCCCCTTAAACCTCGCGTCCCTGTTCAGAATCTTCAGACCGAGCTCGTTTGTGAAGTTGAACAGCTTCATTCCATTCCTGTTGACTTTCTTGTCCCCACCCTCTATGCCTTCTTGATTATTACCCATGTGGCCATTAAAGTCACCCTTCAGCATTATACCGAGCCCCTTGTTTTGAAGTTCGGTAATATTGGACCTTAGTGTTGAGTATATCGAATCATTCCACTCGGGTTTGCTTCCCTCCACCGCACAATACACAACCCCAATTTCTTTCGATACCTCACCCGGGGTGCTGACGTCTTCCAGGTCTGTGATCAGCGAAGGTTTGAAATCCTCTTTAATGTACATGCCTACCCCTCCACCTTTTTCATGGCCTTCCGTTCGCCCTACACCTATCCACACGCACCCCTTACTTGGTCTACCCGTTCCCCGTGTCTTACCCACGTTTCGCTTAAGCCCATGACGTCAAGTCCTCTGCCTCGATCAATGTAGCAATTTCACTTACTTTCCGGTGGAGACCCTGGATGTTGCTATAACCCACTTTCAGGGTATCAAGGTTCATTGGCTTCCGCCTACTGGTACCATTATTATCTAGTCCCTGTATGTTTGTATATCCTATTTTGTGTACCTGTGCTTTCCTTGGAAACTATTCCTATTGATTTGGATTTTTGGTCCCTTTTCCTTACCCCCCTTGTCCCATTTTCTACAAGTATGGTTCGTAACACATTTCCTGTGTTCATTCTCCCCTTCACTGTTCCCCCTTCCCTCCCTATACCAAAAAAGGCTCCACCACCTGTAACATATTTCTTCCTAAAACCTCTGTACCCCTAGGCTAAGATGGAGACCATCCCTTCCATACAGGTAGTTTCTGCCCCAAAATGATCCCCAATTGTCTACAAAGGGTATCCCAAGTTCATTACAATACTCCCCCAATTCCTCGTTGGTCCCAATGATCCGCGAATTACGCTCGCCCCCGCCACCTAGTACTGGGAGAAGCCCCGAAACCACTACCTGTGCATTCTTAGCATTCAGTTGAGTTATTAAGTCCTTGTAAGTCTCAATAAGCTGAACTGATTTTCTCTCCCTGATGTTGTTGGTCCCCACGTGTACAACAACCACTGGGTCTGAGCATGACCCCTTTACTAATCCACCCAATCTGTCCCTTAGGTCCTCCACCCTAGCCCCCAGAAAGCACAAATTGGTTCTGTTGACAATGTCGGGCCCACACACCACCCTATCTAACCCCCGCACTATACTACTCCCTGCAACCACCAACTGCCTCTTTCCTGTCCTACTACCCCTGTTACCACCTCTGTTCCCACTGGACCGGCTCGCAATCTTGCACATAGCTTGTACATAGCCTTTGGGCAAAAGGTTAAGGCATCTCCTGTAATTTTAGGTTAATTCTTTTCGATTAGATATTAAAGTGAAAAGCAAATGCGTGTAATTCATTAGTTGATGTATAGATGGCCTGGTCGGTGTATTTCTGATCGTGTTAACTGGTTGAGGGCTAGATTATTTTGGTGGTCTGAACTTGGTGTTCAAAATTTGTTTTATAACAAGTTATTGGAGAGTAGTTTCCATTGACACGCACCAGTAATTTGTAATAAAACAACTTTATATAAACAAAATAAATTATGCGTTTGACTGACTATGAAATATAAGCAAGGAAAATGCTGGCTTTTACTCTCTTGTTTTTGTGAAAGCCCTGTAAGTGGCTTCAATTTTGGCGAAATTAAGTGTTTGCGACAATGGAGTTTATACAGAATGACAGAAATGCACCGACGCAATCATAGTTTTGTACTTGTATGCTCATATGATATATGTATACCCCTGAATTCCTTGCAAAACACACACGTCAGTATCTTACAACATCATACTTTAGAAACCTCCTTCTCTTTTGTGCAGCTACAAAGGAAACGCCATATCACTACAAAGGGATAACTAACTTTGCTATTTTTGTATTTTGTAAAATAACATTTTGTGAATTTTATCCATCGAAAAATGTACTTTTGCTTATAAATAAGATCCTAAGATCTGAATAAAAAAATATGAAAAATGGAGTATTTAGAGATCTAAATATGGGTACCAAAAAGTTATTTTATGCAATGGGAAAATAATGAAAACCCTTTCCGTTCTCACAATGTTGCTCTGAACACACGTGGGCATCGATGGGGCTTCGGTATTTTGCCAATGCCAATAAGTTTTCAAATAGTCTCTTGAGAGTCTTTAAGGCCTTTTTACGTCTATATTCTAACATTACTGAATTCTTTTACTCGCAATATATTTTCCAGAGGCACCATGTACCTTAACATTTTCTAGCTACATACTTCAGGCTTGGTATGACCTATAGACATGGGACCTACACTAAATGAGTCGAAACTTGCTGGAGGTTCAAAATGTGGTCCACCCCAATGAGGTCAACAGAGGTCATTAAGTACATATTTTAGTACATATTTTTCAGAACTGTTAGGAATTGTACTTTATATCAACTAATGCAAATCTGAAGATTATACATGTATCTCATCATTCAAATAAATGGCAGAGCCAGTAATGTAAATTTCTTATTCCTTGATCAAACCCTTTAAATGCTGTGCACATATATGCCTTTTCAGGTTTCTTAGAAAAATTGTTCTGATTCTTGTATGAATATCTGTAAATACTGTTAACGAAAATCCGTTTCTGATTTGTTTGAAAATATTTTACTCCCGAAACTAAGCCTCCATAAATTCTCTTTTTATATAGTTTTTTCCTGATACTTTAACCCTTTTCACAGCCTCAAATTTACTGGATGCAGTAAATTCTGTTTCTCTAGTTTCCATTCGCTTTTCTCCCCCCCCCCCAAAAAAAAAAAAAAATAACAAAAAACAAATAGTATTCTCACTCACACTCGTCGAAAATGGTATTCCACTCCCAGCATCGTGTTCCACTCTCAGCGATGATGAACTGTTTTTTGGACATGTTTTGAAAACAACCACGGAATCAATTATAAAGGGTTCTTTTGGGAAAACAAATAAGGAGAAAATAAAGTCGAACGACGAAGAGCGAACTCGTTAGTACTAACTCAAGATACTCTCAAGATTCAGTGGACATATACAGAGAGGCCAGGAGCGAGTGAGGTGTGAGCGCACTCAGTGCAGAGACTTTAAGTGGTATGCAGGAAATAGTTTACCTCTAGTTTCGTCAGAGACGGCTTATTTGTGAAGTGTGAAGACAGGTACCGGCGTAGTAATCAACTTACCAACAATAGAACACTAGAACAGACGCTTATTTCAAAAGGACTTAGGTAATTGTGAATATATTATTTTGATAAGGGGTGGGTCCTTTTTATACCACATTTATTATTCATTCATTTAATTGAGCGCAAGGGAGCGCGGTGGCTCAGTAGGTAGAGGTGCAGGCTGCAAGCCGAGAGGTCCTCGGTTCGAATCCCAACTGCGGCAACCACGTTGTGTCCTTGGGTAAGACACTTCATCTACATTGCCCGCGTGAGGGCACGATGACGCCGTGTACTAAGGCGTACTGCACGTCGTTGATACGCATGTCTTCAACAAATCTAACCCTGTCTGTGCTGCAGTGCGGAGTTACGATGTTGGGGAGCTGGCAGCTGCTCGTCGTTGCTCGGTGGTTCTCTCCGGGTACTCCGGCTTCCTCCACCCGTAAAACTGTCACTGTCATGATTAGCCATTGTGCATAAATATGTGACCTTAAACATCAATAAATAAATAAATAAATTGAGGGCATATTCACGTATAATCGATTACAAGCATAATTTTGTTCTTCGATTCAGACACATAAAATCAAATATAACACGAGGCGGTACCCTTGTATCTTATTTAGAGATGGCTGCAAGTTTGAAACAAGGCGCGAGGTTGTATGGCAACTTTTGTGACACGACCCACGAGTTCTTGTTTCAGATAAACATCAATAGTAAATTCAGAAACATTACGTCATTACTGCAATCATAGTTTTATAGTCTCTTACAGAATTCCATTTCTCGCGTCTTGTCAATGGCGCTTCCTGCGCCTACAAAACCCAAAACTTGAGGACGTCAGTATCATTGTACATCAAATTATACAGCTCGGCGAATAACATGTTTTTCGTGAAAATGATAGTAATGTACGGGTTCCGAAAGGAATGAATCGATCAGAAAAGAGGAAATGAATCTCATCGTTTTCAAGGAGATGTACAACTGTTCTAGCTTTCTGTTTCCTGTGATTATCTGTTCCAACCGCAGAGTGTGCCAGAAGCAAATTTACGCGGCAGGTTCCGGAAATATGAAAGGGCACCGGGTCGCGTTTACGATCTGGAAATATGCCAACCCTTTCAATAAAAATTAAAAAAAGAATCCGCGACATAAAATGGAACTATATCTGGTGAATTGTCAGGATTTGTTTTCGATTGTTTTTCCTTTTAACCCTTTAACTAACATGAAAAGCAGACGATACTTACAAACAAAATTCTTGAATAACTAATTTTTTTCATTTTTTGTCTCAAAAACATAGGTTATGACCTCTCATTGGAACGAGCTCGACGAGCTCGTTCCAAAGAGGGGTCATAACCTATGTTTTTGAGACAAAAAATGGAAAAATAATGAAAATTAATTGGCGATTTTTGTGAATAGAGCTGGCCGGTTTTGGCCGTTACGTTAGGTAGAGGGTTAAGATTCAAAATTTATTTTTGATTTTAGGTCAAATCGGCTGTTCGCAGTTTTAATTTGTTAATGACAACCTGACTTACAAAACCTTTCATTCATAGATTAACTGGTAGAATGCTAAATTATTTTTGGTTGTCAAACCTTGTTCACGTGTCTTTGACTCGCTGCAATTTATGGGATAATACCTATAGCCACTTCCCCATATACTGTAACAAAGCACATCCTTAGAGACCAGTAAACAGTTTCACTTCAAAGATAATATGAAGCGCATTCACAGAATATGAAGCCTTTAAGTTTCAGTGCCTGCACCTCAGAATAAAGTCAAAATAAAGGCTTCAGTCACTCTACCAGTTTTCGAAATAAGAAAAATGAGATGGAAATTGATATTACCTGGAAATAAAAGCCAACACAATTGTGTCCGCCTCGTTCTAGAATTTTATTATTTTGATAAAATTATTGCAATAGTACATCTCCAAAGTTAACGTAACTAGAGTATCCACCGGTAAAGGACAAGTACACCCCGCACAAAGAAAATTAAAATGAAAACATCGAGGAAAATAATTGATAATAAAATGAAGCATTATTGTTGTAAAATATGTGCCAAGGATTATATTTATTTATTTATTTATCGGTGTTTAAGGTCACACATTTCTGCACAATGGCTAATCATGACCACGACAGTTTTACGGGTGGAGGAAACCGGAGTACGGAGTACCAGGAGAGAACCACCAAGCAACGGCGAGCAACTGTCAGCTCCCCAACATATTCACTCCACACAGGCAGGGTGAGCATTGGTTGAAGACAGGTGCACCATCGACGTGCAGTACGCCTTAGTACACAGCGTCACCGTGCCCCCACGTGGGCAATGGGGGTGAAGTGCCTTGCCCAAGGACACAACGCGATTACCGCAGGTGGGATTCGAACCTAGGACCTCTCGGCTTGCAGCCTGCACCTTTACCTACTGAGCCACCGCGCCCACGCCAAGGACTATAATACGTGATACAAATTGTCAGCCCGCAATCAGGACACTACTTCACATCTATTTCTATCTAGCATTCTTTTTTTCTCTTCCAAGTTTTGTCACAGTCTATTGAGAACTGCCGAGGGAGCGATGCAAAGCTTTTGATCATGTGACAGGGATCACATATCTAAAACAAACTCTTCCAATCGCGACCGGGTGCATCAAGCGCAGCTCCTAACATTCTATTGATGCATTTGAGCTTTGGTCAAAATCCACCGGGGAAGTGTTGAAGGAGATGCCAGGACAATTTGTGGAATTACTTTCAATAAACATAACTCTGTGCACGTCTGCCTGTCAGAGTGCTACTGTGTACCAAGTTAGATCCAAATCCTCTGAGAATTATTGATCACCACTTCCTCGCACTGATCATCACAATAAATCTCTCTATTCACGTTAGCGTGGATTGACATTAATCGCTATACATTCGCTCTACTTACGTCGGCGCAAGTGAACACACAGATCGTCATACCCTTGTTCTACATACCTCGTCGCATATGACGACAATGGTCGTTATACCCTCACTCTACTGACATAGGCGTGGTTGACAACACTAATCACCATACAGTCGCTCTACGTACCTCGACGCGGTTGATGACACTAACCACGGTACAATCGCACTATTTACGACGGCACGGGAGAAAACGACTCGCTATACAGTCGCTCCACTTACGTTGGCGCAGGTGTAGTTCTGAAACGGTTAACCGATTAATCGATTAACCAATGATCAACGTCCTGATCAAGCAAAAAAGTAATTGATCGGTTAACCGTTACTTTTGAACTTATATAGGTTAACAAAGAAACAGACTTGTTCCAAAACAGGCCCACTTTGTCACACTGACTGACATCAATTATATGAGACAGAGTAAAGCATGCAAGTTACGTGCTGACATACTTGTTCACGTGCATGTATCAGTAGCTGGAAATTGAAAAACATAATAAAATTTGAATGGAGACTTCTGTATATAGCGCTTACGGTTTTTACCGTTATGTTGGGTAAAGGGTTAATATGCTGTAAATCATCAACGGTACGGCAATTATTCAGCTACCTATTAGGGTAAGTGATTAATCGGTTAACCAAGGTCACTCCATGTGATTAATCGATCAAGAAAACTCTTTAACCGTTTCAGCTCTTCGCAGGTGACGACAATGGTCGTCATACCCTCGTTCTATTTACGTCGGCGTGGGCGACGACATTAATTGCAAAACAGTCGCCCCACTTACGTCGATGCAGGAGACGACAATGATCATCGTACACTCGCTCTACTTACTTTGGCATGGTTGACGACACTAATCGCTGTCCAGTCACTCTACTTACAACGGTGCGCTAGACGACACCAATCATTATACAGTCGTTTTACTTACGTCGGCGCGGGTGACTACACTGATTGCCATACTCTCGCTCTACTTCCGTCGGCGCGGGTGACCACACTGTTCTTTTTCCGTAGCTCAAATAAAGTCCGCGTTTGTAATAAGCCTTTCTATACAGTTTCTCCTTCCATTTGTACAAGAATAAAAAAAGTGGGCCCTCGCTCTGAATTAGCCGATCGGGAGTTAGGCATGATAAAAAATGTTAACCATACGTATAGCTCCTTAACCCTCAGTATCGGGTAATTTTAAAGATTTTCCACCACAATCTGTTTCTCAAGTGCGCACAAGTGTTCACTTGAAAAATCTTGGCTTTATTAGTCCAGGCACATTAGACATAAAAATGAGAAAGTAAGGAAAAAAATCGGAGAAAGCTGATTTTTTTATATGTTTCCGGGACACACATTGCGGATAAAGTGCGAAAAGTCCCCGCGAATCCGAGTTGAGCTTTTTTAGTTATAGCGTTTTTTTGATGAAAAAAAAAATTTAAAAAAAAATTCGACCCAGCTCCATATTTCTCATTCTTATTCGCCTTAGTAGGGTGAGAATCATAAATATCGTGCTGAATTATATTGAGAATACATATCCCCAACAGAAAATGCCAACTTTGTACCAATCCTCACACTCAATGGTGAAATATTCACGAAAATGTACAAAATTACGAAAAAAAATTTATTGTTTTCATACACACAACGGTACACAACGTCCATTAAATCAAATCTACGACTACTTTGGGAGTTAAATTATATATCAAAAATTGCAGAAACGCAGTGGCTTTATAATGATATATAACAATAGTCATTTATTCCATAATGAACTGGTGAAACGTGTGAAATATTAACCATACCCCCTAAACTCAAATTCAAACGGCATCGACTTTTCTCATTCAAATACCGTATTATAGCATCATTGTTTCAATTTCCATGTTCGATTAAATCACATAATGTGGTGTTCGCCTACACTCAATATGCATTGGCATGTAATGTGTGCACGCCCTTGATGTGTACTCATAAACAAATTTGTATTTAGGGGCAATTGGTTCGATCATGGCTGGTAGCGGCTTGGATGAACTTTGGGGGACTGTTTATGCTGGTGGGTCAATCCATCATTTGATCAGTGGTCATGCATATTCAAGAGCAGTTCGTGCCCATTTGCTAACACAAATTGCCATTACAAAACTTGTGTTTGAAGAAAGCCGAACACTAGATAACATAGACTGCACAGAAGTCAATGAAATATTCTGTGGACTTGCCAGAGGTGACTGTACAACAGCTGACGCTGTCAATCAAGAAAGTGTCAACCATCTACTGTCAAAATTACACGAACTGCTCCAGAATGCGTCCGTAGGACGCACAGGAAAGCTTTGGGTACAATACTACGAGCAAATAGGTCTTCTCCAGTTGTTCTTGAGAGCAGAGCGCACAGGCGACTGGGAACTCCACACATATTGTGTTCGCAATATGATTCCAGTATTTCACGCAGGTGGTCATTTTGCATACGCAAAAAGTTCTCATCTTTATTTGCAGCAGATGAATGAGCTAACAGAAATAATGCAACAGGATGATTTGAAGTTGTTCACTGAGAAAGGTTACTTTACCATAAGGCGCTCAGATAAATTCTGGGACGGGATATATTCTGATCAGACCATAGAGCAGTGTTTAATGAGAATGTTCAAGCTCCCTGGTGGTCTCACACATGGCAGGGGAATAACCGATAGCACTGTTGCGAAATGGGTACATGGACTACCTCTTTGCCTTCCGATATGTAGTGCTCTCGAAAATTTTGTTCATGTTCACACTGGTCATGGCGAACAACATCGGGATCTCCGTCAAAGTTCACAATTGACTGATGCCAATGATATCACCAAATTATTGAACTGGCTCAGAGTGCATTCCCCCTTTCAGAACAGAGATCCACTACAATTAGTCTCTATAGCGACCGGGCTTGTGGCCGACGAAACTGTGAACTGTGACCAAGTTCGCAAAATTGGTGAATGTTGCGTATCGAATGTTGTAAGCAAAACGTTCAACAGCATCAAACTACGACGTGTTGACATTGTGAAGTCTTTCGCATCGATGGCAAATAGCATCAAAGTCCATGGAAGTAAGGTAGTGATTGACCCCACAATTCTGTTCAACCGCATCACATGTGTTATTCAGTCACAAGCAGAGATGGAAAAGTATCTCAAATATGAACTCGCCCCGAAACCACCAGCATTGTTTGATTCTGCTGGAATGAGGAAGACACAGAAAAGCTCGGTAAGATCCTCAAAACATACGGTTCCGAGCAAACTAAAATCCCAGAACATTCTCTGTTTGTTGTAGATGGTGGATTTTTATTGAGGGCAGTTGTATGGCCTAAACAGTCGTCATATAAGGGCATATGTACATCATATTCCAATTATCTAGTGAGACATTTTGGGGCGAACGTCGTGGTTGTTTTTGATGGTTATGCTTGTACAATGTCGACAAAGGGCATGGAACAAGCCCGTAGATCTAAAGACAGGTATTCCATTGATATCAATATCTCACCCGAGTTACCAGCCACCACACCCCAATCCGATTTCCTTGCAAATGCCAAGAACAAAACCCAACTGATCGATCTTCTAATGCAGGAGCTATCTGCTATCAATATTCAGTCCAAGCAGGCCGAGGCTGATGCTGATGTACTGATAGCCGAAACTGTACTTGACATCGCTCAAGATGACAACAATGTTGTCGTTGTGGGAACAGACACAGACTTGTTAGTCATTCTTACCTCTCGAGTTCAACCGGGATGTAATATTCACATGATGTATTCCATTACCCCAAACTTACTAGTTTCAGTTAGTGAAATAGCAACCAAAATGGGTGACCATAGAAGCAACCTCCTTGTAGCACATTCTATAAGTGGTTGTGACACTACTTCTGCACTCTTTCGAGTTGGTAAGAAGAAAGTATTCAGTACAATTGTCTCCGATGTTACTAGCGACTCACAACAGTATGTCAACACAATTTTGGCGGATGACAGTACACCAAGTGCAGTAGCCGCTGCCGGGGAACAACTTCTCCTGATCTTATACGGGAGTAAAACTGTTTCCTCTCTCGACCAATATAGATATGTCACTTACAAGCGTTATGTAGCAAAATCTAAACTGAATAAACCCATCGACCTAGCCTCACTCCCACCAAGTAGCGATGCTGCACAACAACATGTCTACAGATGTTATCTCCAGGTCCAACAATGGCTGGGCACTTCGCTTCCTCCGACGGATTGGGGGTGGTCGCTAGACAATGGACTTCTTGTACCGACTGCAGCCACAAAGCCATGTGCCCCCGATAACCTACTGAATCTGATTAGTTGTGGTTGCAAGAGTGCTTGTACAAAAAGGTGTGGGTGTAAGAAGGCAGGACTCTCTTGCTCAGGTTTGTGTAATTGCAGTTCGGATTCTTGTAACAACCACAGATACACTGTCCTGTCGGAAATTTCTGAGTTCGATGGATAATATGTATATAGGTCATGTCATTTCTGTATATAGCGTTGATAATAGTCAATGTAACTTAATCCATGTTGATTGATTTGTACATTCTGTAAATAGTATTTATTGATTTTTGTACATTCTGTAAATATTATTTATTGATCTAATGCTGCCAGACACAGACGTGTCTGTTCGGTCCCAAGCCCGAAAATAGTTGAGTTCTCATGCTGACGAATTTTATGCCAAAAGGGGAACTCGGCCAGAAGCAGAGGGGGTCTTCCATAATGTCTATTTTGTAAGCAATGATAAAAGTCTTCAAATGGTGGTGGATTTTTTATCGTCTGTCCAACTAACATCCCGTTCTGTACTACGACCCTTTGGGCAAATCCGTTAGGAAAATCGTCATTTTTTGCGTAAATCCGATACTTTTTTGTGAATTTCCAATATTTTTTCGCAGAAATTGTCACAGAATGCACATTTTCCTCTAGGTAAATGTATATTAGACGTTATGTAGCTCGAAATACGCGTAAACAAAAAATACAGTTGGATCAATTCGAGGTTACAAAGTTCGTGCGATTTTTTAAAATTTTTTTCAAACGCGTTTTCGAAAAAAGACTGTAGAAAAAAAAGCTCAACTGGGATTTTAGGGGACTTTTGTCTAATCGTTCAGTGACATGTACTCGACATTCCCTGAAAAAATCAGCTTTCTCCGATTTTTTTCCCTAGTGAAACCTAATGTTC
Organism: Pictodentalium vernedei; assembly: GCA_031216915.1. Lineage (NCBI taxonomy): Eukaryota > Metazoa > Mollusca > Scaphopoda > Dentaliida > Dentaliidae > Pictodentalium > Pictodentalium vernedei. The sequence goes on from CM062295.1 coordinate 624,328,499, forward strand.
TTGGGCTATATGTGCTTTCTAAAATCAGTTGGGTTAAAAATGATCCCCAAATCAACTGATTTAATTTGGCTTAACTTTTAACCCAATTGATTTTATAGAGTGTATAGGTATCCATGATTTGACTGCCAGTTTATTCCACACTGGAAGACTTCCTCTTGGTAGGGGACTATTTGCTGGACCATAAGGTTGTTTATTTAACCCTTTACCTAACATGAAAAGCAGACGACACTTGCAAAAACGATTCTTGAATAACTAATTTGTTTAATTTTTGTCTCAAAAACATAGTTTATGACCCCTCATTAGAACGAGCTCGACGAGCTCGTTCCAACGAGGGGTCATAACCCATCTTTTTAGACAAAAAATGAAAAGAATAATGGAAATTAATTGGCGATTTTTGTGAATAGCGCTGTCCGGTTTTGGCCGTTACGTTAGGTAAAGGGTTAACGAAACCTGAAATATGCCATGGAGAATGAATTATAATGTAGAATTACCAAATAAACCAACGTCTAAGGACACACATTTTGTTTTACTAAGCTCACAGCAATACAGAGTGATTTTTCCTGTAAAACATAACGTTCGTCACACATCCGTGTAATTCGCCAATAGAAACTACACGATAGAGCCTGGACGCGTATTTTCCGCCTTAGTGCATAGACCATCTGTGGATTTCGGACATGATCCTCAGCGGCCATCTTGTGGCGCCATCTCCATAGTAATACGTAGTGTTAGTGCGCATGCGCAGCGCGTGTTGTTAGGGTGATACGTGTTTCCGTCGTCCATTTTGTATACTGGAGGCCGCCATCTTGGTTTCTATGGTAGCACGTGGTTGCTATGTGACCTAAAACCTTCTTATAGGGAAGGGGTATGTTCGGAGGGTGTGTTTCTTTGTACAAGAGTAATTTCCCGATTCGAAGAATTACCCAAATAAACCCGACAATCCCTCCAAATCACCAAAAACGACTTTATTTACTGCAGATTCCCCATTTAGGACTTAGCATGTAGTGCTATGGTACCGAGTGGCCCCGGGGTAAGTTTGCTTGAACTAGAGTATACTCCAGTAGAGTAGAAGAGCCTAGAGCCTATTAGCTGCAACAGCTTTGCTTATTGTTACTATATTTTGCTTTTCTGGTCTGTTCTTGTTGGGTCTGACCCCATTCCGAGCACTCTTGTTTCATTTATCTAGATTACCCAATCAGTTCACTTTACTGGCGCTAACTAACCAATCCGATTGCTTGGTTTTCCATAATCTGTATGCAAAGTTATCTCCCTTCTACATAACAAAAGCCTATATCATTCCCAAAGCCAATAAGCAGCTATCGAGCAGTTACTGAAAAGTCATTGCTCGAACGACTCGAAGCCCATCGAGCAAATGAGCTTTAGAGGAATTGCTCGGTCGAATGACTCGCACATACTGCTCGAACGACTCGAAGCCCATCGAGCAAATGAGCCATAGAGCAATTGCTCGTTCGAGCGACTCGCACATTCTGCTCGTCGACTCATTTCAGTATTCGAGGATACCTATGGCCTGGCATTGTATTATTATTTGAGAATACTTTTTATAGGATACTTATCTAAGGATACTATTACCTATTTGGCCCAGCCTTCTGGGCCACCCCAAGACATACCTATCCCAAATTCTCCCAATAAGCCATCGAGCAGTTACTGAAAAGTCATTGCTCGAACGATTCGAAGCCCATCGAGCAAATGAGCCATAGAGCAATTGCTCGTTCGAGTGACTCGCACATACTGTTCGTCGACTCATTTCAGTATTTGAGGATACCTATGGCCTGGTATTGTATTATTATTTGAGGATACCGTTTATAGGATACTTACCTAAGGATATATTACTTGTTTGGCCCAGCCTTCTAGACCACCCCAGGACATACATATCCCAAATTCCCCCTATAAGCCAGGGAGCAGTTACTGAAAAGTCATTGCTCGAACGACTCGAAGCCCATCGAGCAAATGAGCTTTAGAGCAAGTGCTCGGTCGAGTGACTAGCACATACTGCTCGAACGACTCGAACCCCATCGAGCAAATGAGCCATAGAGCAATTGCTCGTTCGAGTGACTCGCACATACTGTTCGTCGACTCATTTCAGTATTTGAGGATACCTATGGCCTGGTATTGTATTATTATTTGAGGATACCGTTTATAGGATACTTACCTAAGGATATATTACTTGTTTGGCCCAGCCTTCTAGACCACCCCAGGACATACATATCCCAAATTCCCCCTATAAGCCAGGGAGCAGTTACTGAAAAGTCATTGCTCGAACGACTCGAAGCCCATCGAGCAAATGAGCTTTAGAGCAAGTGCTCGGTCGAGTGACTCGCACATATTGCTCGAACGAATCGAATCCCATCGAGCAAATGAGCCATAAAGCAATTGCTCGTTCGTGTGACTCGCACATACTGCTTGTCGACTCATTTCGGTATTTGAGGATACCTATGGCCTGGTATTGTATTATTATTTGAGGATACCTTTTATAGGATACTTACCTAAGGATACTATTACATGTTTGGCCCTGCCTTCTAGGCCACCCCAAGATATACCTATCCCAAATTCCGCATGTACATTTATCCTTGTGTGACCATTCAATCCAAAGGGTTTATGCTTCTGTATAAATTTAGGATGAAGTGAAACGTTCGATGTCTCGAATGTATTTTTGCACAGCTTTGAAATCTTTTCATTTTCTTCATCGAGAGGCGGGACTGGCCGTATGGTCTACCGGGAAAATTCCCGATGGTCCACCTATTGAGCCCCCCCCCCCCCGGGGGCACCAAAAACTGATGCAGCCAAACAGCTGGTGGTACGTGAAAATTCGTGCAATGACCAAAAAGGCGAAATGGATCTGATCGCATGAACTGCCGGTATATCGAAATGTTCTCTATGTGGACTGCCACTGGCAGTCCACATAGGGGACATTTCGATATACCAGCAGTCTAGTCTGCCATTGATCGCTCAAATTAAATCTAACAGCGTTACTTCAATTTCAAAAATCAAAATTTTCTCCGACTGGGCCGAACTATTGTCTTCCCGATGCACCCCCACCTCCAGATGAACTATTTTTGTTGAATAATCGATGAAGAGGATTAAAAAATGCCATCGAAATGTACTCTATGTGGACTGCCATTGATCGATCAGATGCAAGGAAGTTACGTTCGTTTGGTTCGCAAAATCAAAAATTTTCTCAAGGTCTGCCCTCCCCACCACCTTGGTGCATTCCACCGTAATTTTTCTTGGCCCAGTCCGCCCCTGTCTTCATTTGACAACAATGTTATTCTGAAGGAGATGTCTTGTACCCTGGTTCAAGCCGAGAGGTCCTCTGTTCGAATCCCACCTGCGGCAACCGCATTGTGTCCTTGGGCAAGACACTTCATCTCCATTGCCCGCGTGGGGGCACGGTGACGCCGTGTACTCAGGCGTACTGCACGCCGATGGTACGCATGTCTTCAACCAATCTAACCCTGCCTGTACTGCAGTGCGGAGTTACGATGTTGGGGAGCTGGCAGCTGCTCGTCGTTGCTCGGTGGTTCTCTCCGGCTTCCTCCACCCGTAAAACTGTCACGGTCATGATTAGCCATTGTGCATAAATATGTGACCTTAAACATCAATAAATAAATAAATTGTGCCCTGGTTGAAGGGTTAAAAACATTAATTACTCCTTGAAGTGTTAATGAACTGACAGTTTCGGCGATTGGATTTTGTTGTGGTGAAGTAACGCTGTTTTCGAGTATATTTATATCGCATTCCACGCGCCATGCGAGATTATCTCATCAGTTTCACAAGGGTTGAAGGATAAATACCACAATTAGATAAAAGTTTTAATTAATTATAGTAACCACGTATACTGTTATAACAAAATCGTATTTCTGGATTGAGGGATTTTTTTCCAATTGACTTTATTGATTCAAGTGCAAACAAATATGAAACGTGAGTGCAGGATCGATATTAGACTATTATAGTTTTGCGCGCGAGTTGAAAGCAAAATCCCAATGTTTATGATCACCGTGTGAATGATATATGAAACGCATGGATATTTCATCTTGGAATTTTATCAGTTCCGTAAGTGTGTGGTTGGTTAAAAATACACTGCTCACGGAAGATACTTCTATTATGACCTTCAAAAGGAATTTATAACCCTTTCATTTGTGCGTTCTCCGGACTCATCATATGTAATACTATCGATACAAAAGAGAGAAGGGTGCTAGATTTGTGATGACCATCAGTACTCATTTAAACCTACAGCCCTAGTAGGCTGTAGGTTTCAATTAGTACAGTCGTTTGCAATATAGGGCTTTAGGTTTAAGTTATTACACTTCTTATTCGCTCATATTCTCTGCATTTTATATAAGAACGTCTCATTTCTCCACATTCCAGGAAGACTGATAATGCCAGATCATCAATCATTTCTGTCTGTTAGATGTTGCAGGTGTTGTTCCATTTGAAATGAACCAAAGAAGCACTGGACTTCAAACCGAAAGGTCCACAGTTCGATCCCCGCCAAGGGTAACTGCGTTGTGTCCTTTGGCAAGACACTTCATCCCGATTGCCCACAGGGGGGCACGGTGGAGTTGTGTATTAAGGCACTCTGCACGTCGACGGTGCACTGGTCCTCAACCAATGCTAACCCTGCTTGTGTGGAGTTAGTACGTTGGGGAGTCTGACAGTTGCTTGCCGCTGCTCGGTGGTTCTCTCCGGGTACTCCGGCTTCCTCCACCCATAAAACTGTCCCGGACACGAGGTGACTCTGACTATTGAAAGTGTCGTTAAACCCAAATGAATAAATAAATAAATAAATAAATAAATAAATAAATAAATAAATAAATAAATAAATAAATAAATCATTTCCCGAATTTTTGTCCGTAGCTAAAAAACAGATTACCTGGAAAAAATTGAAACTTGGAAAGGAACTATCAAACTAATACAACTTGTTCAGACTCCGGTGGGATTATTCGACACTTTGCTTTAACCCTTTACCCAACGTAACGGCCAAAACCGGCCAGCGTTTTTTATCAAAATCGCCAATTAATTTTCATTATTTTTTCATTTTTTTTTGTCTCAAAAACATTGGTTATGACCCCTTGTTGGAACGAACTCGTCGATCTCGTTCCAATGAGAGATCATAACCTATGTTTTTGAGCAAAAAAATGGATAAAAATAGTTATTCAAGAATTTGTTTTGCAAGTGTCGTCTGCTTTTCATGTTAGGTAAAGGGTTAAAATGTGTAAATTTCAAAGTATCGCGGACCGGAGCACAATTTCCAAACACTGGAGAAGCATCCCGGAAAAGATTCAAGGCTGATGATCGGATCGTCTGGAAGTGAATAGAATTTCCATTTTGATTGAAGGACACTCGTTTATTCAAGTCAACGACTGCAAAAACAACAGGTCTTGCATTCAGTTTTGTCAACAACCCATAGTTAAACCAACGCTTCGACGCGGAGGAGAGACCCCATCAAGTGCTCGGAAATGTTAAGAATATTAGAAGAGTAGTTTCACAACAACCATCCCAGAGTTCGTCTGAAGGTCGAATAAATAAATAAGTGAATTGTGTTAGCAGTCGGACTCAGTTGAATCTCTTTCATTAATTCTGTTGGATGTGTATTTTTATCGATACGGAAGGGAAGGAAATGAATACCAACAGGTATGTCTTAATTATAGATTATCTTCTGCAGATCCAGTTCTCTTATGGAACCGCGTCGCACGTAAAATAAAATATCTTCTCTCTCATTTTAGCGGTCAGTGAAGACAAGTCATACATGATAATTTTTTTTATTTATTGGGCTTTTCACCAGGGCCGAAAGTGGGGCATCCGATATGAAGGCACGGGGAGGTGAAAAGTCCAGCAAGGGCACTAACATGACATGTCGCCGACACACCGTGAAGGGCAAATCATTGGATTGGTAGAAAGGGTGTTTTCCACTGGTGGGATCCAGGGACTCCCCCTCTGCTGGTACATTTTGTGGAGATCGTGTACAGGCAGTGCTGCCTGAGGTTATCTTGGACGTCCGTCTGTCTTAATTAAATCTCTCGCGTCGCCAAGCTATAATAGGAGTTGAAATAAGTTGTATGATAAGTAAAAGAAATTATTGTCTCTTTGCCGATAATTCCAAGCCTTGACAACATTTCTCGGGAAACTCTCAAGGAGAGCTTCCCAAGAAATGTTGTTAAGGCTTAGAATTCTTAACAGAGGAAAGTAGAATACAAATGTACACGTGGTATTCCTGCAACTTATTTCAGCTGGTATTGTATGCACTAAAATGTTTGTATGTCAAACACATTTCTCTTTTCTGCGTTAGCAATTTTTTGACGGGCGGGTCTTTGGAGGAGGGGGGATCGGTCATCACCCACCACCAATTTCAACCCTAACTCTTTAACATCCAGGGTCACATCGGGATTGGCAGTGAATGAAATTAGAGCAGGCGTGTTTTCCAAAATTAATAAACTGGAGGTGGAGGGATCGGGTGGAGTAGGGCGAAGGGGGTGGTGGTGGGCGTCATGAAATAGACACTTGGAAAATTATAACACATCACAACGCAATTTACTTGACTGTGTTTCCGATTATATTCATTCGGGGTGGGTGGGAGTGGGACGGATTAGTATGATAGCCTCTCTTGGCATTTGATTTGAAGCTGGGGTGCTGAGCCTGCGTCCCCTCCAAAATATGCCTGAGTCAGAGTATCTGAAAAGAGCACCCCGATAAAGCCACCACACAGCGCCTAGTGACTGCACAGGCCTTAAGATGTGACCCAGTTCACGAGAATCAGTTTTGATTCTCGCAAACTCCTGCTGCGAGAATCCATTTTCAGGTTTTACATAATTTAGAATTTGAGAGTAGTGTTATATACTTGTAAGTGCAACCAATACTTATTCCATCGTTAAAAACAAACCTCAAACCGGCATTTATATATTTATTAGAATTTAACCCTTAAGGAGCTAGTTCCAATCCGGAGAGTTTTTTTCAACTTACAGACCTGGTGGTCTTGCTGTAGGAAGTTACAGTACTTTGGCAGTGGTTTCTAGAGAAGTCTTGGCTGCCTGTATAAGCAGGCAAGACTTCACGAGACACCACTGCTAAGCCAAAGTGTTACCCTATTATAAGAGAGCACAAAATCTGTAGGATTCCCAGGTCTTTAAGAATACTTTCAGCATCTTTACCGAGAAATAGATGAACATTTTTGCGAGAATAAAAATTGATTCTCACTGTTTTTATTGCGAGAATCATTTGCGACAATCGATTCTGATTCTCGTCTAAATTTTAAGCCCTGCTGCCAGACTGACTTAATCATACTAACCGATTCCAAGCTTGACCTCATTCTGTATTGTCTGAAGGCTTGTGTTTCGTCACTTCTCGTATTGCCCAAGATGACTTTGGCTATAGATTTGAACTCGTGACATCTTGATAAGAAGTCCGAAAGTTTTTTTAAACAAAGTAAACTACAGCTCGATACTGATTGGGGGTGTGGGGGTAGACATTTTCACTCCATATGATTGGACATCCAAATATTTCATGAACAGGTTGCGTGTAAATTGATTTTGCTAGTTAGAATTAGGTCACAATCATTTAAATTGCCACAATTCATTGGATAATCCTAGAAGGAACTCTCCGATAAAATACGACAAAACAAATTCCTATAAACAAAATAATCTTCCTTCCAAATGATAACGAGTCACATAAACGCGGGAACAGTCATTTTCAATTGAGGCATGTTGTGGACTTTTAGAACTCGAGCAGTTGAAGTTTTGCCCTTCGCGATTTGGTCACCAGAACGTTTTTGTTCACGTGCCCAAAACTACATACACGAGCATTCTGGTACTCGACAACTGCTGGATGGAATGGTCTTGGGAAGGCATCCCCCACAGTCCCTACACTGAAGTGGAAACATGGAATGCCACCCAGGGCCAACCTTAGGTGTGCCACCATATTCCCTGGATCGCCAAATATTTTTGGGTGTCCGGTTTCGTACAAACATCTGGATTTTATGGATTTATTGGCATAATTTGATTTATCATATAACAGACCGCTTTCTGCGCTTGTAATCGTTTCGTATTTTTCAGTTTCATGAATTACTATTTCTTATAACCTCTTGGCAGTTTTATTGACTATCACAGAGTCGCACGACCTGGTTGGCTGATCAAATATTACTAGAGCTGAAAAGGCTAAGGGTTTTTTTTCTTGATCGATTAATCAAATGGATTAACCTTGGTTAACCGATTAATCACTTGTCCAAATAGATATCTGAATAACTGCCATATCGTTGATGATTTACAGCATGAACCCTTTACCCAATGTAACAAACAAAACCGACTGACCCAAAATACCAAAATCTCCTTTCAAATTTACTATGTTTTCAATTTTTGTCTCGAAAACATAGCTTATGACCCCACATTGGAACGAACTTCCAATGAGGGGCCATAAGCTATGTTTTTGAGACAAAAAATGGAAAATTGTTAGTAATTCATGAATTTATTTTGCAAGTATCGTCTGCTACCCATAATGGGTAAAGGGTTAAGTATGACCATTTCCAGCTAATGATGATCATGCAAGTAAACAAGTATGCCAGCAAGTAACTTACATGCTTTACTCTGCCTCATATAATTGATGTGAGTCAGTGTGACAATGTTTGCCTGTTTTGGAGTTTGTTCCTTTGTTAACCCATATAATACAGTAGTTCAAAAGTAATCGATCAATTACGTTTTGGATCGATGAAGATGTTGAACATTGATTAATCGATTAATCGATTAACCGTTTCAGCTCTAAATATTACGGTCCAAAAGATTGAGGGATCTCATTGGTGCTCCTATGGACTACTGAGTCGAATTAATGCGCGTGTAAATGGAACTATTTTAAAATAAAAACAAAGCCACGATGTCTGATTTTCCACCGAATTCAAAAGTAAAAATGAACGAAGCGGGTAATGAGACGATAATAGGAAAGACATCGACGACAACTGGCCATGTTTTTGAAGTGAATATTGATGGGGCTGACTTTTCAACAGTTTTACTGGCGATAAACTGACTCTGATCGGAGGACGTGACAAACTTTACCTATTTCCAGTTCCTTATTTAGCATACGTTATCAACCAATAAGATCGGTTGATACCGAATATCGAATAAGGAACTGGGAATAAGTAAGGGTTGTCACGTTCGTCTCTGATCTCTCCTCCACAATCGGAAAATGCCACCATGAAGACGACACAAAACGATCAACAACGAGCATCAGCAAGTAACACTTCAGATTTCGATAGCCCACCCCCCCCCCCCTCTCCCCGCTCCACTACTTGTTCAATTCGCGGTTATTTGATAAATAGAATATGACATTCGTGTTTCTTCAGTCTGATATTTATGAAACTCATCCGAATTTTCTGGAAAATTCTAAACTCATTTCATAAATATCATATTGAAGAAACACTCATTTTATATCCTCTATTTATTTCGTCGCCTCAAAAAGATACCGTTCGGACGGTCGCCCCTTCCCCTTTGACCGCCACTGTTGTAGTTTACTCTTGCGAATCTGTTTTTGCAGAGTGTAGTATAAATACAATCAACATAAACACCATGACAAGCTCAAAGACAGAGTTACAAAATAACCGAGGCAAAACTGAAATCAAAAGAAAATCTTCCCAGACGGTGACAGGGAGATCGAATTAGCAGTGTTGTCTAACTGACGCTTATATAATCTAATTAATGATTAATCGAATGTCTCTTAGTGACCGTTATTTACATATGACAGAAGCCTATAGATCGAAACGCTTAACCTTTACCCAACGTAACGGACAAAACCGGATAGCGCTATTCTCAAAAATCGTTAGTTAATGTTCATTATTTTTTTCAGTTTTGTCTCAAAAACATAGGTTATGACCTCTCATTCGAACGAGCTCGTCGAGCTCGTTCCAATGAGGGTCATAACCTGTTTTTGAGACAAAAAATGAAAAAAAATTAGTTGTTCAAGAATTTTTTTGCAAGTGTCGTTTGCTTTTCATGTTAGGTAAAGGGTTAACACTTATCCTATATGGCGATATTGCTAAGAGGTCTCAGATGGAAGGGGAGGGGAGGGGAGGGGTGTCCATCTATACATTTCCAATTGTACCCTCGCCTTGGAGGGATAACTTCCGACTAACACTACCTAATTTCCAACAAGTGAAGAATTCCACTAACAACCCCCCTCCCAGAGTCAAAACATTTCTACTACATGGTAAGATGGGATGAAACTTTAATTATGGAATCACTGAAATTTATCTAGGTGACAATTTACAGCTAGTGAATAGGACCCCCAGGGACGCCGGAAGCATAGGGGCAGAGGGGACTGCTGCTCTCTCTGCCTTCGGATCACGGGGACGAGAAAGGGAAGACAATGCCCCTCCCTGGTTCGTCACTCAATGTTTTTCAATAATTTATTCTCGAAGTAAGGGCAAAATATACCCCAAATCCGTTCTGGGAGCTTTGAGAATCCTAAAGTGGAGTTGGGGGAGTTTCAGAGGAGTTGCCCCCCCCCCCCCCCCCCCGACGGAGGAGGACACTTCTCAACACTCGGGCCGTCTGCCTGCATGCTTAGGCATGTCATAGCGGGGCTGCTGATGCGAGCAAACGACCCTTTTCCAGGGTCTGACCACCTTTCCTGAAGTGCTTCCGACACCTCAGCCCCCCCCCCCCCCCTCTGCAGCCCACTCCTGCTTCGCAGTCCGCGAGAGATAATAACACGAAACTAAACGATGTGGCTACTTTATTTAGAAATGCAGCGCATTGAAATGAAAGAACTTTTACAAAAAAGTCAGAGGCGTGAAAAAATCACCAAATGTCGTAAAAGATTCAATATCTCAGAATTTTGGCTCGATTTGAGCTAGAGTCCTGCGAAGCTTCATAATTCGATTCGATCCAAACCGTTCCAATGATTCGACTCAAGTCGCTCTCATTCGGAAATTTCGAATCGTCGAAATTCTCTCAAAATCCTAAAAAAGTTTCTTGCTCTTGAACTTTTCTTCTGCCTTCAGGTCTCCTGTTCAGGAGACCCCATGATAGAAGAATAGCTAAAAGAGGTTTCGCCTCCGGGACTACTTTGATCCTGTTTGGGAATATTGGCCACACAAAATAAATTAACTGATTCTCGGGATTTTTTTTTCAAATCAGGGAGGGAAGATATTATTTTTAATTTTATTTTTCTCTTGTATAAAATAAGCATAGATGCAGAGGCTTTCCGCTGTCTTTTCACACAGGGAATATATAGAAAGTGCAAATTATACAAATTAACCCATTTAATTTTAACCTTTAAGGGCCCACTGTACTCACCATCGCTACCATATGTTGTTCCAAAAGGGAAGGGTAATTTTCCTCCATATCCCTTTCACCAACCGTCGGAATCAGGTTATATTCCCGGACCTCTGCATCTGAGCACGCAGATGACTGGACCGACCCAGCGTCATCGGACAGCGCGTGTTCCGAGGCTGCCGTAGGTTGCTCCTGACTTTGCTGGGATGCTGCGATAAGCTGCACAATCTGCCGCAGCAAGTCCGTTACTGAAGCCTGAGGAGCAGCGGTCTTTAGTTGCTTGGCCGCCGGCTGCTCCTGGAACTGTGTGTCCGAGACGGCTTTTTTTTCAGAAGAGATGCCCAAACATGCTGTCTTTGGAAAAACTTGCAAAGTTCATGAGTGCCTTGGCAGTGGTTTCTAGACAAGTCTTGGCTGCCTGGACAGGCAGCCAAGACTTGCCTAGAAGCAACTGCAAAGGGCAAACTGTAGACTGTCTTTAGTTATGCTCTTCAGATATCAGACACATTATTTGTTTATTGGTGTTTATGGTCACATATTTCTGCACAATGGCTAATCGTGACCTTAACATGACTATAAAGCCAAGTTTGGTCAATTGTTTATACCCATGTTGCCAATTTTGGAGGACTTCCACCCAAGCATTGGCGAATTGGTCATATTTTACCAGTAGAACAGAGCTGCTTGTTTACTGCAGTAAACAAGCTTTGCTTCACTTCCCAGTGTTCCCACGGATTCCCATCCCCAATTTTGTAGTAATATTGGAAGACACTGCAAGGCAATAAAACGTTCAAAATGAGGGAGTTCAACTTACTTGCCAGCCTTGCCAGCCTTGCCAGCCTTGCCATCATTGCCACGCAGACAGCCAAACACCCAAGAACACATAACCACTTTACTTATTCTCAAATAGATTTAGTGCTAATCCTTGAAGTAGTGACGATTAAGATAGGAGACACGCGTCAGAGATAATGGGCCATGATTACTTTTGAGGTACCCCTCTCCGAAAAACTAAATTTTGTACCCGAGGAAGGGAACGACCCCAGAACACCTCGTATCCTACGAACACATGCCAATGCCTTTTCAAACTAGATGGTTCTTACCAGCACCCCCCCCCCCCCTCCCCCCTCATCAGCTCATCCGAACCCACCACAATCGTATTTGTTACAACCTTAAGAAATAGGGCTTTCCCAAAACATTCGAAGTAGCTCATTCAAAGAAATCGCCCAAACGTGTACACTGTAAATCGTCCGAAATATCTTCGTTTCATTCGTTTGAAGAATTTTCTTGAGAACAGTACCGTTCATAGAGCTGGGCTGTGTTTTGGTTTTCCGGTTCGATTCCGGTTTTTGCGACAAACCGGAAAATCGAACCGTAATGCCCAGTCAAAACCTGCCGAACTGTTTTACTGTGTTTGTGCATAAACTCATCAAACTATCTTATTGTGAAGGAACTGGACAAGCTGCACCTATGGACTCTCAATACGTAGTCTATCTGGCCAAGGAGAGAGTATGTTGTGTTCTCGTTGTCACATTTTCTCCCTACTGACTCGTCCACTTGATGGGCCAGTAAGGGAGAAAATGTGACAACGAGGGGTTACATGATATGGTTTTGTTGAAATATTTTGAAAAATTTAAAAAAAATGTTATTTAAAATCATAAATTTCGATATCGTCTGCGTTGGGTAAAGGGTTAAGGAGCCGCCTGAAGTGTTATTTACTATATGTTCTTAACACATAGAAAAGCCGAGAGACCCTCGGGTCGAATCCCACCTGCGGCAACCGCGTTGTGTCCTTGGGCAAGACACTTCACCCCCGTTGCCCACGTGGAGGCACGGTGGTGTTGTGTATTAAGGCGTACTGCACGTCGATGGTGCACTTGCGTTCAACCAATGCTAACCCTGCTTGTGTGGAGTTAGTATGTTGGGGAGCTGACAGTTGCTCGCCGTGGCTCGGTGGTTCTCTCCGGGTACTCCGGCTTCCTCCGCCCGTAAAACTGTCGCGGTCATGATTAGCCATTGTGCAGAAATATGTGACCTTAAACATAAATAAATAAATAAATAAATAAATAAATAAATAAATAAATAAATAAATAAATAAATAACATATAGAAAAACTGAAACGAAACTGAGATTTTTTCCTTAAATCGAACCGAAACCAAATCTTAAATATCAAAACCTTCCAGCACAACCGTTCGTCGTAGAAGTTTATAATAAGCATACAAGGACATAGTTGGCACTCCAAACATGTCCCAAGAAATAGACCGCCCGTTGGCATCTGAGATGCGTCCCCCCCCCAAAAGTTTTTGACGTACTCAGTGTGTCAAACTAAACTTCAGGCTCAGTTATCTGCACATCCTATGCTGTTACCCTTACAGCCAACACGAACCGATGCCCATTGCCTGTTCACACTAAGTTACCTAATAATGGCATCATCCCTTCTGAACCTGTCAAATTTCTTGTTTGCATGTCCGAACCATTTCAGACGTAGAGAACAGGCGAACTTTTATGATCTAAGTGCACCCGTCAGTGCAATCAAACCACACGCAGTTTTTTATGAATCTCGAACTACAGACCCGGAAAATAAGAGTGATTTAATTGAACATAAAATTATGAAGATCAACATGCAGCAGTCATTTCTTGTCAAGTATCGTCTGCTTTCTCAGGCAGACGACACTTGACTAGAACATCTGCCTAGGTTATGAAAATTTTACTGGTAACTATTATCCAAAAACGTCAGTGTCACGGTATTGATGAACAACGTTGGAGGCTAGTAGACTCGACTTCGGGTTTCTAGCATTATAGATATTTTAATCTCAAAACGCAATCTTGTTTAAACTTTGAAAAACACGTTTATCTGGCATGTGAAAGTTAATTATCTCGGTCGAGGGTTGTTCAGTTTATTCTTACCTAATACCTATAACGATTTTATTGCTTTTCAGTTGATAAGCCAAATGTTGCTTCTTAACCACTTTAAAACTGAAGAAAACATTCCTGAACCATTAACATGACCATTTGACCTCCGATGTGTTGTTATTGTAAAGGTCTCATATCTTATCCAATCGAGCTTGGATAAATATGCCAGATAAGACATAATAATCTTTAATAATAATAATAAATAAAAAATGAAAGCTTTACAACCGTGATGGCCTCAGGCTTTCCAATCAAAAGCCCTGTTAAGGCTATTTTGTGTATATGTTCAGCGCTGCATATTATAAGTTATTATGATGAAGTGATGGTTATTTATTTATTTATTTATTTATTTATTTATTTATTTATTTATTTATTTATTAGGGTTTAACGACACTTTAACAGCCAAGGTCATATCGTGTCGGTGACAGTTTTACAGGTAGAGGAAGCCGGAGTACCCGGAGAGAACCACCGAGCAACGACGAGCAGCTGTCTCCAACATCGTAACTCCGCACTGCAGCCCATGCAGACAGGGTTAGATTGGTTGAAGACATGCGCACCATCGACGTGCAGTACGCCTTAGTACACGGCGTCATCGTGCCCCCATGTGGACAATCGGGGTTAAGTGCCTTGCCCAAGGACACAACACGGGAGACCGAATCGATCGCTCAGACGGTCATCCATCCAAGGACTAACCGGGCTCAACGTTGCTTAACTTCGGTGATCTGACGAGAACCGGTTACCGCAACGTCACCGCGACCCCATGAAGTGACGGTAACATTATCTGAGGTTTGCGACTCTGATTTATGTTCAACAGGGACACGATTGAACATACTCCCGAGCCGCAAACCTCAAACTACGTTACCGTCGCGTCATCATAATAACGTATATGTTCCAATAAGACGACACCCATAGCCCAAAACGCTCACCATGAAATGAACAAGACAACTTTTTTACGATAACAAGTTTAGTAAATAAACCTCTCATTTACCCCACGACGTCGCTGGACAAAGACAGTTAATACATCAGGTTTTGGTTGAGGTCACTCTCTCTTAGTTCAAACTGCAGACCGATTTGTAATTTAACCTTTTACCCAGCGCTGACGATGTCAAACATTTATTATTTTAAATATCAGTTTTTCAAATTTTTCAAAACATTTCAAGAAAACCATATCATGTGACCCCTCGTTGGAACGAGCTCGTTCCAACGAGGGGTCACATGATATGGTTTTGTTGAAATGTTTTGAAAAATAATATTTTTTCAACTGCTGAATTTGCATATTACGCGGGTGGATGCGACCGATTCGTTGGGTAAAGGGTTAAACAACACTCCAGTCGAAACATATATAGTCTGCTGCACGTAAGAACGATCCAGAAAAATAAAGCTATTTGAAAGTCACTCCATTGGTGAAATAATTGCGAAAAGCGCAACCTCATTTCAAATATTTCGCGTGGTGACGTCAAACGGGAAACATATGGTACGGTACCCGTAAACATAGAAAGACCAACGCGAGCACTCGTCCAATCAGGAGGTGAGGATTTGTGTCCTATTGGAACGTACGTATATGTTTGTAGACACAAACCCTCACATCATTGTAACAAACAATTGTAGTTGGAATTTGTTGAGCGTCATTTTGAGATGATTTTACATTCTAGTAGTTATTACGAACAGGGTGGCCACACACGGCTCTCAGATTTAAAATTTGCCCAGTGGCTTTAAGTAAATGCAACAAGTAAATGAGATATAAATGTTATCACCACTATGTGTTGATCGAAAAACTTGTATCAAGCCGATATGGTTATCATATTAGGTATCGCGAGGAGCCCATTAGGGCTCCTCGTGATACTAATATGAACACCATCGAGGCTTGATAAAAGTTTCTCGATCAACTATTATT
Source organism: Pictodentalium vernedei (assembly GCA_031216915.1). NCBI lineage: Eukaryota > Metazoa > Mollusca > Scaphopoda > Dentaliida > Dentaliidae > Pictodentalium > Pictodentalium vernedei. The sequence goes on from CM062295.1 coordinate 624,344,567, forward strand.
TATTTATTGGTGTTTAAGGTCACATATTTCTGCACAATGGCTAATCATGACCTCGACAGTTTTACGGGTGGAGGAAGCCGGAGTACACGGAGAGAACCACCGAGCAACGGCGAGCAACTGTCAGCTCCCCAACATGCTAACTCCACACGAGCAGGGTTAGCATTGGTTGAAGACAGGTGCACCAATGACGTGCAGTACGCCTAGTACACAACGTCACCGTGTCTCCACGTGGGCAGTGGGGGTGAAGTGTCTTGCCCAAGGACACAACGCGGTTGCCGCAGGTGGGATTCGAACCGAGGATCTCTCGGCTTGCAGCCTGCACCTCTACCTACTGAGCCACAGCGCCCCCTTCTCGATCAACACATAGTGGTAATGACAAATGTATCTTACCATCTCGGAAACCGACTGGGTGGTAATAACTAATTTATCTGACAATATTCTTCCCTTTCTCAACTTGTTCGCAAATATTTCGACAACCATTCAAACTGTATGAATTAATAATTTTATGAGTGAAGATCTTGATGACGTCATGGTATTACGTTCTTCAACTGAGCATGACGTAAGCCACATTCATTGTTCCACCTGTACAATAACTGCCGAAGTTTATACAAGTGTTTCAGCTGCGTGTTTCTTTGTTTTATTTTTCAGCTTTGATAGATCAATATAAAAATATCACGATGGCAAAAATTCTTCTCGTCTAATTTATTTAGCCGAATTGGCGATTTATTTGTCATGTAATTACTGTTAACGGTGACCTCGAAATGACTTTGTATTCAGTTTTGATGAGTGCAGATAAAAACGCTCTCTTTCTGAATCGAATGATCGCACGTGCTCGCATAAGTTACAGTGGCTGAAACACATTTGTATCGGTCTTGAAGTTTTAGCTTGTATCGGGGAAAAATCGATTGATTGTAAGATGAATAGAGGATATCTAGTGTTTTTGAGTGGATACCGAAAATTATCTCATGAGTGACCGAGACAAATGTTTATTTTTCGCGGGCACTTGCGCGAGCGAAAATGGTCATTTATCTCGGTCACAAGTGAGATAATTCTCAATATCCACTCAAAAACATTAGATTTTCTTTTTACTATACGCTTTTATAAGAATCTGATCATTCCACTCGTTCCAACCTTGAATTGATGCATGAAAGTAAACAGCGCATTGAATCATTGATACGCGGAGGTGATTTGATCGATACTCGGAACAGATAGCGTCTTGCAATCTGATTCAGCTGGCGGGTTTCTAGTCCAAACATGACCTGAAAGTCCGTAATATGAGTTTTTGGTTTGGTGCGTCCTTGTAAAGGACGTACCAAACCAAAAACTTATATTACGGACACTCATGCCATGTTTGGACTAGCGGGTTTCATGCATCAATTCAAGGTGAATACGTGCTGAATTATTGCTGGAAATGATCAGTATCTACTCAAAAACACTAGATTTACTTTTCGTTATACGTTTTTAGAACAAATTGGTCATTTCCAATGATAATTTGACTCGTATTCACCTTGAATTGATTTGAAAACCGCCATTTTAATTGATACCGTGAAAGTGAAAATTTCTATATCTTCACAGTGGGGGATACAATTTCTATCTTTCCGCGATTTCTTCGATAATCTGTAGTTTAGCGTATAATAAAAACATTTATTATACATCCAATAAACTTTAAACCACTGTATTTAACGGAACCGTCGCAATGACATAAATGTTTCTGTATTCAACTGGTGATGTAAAAGCCGGAACCTTTTTCCCTGAACCGTTTATACCAGTTCCCTTCCCGTCGAGTCATTAGTTACGCTTCGAAAAGTTTCCAGATTTCGTTATACAATTATCGATCGTAGTGTGAAAATGAAAGCGTCCACAGCAAAATGAAGTCGGTTCACAAAAAATGAGATAACCCCCAAAAATGAGATAATATTAAATAAACAATCATTTCCAACCACAACATTAACCCAGTCCCGAGGCCGTCTCGTTTGTGAATCCCGTTATATCTAAATTGGTCAGCTTTATTGCGGTAAATATTAGGACATCCTGACATGCTTCGAACGTCTTTTAAAAAGTTTCTCCCAGCTGTTTAACAAATCCGCCCAAATTTGTACTTATATTTTCGCTATCAGTAACAGTCACCAAATAGTTAGGAGTGAATGGACACCAGTCGAAGAGAAACAGCGATACGAATTTCAACAAACACGCCCAATAGAAAAGATAATGAAAGTAATTTAGACTGGTTCCCAAAAGGTTGTTTTGATGTTTATCGATCCATTTGACCAGTGCCGCTTCAAACAAAAATAACGTGCTCTTCACCTTTGGGTTTAAACATTGGAATTAAAATTTGTTGTTTTAAATGAATTTTAATGCCTGGGGATGCGTAATAAACACAGAATGCGATGTGTGTTTGAATCGGTGGTTGCTTGACATAGCTCGTTGGAATGGCGTAGTCAGATTTCGGGAGAGCCGTTTCAACGAGTATGACTGCCATTCCAACTCGTTGTGTAAAACACCAACCGATTCAAACACACACCACGCTCTGTCTATATACAGTTAAAACTAGAAGTCCTGTCATGAAATGCGCACAAATAGTACGTCGATCTGCGCGTTAATCTACGCGTTATGACCATAGTAAGGCTATCAAATTCTGTACATATGACCTGTGCACGAGCAATGTTTCAGCCAATGGACCTCCGGGTAACCCGGAGGTCCATTGACAGAAACATTGCCTGTGTTTGCTATGAGTAACCAGGAGAACCTGCCGCGCTTTGATGCCATTCGATATGGCAAGTGCGCGCAATTCCTACGCGCAATTAAGCCTAGATAAGCGCACAGTGCATGATAGGACTTCTAGTTTTAACTGTATATGACCAGCAAAAATGTTTAGAACAATAATTAAACTTTGAAAACTCAACACGTTGTACCAGTGCACTCATATATATAAGAAAAATAAAAAGAGAGCCTCACTGGATACGATATGACTAGAAATCTGTTCAATATGCAACTGGCTCAGATTTAGTAGTAGAAAATAACTAACACTGTCATATTAGTTCTATAATGGACACCTGTTACCCGATAACAAGTCTGATATTCATCACTGATGCAGGCTGGCTTTGAAGTGTTTTATTCGCCTAGATCCCAGTCAGTTACTAAATATTTATTGCAACACTTGTCATCGTGAATCAATAGCATTAACCCTTTGAATCATTATGGTATCATTCATGTCTGTTCAAAGACAGCAATTGGAAGAGTCCATATCCATTATTTGGATGTAGATCAATAAATATTTTCAAAGCGCAGCCCTTGGGATGCGCGTTAAAAAAATTGATTGGTCTAAAGCACATATTGACGGGGCTGCCATCCCACTTAATGAAGTTATGTTCATGAACCGAAAAATCGCCCTTTTGGGTCTAATGGTAAAAATCAAAACATCGTGCAAGACCCAGTGTAAGTGGTGGACATATCGTTCGGTGAGTTCTAATGTGTTCTATATGCATACTGGCACATATAACGCATTGGAACTCAGGGGACGATATCGCTGCTGTATCAACCCAGGAATTTGCGTTTACACTCAAGACACACTACCCGGAAGTGAAAAAGCCCTACTGTTTACCTGATATTCCAATTATTTTTTGCTGTTTTTCAAGAATATAAATTTGTATGCTCTATATACTACCATTGTGCTTCAGCACTATAAGACGGTTGCTAGTTCGCCCACACACCTAAATCAGTAACTAAGTGACTAAAACACTCATCCTTGAGTTGACTGTTGTTGTTAACAGAAGCTGAGAAAGTAGACAAATGTTTGTCATGTCAGGTTGCTGATGTTGTGAAAATAAATGCATATATCAAATTGGGTATAAGCTTTTTATGCTCATGAATCATGACTGTTGTACACCAGATGTGATATTGTATAATTGTACATGCATCATCTACTGACCCTTTGTGTTTTTTGACGTACATTCACGTTTCAGACAAAATGAATATGCATCCATTTTTCCATCACCTAAGAATATATTGTCTGCATATCAAATCTAAAGAAGGCAATACATTTCTTTTAAGACATTCTCGAAAATTGACATCTCTGCTCGGGGCCGCGGAGGCGGGGGTGGGTTGGAGTGGGGTGGGGGTGGAGTGGAGTCTGTTAGGGGCTGGGAGCTCCAGCCCCCCCTCCCCCCCCCCCCCCACACACACACTTTTTACCGTGAAAAAATCACCAAACATGCAACAACTACATACATAGCGAGATACACGCAATATAGGTATTAGCTTTCATGGTTTATAGGATACATGAGTTCGACTCCACAAGCTTATCTATAAGGGGACAGGTTGTGATATTGGCCACATTGCATGTGGCCAATATCACAACCTGTCCCCTTTCATGTCAATTAATGACTTTCGCACTAGAAAATTTGGTACACACAGCGAGTCTGACTTTGAGAAGTGACTCTACAATACGTGGAGAGTGTATTTTAACTTAATCACCCACAGAGTGGAGATTCCAAGCAATAATTGCAAATTTGTTGCAAGGCATAACAAGCACAAGCAAAGTTTCAGCCAATGGACCTCCGGGTTAAACCCGGAGATCCATTGGCTGAAACATTGCTTGTGTTTTTAGTCGATATATACAAAATTTAAAAGTTATAGTTTGGGTGATAACTCTACTCCGCGGGTGATTTAGTTACAATCCACTCTCCATGTACTGTACATGTAATTGTCGGAATAATCTGGAATAATAATACATGATTATTCGCAGTTTTTTGGTTGTTTGTCCTTCGCGAAAATGCGCTTAAAAGAAGAAATTATGGATGTTTGCATGTCTTCCCCTTTAAATTTTTTCAGAGATAATTTCTGGCCATATAGTTTTCTTTTTGTGGCAAAGCAAAATAACAAATTTCATTGTTTTTTTTCACAGGGAAGCATACCCCCGGACCCCCAATCTTCCCGGGTCCTCACGGCATTCAGTCCCCATTTTCAGAATCGCTCCACTGCCCCTGCTGCCGTTTTTAACTGTTATTCAGAGGTACAAATACTCTTCATTGGATTTTTTATCAGCGACTGGGTGATGTGAACAGACATTGCTCGTGAAAAAAGGCATCTAGTTTCTGATCACCCATCAATTTGGACAAGTTTATAAAAATCTGTAACAAAACTGAGACAATTTTTCATGTAACTAGTCTCAAACAACAGTATTCGAATCGGCCACATTCGCCAGCGTAATATGCAAATTTGGCACCTTAAAAAATATTTTTCAAAAATCTTCAACAAAACCATATCATGTGACCCCTCTTTGGAACGAGCTCGTCGAGCCAGTTCCAGTGAGGGATCACATGATATGGTTTTGTTGAAATTTGTTGAAAATTTAAAAAAAAATGATACTTAAAATAAAAAGTTTTGATATCGTCTGTGTTGGGTCAAGGGTTAAATAAGGCCTATCCCCACCCCTATAATATAAGAAAATTCACCAGAAATCTATTCTAAATGGTTCCCATTGTGTCTGCTGACTAAACATTTTTTCATCCCTACTGATTTTCCATGGGAGAAGTCGAGAATAATGACTTCTAACTTTATGAAAGAAAATCATAGCAGAGATTACACCCATACTGCTATTTTTGAGAGGTGTTCGGAAACTTGACGCGATCTGAAACTGGGTGCTTTACCGTAATTTGTAACAAGTTGTACATGCCTATATGTTTTGTTAATTACTGCCCCTTTGGGTGGTTTAAAGGCTCGACTGACTGTTAGAATGAAACAAATAGAAGAAATACTTAGTGTTAAAAATTTGGACAAATAAGGCCAGATTAGTGGCTCCGACGTGTGGGTTGGTGTGCCCTTCAGAATCGCAAAATATTCCTTCAAAAAGAGGAGCGGTGGGTGGTCTTCGAGTGAAAAAAAATTAGTCCTGTGTATCTGTTTCGCGGAGAAAAGTTTGAAGAAAAATCTCACCGTACCCATCAATCTTCTATCACATACTCCTACTACATACTCCATGATATTTGACCACATACATCACTATACACACCAAAGCATACTATATATACAACTCGTAGTGCAGTGGATAAAGCCGACGTTTTGCACAGGAAGACGTTACTGCGACAAAGCTCCGGGTTCTGCACTGCAAAAAATATAGGTTCTCTTTAGAACCAAAACTGGTTCTAATCTTGTCCCTAAGATGGAACCAGTTCTGTTAAACAGTATTTATTTCAAATCAAATAAATTTATAAAGATTAACATTAAATATTAACAGAATTAAAGATAAATTGAGGGGGTTTCAGTCGTAAGTTTAGAGCTTATACGAGGTTGTCTCAAATCATTATTAAGCAAAGGAGATATGAACAGTTGACATATCGAACCAGTTTTGGTTCTATACAGAACCAAAACTGGTTCGATATGGCAACTGTTCATATCTCCTTTGTTTCAAAAGTATGGCGACTGCGTTGAATAAGCTCCAAGTTTACTGCTGAATCTACTTCAGTTCATGGAATATTCTGTTAAAATGGAATGCTAATCTTGGTAAATTTATTGATTTGAAATAAATACTGTTTAAACAGAACTGGTTCCATCTCAGGGACAAGATTAGAACCAGTTTTGGTTCTAAAGAGAACCTATATTTTTTGCAGTGTATGCTAATTCAACACTAGCTGCTCAGGCAAATGTAGCACAAAAGCCTCCCTACACTATCGATATCATCTCAAATGGAATGACTATGACTGCACAAATGAACCCATTATGTATGAGTACCACAGCGCCCCATGCATTGTCCCAATATACCCCGGTGTGCCTGGGTAATACCCTGGTAAAGCAGGGTATTGTGGGACAATACCCTGGTGTACTGGAGTAACATGCTACTGTTCCATAACGGACACACAGCTTTATCACAGAACCATTCAGCTTAGTCTCCTGCACAGACCACGAGGTATTCACATAGAGGTCTTCTATCAGCTTCAGCCATTTTAAAATGGCGGCGCAAATAGAGAACAAGAAAAGCGTTTCTCGGTAGGGAGTATAAATTGTGTTGTCGTGTACGTTAACATGCCCAGATCTTGCCCATTTTTGTCGAAATCTTTTTCTGAGATATTTATTTTCTGATCCACTTGAACAACAATGAGTGCATGTCACCACCAAATAACAGTATTCGACGCGTTTTAATGCCCGAGAGTCATGTCGATTATTCATGTTTTCATGTCATATGTTTATTTCTGAGCGCGGCATAGCATCCCAACATGGCGTATCATAAACTACGTCCGACAGCCGTCATCTTGACACCAACCACACCTCTGTACTCCAATTAGTTCAAAAGTTACAGCTGATTTTATCTTTTCGTACCCCCATGGGGGTATGCCTCACCCACGGGCGTTGGACGCATGGGACTTCGTCTGCAACGCGATACGGTATGGCGAAAGTGCACAATTTCTCACTTCAAAATATTTTTTTTTATAAATATCGATACAGATGGTTAACCCTTTACCTAACGACTTACATAAGCTGTCAGCTTTTTGTCGAATCCCTTCTTTACATTGTAAACCATCTATTTGTTCATCTTTGTTATCTTGTGTACTATTGTGCATTTTGTGTTGTACCTTTCTTATTATCTGCTATGTAATGTATACAAGTAACAAACTTTCCGATAAATATTGTTTAAACTAACCTGAAAAGCAGACGAAACTTGCAAACATAATTCTTGAATAACTATTTTTTTTTCCTTTTTTGTCTCCAAAACATAGGTTATGACCCCTCGTTGGAACGAGCTCGTTCCAACGAGGGGTCATAACCTATGTTTTTGAGACAAAAAATGAAAAAAATAATGAAAATTAATTGGCGATTTTTAAGAATAGCGCTGGCCGGTTTTGGCCGTTACGTTAGATAAAGGGTTAAAAATCCCAGTCAAATTCCCAAGTACAGTAAACAGGATTTTCAAATGTTTATTTTCAAATTCCAGGTGTGGTATCACGTTCTCGCAGGATGCACCCGAAAATAAGTTCTATGGCTGTCATGGTGATATCAACTGTACCCCTTGGTCAAACTTATTTTAAAAGCTGCAGGTAATCCCCCCTACCCCCACCCCACCCAGCCCATTGCACGCACACCTGTAGAGTTGAAGTTTACATAACGTGTTTGCTGTCATTTATTCTTCTAATTGAAAGAAAATATACTAAAGAACTAGGAATTCAAATATTTAGTAATATAATATTTTTTCAACTTATACATTAAATGCTAACCTACCATTCAAAAATTCGATAAAAATAAATGTAACAGCTCACAAAAATATAAATATCCTCTTATCGCCGCCTGAGTGCTAGAATGTCCTATGTCCCATGCACGCTAAAAACTAAAGTGTTAACACTACACTTGAAGTGTTGTATTTAACACTTACTAAGTGCTGAACTAGCACTTTGTTCAAGTGAAGATCTCCCAGAACTTGACAGGTGTTACAATAATACCACTTGACAAGTGTAATGTCGCGACACTTAAAAGGAAACAACGCAGATGACGCGGATCAGGCTCGAACTCTCGAGCCTGATCCGCGTAATCTGCGTTGTGTCCTTTTAATTATGTACCCACCAAGCGCAAATCAAATTATGGACGATTCTGGAAGAACCACCAATGCTAGACACATGGGGAGTGCCATCCATTCAAGTTTCAGATGTCTGACGATTGTAATGGCTTAGTGCTTAAAGGCCCTGTCACACTAGGGCGTGTCTCCCGACGTGCGTCGACGTATTGGGAATGTTGGGGACACGTCCATACACGTTGAAATAAGTTCCAAGTGCGACGGGCATAAGTTCCAGTAACTCTGACACACGGTGTATTTCCTCGACACGGTGTATTTCCTGGGCACACGCCGACGTGTCCAGAAAGTTTTGTGCATGCACAAAATTTCTCGACGTGTGTCAACGTGTTGCTAACACGCCCGCTATGCGCTAAAAGTAAGTTGAAGTAAGTTACGCACAAGTTAGGCCCCCGTTAGGTTCAAGTTCAACACGCTCAGACATGTTCCCAGGCCACAGAATGCTCATAGGGCGTGTGTCTAACCTGTATCCGGCGAGTTCGGAACGGCTGAGGAACTTGTGTCTAACTTACATCTAACTTACGTTGATCTTATCTCTAACGTGTATCAACTTATGTAGAACGTACATAACGTCCACAGAACATTCTTCTGACGTACAACTTTAACTGCCGATATAAAAGATCCCCCCACATATGGAAATCAGTTGCGATTGAGATTCCAGAGTGTTCAGAGCTCAAGAAGATATCCTGATATAGAAGGATAACCTGATTTTCCTTGAAGAACTTGAAGTATCTGGAGATGTCAGACCCTGAGAATGTCCAGTAGTACTTAGCTGCCCTCCAGCATCATGTAAACCTCGTCAAGTTGACATTGCACCATTATCGTGAAATGAAGAAGACGAACAGCAGAAGAAAACATGCCCAGAAGAGAAGACACTGGGTCAGAGGCTGGACTGCCAGGCGCCATAACTTTGGCCTCTATGACCAGTTGATGACCGAGCTGAGAAATGAAGACCAGGCCTCATTCAAGGATTCCATGCGCATGCCACCAGAAATGTTTGATGAGCTGCTGGAAAGAGTTAGCCCAAGAATAACCAAGCAACACACCCCCTTCAGAGAGCCACTGCCACCAGGTATGAAGCTGGCCAACACGTTGCGACATCTGGCCTCCGACAACAAGTATGCCTTCCTGAAATTTGGCAGGAGGGTCCCTCACAGCACACAGTCCGTGCTGGTGAGAGAAGTTTGCCAAGCTATTGTGGATGAGTATGTAGATGAACTGATGGTATGTCCAAGTACCCCTGAAGTTTGGCGTGAAATTGCAGAGAAGTTCCGAGACAGATGGACCTTTACACATGTCTGTGGAGCTCTGGATGGAAAACATGTGGCCTGTCGAGCACCTCCGAACAGTGGATCGCTATATTACAACTACAAGGGTTTCTATTCCATTGTCCTGCTGGCTCTTGTTGATGCAGACTACAAATTCATCTGGGCAGATATAGGGGGCCTAGGGTCGGCATCGGATGCGCAAATCTACAATGAAAGTGAACTAAAAAGGTGTGTGAAAGATGGAACAATTGGCTTCCCTGACCCAGAACCTCTCGCACTTGATACCCAAGACATGCCTTACTTCTTTGTTGGTGATGATGCGTTTGCCCTGAGAAAGACAATGATGAAGCCCTACAGTCTCCGAGGTGTCAGCAATGATGAAAGAAGTTTTAACTACAGACTCACCAGGGCAAGAAGAGTTGTTGAAAACGCATTTGGAATCCTAGCGAACAGATTCCAATTGTTGCTGACCACCATGCAACACAAGCCAGAGACTGTGAAGCTCATTGTGAAGACATGCTTGATCCTTCACAACTTGATGCGAACCTGGTATCCAGGTCTGCAGAACCAGCAGCTTGACATACCAGAAGATGACATAGAGGAGTTTGTTCCAGGGCCTGGCGTAGCAGTTGTAACCTGGAGGACACCAAGGCTGTTAGTGCACCCAACACTGCATCAAAAGAAGGAAAGAAGCAGAGAAACCTTCTGAAACACTGGCTCACCTCACCTGTTGGAGCGGTGGCGTGGCAGAATAAGATGATTTAGTGTCCACAAGAAGCCATAATGTTATTTAAATGTACACATTTTAATTGTGGCAGGAAATGTAATAAAATGTTGACATTGCAATAAAGTTGGTATGTAAACGTTGTAATGAAATCGTATATTGTAAAATGTATCTTTAATAAAAAACCCTTCTGTTATACATAGTAAGAATAAGAAAATATTGTTCTAACCATACAATACACGTGTTATTATTCGGTTGAAAACTCTATTATTATATTTCTTTTTTTTTTCATAAATTAATCAAAAAATGATGAAACAAATATGAAAAGATAATGCATTTAATAATAGTAACGTGTTGACGTGGAAGAAAAAATACGTGTATTATGTAGTAAGATGAATAAAATACTGTTCAAGACAATAGGGGAGCCTATTTTTATTTTATTTTATTTTTTTCACACTTTATTATTATTTACATCTTGTTTTCAAATGTCTTTCATTGTAGTTCTTTTACACTTTTTTCTTCATTTTTTAGTTTTATTAACAACTCTTTATTTTTCTCAGAAACAAAAATAACAATATTCCACTATCTCTGTGTTAGAGTCTATGATTTCACTTCTTCTCTCCGGGTCCTGGTGGGGTGTCCAACTGCTTGTTGGTTGCCGCTGGTGTGCTGGCCTTTTCGCCAAGCAGAGAAGAGTCCATGGGGAATATATCTGACATGCCACCTGTTGAAATTCCTGAAAGTCCTGAGATTGACAAGTTAAAAAGTCCCTGACCACCATCCTCGTTTGCAGCGACTGCTGCTGGACTGGTGGTGCGTTGGCCAAGATCGATAACCTGGTGCGCCGTGCTGATAACAGATAATACTCCAGGACAAATGCTGGCCTGTGACTGTCTCTCTGACCCAGGTGCTGCTGCAGGGGGTGTCGGTTGACTGTGAGCTGATATCTAAGCGGCTGCGTGGACTGTGTTGACTCTTGTGGCTGCTGCAGGGACTGCTGCTGGAACGCCAGTAAGAGGGGTTCTTCAAAGTAATTCTGAACATAATCAGATGACTGTGACTGCCAAACAGATGCTGCAGGGGCACGATGCCGCCACATATGTGGAGGAGGCTGATAAAGTTCACTCTTGCTACTAGTGAGGGAGTAGGTAGTAGACGGAGGAGCGGATTTGCAACGAGCAGGATTGACAACTGCAGACATTGAAGGCAAGTCTTCATCACCACTGTCTTCCTCCAATAGGTCAGTGAGCACCTTGTTAATCTGAGATCTTGCTTTCTTGAATTTTTCCTTTGACATAAAAATCAAACTGTCCCTGACATAATTGGCGAAAGCAGTAGTGGCAGTCATTTTCTTCGGCTGTGACAAGCCCCTGAGTATCTCACCAGACTTCTCTACCTGCTCCTGGAGACTAACATGCAACACATCATCATCTTCTGCCTTGCCTCTCTTCTTCCCTGTCTGCCTGGAGGAGGAGGAGGTGGATGCCGGCTGGTCTTCCATGGATGGGACTGCCATCTCTGAAGCCACCAAGTCATCATTAACAGGAAGCTCCACCCTAATAGGCCGCACAGGCTCGGACCGATGTCGGACAACTCCCTTCGAACGACTTCTTAATCCACTGGTCACGTTCTGTTAGCTCAGGCAAGCCTGCCCCTGACTTCTTCTTGTCCAAACGAGTGTGTGCATCACGCAGCGACTTGAACCAGCCTTTCAGGTGTTCCACAGTCTTCTCCAGTTTGCTGGCCGGGTCTTCCCATTGCTTTGACTTCATGTCAGTGCGTCGGTAGTTGGTCAACTTGGTGTCCCACAAGATGGCGTTCTCCTGTAGGAACTCACACTTGACCTTCTCTTGTTCAGCGTTCAGGGTAAACTCGGTTTTCTTGGCCCTCTTCTTCTTCTGCTGTCGACTTGGTGGTCGGCTGGGTGATTGACTGGTGGCTGCGGAGGCACCAGAGGCTGCAGAGGAGGACCGTGAGGACTGTCCGTCAAGGCTGGCTTCCTGGCTGGCTTCAGGCTGCATCATAACTTCAGGATTCTCAGGGGTCTCTTCAGGTGGCGGCGTCTTCTGCCGGCACCGACCACGCATTCCATCTGCAGGCTTTCTTACACCTCTCGCTCTCGGCATGACGAAGATTATATTCTAGTATTATAATAATAATATATTTCTTGAAATGATGTTCGTGGAGATGTGATCTCTCGGACTGCTGAACGTGTTGTGCTTGCTACGTTCTGCTGCACGCCTCTTTAATACAGAAGTCACGTGCACGCTACTAGCGTGCTGCACACTCTACGCACTCGTTATGCACACGCTACAAGAACGCTCCAGACAAGATCGACGCGATCTGCACACGCCAAACTTGCTTTCCCCAAACGCTGACAGTTGTGTAATTCGCTGAGATATCTTGCACACGTTCCGTACACGCTATGCACATGTTCCCAATACGCTCACTTGAGTTCAACTTTTAGGGTACACGTTGCAACACGCTGACCAATACGCTATGAATAAGTTATGAGTAAGTTATGCACACGACCCCAACACGTCCAAGAAATGAGCGTGTATGTATTTTCAGGGACGTTTCGCGACGTGTTTACCACTTTTCATACGTTGGTGAACACGCTGCAATGTGACAGGGCCTTAAAGCATTGCACTTTGAGTGTTAAAATCAAACCCTAAGAGTTTGAATGGGTTTAACACCTTGAAAGTGTCAGTTTTAACACTTTAGTTTTTAGTGTGTAGGGGACATAGGGCATCTAGCACTCAGGCGATGTTATGAAAAGCTACAGCTGAATACTATTTATGACATATCAGCAAAGTTCATACATGCACATAACTGAACATATTTGAATCTGGAGAGTGGAATGTCACTAAACACTTGCAGAGTGGACACCCAACACAGATTGAAAAAGGCAAGCAATATTTTAACTTGTGGACATCTGGTTTTCAATCTGGAGTTTCACTTGCTGGAACTTTGCTTGTTGTACTTATGATTTTTTTCAGTCTTTGTTGAAAGTCCACACAGCTGGTGTTTTAGTGACAATTCACTCTCCAGATACATTTATGTTCACTTAAGTGCATTTATTGACTTTGTTGATATGTCATAAATGGGTATTTATAATTTTGTGAGTTGTGTTAGTAATGGTTATTATCGAATCGGTGAATGTCAGGTTGACACGCGGGTCTGTTCTATACATGTATATAATATCCGAATACGTTAAAAAAAATATTATATTAGTGAACATTTGAATTTCTAGTTTCGTATATTTTCTTTCAACTTTAAAGAGTAAATGGCAGCAGTAAATGTGTACAGTGGGTTGGGTGGGGTGGAGTGGGTGGGGGGGGGGGATTGCCTGTAACTTTTGAAATAAGTCTTACCAAGAGGTACAGCTGGCATCACCATGACAGCCGTGGATCTTAATTTCAGATGCATCATGTGAGCCTGGTCAGGACTTGATACCACACTTGGAATTTGGAAATAAACATTTGAAAATCCTATTACCTGTTCTTGGGAATTAGACCGGGATTTTCCTATCATCTGTGTCGATATTAATTTTTTTTTTATTTTAAAGTGAGAAAATTTCTATTGTTCTAGTCACAGTCCGCTCTCCAGATACACATATGTACATTTCTGAGATGTCATAAATACTAGTTAGCCCAAGCTTCTCATAAAAGGACATTTATATTAATAATGTGTACTGTTACATTAATTTTTATCGAATCGTTGAGGGGGGTGGGGGTGGCGGTGGCTCAGGTGTTAGAGGTGTAGACTCCAAGCCGAGAAGTCCTCGCTTCGCATCCTACCTGCGGCAACCGCGTTATGTCCTTGGGCAAGACACTTAACCCCCTTTGCCCACGTGGTGGCAACGTGGCATTGTGTACTAAGGCGTACTGCACGTCGACGATGCACTTGTTTTCAACCAATGCTAACCCTGCTTGTGTGGAGTAAGTAAGCTGGGGAGCTGATAGTTGCTCGCCGTTGCTCGGTGGCACTCTCCGCCTTCCTCCAATCGTAAAACTGTCGTGGTCACGATTAGCCATTGTGCAGAAATACGTGACCTTAAACACCAATAAATAAATAAATCGAATCGGTGAACGTCAGGTTGACATTTTAATGCCTGTTCTTCACACGTATATTTGAATAGTTGAAAAAATATTATATTACTGAACATTTGATTTCCTAGTACTTTCTTCAGTATATTTCCTTCACCTTGGAAGAATGAAAGGCAGCAAACACGTTTTGTAAACTTCTACTGTACAGGTGTGTGTACAATGAGTTGGGTGGGGGATGTGGTGGGGGGGGGGGGGGGGAGAAAATTACCTGCAGCTTTTAAAATAAGTTTGACCAAGGGCTACATTTGATATCACCATGACATCCACGAACCTTATTTTGGAATGCATTGCGTGACGACGTGATACTACACCTGGAATTTGGAAATAGGGCCTAAACATTTCAAAATCCTGTTACCTGTACTTGGGAATTTGAGCGTGATTTTCAACGCCCGTGGGTGAGTCATACCCCCGGGGGAGGGGTCCGAAAAGATAAAATCAGCTGTAACTTTTGAACTAATTGGAGTACAGAGGTGTGGTTAGTGTCAAAATGACGGCTGTCAGACGTAGTTTATAATACGCTATGTTGGGATGCTATGTCGCGCTCAGAAATAAACATATGAGACGAGAACATGAATAATCGATGTGGCCCTGGGGCATTAAAACTCGCCGAATACTGTTATTTAGTGGTGACATGCACTCATTGTTGTTCAAGTCGATCAGATAATATCTCGGAAAAAGATTTCGACAAAAATGGGCAAGATCTGGGCATGTTAACGTACACGACAACACAATTTCTACTCCCTACAGAGAAACGCATTCCTTCTACTCTATTTGCGCCGCCATTTTAAAATAGCTCTAGCTGGTAGCAGACCTCTAGGTTAATACCTAGTGGGCTACGCAGGAGACTACCTTAAGCTTAAACAAATTGGACTGGATAACCGACACCTCTCTGATCAAAATTCACAAACGCGAAAGCGCTGAAAGAATTATTAATGTTATTTATCTTTTTCAACTTCAAAGAAATTGACAAATCCGTCTTAAAAAAAAAAACGTCCCCGCAAATCTTGCTCAATCAATCAAGTAGCCCAATCAATAAAAGAAAAAAAAAGAAAGAAAAATGAAGAAAAAGACGATCGTACATTTGTACTACAAATCATCCCATCAAATATATCGGAGCACTCAAACGATAAGACGTTTGTAAATGTTCCTTCGGAAAACCGATGTTTGCATCATTAGTTTGCGATAAGCACAAAAGGACGTAAGTCTCAAAACAAAAATGGCCCCAGAACTCCCCTGATCCACAGAAACTGCTCGACATTAATCGGCTCGATGGATATCATGTTAAAAGGCCTTGTAACTTGCGTGACTTAACGGAAGGTTTTGGTTCTTGTTTCTGCCACCAAGTTCCAAATTTGTGTGTCAATTAATGGATAAAACATAACAAAAAGAAAAAGAAAAATCATGGGTTCTCAGATGATAACAGAATTATCTCATTCATGATACGATGAATCTTCTATTGTAACCATTTGGACGCGAAAGGTCGCTTTTCCGGTCCAAGATCGTGATATGGCATGAATTCATGAAGTAGATAATTGCTCAGGGAATTTGTATGATGGTGCTGCAACGCACTTTGTAATAAAAGTTGCAAAATGTAATATAACAATAACATGATTCTGAAGGGCTTTACAGTGTATTAACGGCTCAACAGAAATGGTTAACAGCCCAAGAGTTGATTAGCGGCCCGCGACGAAGTCGAGGGCCGCTAATAAGCTCAAGGGCTGTTAACCATTTCTGTTGAGCCGTTGATACACTGTAATGCCCGACAAAGTCATGCTATTTCTATTATTGCCACATTCGTACATCGGGTACATTACGATTAAATTATTTAGGAAATAAGATAAATAAATGAAGTTTGACGTTTTAGAATTAAAAAAAACAGCGACACTATCGTCTGATTTGTTGACAAACAAACCGGGTAACATGACTATCGTCTGATCAGTCTACGGCGAAATTTGGAAAGTTAGATGATGAAATATATCTTCGAAATGCGAACTTTAGGCAAGGAGTTTATTCATCAAAGATGTCATCACTTACTTTGTGTGTATCGCTTCCTATATTTGATGCATTATCTATCCGTGACACAAAGGGAAACACTTGAAACAAATGTGTTAACTGTGTTTACAAATTAAAAAAATCCGAATTGAATTTCGATCCAAATGGAAATCTGGGAAAAATATTGTTGGTCGGCTGAGAGATGTGACGTCATTGTCTATATTTAGACGTGTCGGGCTGTTATTGACGTGTTGGGCTGTTATAGTCAATAACGGCCCAACACGTCACATGACTTGTACTTGTTGAGCATTACGAGGTTTCAACGCCAGGTAAAACGTCGTTAATGTGCTAGGAACGCCCACAAAAGTGGTAATAATATTAGTTATCCTTGTGTTTTCCAAGGTGTATGGGAATTTACACCGATTTGGGAACTCATACACCCTGAGGCAAAGCCTCAGGGTGTATGAGTTCCCAAATCGGTGTAAATTACCATACACCCTGGAAAACACAAGGATAACGGATTTATTTCCAAGAATTCTGGTGTACTTAATACTTTAACCTACATTGTGGTCAAAAACTGACAGAAAATTTATACTTTGCAAGTTTCTTAAATAAAACCAGACAAATATGGATGCCATTGGAACTGGCTCAATGAACCAGTTTCAATGACATCCATATCTATAACATTTTTTGGCACATAAATATTAAACTTCCTATATTTTTCTTTTTCTTCTAACATAACCGAGCAGAAGGTATGAATTAATAATTAAAAATGGGTACTTTTTTAGCCATATAACTTGCTCTTGTATATTCTTGTTTTTACACCTTGGTTAAACACGGTGTAAAGAAAAGCCTCTGTGGATTGCAAGTTACACCGTACCTCTCAGCCAATCAAAATGCAGTATTTTGTTTCATTTGGAAATAATAATTATTACAAAGTATAACTACGTGGACGAGAAAAACGTTGCAAAATGTAATAATTATTACAAAATGCAACTACATGGACTGGAAAAACGTTGCAAAATGTAATAAAATATTTTCTAGCAGAGCAATCAAACTAATTCATTGTATTACACAATTATTAATAGAAAATTGTATCTATATTTCGTAACCAAATGCTGTCAATGTGTGTGTTTTTTGTGAGAGTTTGCTTACGTGTGTCAAGTGTTTCTTCGTAGCGATTGAACCCACCCGGACGGGGGTGGGGCTGAAAATGGGCGTGCCATGTGCTCCTGGGACTTCGAGCCAGTACTGTAAGCTAAACAGCACCTTTATGGCTGTCGCCAGAAGAAACGTTAAGGTTTCTGACCTACGGCTCAAAGTTATTCTCAACCTATGCTCGTCCACTCCAGGCCCCCCACTCCTCCCGGACCCCGGGACCTCTAATGTCCTGTCGCTCACACAACAACTACAGGGTCAATGACCAACTCTAGTCGCATGGCTACGTACAGTGCGCATCGCTTGCGTCGCAGGCTGGGTGTGAATGCTTAATGCAGGGTGTATGTGATTGGGGAAAAACGGGCATCAAGAGTGAGAAACTGTTAGAGTAGTTAAGATAAGATAAGATAAGATAAATTTAATTGCAATAAAACATCCATATGGACAGATTGCGTAACAGCGATGAACATATACATATAGAAAAGAACATACATATATATGAATTATAATTCAACTGCGTGACAGGTAAATCTCAATGTGCAAACGATTAAAGAGTACTTTGCATTGTCAGGCATCAAAGAACTGTTGAATTGCGCTGCTAACTTTCGATACAATTTCTAGGCAATTATTTGATTTAATTAGATTCATTTGTTCATTTATATTTTATTCACCAAAGATCGAATGATATCTCTGCATGGAGTCAAATAATATAGTTCTTAATTCGACATATGCAGGGCTCTCCATTATGAAATGTTTTTCATCTTCAATTTTTCGCATTGAGCAAACACAGTATGACATATTTTCAAGTTCAATGGGAGGCTGACGATGCGTCCCTTTTCGATAGCAAGGCAATGATTGCTTATTCGAAGATGAGTGAATATGGCCCTATCATCACTTGAATTCGTATAACAAGATATGGTTTAACTGGCAGAGTGCTAAATTATTTTTGGTCATCAAATCTTGTACACGTGTCTTTGCTTTGTTACAATTTATGGGAGAGTGCCTATGGGCACTCTCCCATAAATTGTAACAAGGCAAACCCTTACAGACTAAATAATATCACTTCAAAGATAATACAAAACAAATGCACTGAATATGAACCATTCAAGCTGTGGTACCTGCACTTCAGAATAAAGCCCAAATATGGGCTTCCTGTACTTTACCAGTTAAGCACAAACTTGCTTTGAAAGAGACTATATGTGCTTAGTTTACTGTTATCCTCGTATATTTTGAATGCTTTGCGTAAAGTTCATTTCTGTATGCTGATACATTTATATTACAGGATAATAAACTATCACCACTAATATGCGTATTAATTCCAAAAGATTCCAAAGTTTTCGAAATTGATTTGTTTGAAGTTGATTCATTTGTTCGGTAGTGTCAAGGTAATAGCTAAAAGTGGCGATTTTATTGTATAGAAGTGTAAATATTTTCGGTAATATTTCTGCCTGGGTTAAATGTAAAGCATAAAGATAGGTATGTGACGGACCCTGAACATAGATTTGTCAAACTCAGGCTAGTATACATCGTGAGTCGTAAGTAATTAGACCATGGCATCTCAATTGAAAGCACTTTTACCCATAATTTTGTCATCGCTGCTTGATTATTGTCGCAAAAAAATAAAAATAAAAAATATAACACGTTATTCACCCAAACAGTTCAGCTGCTTCACTCAAAATTTCTTTATTCATTTCAGAGACTTAGAGGGGCGCGAAGTTGAAGCCCAGTAAAAGCAATACATCTATAGCAAACCACTACGTCAACTAGACGTCGTACATACTGGTCCGCAATTTATACACCCTATATCTAAAAGAGTGGCACTTCTGTAAATCGCAGACCTGCGATGTCTGGTGGTGACTTGATTTTGTGGTTAATCGGTTATGATTTGGTCAACTCTGGTAGTTAATCGGTTAAAAATGTCAAATCGTCTCAACACTAGTCAGAATGGCGGAGGGTGGGGTGTTGAATATCGTATCAACGAAGTGTGTACAGACTAGTCCACCTTGCAGTGTAGTCCAGGGACCGACCTGGGCATGCGCCAGTGCGTATTTGGTTCTGAAACATCGGGACCTGACTCTTAAATCTCAGAAATAGGCTTCTCAGTTGGCGCGTAACTTCTCAGATCATATTTTGATATTCTTTCGATGGATAATCGAGAGAGACACTCTTACATGTATTATATATATGATTATCATTTATCATTGTTGTAGAGTGCTTAAGTTAATACTTCAAGTCTTAATTACCAAGCATTAATCTTCACTGTGGTTTCTGATCAAGTCTTGGCTGCCTAAATAGGCAGCCAAGACTTGATCAGAAACCACAGTGAAGATATTAATGTTTGCTATAGTGTACTAAATGAAAATGATGAGAGCTATTACATACTTGCAGTGTGTGTTACAAACAGCAGTGTGACTCCGTAAATTGAAATCTGGCGCATGAATTGAAAAAATAGGCTCCGAGGCTAGAGCGTATTTTAAATAGTCCTGATCGGTCCCTGGTAGTCCTTTGGTGAATGTATTCACATGTAGAAATAGCACAATATGGTCAACGTGTATTTTCGCAATGGACGAGAATAATCCGCCATTTTTGTGAGAACATCGGTGTCTTTTCGGCAACTTTATACTACTAGTAGCAGAAAAATAAAAAAAATTCAAAATCAATGGAAAGGGCAATGGGGGTGTAATATATTGCCGATTGACACATGACGCGGGTACATGTAAGTGAATTAATCAGAAGAAAACTTTCCCGATAATTCCATTGGAAAAAAAGTTTACATAATACAACTCTTGTCGAGTCAATTTCGTTGCATTTTGTAACAATTATTACATTTTGCAACGTTTTTTTCCAGTTCGTGTAGTTGCATTTTGTAACATTTATTACATTTTGCAACGTTTTTTCCGTCCATGGAGTTGCATTTTGTAACAAAAGTTCGAAAACCTACGAAACTCGCTCAAATACGCGTGGAAGTGCACATAATATACCCTAAGACAGTCGTAGAATCACAGACAAAAAAAGTATTTTAATATTTGCATAATAACTTGAATTAGTTTCTGATTACCCGTTTGAAAAAAAAAGTTTATTACATTTTGCAACGTTTTTTCTGTCCATGTAGTTGGATATTGTAATAAGTATTACATTTTGCAACGTTTTTCCCATCTATGTAGTTGCACTTTGCAATAATCATTACATTTTGCAACTTTTATTACAAAGTGGGCTGTAACAGTGGCAGACCAATCAAGATTTTCAACGCGCAGCCTCTTGACTGCACGTTGAAAATCTTGCTTGGTCTTCCTCCAAGTAACGAATATAGACTCTACCAGTTGATGGCTCTGAACTGGCATGGAATATACCATCAGAGTTTAACCCTTTACCCAACGTAACGGCCAAAACCGGCCAGCGCTATTCACAAAAATCACCATTCTTTTTTCATTATCTTTTTCATTTTTGTCTCAAAAACATAGCTTATGACCCTCATTGGAACGAGCTCGTTGAGCTCGTTCCAATGATGGGTCATAAGCTATGTTTTTGACGCAAAAAATTGTTATTCAAGAATTTTATGAGCAAGTGTCGACTGCCTTTCGTGTTAGGTAAAGGGTTAAAGGGTTAACATACTTATGATATAATTTGAGTGTTGTATAACGGACGCCACAACCGTTACTTATTCCCAGTTCTCTATTGAACATTTGTTATCTATCAACGAATTTTATCGGTTGATAACGAATATCGAATAAAGAACTGGGAATAAGTAACGGTTGCCACATCCCCTCTGGTATCCATTTAAATCATACACACCGTCTACATATTCATCATTCGACATTTTCTGTAAGACGAGGAATGTTTCAGATAAATTTATCTAATGGCTCTCCAGATGGTATCGTCTTAACACAATACTGTCTTAGGCGAAATGGGCGAATCCATTCTGTATTTGCATGGAGGGGAGCGTGGTGGCTCAGTAGTTAGAGTATTCGACATTAAAATCGAGAGGTCGGCGGTTCGATCCTGACTAGCGGAGTGACTGCGTTGTGTCCTTGAGCAAAACAGTTAATTGAGGGGGATGGTGGTGGGGGCACGGTGGCGCTGTGCACTAAGACATACTGCACTTCGATCGTGCACTTGCCTTCAACCAATGCTAAACCTACTTGTGAGGAGTTAGAACGTTGGGGAGTCTGACAGTTGCTGTCCGTTGCTCGGTGGTTCTCTCCTCGTAGTCCGGCTTTCTCCACCCGTAAAACTGTCTCGACACGCTGAGATGATCCTGGCTGTCGAAAGTGTCGTTAAACCCCAATGAATAAATAAAATAAATAAATAAATAAATAAACTCTGATTGTGTAGAGTAATAATTTAGTTTAAACAATATTTATTTCAAGAATATATAATAAAAATGGTTACATACATTGATGTGGATTGGGCAGGAAGCTATAAGCTTTTTTTACAAGGCCGTTTCCACAAAGTAATAATTTGAAGTTATGACAGTTGATTGTCGCTGTTCAGTGGTTCTTTCAGGGTACTCCGGCTTCCTCCTCCATAAAAATGTCCAACACGATTTGACCGTAGCTGCTGAAAGTGTCATTAAGTCCCCATAGCCGACAATTATCGTCATTGGAAGAGATTTACAGAAACGTTAGCACCCCTTAATTTTCTGAAGTTGTCTGTAAATTTAATACTATGAGCGTGGAACGTTCATATAAATAATGAAATTTCGATATCGTCCCCTGAGTTCCAATGTGTTCTATGTGCCAGTAGGCACATAGAACACATTGAAACTCAGGGGACGAAATGATAGTGAAATTCTATCATCGATATGCACATCATTGCACAGTCTTCAGGCATTTGTCCATAGGGTAGTATAACAATAGAGAAAATGGCTTTTACAATTTTTTCTCAATCCGTTTGAACGTCTAACAGTTATTCTCTGTTTAAGGTGCTATATAATTAACGGAATTTTGTTTATTTTGAAATTCGCACCTCTGATATTCCTTAAATTCAAATTAAATATACACAAATTATACATCAAAATGAAGGTTGAGATGTATAGAACACAAAACACATATGTACTAACTCATAGATTTGACAGCAGGCACAACTGGTTCCTGGAAGTCTGCTACAGTATTCGTACCAGAACTGATAATAAAATAACATTTCACGAGAACAGCTTGTGGCCAAATGTGCTTCACATTCTCAAGAACAACGCTAGATCATCAAAATCCTTCAAAACACAGCAACAGAGCAACATGGGGCAAATTCCTAAACTGATGGTTTTGTTCACATTGTGCACTACTTTCGATTACCGATCATTGTCATGGGTCGGAATATGCATCGACACAACGCCATGTAAAATCAAACAATGAGAAAGATCGTCTTAAGACAGCATACTATTATTATATAGAGAGTGCACAGTTGCCATGTTCTATGCAAGATATCATGACATCTGTTGAAATTTCTGAGAATTACGATTTTGTTTTTCGAAAGAAATTCGTGGTATCGAGTGATTTTCACATGTCCGTCGAACATGGAGTCCATCTTCAATAAAAAAAATGCAGACAGTGTTGTCCTTTTCCCAAATGCAGTCCTATCGCTGCATCCTAAAGCGCTTTGAATGCCTAGCTTTTTTCTTGAATATGTGAAGCACATTTGACCACAAGTTGTTCGCGTGAAATATTATTGTATTACTAGTTCTGGTACGAATGCAGTAGCCGACCTCCAGGAACTAGTGCTGCCTGCTGTCAAATCTATGAGTTGATTACATATGTGTTTCGTGTTCTATACATCTGAACCTTCATTTTGCTGTGTAATTTGTGTATATTTAATTTGAATTTAAGGAATATCAGAGGTGATTATCTGCGCTATTCAATATGGCCCTCCAGTCTTGTATGTACAGATCAAAAGTTTACGTTTAGTAGTTTCGCGAAACCATGCTAGTGTATTTATATTATGTGAATACCAAATGTAAAACAGACCTCGGTCGTTAAAATGTCAAATTTGACAGGACAAGAGAGGGGAATAGCACCTGCTACCCGAGAATGTCAAATTGAATAGGCGACCGACGATTTTCTTTGTGTTATGCTGTGCTAGACTGCCTGGGTTATTGGGAAAACACGCTAGTTTTTTACCCAACGTATCGGCCAAATCCGGCCAGCGCTGTTCTCAAAAATCCCCAATTAATTTTCATTATTTTTTCATTTTTTTGTCTCAAAAACATAGGTTAGGACCCCTCGTTGGAACGAGCTCGTTCCAATGAGGGGTCATACCCTATGTTTTTGAGACAAAAAATGAAAAAAATTAGTTATTCAAGAATTATTTTTGCAAGTGTCGTCTGCTTTTCATCCAGGTAAAGTATTTAGTGTGTTTTATATATAGTCACGCGACTGATAGGTATTATTTTGTACCTATCATCAAGTAATTTCGTGTACATTATACCAGAGAATTTGTGTTCCTGTCCATTTACAATTTTGTCCCAAATCTTTAAAACCCTGTGTTTTATTCCTAATGTGATAGCAAAAAGGCCCAGCTCATCATATACTCGCCCAAAAAAGAAAGTGTGCATTGCAGAAATTGATCAAACTCCAAAAAAATAATTTCGTAGGTGTAAAGAGTGTTAACCTGTTCATGAATAAGTTATATTGAACACAAAAACAGCTTTCCCCGTTAAAATTGCATTAACGTTAAATGACGTGCTGCACGTTTGTGAAAAGGCATGTTTTGCACGTGGAGAGTCTGAAAATTCATGCAGCAGTGTGAATCCTTGGGTATTTAAACACTAAAGTAAGGCCTTCCTATCGTTCACATTCAAACTTGTGCTGCTGTTAAAACGACTCCACATTAGCATGCCAAGATTGACAATGAATCAACGTCTCCTTGCCCTGGGTATGATTAGAGCTGGCAGAACACACAAAGAGGTTGCCCAGCATTTGAACTGCCACCGTAACACTGTAGACAGGCTAGTCCATCGACTTGCACAACATGATGACGTTCGAGACCGACCCCGCTCCGGGAGACCCCGAGTTACCACCCCTGCACAAGATCGGTATATCCGTGCCGTCCATCTACGGAACCGGCAACAAACGGCAGGACAGCCAGGAACATCCCTAACCTTAGACGGATACATCCTCAAACAGTAATCAACCGGCTGAGAGAATACGGCTTACGTCCTCGAAGACCTGCAATTCATCCGATTTTGACGTTACGTCATCGTCGTGCTCGACTGCAGTGGTGTAGAGTAGGGTTAGGGTTAGGGTTAGCCTAACCTAACCCTAACCCTACCCTAACCCCCTAACTCTACCCTAACCTAACCCTACCTAACCTAACCCTAACCCTACCTAACCCTAACCTAACCCTACCCTAACCCACTTCCATGCTAACTTGTTCGCTTCCATGAGGCGTAGATGCACAGAATTAGTCGATGCAGATGGAGGTCATACCAGATATTGAGTGTGTGACTTTTGTGTTTGACCCTTAGTGTCTTTGACTCTCCATGGCACCAAGAGTATTCATCGTAGCGTAATGAAATTTCTCGTGTTGATCACAAATTGATTCATCTGTGATTGAATAAAATTTCCATGAATGAAAATGATATACATCTTTTTTTAGTGTTATTTTTTAGCATGCACACTTTCTTTTTTGGGAGAGTATAGATTAAAGCAGTCGGTGTGGATTTTTTTTTTTAGCTTTACAATAACTTTTAAAGACCAAAGTTCTGTTCTCAGTATCACCTCCTTATTATCGACACCCCAGATTTCACAAGGTACGACAATTTTCTCATATTGATCTACAACACATGGAATAGATATAGTTTTAATTTTCTCATTTTACATATGAGTGAGAACATTGATTTTTTAGCAACATCACACCTACGTTTCGTCTCAGAAACAAAGGTGCCGGTACATGGAGAAGTAACTCCGAAATATTTATAATGCTTAATAGTTTCAATAGGTTGAGTATTTAGCTGGAATTTGGATTTTCTGTTTCGTTCTTTACCAAAAATTACAACATTACTTTTACTATTGTTAATATTTAGCCTCCAAATTCTACAATATTCTTCATATGATGCAAGTAAATTCTGAAGCCCACTCGGTTAGTGAGAAAAGAACCGGATCGTCCGCATATAACAAGCACATAGGCTTGATATAACCAAATGCTGATGTGAATATATCTATTCCATCTTGATCCTGTTCTAACAGGAATTTTTTAAAGTCATTTAGATAGATAAAAAATGTAATCGGTGAGTGATTTTCTCCCTGGCGAACGCCGGCTTGACAGGAGAAGAGAGCGGAGTGTAATTTGTCAACCATAACACAGGCTTTTATCCCCTTGTATGTATTTATTATAACATTAGGAACCCTGCCCCTTATCCCGAGTTCCAAAACTTTACTCCATACACCATATCGCCAATCATTATCGAACGCTTTCGACAAGTCTATAAAAGCCCAGTAAAGGCTCTGTTTATATTTCTTGATGAGTTCAATCAAGCAGTATATTGAGAAAATATGATCTGTAGTAGAGTAGTTCTTTCGGCGATACAAGATTATTTTCCTCATAGAAAAGATATATAGGTTACTAATAACAGAAGTAAAGGCTTTAGCTATACAGCTTACCAGTGTTAATTGGCGATAATTTTCCAGTCGCACGGGGTCCTTTGATTTATACTGAGTCAAAAAAGAAAGTATAATAAACTTTGAGGAGCAATTTTTTTAGTATTATTGACTTTTTAATCCCAAACAAATTATTGTGAATTCAAAGTTCGAGTCTACCTGTATGAATGTGCACAATTTCATGTTCTTACTGTTGCCAGCGTCACGTCAGAACGTCGCAATTCAGACATGGGGTGAAATGAAAAGTTCACACATGCAGTCAATAGCGTGTATGTCCACCGTTTGCCTCTTGGATGGCAAGACATCGACGGCGCATGGACATGATACCTCTCTGGATGTGATATCTGTGGTATCGCGTTCCACTCCTGTCTTAAAACATTACGTAAATTGCCTAACGTCTGAAGATCATGAAGTCGTACCCGACGGTCCAATTGATCCCAAAGATGCTCGATTGGCGACAAATCTGGCGAAGTGGGGGCCAGGGAAGAAGTTCGATGCTCTACTCCTCTACTCCTCAAGAAAGTCACGACAGCTACGCGCCACGTGACATCGGGCATTGTCTTGCTGGAATAACTGCAATCCGACGTTAGCGTTGAACAACGAGACACAAACAGTGTTAAGAATTTCGTCCCTATATCGCTGTCCATTCAGATTACCATCGATGAAGATCAACTGCGTTCGATGGTGCAAGGAAATTCCTGCCCAAACCATTACACTACCCCGCCGAAACGGTCGCATTCACGCAAGCATAAGAAAACCGTTTCTCCTCATCGGCGGTACACTCTTGCCCTACCATCAGCGCGCCCTAGACAAAATCGAGATTCATCACTAAAAAAAACAAACTGTGCTCCAACGCTGCTGAGTCCAGCGAACACGCCAACGTACCCATTCCATTCAGACGGTACGATGACATTGGGTAAGGATTGGTCCATGGTATGAACGCCTACTTCGGATGTTGTGTTCAGCGAGTCTGTTGCGGGCAGTTTGTGCACTGATTCTATTGTTAGTTGTACCAGGAGTAATTGCTGCTGTCCTCGTCGCCGAAAGGAAGCGATCCCGCAAGTGACACGTCCTGATGTGTCAATCTTGTGCAGGGGTCATAACTCTTGGCCGACCTGAACGCAGTCGGTCGGCCGTAGATCCAGTGGTTCAATACCTTCCAATGAGGCGGTAAATAGTGGCCACAGTGACTCCGAACTCGGCAGCGAGCTCATCTGGAGGTATCCCAGCCTCATGCGTACCAATGGCACGCAACCTCTGATTTTCGGTTAACCTTGTCATTTTTTAAAATGTCGGAAGACTAAAACTAGCGTGCTGTCTCAATACCCAGGCTCTCTAGCACAACGTAACACAAAGAAAATCGTCGGTCACCCATTCAATGTGACATTCTCGGGTAGCACGTGCTATTTTGAAATCCGTAGCAAAATTGTATACGGTCGGATGGACAACAACAACATGTCATTAAACTCTTTGCACGACTACTTGTCCACAAACATGCAACATTAGAACTATCATATTTCATCCTTTATGCTATTTTTTCACATTTGCTTTTATTATACTTTCTTTTTTGTCTCAGTTTATATACATTAGCCTGATTTGTCGCCAATCGAGCATCTTTGGCATCAGTTGGACTGTCGGGTACGACTTCATGATTTTCTGACGTTAGGCGATTTACGTAATGTTCTAAGGCAGGAGTGGAACGCAGTACCACAGGGTGACATCCAGAGACTTATCAGGTCAATGCGCCGTCGATGTCTTGCCATCCAAGAGGCAAACGGTGGACATACACGCTATTGACTGCATGTGTGAACTTTTCATTTCATCCCAATGTCTGAATTGCGACGTCCTGACGTGACTGACGCTGGCAACAGTAAGAACATGAAATTATGCAAATTCATACAGACTAGAAATATGAATTTACAATAATTTGTTTGGGATTAATGTCGATAATACTAAAAAAAATGCTCCTCAAAGTTTATTATACTTTCTTTTTTGACTCAGTATACATTGGTTTTACAAGGCTAACTCCACTCCTTGGTACCATGCCAGTTTTAAGTATAATATTGAATAGAATATCGTAAACGTGTTTTAATTTTTCAAAGGTGTATTTTATAAATTCATTCAAAACTAAGACCATATCTAGGGCTTTGCTTATTTTTAAATTCTTAACAACTCTCTCAATCTCATTATTAAGAGCAGAATCGTCCACGTCTGAAGCCGTTAAAGTAAATGGGTCAACATACTCATCATCTTTGTTCACTTCACTAAAATAATTATAGAATTCATTTAACACTTTACCTAACATGAAAAGCAGACGACACTTGCAAAAATAATTCTTGAATAACTATTTTTTTCATTTTTTGTCTCAAAAACATAGGTTATGACCCCTCATTGGAACGAGCGCGACGAGCTCGTTCCAACGAGGGGTCATAATCTATTTTTTGAGACAAATAATGAAAAAATAATGAAAATTAATTGGCGATTTTTGAGAATCGCGCTGGCCGGTTTTGCCATTACGTTGGGTAAAGGGTTAAAGTTGTTTTTTATGACTTACGCTTTTCTGGTCTCTACTACCAAAAGGTTTCCAGTAATCTTTAATATGATTTGATTTATATTTTCTAATTTTATTTCGTATGTCACTGTGATGTCTGGCCTTACTTTTTTGTAATGTGTATTTATATATTTTTGTTCTAGCTTGAATTAGAGGTGTCTTGTTTATATTATTAGGGTTAACTTTGTATATTTTATGGGCTCTTCGATAGCAGACCTGGCAATCTAGAAAATCAAGGAGTGCAAAACAATTGCCCTCCTCAGATTGCTTGGGCGTGCAATTGCACCTGAAAATTTCAATGCAAAATCTTGTATGCTATTTTGGTTATTTCCACTTCAAGGTATCAATATTGTGACTGAAAAATTGTGCTATATTCAGCTGCAAGGCGGAAAAATTGGCACACACATCTTCTCATTACTAAAAATGTTGCATTCAGTTCTTATGTGACCGTGTCTTCTACATTGAAAATGTATCGAAATGCGACACAGAATGGGTCATGAATTATTGCGAATCAATACAACATTGACAAATCGTCCCCTGAGTTCCAAGGTGTTCTCTGTGCATAAGTAACCGTCAGGGTTAACAAGGAATAGATCGGTAATTCGAATGTCTGAGTTGTGAATAAAAGAATCCACACTCCATACTCGGGGAAAGCATATTTATCATTTCATTACCAACGTGGCGAGAATGCTCAGGGGAAAATGGATGACCACAAACACTTCATTCTGTTTGTCCGACACGTTGTTGTGATCACGTGGGTTTTTGGGTGAAGTTGTGAAATGATTTCATTTCCCACGATATGAAATCTTCAAACATTTCACTGCTGTTTTTGAATCTGGGAGGCGATGTAATGTACAACTCACGATACATTCCAGGAAAATATTCAACTGACAATGTGATAATTGCGAGATTCGGCACATAGAAGCGCTGTTCAGATCACAAACTGCCTACAATTTGACGCAAGTGTCAGCAAGGGATTAATACGCCACCAATTCGAACTACTATTATTTGGTTGGTGACGATGATCAGAACATAAAAGTGGAAAATTATATTTGAAAACAAAAATATATTCACATAAACATACATTACAGTCGTCACAACTGTATATTTACGACAAAATAATCTTACTGTCACCGAACTATATTAGTGACGTAAAGAAGGCTTGATGAAGTCTTCTACGAAAAAAGAAGACCAATGTCAAGGAGAATTATCAGAAAGGTTTCTTCCTGTTCACCAAATATAGCGAAATGTCGTACCATCGTAAATTTAAATATCTCCTCGCACAACCGCATTGTGTTTTAGACGGATGAACGTCGATTTTGAGCGCTGTTAGCAAAAAAGGTTGCGAAAATCTATGTGAGTTGACACTCTGTGGACAGAAATAGAAAAAAATCCGCTAGGCGGACAAAAATCACATGAATTACCGAAATGATACCACAACGTGTCATAAGTGTTTAAATAAATGAATTTAATAACCAACACAATTCCGACATTGTTCTGGCCGGTAACCCCCCGCCTATAAAATTAGTATTGGTAAGCAGATCAGTTGTTAATGTTTTTAAATCTAATGAGA
This sequence comes from Pictodentalium vernedei, assembly GCA_031216915.1. NCBI lineage: Eukaryota > Metazoa > Mollusca > Scaphopoda > Dentaliida > Dentaliidae > Pictodentalium > Pictodentalium vernedei. The sequence goes on from CM062295.1 coordinate 624,375,087, forward strand.
AAACAAAAATCAAGCTTCCCCAAACAGCAACTATGGAAGGCCGATAGTTCCAAAACAAACGAAGCATACCAAATCATGTACATAAATGAATTGGAACCCAGGATGTCTAACTAAGTGTAGCCGATTGGGGAAAGTATTCAGCATGCAGGGCAGGTCATTTTTTGTTGTTTTGGCCACACTTGAACATTCAAATGACACTCTTGGCAGCTGTCACTGGCCATGCAACCCCAGAAATGGACACATATAACACTAAATGAGGAAGTTTGGCAGTTCACCCTTTTTTGGTGTATCAATCTCATCGTATGTTACCAATTTGATACAGATCTCATGCAAAATGGCACAGGATTGTGAGGGGGATAGTCACAGCAGACTCACAAAAGCCACATTGGGCATTCTTCATTTTTCATTGATGCACTCTCTCATGACTCCATACTTATTCTTCTGAACTGTGTGGATTTGACTCTTGGTGAACTTCGTAAAAGGTAAACAAACACAAGAGAAATGGCAGCCCTTTTAAATGTAGGCATCCTAAATTACAATTTGTCTTGTGGTCTGTTCCTTGCAAGAATGATAAAAAGATTTCTCCGAGTCTGTACTAGAAAGATTGCAGAATTTAACTATTCAACAAATTTAAGGTATTATATTGTCTAAAATCTGGTTGGTTACTTATGCCACAGCAGACTCTCAGACGGTGCTATCTACCATGTAGCTGCAGTTCCATGGCAAATTTCAGTTTCCACATGTTCTATGTTTCATTCCAAGCATTTTGGTATATAATTTATTGGGGTTATTCATTTTAGGACTTTTTTGGACTTGGAAGAAAATTACATGAAATTTGATCAAAGTTAGGTTGGACGTCCCCTTAAGGGGTCGTCCAACGTAACTTTGGGCATTTTTGTGAAAATGTTCACAATGCCCTAAATACGAACTAAAACGGTGAATAACGACATATTATATACCAAAATAATGACAAAAGTATACAAAAACCGATTTCAAATTTAAACATTTTTTTTTGCTTTTGATGTCAAAGAAATTGCCAGTCGCATAAGTAACCGTCAGGATTAGAAAGGAATAGACCAGTAATTCGAATTTCAGAGTTGTAAATAAAAGACTCCACACTCCATACTCGGAGAAAGCATATTTATCATTTCATCACCAACGTGGTGAGAACGCTCAGGGGAAAATGGTTGACCACAAACGCTTGATTCTGTTCGGGTGACATGTTTGTTATGATCAGGAGGGTTTGGGGCAAAGTTGGGAAATGAGTTGATTTCCCACGATCTGAAATCTTCAAACATTTCACTGCTGTTTTTGAATCTGGGAGGCGATGTAATGTACAACTCACGACACATTGATAGGAGAATATTTATCTGAGAATGTGATAATTGCGAGATATAGTCCATAGTAGCGCTGTTGAGACCAAAAACTGTACAATGTGACGCAAGTGTCAGCAAGGGATTAATTCGCCACCGAATCTAACTACTATTATTTGGTTGGTGACGATGATCAAAACATAAAAGTGGAAAATTATATTTGAAAACAAAAATATATTCACATCAACATACATTACAGTCCTCACAATTGTATATTTACGAAAAAAATAATTTTACTGTCACCGAACTGTATTAGTGACGTAAAGAAGGCTTGATGAAGTCTGCTACGAAAAAAGAAGACCAATGTCAAGGAGAATTATCAGAAAGGTTTCTTCCTGTTCACCAAATATAGCGAAATGTCGTACCATCGTAAATTTAAATATCTCCTCGCACAACCGCATTGTGTATAAAACGGATGAACGCCGATTTTGAGCGCTGTTAGCAAAAAAGGTTGCAAAAATCTATGTGAGTTGACACTCTGTGGACAGAAATAGAAAAAATCCGCTAGGTGGACAAAAATCACATGAATTACTGAAATGAGACCACAACGTGTCATAAGTGTTTAAATAAATGAATTTAATAACCAATTACAATTCCGATATTGTTCAGACCGGTGACCCTCAGCCTATAAAATTAGTATTGGTAAGCAGATCAGTTATTAATGTTCTTAAATCTCACGAGGAAACAACAGTCAAGCCTCCCCAAACAGCAACTACAGAAGGCCGATAGTTCCAAAACAAACGAAGCATACCAAATCATGTACATAATGTCATAAATGCATTGGAAGCCAGGATTTCTAACTAAGTGTAGACGATAGGAGAAAGTAATTTGCACGCAGGACAGGAATTGGAAACCAGGATGTCTAACTAGTGTAGCCGATTGGGGAAAGGATTCAGCATGCAGGGCAGGTCATTTTTTGTTGTTTTGGCCACACTTGAACATTCCAATGGCACTCTTGGCAGCTGTCATTGCTCATGCAACCACAGAAATGAACACATATAATACTAAATGAGGAAGTTTGGCAGTTTACCTTTTTTGGTGTATCATTCTCATCGTATTTTACTAATTTGGTAAGATCTCATGCAAAATGGCACAGGATTGCGGGTGGTATGGTCACAGCAAACTCACAAAAGCCACATTGGACATTCTTCATTTTTCATTGATGCACTCTCTCATGACTCCATACTTGTTCTTCTGACCCTTGGTGGACTTCATAAAAGGTAAACAAACACAAGAAAAATGGCAACCCTTTTGCAATGCAGGCATCCTAAATTACAACTGGTCTCATGGTCCATTCCTTGCAAGAATGATAAAAAGATTTCTCCGAGTCTGTACTTGAAGGATTGCAGAATTTAACTATTCAATAAATTTAAGGTATTTTATTGTATAAAATCTGATCTCTTACTTATGCCATAGCATACTTTCAGGCAGTGCTTTCTGCCACATGGTAACGGTTCCATGGCAAATATTAGTTTCCACAAAATCTATGTTTCATTCCAAACAAATTGATATATAATTTATTGGAGTTATTCCTTTCTGACCTTCTCTGGACTTTGGAGAACATTACCTGAAATTTGACCAAATATACGTTGGCCGTCCCCTTAACATCAGCAACTGAGTTTTATATTTTGCCAAAACATTCAGTTGAATTTTATACCATGATAACCTATTCTACTACATATGAAAAGCCTGTGACATAAATTTTAGCTTTACACACCAACCGTGGTGAACACGCCAGCAATGGGATTTCAATAGTTAAAATTTATACCCACAGTGGAACTACATTCAAGTTGACCTTCAGTGCAGTGACGTCAGCCTGGACGCGAACTTGTCTAAATTTATCGCACGTCGCCTCGCGAAGAGTGAAATGGAAGAGGCAATTATTTAGTACGTTTTTAAATGAGTTTACCCTATAAGACACCAAAAAATAAACACGCATTGTGTCATGTCAATAAAACATACATAACTCGAAATAGTATGTTATGTTATTAAAATGAAAAAGGCCCTGTTTCTGTTTGGTGAATAAATTGACAGCGGAAGTACTGCCCACCGATGCTCATGTAAACAAAACAAATTCACACGTATGCACGGCTGCTGCTCAGTAAAATCGAGAAAAAATAATAGCAAATCTTAATCTGACGATCATGGTATAAATAAAATATATCCATAGTAGCTTGGAGTACCAAATGTTCACCACTCGTGGTGAAGTGGTGTTAACCGCGCGCCAAAGGCTTGCGGTTAACACCACTTCACCACTCGTGGTGAACATTTGGTACACCAAGCTAATTTGGGTATATTCTACAGAACAGTCGCCGTGGGCGGGCACTTTTCCACATGTCCACAGTGGGCGCCCACTGGTTTTCCACAGAAATCAGTTTGATACCAATTCCTGTGGACTTTGTGGGCATGTAGTTCTGTGGGCAAAGGCCTTTGGACTTCTGTGGAAAAGATTACTGAATGATGATAATGCCGGACGGCAGTGTCAACATAATGAATCCTAAACACGTCTGCCCACAGAAATGTAACTGGAAGAAATTTTTAACAGGTCTTGATAGAACAGGACTCTGTTTAAAAATATTTATTTCTTTATCATTTCAATTTGCAAGCATAGGTATATGGTCATTTTTGTATTTACAAAAAGGAAAAAAATTGATAACTTGTCAAAATTACGTCACATTTTCTCAATCTGAAAAATGAATAGCACAACCCACACTGTGAAAACAAGACATACAGTTACAAACCCATGTCGACTGCGAACGAGTGCTTTGATAAAAATGTGTACAAAACGAAAAAATAGTTGAAAATAAAATAGAGCAACTGAGAATATCGCTGATATGCAATTATGTATTGATATGATCTTTCTGTTTTCAATCAACTGTTGAACAATTCGTTCGCTTTCGTTGACAACTCTAAGCTCGGGTGGGAAGGGGAACATTCGGCTTCTAGAATTTTCGGCCTGCAAATATTTTGACAAAGGAACATCAGCTCGGGGAAATTAGCGCCCAGTACTCAGGGTCATTTATTTATTTATTTGTGTTTAATGTGCATATATTCATGCAGAGAGAGGCTAATCATGACAGCACCCCAAGCCTTGAACCTTTTTCGGGTTCTGATAATAATTTAAAAAATTATTCGGGCAAATTAGTAAAATTGCACCTCCATGCACTTTGTGTGACATACAGGTACATTTCTTCGATTGAAGCGTACCACTGTTTTGGACATCAGTATCCTGACACCAGACAACTCGTAGTTGAAACTGTTCTACCCGGTTTTAAACAACTCGTAGTGTATTCCTGCAACCTGGGCGTAAAAAAGAGACCTGTGAACAAGTCATCAAAATCACAACTGGGATTTATTTTTTAGTGGATAATTTCGGAGTAATTCAGATAGTTCAGCGTACAATAAAAATGCATCGTCAAATTAATTTCGTTTTTTTTAACCTGACCCTATCGATAAATTACTTCAGAATTATTCACTTAAAAGTGCAATATGAAAGTCGCACTTTTTAGTGGATAATTTCGGAGTAATTCTGATAGTTCAGCGTACAATAAAAATGCATCGTCAAATTAATATCGTTTTTTTAACCTGGCCCTATCGATAAATTATTTCGGAATTATTCACTAAAAAGTGCAATATGAAAGTCGCACTTTTTAGTGGATAATTTCGGAGTAATTCTGATAGTTCAGCGTACAATAAAAATGCATCGTTAAATTAATTTCCTTTTTTTGACCTGGCCATATCGATAAATTACTTCGGAATTAAAATATGGATATCAGTGGGGCTGGCTTGATCAGTCGGTTCCCATGACATCCATATTTGCATGGTTTTATTGAGATATTTCATTCTGTGGCGGTCGCATTTAAGTTAATTTTCGGGGGGGGGGGGGGGGGGGGGTCACTTCTCTTTAATTGAGTAAAAGGTTAACTGATTATTGGGCCTTCTCGTCCCGGAACCTCTATAAATCACTTTGTATATTTTTAGTCCTCTACCGACATCGCCGGAGGGGACTATAGGTTTGCACTCTGTCCACCCGTCAGTCTGTCAGTCTGTCAGTCACACTTCAGTTTTCCGGACTTTTTTTGGAAATGCTTCAACCGAATGATTTCATTTTAGTAACCTACTATAGAAAGATGACTTACAGATCCAGTTTGAGTTTCATACTGATTGCGTTATTCTTGTGTGAGTTATGGCCCTTGGAAATATGGAAAAGCGCCAAAATATCAGTTTTCCGGACTTTTTTGGAAACAGTTCAACGGAATGATTTCATTTTTGGTAACCTACTATAGAACGATGACTTGCAGATCAAGTTTGAGTTTTATGCTGATTGAATTATTCTTGTGTGAGTTATGGCCCTTGCAAATATGGAAAAGCGCCAAAATATCAGTTTTCCGGACTTTGTTTTAGAAACTCTTCAACGGAATGTTTTCATTTTTGGTAACCTACTTTTGAACGATGACTTACAGATCAAGTTTCATTTGCACTCTGTCCATCCGTCAGTCAGTCAGTCAGTCTGGCAGTCACACTTTAGTTTTCCGGACTTTTTTTTCAAATGCTTCAACCGAATAATTTCATTCTTGGTAACCTACTATAAAACGATGACTTACAGATGAAGTTTGAGTTTCATGCTGATTGCATTATTCTTGTGTGAGTTATGGCCCTTGGAAATATGGAAAAGCGCCAAAATATCAGTTTTCCGGTCTTTTTTTGGAAACGCTTCAACGGAATTCATGCTGATCACATCTAGGTTATAACATTTGTATAATTATTAATGCTCATTAGTCCGGTAGGGGACATTGTATTGCTTCAGCGATACGTGAGCTCTTGTTAATTGTTAAAGTGAAAGAATGAAAAAGTATAAAACAAACATTTTTATTCTCTTGGTTGTTATTATTTTTCTGCAAGATTGTTTGTTATTCATCAATGATTAAATTAATTAACTTGATTGACAACATTTTTATTCTCTTGGTTGTTATTATTTTTCTGCAAGATTGTTTGTTATTCATCAATGATTAAATTAATTAACTTGATTGACTTTTGTTGATCGGCAATGAATGGTGCTCTTGTGTTTATGATTTATGACCTGCTATAATCCGTCTGAAGTAGTTATACAGAAGTTAGTGGCACGTGTAAACTATATACAGCAGCGTTTGAAAGAATTAAAAACTTCAAACTACTTGTGTTCACCAGACTAATGGATCTATCTTGTCTGACGCCGCGCCACTGTTCGTCTCTTTGAAAACCTTTATTGTCACCGACACCCACCATGTCTTGCCCTTTCAACGCAGACCACTGGGGCTAACTTGTATTAATATCGACGGGGGTAGGGTTAAAAACCAACATCAGGTATTGGTAAGCGAATACTCGAGAGGTGCTTCCCCCACCTGTAATGGACCGACCCCCGTGGGATCCTGGAAAGTGAAGCAGTGCTTGTTCATTGTGGTAAACAAGCCCTGCGTTACTGATGGATTATGACCCAGTAACCATTGCTTGGGGTAGAAGAGGCAACATGGGTATAAATGATTGGGTAAACATCCCATCAAAGGCGCTCTCGGCGTCCCCCCTATTTTTTCTTAGAGATGCGTTGCACATTGTGGATACATAACCCATTTTCGTTGTCTCGGGTGCGAGGAAATCTTTTGAAAAATTTAAAATTTTCTCCGGAAAGCCCACCAATCCCTTCCAGATCTCTACCACTCCGTTAAAAATCCTAGATCCGCCATTGCCTACATGATTTCATTCAGATCGCAGGCCGCTTTGAGTCGGAGCACAACAGTCAATTAGGGGGAGGGGGACTGATACAAATCCCAAGACAAAACATGTTTTGTTTTTCTGAAATTATACTCTCAACTCTTGATTCGAATTTCGAAGACAGCCGGTAGCTGTCGCGAAAACGAACCGGAACTTTGCGGAAGCGGAAGATAAAAATGACGCCGTGAGGGGGAACTGGAGAGGCCTTATTTGGTGACGATAAATTCATAATTGGTGGAAATATCCCTCCTTTTTATTTAACCCTTTACCTAACGTAACGGCCAAAACCGGCCAGCGCTATACACGAAAATCGCCATTCACTCTGTTTTAAATTTTCATTTTTTGCTCCCAAAACACAGGTTATGACTCCTCATTCGAACGAGCGCGCCACGCTCGTTCCAATGAGGGGTAATAAAGTATGTTTTGGATGCAAAAAATGAAAATGTTTAGTTCCACAAGAATGTTTTTCACGATTGTCGTCTCCTCCAAGCGTTAGGTAAAGGGTTAACAAATGGCAAACAGATGAGTAGATAAATATCACATGGTCCACAAGCTTTTTAGATTCTGCATTTTCGTCAGTTGGATTATCGCGGGAATTTGTCGCGACAGGGGAGAACAGAAACTAGTCTGATATTTTGACCTCGTTCCGATGTTAACATACTTTTTTTCTTATTGCCATCGTGTAGTAATAAATATTATAGAAGTGTAATAAAAAGTCAGATAATGTGACTCCACGGAAATTGCCGTGTTAGTTATTAATTCCGTGGGCAAGTAGGTAGCATGCCCAGGGTCTAGAAAAATCTCTGTCTACAGAAATTTTTATGGGCCGTTGAAAGGTAATTTGCCCACGGTTTTCCACGACCACTGTGGACATGTGGAAAAGTGACCGCCCACGGCGACTGTACTGTTTATATCCTTTGTTCCTTCCGGTGGTATATACACATTTCTAACAATCAGGGGTGTATTTCCTGGAAATTGAATTTTAAACCAGGCCACAAACACACATTTAAGTTCAATTATTTCTACTTGTTTGGCTGAGTCATCTTTGACGCGGACACATAGTCCACCTGATCAAAAGCGAGACAACTTTTGTCTATTTTGTATCAAAAGAGTTTTAAGACCAGGTATCTCTATTTTGTCCACATCATCCACCTTTATCTCCTGAAAGCAGACAACGTCGAACGATGAGACAAAATTGAGAAACTCTGGGTCATTTAATTGATTTAGTACTCCACCAACATTATGTGAGACAAGACGAATCTCTCTTTTAATCCACCTCTCCCCGCTGTCCTAACCTCGTGCTCCATCATTACCCACCGCTCGAGCAGAGGGGCTCCTATAGGGTGGTGGCGTCTTAGGATGATGTAACCGATTATTAACATAGATTTGATCAGCCACAACATATGCTGTGTCGCCTTTTTCTCGGACAACTTTAACCATAGGAATCAATACACTTTTCCTATACTTTTGTATATGTGAAGCACATTGGCCGCAAGTTGTTCCCAGGAAATATTATTGTATTATCAGTTCCGGTACGAATACGGTAGCAGACTTCCAGGAACCAGCTTGAATGTCCGCTGGAGTTATATCAATACCACCACTCTCACTTGTCTCACCTGTATTGCCTATGCCCTCATGACAGTCCAAGAAATCAATCACCATTGAGTATGAACTGCGAACAACACTTGAAAAATTACCGAATGAAGTGTCTTGCTGACTATCGGCCGCCATGTTTTCACGATGTGGTGGAAGCGTCAACTCCTTACTTGCTTTACGTTTAGTTGATTCACCTTCCGCGATGTATTCCAGAGACTTAAAATATCTGCAGATATATCCATGAAACACTTAAACATATATGTACTCCCCAATCCGCCTTATTATTTAAATTAAACACCAGAAAATTCACAAAATTTACGGACCAGGATTCACATACAAGCACCGCGTTACCTACACACCCTTATAAAAAAGTACCATGGTAAACCATGGTAAATCCCAAAATACCCTGGTAATACCATGGTATACCATGGTATTACCACGGTATTTTGGGATTTACCATGGTTTACCATGGCACTTTTTATAAGGGCATGCGCACAACATTTGATGTTCTGTAACATTTTTCTGTTCATAATATCAACAGTGTGCACATCATGACACATAATTTAGACACTATCCTGTCCATTAAAATAAAAGTCGATGAGATAAGATTTGCCAATGCTTTTCCATGGAAGAATAAATACTTGAAAATTACTGAAAAAACACGTTCCCTAAATTAAGAACCAAAGTGGACAATTACTTAGTTGCTTCTTCTTAGCTTGCAATAAAAAGCAAAGTTTCCTTTTGTAACTTTTAATAAACGAAAACAACAGACATCTTCGTGAGCTGTCTATTGTTTTTGTTGATTAAAAGTAACAAAAGGAAACCTATGTTCATTTCCCTCTGATATCATAAGTGTTTCCTCAACATTTACATGATTCTTAATTGGACCTTCCTGGCCACTCCAATAATTTCAGGGGAGATAACTTTATTGAAAGTCGATTTTCATGACGACAAAAGTCTGGGGTACAATGAACAAACACACATTTGCTGGGAGGTTCAGTAAAAATTTAATCCTGTAGTCCCGAAGAGCTGAAGAATTAAATTATTACAACCTTATTTCAGATTTACTGTTCATTGTGTCGTCTGCTTGTCCACTGTCAAACTCAAATTTTTCTTCATACACGTATTTATGCATGCTGTTTAAAAAGGGGTAACAAGGCAGGCACCAAGGGTTAACTCCAGAAAGAGATGATGGATCTTCATGCAGAATTCATACGCCAGAGAACGAGAACTGTACTGCTATCTGTTTATAGAGTAACAACACCATAGAGAGAAGTGTAAAATCTATTAACTTGTGCAGCTTCGTTCATTAATCCAAGGCGCCTTGCTTCAAGAAGTTGCGGAAGCAGTTCGTTACGTTCGATAAGATCTCGAATTATTGAGAGCACTTGACTTATCTGCCACTTAATATAACTAACATGGATATCTGGAAAAGTTATAACTGTGCAACACCCATAAACTGCAACGACAGAACAAACACAAATACAACGATGAGACCAATGTGCAGAATGAAATATAAAATAAGGGAATAAAACTCAACGAATCCAGGGGTGGCGCCAAGGGGGCGCTAGATCCCTAGATCCCCTCCGTCGGAGTAAGTGTCGCCTTTATTGTGTCCTTGTTAGAGAATACCTTAGCCCCACGTCTGGGAGTACAAGCCCCACCTGCCCGGGAAAATCAGGCGCCACCGCTGAACGAGTTCTTGTTCTTGTTCTCTGGCGTTTGAACGAATCTAAATACCTACATTACCATCGGATTTTTTTAAAAAATGAGGCATAGGGGAGGATTTTATTTTTTATTGTTTATTTTTAGATTTATATATCAAGGGATGACCAAGGATGGTCTATCCCTGTATACACCTCTGTTTGCATGACACTAACTTCATGTGAAACCCCATAAAAAGCCTAATTTTGGGCTTTTAGCACTTTTACTGCAGCAGGACAGGTACCCCAACATGCAGTAGTCTATGGGTAAAGTCGAAAGTTATATTCTAATTACTTGGCAGTTGTATCTAGGCAAGTCTTGGCAGCCTGTATAGGCAGCCAAGACTTGCGTAGAAACAACAGCAAAGCTACAGGATGAAGACTGTAAGAGTGTGGAAAAAATGTGGAAAAATCTCCAACCCTCTAAGGGTTAATACTGTAATAGCATTAATAAATGGTAATTAATGGTGATAGCATTGTTCATACAGCTTCCGTATATACGCAATGATACACAGGTGATTATCAACTCATACCCAAATCGATTCAACTGCTGGGGTTCTTGTGTGCATGATGCAAATAAACAATCTCAGTTGAGTCTGATGATGGGGCGGGTGCAGATGATAATCCAGGTATTTATTTTTAGCTCACCTGACTGAAAGTCAGGGTGAGCTTTTCTTATCACTCTTCGTCCGTCAGTCCGTCGTCCGTCGTCTGTCGTCCGTCGTCCGTCGTCCTGCGTGAAGATGGTGTTTGAGCCTCTTTCTCCTCAACCACAGGCCACATTTTAATTAAATTTCATGTAAGTAGTGGTTATATAGGGGCATTTTGATTTTTATGCAAATTAGGTTTCGGCTCGTATTGAACAGAGGGGTGGGGAAAAAATGGCCAAATTTTTTGAAAATCTTCTTCTAATGAACCACCAGTAGCAGAGACTTGATATGTGGTATACAGAGTCCTTTTGTGGTCTAGAGTCAAATTTGTTCAAGAGAAGTTTGTCGGGCATTATTTGCCTTAGTTATGGGAGGGGCAAAAATTTTGGCCACGCCTAAAATTTCTATTTTCAGAACCTTGAGGTCGATTTGAACCAAATTTGATATGAGATGATAATGAGTCATAAGTAGTTGATTGATGCAAAAATTTTTTTTCTCATTGCCCCGTGGGAACCTCGGGAGCTAAAAATAGGAAAAACTTTAAAACTGCCATATCTCCAAAACTACACGGCACAGAGAATTCTTATTTTGTATAAATCTTACTTTTGTCCAGTAGAATAGAATGATTAAAAAAAATCCCTATCGGTTTGATCACAAAGTACTTTTTTCAGGACTTTGAAAAAGTGCTGAGTCAGCACTTTTTAACACTGTAGGCAATGGGAAAAACATTAAAAAATCTTCTTCTCCAGATCCAGCAGGCAGAATCTTTTGATATTTGGTATGCAACATTGTAGGGTGGATCTGATTCAAGTTTGTTCAAATCGGCCCCCTGGATTCATATTTGAGTTCACTATAGAAGCTCGAATTCGAACTTAGTGCATTTCAGGCAAATTTCTTCAAAAATCTTCTTCTCCTGATCCAGCTGGAAGAATCTTTTGATATTTGGTATGCAACATTGTGGGGTGGATCTGATTCAAATTTGTTCAAATCGGCTCCCTGGGTTTATATTTGGGCTCAGTATAGGAGCCAAAATTTGAACTTAGTGCATTTCAGGCAAATTTCTTTGAAAATCTTTTTCTCAAGATCCAACAGGCAGAATCTTTTGATATTGAGTATGCACCATGCTTAGGGGGGTGAGATTCAAATTTGTTCAAGCCAAGTCCCTGGGTTCATATTTGGGCTCACTTTGGTAGCTCGAATTATAACTTAGTTCAAAATGAGGAATTTTCTTTAAAAATCTTCTTCAGATCCAGCAGTCGGAATGTTTTGATATTTGGTATGCAGCATCCTTAGGGGGATGAAATTCAAGTTTGTTCAAACCATGTCCCTAGGTCCATATTTGGGCTCACTTTGGGAGCCCAAATGATAACTTAGTTCAAAATGAGGAATTTTCTTTAAAAAAATCTAAAATATGATATCGAAGTTGCGACATGAGAAGAAAACCTTTGTTAATATTTTATCGCAACGTTCGAACGTATAGTTACTGATTAAATTCCTTAATTGACCAATCAATCCGTGAACATGAACATTTTACTATCAGCCTAGAAATCCCCCCACCCCCTGTAAAAATCCTGCACAGGGCCATCGCGAACCATTGTTAATGGGGGAGGTGTCTCCCGAATTTACCAAGCTGGTTTTCACTCAACCATTACCCCGTCTGTCTCATGGGCCGGAAAATTCGATGAAAGTAGCGCCGAGAAGTAGTACCCCTCAACGTTCGGCTTAGCGTGAGAACATTTTAAATATCCGGCCGGAGCTGTATTTAGATAGTGCGGGGGCTGTAGCATATGTCATAAAAACCTTAAAGGGGGCCTAAATTGTAACGGTATCAACAAAGGCAAGTGAACAATGACAGATTTATGCGATTGTTGTGGCAATGAGCGCGTGTGGATACACGCGCGTTACAACCCACTGGGAACAGTGTTTTGAAAATCCTCTGTTTAGGTGCTAATTGGAACGCATTTCAGTCGGGAAATTGGGAAATGTTTTAACACACAAAACACACTTGTGTGTTCGTAAATTTTAAAGCTTTCCAAACCAGCTTGGAGAGCGTTCCATCTATGTTTTGTTGAGTCATAGACGATTTACGGACTTTTTCATTCGCTTATAATGTGCATAGCGAAATGGACAATCCCTTTTTGTCAATACAACATAGAATTTGTGAATGGCCAACGCATGTTGATAGCTTGAAAGCATTTAGCGCGGGTCCCTTGAAAGTGCGGGGTCCGTAGCATATGCTATTTTTGCTACTAGGATAATAGGGCAATGGTAAATGGTGCCTGCTTCTCGAGCGTTCCTCGAACCTTCCCAACAGCAGGGGCATAGCTAGGATTTTCAATTTAGGGGGACACAAGTCCCACAAAAGGGGTCCTAGAATAACATAATGCCCGGGAAGGGACAAAGATTGAGACGGGTACCCCCGTCTAAGCGGTGGGTGGAGAGGGAAGGGGGTGTTCCCCTGGGAAATTCTTTCAATTTTTAACCCCCCTGAGCTTCACTCTGAGGTCTTCTGCGGACTCAAAAATGCTGATTTTAGTTTAGACCGAGCGCCAGTTCCATACCTCTGCTTACTCCGTTTTGTCTAGCAGATAGCCCACGGTGGACATGGATAGAAAAATGAATCCAGGTTTTTTACTGGTTAGGTAAATAAATGATTATAGACACATTGGTCCATCATAAACAAGTTGATTATCTCTTGATAACACACTTCCCTCTAGGATTTCACGTCAGTCACGAACTAACCATCGACCCATGCGACAATGTGTGTTATTTAATCCTGTTAGAAGTATGGATCGCACGCGAAGCGGTTTGTATGAAGTTGTGTTGATGTTGTTCAATTAAAAGTAAGTACTTAAGAAAATACACACATTTTGCAACACAACAATGGATCATTATTTGTGCAGAATCGCATGGCTGACTGTCTGTGGATACAATCGCTGTGTATTCTGGCTGATTACGATTAAAATGTAGAAATAAGTGGGTACCACTGGATAAAAAGTATTAAGACAATAATTTACAAACATAAAACACTGCTCCGGTTTGAGAAAACCTGTATTCAGGCACCATCTTAATTTTACATACCAACTGTTTGGAAACAGGAACAGAGTAGATTATTTTTGCTCCAGATATTATGGGTGTAGGGAGGGGCGGTGGGAATTCCAGGATACTACGTCCGGGTGTATGTGTGCAGACCAGACTCGGAAATATGATTTTTGCTCACAGTTCAAGCAATTCTTGAATGAAGCCTAATGAATGGAGCATTCCAATTCAGATTATACTTGTCTTATATTATCCAGTGGGAGCTTTTCAAAGGAAACAGGCCCGGGGGAATCCAGTACAAAAACTTCTTGGTTTTCTTTAGAAAGCTGGTCCTAGGCATCAGAAAGATAAATAATTGACGGAGTTGATGAACTTTTTTAGCTGTTTCTTCTGGAAATTGCATTGATTCCTCATCTTCAACCAGATGTTTCATGGGGTTTGGGGCGCTTGGTTTTGATCACTTCTGATCACAACTTAGCGAAGTTGTGCACAGTGGTGCTGTTACTAAGGCAACTTGTACGGCAATGGTACACTCGTCATGTACGTTGATGGTACACTCGTCTTCAACCAATGCTAACCATGTTTGTGTGAAGTTAGTACATTGGGGCAGACCTGGCAGTCTAGAAAATCAAGGAGTGCAAAACAACTGCCCTCATCAGATATGCTCGGGAGTGCAATTGCACCTGAAATTTTCATATACTTGTATGCTATTCTGGTTACGGTACATGGAGGGTGGATGATCACTCAATCACCCATGGAGTGGAGATATCACCCGAGGTATTACTCTCAAAAATTTCTTACAGAAACATAAGAAGCACAAGCCAAGTTTCAACCAATGGACCTCCGGGTTTAACCCGGAGGTCCATTGGCTGAAACTTTGTTTATGCTAATTACGCTTTTCATCAAATTAGCATTTATTGCTTGAGAGAAATCATCACTCCACAGGTGATTTATTGACAATACTCTCTCTGTGTAGTGTATATTCACCTCAAGGTATTACTTTTGCGACTGAGAAATTGTACTACATTCAGCTACATAGTTGAAAAATTTGCACTCCCATATTCTCATTATTCAAAATGTTGCATTCAATTCATATATGACTGTCTTCTACACTCAAAATGTACTGAAATTCGACACAGAATGGGTCATGAATTATTGCGAATCAATGCAACATTGACAAATGATAGTAGATTTTAAAGGTAGTCCCAAACACGTCTGGCATTCCAGAAAATCAAGGGGTGCAAAAAATTGCCCCCTTCAATTTTTTCTAGACGTGCTGTAGGCGTGCAGCACTCCTGCACTCCTAAAGAATGCCAGGCCTGTTGGGGAGTCTGGCTGTTGCTCGTCGTTACTCAGTGGTTCTCTGTGGGTACGCAGGCTTCCTCCACCCGTAAAACTGTCCGACACAAGATGACCCTGGCTGTCAAAAGTGTCGTTAAATTCCAATAAATAAATAAATAAATAAATAAATAAATAAATAAATAAATAAATAATACGTACGTTAGTACGGTAGTCCTGGATTCCTTTGGAACGGCCTACTCCCGCATTTCTGATCGGATCTTCACGAAACTTCACATGCTTATTCGGGATGGCACGTAGATTGAAGCTACAGGAGATTTTTGTCGTCCGCCGAGAAACATGGCCGCAGTGGTTCTTCTAGTTTTCGCGCTTAGTTGATTTTCGCGCGGCCAACAGATCACACTTTGTGTCCGATTGATCTCAAACTGCGCACGCTGCGTCTGATTGACATTTCGCACGGAGCTACAAAATATTTTTCCGTCCGACGAAATAAATAGCGACCAGCCAATTTTCTGATTTTGCCAATATTAATATATAGATTTTTTTGACACTGCCTAGACCTCGTATTTATGATTCGGTTCCAATAAATGCTTCTTACAGACAGGTGAAAGTCAAGTTGAGCTTCAATGTCCATTTTTGACATTCTCATTTTGCAAAGCCGTGCAGTCTGCAATGACAATGGAAGCCCATCGCCGTCGACCATCTTGTGAATTTTCTTATTCAAACGTTCTGACATAGATAAATAGCAATCAATTACCCTGCAAGATTAAAAATGATGATCTGGGACCAATACTATGAAACTGCTACAACTGCATTTTCTAGAAATGTATTTTTTACTTATTAAAAGAACAGATTAAAACGAATCATTAGCATTTTAAAAGATATGGCAATTTGCCAACTCTTTGAAAATGCTAATGGTTCATTTCAATTCAAGCCATTTAAAGTCATAACTAGAAATTACAATTCCAGAAAATACAATTGTAAAAGTTTTATAGTACTGGGCCCTGGCCTGACCTGATGTACCTACAGACGCGGAGTGATGACAATTGTTCAGCTTAACTTTGCGAGGGCTTAGCTAATGATTATATGGTTATCTGCCTGGAGAGGAACACTGCAGATTGTCTTCCCGATGGACCACCGGTTCACAGGGGAGACAACCTGCAATGTTACCCCTCCAGATAGGACGACCGTGACGTATTCCCTATTCCCGTAGCGCATCTCATACGGTATATTTTATTTTGATGGAGCATTCCAATTCAGATAATACTTGTCTTATATTATCAAGTCGGAACTATCCAAAGGAAACAAGTCTGGGGAAATCCAGTAGAAAGCCTTCTTGGTTTTCTTTAGAAAGCTGGTCACAGGGATGAGGAAGATAATAACAGAGTTGATGAACTTTTTAGATGTTTCTTCTGGATATTGCATTGATCTTCAACCAGATGTTTCATGGGGTTGGGGCGTTTGGTTTTGATCACTTTGTGTCGTCATATAATGTTACAAGCATGTGTCCCTCTTCAGTCATACGAACACACCTTTCGTCGGCCCTTCTGTTGATCTGGGTTTATGCCCGCGAAGTATTTAGTTAAGTATCCCAGGATGCCCGACGTTTCGTCCAGATAAAGAATTTTGTACGATAGTTTCTGTTCTCTGTGATTTTCTATGGCGTACTCGATGATCGTTTTTGCACCACCCATGTCAGTTGTATTGTAGGAGCACTGGAAATGCTGAATAGTGTTATTCTGGAAGAGAACCACATGAACGATTAAAATCCAAATTCCACACAAAGAGGACATGTCTACAATCTCAATTCACTTTATGTTTGATTTTAAAATGAAATATCATGTATGCAATTGGAATGGGTGCTATGCTTATGAGTTTGAAAATTTTAGCACCCCCGCGGGAACCCCGGGAACCCGGGAAGTGAAGCAGTGCTTGTTTACTGTGGTAAAAAAGCTCTTTTTCACTGGTAAAATAGGATTCAGTCACTAATGCTTGAGGTGGGAGTCCTCCAACATAGGCAACATGGGGGTATAAACGATTGACTGACCTTGACTTTATCGCTATGTTGTGGTCATGATAAGCCATTGTGCAAAAGTATGTGACCTTAAACACCAATAAATAAAATTTTTTTTTAGCAAACACCCATACTGTTAATGCTGGTATTATAACACATATCCGCAGGTCGTTATCACCTGTCTAAAGGGTTTAATAAGTGATAAGAAATTCACCAGGTAAATAGAGCTCGTTTAAAAACGTATTCAGAAATACTGTTGTGGAAGTATTAAATCATTTTTGAGCTATTTCTCAATTTTTAGATGAAAGCTTTGCATTGACAAATTATCAAAACTTCATTGCGTGGACAAAAACATGTTATCAGAATATGTCTGGCTTCCGTTTTACTGATTCAAAAAAACATACCCGTGCCCATTTTACAATTGACTGAACACCTTTTACTAAAATTTTTACAGGATACTCTCATTTTGAGTCCGCCAGAACAGTGTTTGAACTGTCTTATATGTCTTTGTGATCACTTTTTTGACAACCGAGTCAAACATGATTGTCTTATTTAATTTAGAATATCGAACGGAAACGACCTTCTACAGTTAAAACTAGGTGTTCTCTCACGAACTGTGCGCATATCTAGGCTTAAATGCGCGTAGGAATTGTGCGCAATTGCCATATCGAATGGCATCCAAAGCACGGAGGGTTCTCCCGGTTACTCATAGAACACAGGCAATGTTTCTGCCAATGGACCTCTGGGTTACCCGGAGGTCCAGTGGCTGAAACATTGATTGTGAACAGGTCATATGTACAGAATTTGATAGCCTTACTATGGTAATAACGCGTACATTAACGCGCAGATCGACGTGCTATCTGTGCGCATTTCATGACAGGACTTCTAGTTTTAACTGTATGTTGACTAGCTCGTTCCAATGAGGGGTCACATGGTATGGTTTTCTGAAAAGTATCCAGTTAACAGGAGTATTCAGTTAACGGGGGTTTGGTCACATTCAGTATTCTTGAGATAAACTAAGTGTTTATT
The DNA here is from genome assembly GCA_031216915.1 of Pictodentalium vernedei. Taxonomy (NCBI): domain Eukaryota; kingdom Metazoa; phylum Mollusca; class Scaphopoda; order Dentaliida; family Dentaliidae; genus Pictodentalium; species Pictodentalium vernedei. The sequence continues at coordinate 624,393,538 of CM062295.1, forward strand.
CTATTATAGCAATTCTTCGAGAGTTATTGCCCTTGACGGGCTTAGAGTTACTTGCATTATCATTTATTGTCAATACATTTCAAAGATTTGTTTCCTAATTTAATATACAGCGGAACCCTGTTAATTGAATATCCATTTTGACAGTGAAAATTATTCAGTTAATAGGAGTAGTCACTTTACTATATTTTAGAGATAAACTGCGCATTTATACTATTATATCCTGTTTGGCAGACCTCTAGGAGCTCTATCAAACAAGATATAATAAATTAAACACCCGTATTGAGTATAGTGAGCCCAAATAGGTCCATAGACAGCGGGAATTCAATGATTATCAGGTTAGTTTGTTGACAGATGTTTTAATCAATTAGCAGGAGTTTACTTCAAAACCAAAATGCAAATAACAGGTCTAATTTGTACTGAACGTATGGTAAATGTTTGGAGTTTGAAAGTTACATTCAATTAACTTGCTTATTCAAATAACATATATCCAATTAAGTGGGCTAACTGTTTTGCCGTTTGGCGATAATATCATGACTGGGATTGCAAACTGCTGTATTCAAGTATTTATTACATGCTCGTTTTATGTAATCCCCATCTACAGCAACACTAAACCATGCGGAAAATGAAAATCTGTTCTGCACATATGTGTGGAACGAAAATCATTGATGGACTATTTTTAAATAGAAGCGAAATTTCACTGGAATTTTCTACAAATCGTGCAACGCAATTACAATTTGAATCGCTAGCCATAGCTGAAAATCGCCCCCCCCACTCCCCCACCGAGTTCCAGTGTGTTCTATGTACCTACTGGCACGCAGAACACATTGGAACTCGGGGGACGAAATAATAACACGGGTTCCCCTCGCAAATTTGGTTGGCGAGAAAATGTATTCTTTTTGTTGATAATTATTCAATGAATTGTTGAGTGTCCTAATAATTGTTTTTAGACGTGAATGTGTGTACTTAAATTAGAACGACACACGCATGTGAATAGGTTAATCGATATGGCACTTGCACCATCGCGGAAGGATAAAATCGAGGCCTGCGGCCTCTCCTTTTATCCTTCCGCTCTGACACTTGTATCTACTGGCGGAAGAATGATGTCACGCGGCCTCTCGTTTTATACTTCCGCGCTGGTACTCGTGCCCTGTCGATTAACCCATTTACACGCGTGTGTCGTTCTGTGTATTTCCTAGCGAGTTATTGCACTTGTTGGCTTTAGGTTGCGGGATTGATCATCCATCAGTTGCATCAACCGCAGTTAACCCTGCTTGTGTAGAGTTATTAAATTCGAAGGTCTGACAGTTGCTCGCCGCTATTCGGTGGTTCTCTTGGAATACTTAGGCTTCCTCCGCCCATAAAACTGTCCAATACGATGTGACGGGATTGAAAGTATCGTTAAACCTCAATAAACAAACAAACTTACCATCTGGGTGGGGTGTGGTGAGGTGAGGCTCTCCCTTCGAATACAAATGCTGAAATTTCAAGGTTAGAGCGGGAGTGTGCGCTAAAAAATAATCACGTCGAATTGCAAAATCGTTTGAAATTAAGAGTATGCAATGTAAACGACCAGTTGGTGCATTCTTTGGGGGTGTCCTGTTAGTTTTGGGCGGGCTGCCATTCTTGTAAACCCAAAATGAAGGATATTAAAGCATATTTGTAATGGCGTAAGGTCTCCTGACGACCGTGTAGTATGTTTTCTTCATTTAACCCTTTACCCAACGCAGACGATATCAAAATTTATTATTTTAAATATCATTTTTTTAAATTTTTCAAAAAATTTCAACAAAACCATATCATGTGACCCCTCGTTGGAACGAGCTCGACGAGCTCGTTCCAACGAGGGGTCACATGATATGGTTTTGTTGAAATTTTTCGAAAAATAATATTTTTTCAACTGCTGAATTTGAATATTACGCGGGCGGATGCGGGCGATTCGTTAGGTAAAGGGTTAAGCCTTGTACACTGATGTCAGAATACTGATTTATTACACGCCTGTTATATGAAATCCCAAATCTACAGCAACACTAAACCATACGGAAAATGAAAATCTGAAATAGCGAAATTTCACTGGAATGTCCTACATATCGTGCAAGGTAATTACAATTTGAATCACTAGCGATAGCTGAAAAATCATCCCCTGAGTACCAGTATGTTCTATGTGCCTGTAGGCACATAGAACACATTAGAACTCAGAGGACGAAATTTGGTTGGCGATAAAATGTGTTGTTTTCGTTGATAGTTGTCAAATGAACTGCTGTGTCCTTCTAATAATTGTTTTTTATAGACGTGAAGGCGTGTATTAAACACAGAGCGACACACGCGTGTGAATGGATTAATCGATATGGCATCCGTGCTATCGTGGAAAGATAAAACGAGAGTCCACAGGCCTCTCGTTTTATCTTTCCGTGCTTACACTCGTGCCATATCAATTAACCCATCCACATGCGTGTATCGTTCTGTGTATATATACGAGTCAGGCAAGTTTTCCCATAATGCAGCTAGGCATCTAACTAATTAAATCTTGTTTGACAGAACTAAATTAGCTTTGTCAAACAAGATCGAATTGATAAAAATATGCGTTGCATTATTGGAAAAAATCGTAAGTTGATATTTTGTTAATTTGACTCTAGTGTGTAGAGGGTTTAGTTGACTCATACGTGAACCATGTGTTAATAGGATATCGAATTTGCCGAGTAAATTAGTAAAAACACATGTCTTTCCATACGCTCAGCTGATGTTAAGAATTCAGACTAATGTTAATGCAGCGAGGGACCCCCTGTTTCACAAATTGAAACAAGAGCTATTGCTGAAGGCAATTTATACTCCATTGCAGTGCTGGAACGATGAAGCATGAATGAATCAGAAACAAAGTGAGGAACGAAATTCTGTTGAAAGCAATGCTGGTAACTTCTTTATAAAATGTGCAGGAGGGGCTTGTCATTAGGGTCCATCATACCAAATTTCATTGAAATCCATCCACTCACTGGTAAGATATCGCGACGGACGGACGGATGGACGGACGGACGGACGGACGGACGTAATCCAATATAACAATCCCCCCTCCCATTCTGTTCGAGAGTTGGGGTATAAAAAACAGACTGCACTTGCATTTGAATCTAAAACCGAGATGTTTGTTTATCTGAGAAAAAACAAAAGGAAAAAGGACAAGATGAACAGACTCAATGAGCTGTATAAAAGGTCAACACATTCATTTACACATAGTTCTTGTTTCATTCTTTAAATGTTTGCTTTCAATTAGGTAATAAACCCGAATACCGTTTTGACCTCAATCAGCTTCTTTACAGCCCTAGCACTTACTTCGCGGAGAATTGTTTGAATGGATAATTTAGCATTCGTGTTTTTTGTGACACTGCTCTACGTTGGTTGACAGTTAAATGTTTAGGTTGGTCTGAGGACAAAAAGAAAGGTGTACAAGTGTAGTATTGAATAAGATAACTTTATAATCCGTTCTCATAAATCAAAGGGATATGCACCTGAGGACTGACCAGACAAGTGAAAAGCATATGATTTTCAAAGCTCTTTTGTTGTTTTCGATCTATGATACCTTCAACTGTTAAACGCATGACGTATGTTATTCTGCTTAATTGGTGTGTATAGTGGATAGTGGCGCCGAGTGAAGAATATACGAAAAATAGTTAACACGGTACTCGGCTATTTTGTTTATAAAGCCATTCAAACAACAATAACGAGTTTTGCCAGACAGGAAGTATAGATAGGTAAGTGTACCTACTCAATAAATCAGGTATCTGTTTATTTCCCCTTCTGTGCGTGGAAGTGACTGATTTTCTCAATTTATCTCACTCCAGTTGCAGCTGAAAAATCAATCATTTTCACTTTGGGAATTATTATCAACTGAGACTGAGATTTTGCAATGACAGTGGAACGGGGGTGGGGATGTCATACGTTTTCACCCTCACACATCTGATCAATACAAAATTATCCATTAACTTATCATTGTTATTATTACTGATTAATACAAAATTATTCATTGACGTTGCTTGATTTCTATTATTATTATTATTAAAAGTTTGATGAATGTTTGACTTTTATTCTCGGTTGAAACTCATTGAAAAATAAGAAAGGGTGCTTTTTCGTCATCTTTTGATGTTCTGAAACCCTTTTTCCAGTTCATTTTAACCACATTGTGCGTATCGTGACAGATAATAAAGACACTGTGCTTTCATTAAGATAAAAGTCTAGGAGGTGAGATTTGCTAATTTTTTTCCTGGAAAGAATAAAGACTTGAAAATTATTCTAAAAACACATTCTCTAAACAAAGAGTCAAAGTGGACATTTAGCGTTGGTAGATGTGGCACTGATAGATATTCTTAATGGTGAATTGTATGTGAACTAGTTGCTTCAAATTAGCTTGCCACAAAAAGCCACGTTTTGTTATTTTGTTACTTTTAATCAACGAAAACAACAGACAGCTCCGAGAGCTGTCTGTTGTTTTCGCTAATTAAAAGTAACAAAAGGAAACTTAGCTTTATTTTCCACTGATGTCATAGGTGTTTCCTCAATAATTATTTGCTTCTTAATTGGACCTTCCTCGATCATCTAATAATTTCAAGGGAGATAACTTTATCGAAAGTCGATTTTCAGGACGGTCAGTCAGGAATGGATATATTAGGATGAGTAAAAACTTGGGTCGATGTCACATGTAGGTAATGCGACGTATAGGTACCTCGAAAGAATTCGATGCAAAACCAAACACGTTTTAAGTTCTTTTCTATTGGAATGCGAAATGTCGAAAAAGTGTTATCCGTCCGATCCACATCACTCGTCGACTTTTCGTCTCGATTAGAGCTCAAGAATGAGAATGTCATTAAGAGGCTACTACAGTCGTCTCGTACTTTGTATTCTGAAATCATATAAGAATTGAAATGGATTATCCGTCACTTTATCGGAGTATAAATGTGGGATGGATGTGTTAAGTTGTATGAAGTGCCATGCACGCCCATCCCACATTCATTCTCTGATAGGCCGACAGATCATTCATTTATTATAATATAATTTTGAGTGTTTGCTTGCAATACACTGTACCCGTACGCCGCCAAATTCTCCATCATTTAAATCACTGCAGTCGTTTCAACTTTTGTACACACGGCAGTACATTCTTAACATAGGCTAATACACGCGACCTGGAATACTTGAGAGAGATAAAAAAAAAACAACCCACATGAATACTAACAGCCCATCTGTAGCAGTTACAGTGAAATTGCACCTTTGGACACGACCATAATGTTTATTTGACAAATGGGTGGGACAAAGCAAAATCATTCATACGATAGGAATATTATTCATCGAATTTAACTCACTTCGACCAACCATATGCAAGCAGATCGTCGGAGACGTCGGCACAGGGTGTGTGGAGGGTGTCTCACCATCCCACCCTATCATCCTTTAAATTTACAATAGTTGGAAAGTGGAAGGGATAGATTGAAAAAGGTTTGAAAATGAAGACAGGGCGTTTGTGGAATTTTTCTAAACTTGTCTAGAATTTGGCCAAACTATGGAGTTTTTAGATTTGCGGTTGATTTACCGTCAAGGGGGGGGGGGGGGGGGGGGGGGGTGTAAAATGGAATTCTGCGTCTTAAAGCGTTACCTAACGAATTGGCCGCATCCGCTCGCGGAATTCACAAATTCAAAGGTTGACACAAAAATTAAAAAATATCAACAAAACCATATCACGTGACATCTTATTGGAACGAGCTCGTGGAAGGGGTTGTAATGAAATTCCCCACTTATTGGAAATTATGAAGTGGTAGTCGGAATTTTGTCTAGCAGGGTAGAGGTGCAACTGGAAATCGAGAGGTGGACACATCCCATCCTAGACTCTCTTAGCAACGTCTCGGCAAATCATATCATTGAAGAAAATTAAATTATGTCATTTATAATGCCTTCTCAGATCGAGGTTTCTAACCAAAAATAGCCTCAAGAATTTTTGCGTTGTTTGTCTCCTGGATAGCATTTGCCCCCACGATCTGGTCACGCAATAAAAGTGCATGATTACCAGCCACCCTGACTTATATCGTCCTGAAACTCGACTTTCGATAAAGGTATCTCTCTTGGAATTATTAGATGAGCAAGGAAGGTCCGATTTAGAAGCCCCCCCCCCCCCCCCCCCCAATTGTCGATAAAATCCTTTGATATCAGTAGACAATAAAGCCAAGTTTCCTCATGTTACTTTTAATAAACGAAAAGGGAGCACGGTGGCTCAGTAGGTAGTAGGTAATGGTACAGGCTGCAAGCCGAGAGGTCCTCGGTTCGAATCCCACCTGCGGCAACCGCGTTGTGTCCTTGGGCAAGACACTTCATATCCATTGCCCGCGTGGGGGCACGATGACGCCGTGTACTAAGGCGTACTGCACGTCGATGGTATGCATGTCTTCAACCAATCTAACCCTGCCTGTGCTGCATTGTGGAGTTACGATGTTGGGGAGCTGGCAGCTGCTCGTCGTTGCTCGGTGGTTCTCTCCGGGTACTCCGGCTTCTTCCACCCGTAAAAACTGTCACGGTCATGATTAGCCATTGTGCATAAATATGTGACCTTAAACATCAATAAATAAATAAATAAATAAATAAACGAAAACAACAGACAGCTCTCGGAGCTGTCTGTTGTTTTCGTTCATTAAAAGTTACAAAAGAAAACTTGCTTTGAAACTGTAGAAGTTTTTCCTAGGTATGTCTGAAAACAATTACCGAGGTTTCTTTACAACAGAGAGTCGATCATCCATAACCAGGCTTGCTTTGAAACTGCAGAAGTTTTTCCCAGGTATATGGGCTTTTTATGGCTAGCTTATTAGACGCAACCTCTTCACGGATAATCGGTCATTACGAATATCCAACAGTATCACATCTACCAATTCTAAGTAATCGTCCACTTTGGGTCTTTGTTTAGCGAATGTGTTATAACAGTAATTTGCAAGTTTTCATGCTCCTCGGGAAAAAGGTTACCAAATCTCACCCTAGACATTTGAGTATGTAAACAGAAACAATTTGGCAAAAATTGTCGGGTGGATTTTCTTTTTATTCCTAGGTTAGGGTGCACTCTTAATGTACTTGCATTCTATGTCATAAAACATATGTGCTAAGACCTTCAAAAAATTGTTTTAGGATTTAAATATTTGATAACCTCACTTTTAAAGAGCATATTCTAGAGGTAGGTATTACCATTGTTATGCAATCCACCTTCTACAAAACTATACCGACAGTTCTGTCTTTTTCTAGTGTACATGAGCTGAGACCTGGAAGTTTGACATATTGTGTCACGAAACAAATATGAGTAAAACATCTGTAAATATCCAAATGATGCTGGTGTAAACAGAAAACTTCCATGTTGATATGGGGAACAGATTTTGTCTCGAAAGTATGGTGGGTCATTTCAGTCCTATTTGCTGAAAGGGTTTTGTGCTCAGTCCATGTACGACTTGAAAACTACAGAATCCCGGAAACACTCAAATATAATCCTAGAGGATGTGATCTGATATTATTATTATTTATTTATTGGGGTTTAAGGTCATATACTTATGCACAATGTCTAATCATGGCCGTGACAGTTTTACGGTTGGAGGAAGCCGGAGTACCGGAGAGAATCACCAAGCAACGACGAGCAGCTGCCAGCTCCACAATATCGTAACTCCGCACTGCAGCACAGGCAGGGTTAGATTGGTTGAAGACATGCGCACCATCAACGTACAGTACGCCTTAGTACACGGCGTCATCGTGCCCATCATGTGGACAATCAGGGTTAAGTGCCTTGCCCAAGGACACAACGTGAGAGCCCGAATCGATCGCTCAGATGGTCACCCATCCAACTTGAGGACTAACCGGACACGATGTTGCCTAACTTCGGTGATCTGACGAGAACCGGTTACCGCCACACCACCGCACCCCCTGAAAAGTCATATTGGGTCCTACAAAGTAGATCTTCTTGTTTCTCAGGCCATGTTTTTTAAATTGCATGCGGGCGGGCGGTTGTTTTTTTTATTTTATTTTTTATTTTTGTTATGATTTATTTGCCATCAAAAGTTTATGTTCTTGGTTTCTTTAGCCTCATATTCTACAGAATAGCATGGGTGGAGGTGCCTTGAGTGCAACAAGTGCTAAGGCATTGCAAAGCCTTGCTGCACTCAAGGGACAGATTTATCAATTTTATTAACTTGGGTAAAATATCAGACATAAACCATTTAATTTTTATTTTTTTTAAGTTTGCACTGCTTATAAAAAGAGAGCATGTGGCAGCCAAAAGGACCATGCGGGAAGGCCCGATAAACAGATTTTTAACTTTGTTCGGCCTTAACTGTACTCACCACTTTTGTTTCCAATGTGAACATGACTTTTCGATTTGTATCATACCCAGTCAAGTGATGTGTTGTCTGAAAACAATTACCGAGGTTTCTTTACAACAGAGAGTCGATCAGCCATAACCAGGCTCGCTTTGAAACTGCAGAAGTTTTTCCTTGGTATATATATGGGACAAACGCACTCCATAGAACATCACTGACTAATGAAGGCCACCATACTTTTTGAAAAACCCTACTTGGGCCTCATGAAGTGGACTTTCTGTTTCTCATGCCATTTATTTTGTAAAATTGCGGTCGGGCGGGCATTCGGGCGGGCTTGTGGGCGGTTTTTTATTTTATGTTTTATTTTGTTATTATTTCTTTGCCATTAAAAGTTCATGTTCTTGGTTGTTTTATGTCTTAGGCCTCATAAAATACAGCCCTGAACAGCTTGGGTGGTGCTGCATTTCGTCCATTGAGTGCACACAAGCTTTGCAATGCTAAATTGCAAAGTCTTGTTGCACTCAAGAGACAAATGTATCAATTCTATTAACTTGGTTAAAATATCAGACATAAACCATTTAATTTTTATTTTTTGAAATTTGCATTGATTATAAAAAGAGAGCATGCGGTAGCCAAAGGGACAATGCGGGAGGGCCTGAGAAACAGATTTTTAAGTTTTTGATCAAGATGTATGTTCACACCAGCTTCATTTGCCTGTTCATGAAGTGCTTATGTCATTCACAATTCGTTTTTCTCTGATCTCGAATCTGCAGTGTTATGATGAGTTTGTTTCCTTCATTCATCTGCATAGATGATGGTTGTTTCTTTGTGTATGCATTAAAGTTTAACGACGCCTACATCAGGCAGGGCCACACCGGACAAATTTACTGGTGGCGAATGTCAGAATGTCTAACTTACTAACCGTGAACAAGTATAGTCAGTGACATTGAAGGCAGGTGTATCGCCGTCGAGCGCTTCGCACAAGTACAATCTATTATAGATTGGGAATACATTTCATTGACCACTGGGATTCATTTTGGGGACAAGGAGAGTTGTATGGGCGAGACGGATTGCATTTAAGTAGGATGGGTACAGACCTGTTAGGCCAAAACATTTTACAGGTGGCTGGGCCTTTTTGGAGAAAAGGGGGGCAGGGGACCACCGCCGATAACCCCAATGCTGGGAACATAGGAAGAACAACAAACATGCACAACACAGGGACATACCAGGGTTATAATAATGTGCCAGTGATGACAAAAAAAAACAAAGATTCATTAAGTTTGGGTACTGCAACATCCAGGGTCTGCACAAGAAAGTAAGCGAAATATCAACAATGATGGACGAAGGAGACTTCGATATAATGGGTCTAAGTGAGACGTGGATACGACGGGATGAGCGGGTTGATCAGATGAAGGGTTGCGTATGGATAGGAGCTGGGCGAACTGAGGGTCAGAAACGGGGTGGGGGTGTTAGCATCTACGCTAAAGAGGAATTACAGCCCTCATTGATTACAGATCTTAGCAGTGGAGGGAAGTAAGCCCGAGTGGAATGATTCAATATATACAACTCTTAGATCGAATATCACAGAGCTTGAAAGCAGAGGGTTCAGTAGTGTCCTAATGGGGGACTTCAATGGGCACATCGGGGATAAGGAGGAGGGCATACAGGGAGGTGATAGGAAAATTAACACGAATGGGAGGAAGATGTTGGACCTATCAAAAGAGCTTGGTTTAAAGATCCTGAACAGGGATGCGAAATGTAAGGGTAAATGGACCTGGGAGAGGAACGATAAGAAAACAATAATTGATTATATACTCACTGACATTAGCGTATGGAGGGAGGTTATAGATGTAGAAATAGATGACGAGGGAAAAATGACATGGGTAGTGATCACAACCTGATAACAGTTAAGATTATGGGCAAAAAGACGAATAGAGACAGAAATACCTTCAAGGAAGTTTGGGGACTAAAACAAGGAGCCGACTGGAAGCAGTTTCGGGAAAAACTAAAACCAAATCTTGAATGTATAACTAGGGGTGCAAATGTCCAGAGTATTTCAGATGGCATAGTAAATAGCCTAACAGAGGCAGGGAAGGATTGTATAGGAAGGGTGAGGGTCCCAACGAGAGAGCTTGGATACAGGGTTAACGAGGGACTGAAAAAGGCTATAAAAGAGAGGAAGGTAAAATGCGCTGCTTACAGAAGAAGTAGGAAGCTTAAAGGGGTGGATAACAATGACACGAGACTAATGAAAGGAGAATATGAACTGGCACGGAAAAAGGTGAATGAGATAAAGAATAATAATAGGAAGGAGCGCAATTGCAGTCTTGCCAGAACAATAAAGAAAACGGAGGGGGGGGGGGGGGTCGAGCTCAAACGTATTTTGGAACTGGGTAAATAAACGGGGGAAAAGTAGTGTGCAGAGTATCAAAGTGGATGGGGAAAGTACAGAAGATAAAGGCCGTATCGCTTCAGAGTTAGTCAAGCACTGGGAAAAGATAAACGATAGGCGATGGGGCAGTGGGTCCCCACCAAAAAGAAATACACTGGTGGAGGAGAACCTCTCCAATCGTGTTTGTAGCGAAATAACGGCAGAAGAAGTGCGGAACGTGGTCTCGAAATTAAAAAATGGTAAAGCGGGAGGGACTGATGAAATTCCGAACGAATTCCTCAAAAATGGAGGGGAGGCACTTATTGAAGTCCTGACAAACCTTTTCAACCTGGCTCTGCGAAAGCAAGAGGTCCCCAGTGAGTGGAGGGAAAGTAAGGTGTCGTTCATACACAAAAAGGGGGATAAGGAAGTTCTAGGTAACTATAGGGAGATATCAGTTAGTAGTAACATCGGAAAAGTATTCTGTAAGGTCATATACGGTAGACTAGAGGAAGTTATTGAAGAGAAAGGTTTTTTAGGAGAAATTCAAAATGGTTTCAGGAAAGGACGAAGAGTCACTGATCACCTATTTACACTCACCCAACTGATAGAATCAACAAAGGCTGAAAAGAAAAAGATGTTTCTGGCATTTCTAGATGTGAAAAAAGCGTACGACCGAGTGTGGAGGGAAGGTATGTGGCGAAAGCTCGAGGGCATCGGACTGGGGGGGGGGGGGGGGGGGGGTGGACTTTGTGGGAATCATGAAAGCACTGTATACAGATGTGCAAAGCCAACTCAGTCTAGGGAGTATCACTACAAAACGAGTCCCTATGGATATAGGCCTCAAGCAGGGGTGTATCTTTTCACCGATTGTCTTTGCATTGTATGTTAAAGATTTAGGGGACGAACTAATTCAGAGTGCGGAGGGGGTAAATGTTGGAGACATAAAGATACTAGGCTTATTCTTTGCGGACGACATGGTGTTAATGTCTAGAACTGAACAGGGACTAGAGAAATTGCTGGAAATTGTTGGTAGATATGGGAACACTTGGCGGCTCGAACTAAATGAAAATAAAAGCAAGGTAATACCCGTTGGACGCAAGGTAGATATGACGAAGAGATGGAGAGTGGGGGAGTTCTCAATCCCCGAAGGGGAAAGCAAACAAATCACTGTAGGAGAAACGGGAGAGCATGAGTATCTAGGGGTAAGCATAAATATAACGGGAAGAGGGGTGTACAGAAATTACTCTGCCAAACTGATTCTGAAGGGGAAAAGAATTCTGAACCAACTAAAACTTTTAGGGAAAAATAGTTTCAACAAGGTCTTTGTGGGGAAAACACTGTGGGGGAGGGTGGGTTTACCAAGTATAACGTATGGCACGGACGTGATTCCATTAAACCAAACCGCTACTAAGAAGTTGGAAAGTACTCAGAATGATGCCGGCAGATGGATAACAGGGTCGGGTAATGCTACAGCTTTGGAAGCAGTAAGGGGGGAGCTTGGGTGGATGAAAATCAAGGACAGGGTAGATTTGGGAAAACTGTGTTACTTTAACTACTTGAGAAACCTGCCTGACAACCGGTGGTGCAAATTGATGCTCGATACCATTTGGAATTCTAATATAGAAACGGGGTGGTCAAAACATGTGAGGGAAATAATGGACAATTACTCTATAGAGGTCACAAACATAGAAGTAGGAATGAAAGAAGGCAAAAGGTTTGTCAAAGAGAGAGTCATGGAAGATTGCAATCGAAACTGGCGAGCAGGGGTTAGCGTGAAAAGATCACTGCAGGGGTTACAATATAAAGAAAAGCCAGCTTTTGAGAAGTACCTAGATGGCACCTTTGGAGGGTCACTGCTGTTCAAACTGAGATCAAGATCACTGGAGCTTCGGGGAAAAATTGGGAGAGATGGGGAAAAGGGATGCCAAATGTGCCACTCTGGAGTAGTGGAGACCCTGGAACATTTTCTCTTAGAATGCCCACAGTATATACCTCATAGAATAAAATTTACTGGAAGAATAATGCAGAAGTGGGGTGAAGAAACAAAGGATAGATGGCTGAAGGGGGACACGAGGGAGAGGGTAGGAATGCTTATTGAAGAAATTGAAAAAGAGGAAGTGAGGGACACTATTAAGCAGTTTATATCTGAATGCTGGGAGGAGAGGAGGGGAAGAGGGGCTGGGGTGCAGGGGGAATGATGGCCTTCTCTTATGAGGACCGCGACAAATCAGCGGCTGGCCAAAGAGTTATTATTATATGAAATTGCCCTGGGACACAACGTAGATTACGATCGCCAGGATCGAAGCGTCGACCTTTTGATTTCAACTGCAATACACTAACCACTGAACCATCAAGATAGTTTCATTAAAATAGCTCATTCTTAACATTGCTTTTGGTGTAAGAGTAGTAATTTCTTTAGTTTACGATATAACTTTGCGAGCGCTCACTTTGCGTTGATGTCCGCTTTTGCGATTATTCCACTTCAGTTTTTTTAAAATTGCTGAAACCGTGAGGACGTGGCAATCGTTACTTATTCACAGTTCCTTATTCGACGTCCGTTATCAACCGATAACATTGGTTGATAACGAATGTCGAATAAGGAACTGGGAATAAGTTACGGCTGTCACGTCCGTTGAAGCTGTGTTGTTTAGTTGACATGCACTAAATTTCAAACATCAAATCTCTTGTTCCAATACAGAGGATCAAATATTCCTGCAAAAACGTAAGATGTATGTTCATCCTGAAGCACTTATGATTGAGTTACTGCTACTCAGTGGCGGGCAACCATAGACTGCTGCCCGGGACCAACCTATCCCCAAGCATCGCAAAGTAATTTTGGGTTCTGATTTCCTACAGATATCTTAACTCATGGCATTTTAAAACATATTTTGGCATATTCTGAAACCCCCAATAGGTGCCGATTGGGCCCCATTGTCCACGACTGTTGCTATTCGATTCTTGCGTGCACTTCCCCCAAAACTCTAGATCGATTTTCAGCGTACCCACGCACGACACTCGCCTGATAAGAATAGCGCAGTTGCAAAACCGAAATTTCCAACGAACCCGAAGAAATTGGTAAGAAACGAATTTTGTACCAATCAACGTAGAAAGGCTTCGGGAATAACATATCCAAAAGCCACCAAAATCCATCGTGCGGAAAATGTTTTAGAGGCAGTTTAAATGGGGGCCTGTTTTTGGACGGAAAATGTCAATTTTGCCAATGATAGCACGTATTCGTGTGGTCATTGATTTATTTTATCAGACATTATACACAACACTACATCATTCTTTTTCAGGCCTCTAAAAAGGTTTTTATTGTTTTACATGGAATATACTCTCCCAAAAAAGAAAGTGTGCATGCTAAAAAATAACACTAAACAAAGATATATATCATTTTCATTCATGGAAATTTTATTCAATCACAGATGAATCAATTTGTGATCAACACGAGAAATTTCATTACGCTACGACGAATACTCTTGGTGCCATGGAGAGTCAAAGACACCAAGGGTCAAACACAAAAGTCACACACTCAATATCTGGTATGACCTCCGTCTGCATCGACTACTGCTGTGCATCTACGCCTCATGGAAGCGAACAAGTTAGCATGGAAGTGTTGTGGGATGTTGTTCCATATTCTGATAAGCTGTCTTTGGAGTTCCACAAGCGTTGACGGTGCATGGGGAAGCCGGCGTAGCTGACGTTTCATTTCGTCCCATACGTGCTCAATGGGTGTGATATCGGGCGAATTTGCGGGCCAGGGAAGAACATCCACTTGTTGCTGCAGATACTGTTGAACAACACGAGCTGCGTGGGGTCGGGCGTTGTCCTGCTGTAGAATGACGTCGGGGCCGTGACGTTGCAGAAATGGGACAACAACAGGTGTAAGCACTTCATCACGATATCTGGCTGCATTGAGATTGCCATCAATAATGACCAGCTCAGTTCTGTTACGGGCAGTGATGCCACCCCACACCATGAGAGACCCTCCCCCATAACGGTTTCTCTCCACGACACATGGATCTGCGTAGCGTTCGTTTCGACGTCTGTACACTCTCTGGCGGCCATCTGATGATGAAAGATGGAAACGACATTCATCTGTGAATAAAAAACCGTCGCCACCAGTGTAAGGGATGCCTGAGATGTTATCTACACCACTGCAGTCGAGCACGACGATGACGTAACGTCAAAATCGGACGAATTGCAGGTCTTCGAGGACGTAAGCCGTATTCTCTCAGCCGGTTGCTTACTGTTTGAGGATGTATCCGTCTCAGGTTAGGGATGTTTCTGGCTGTCGTCGTTGCCGTTTGTTGCCGGTTCCGGAGATGGACGACACGGATATACTGATCTTGTGCAGGGGTGGTAATTCGGGGTCTCCCGGAGCGGGGTCGGTCTCCAACGTCACCATGTTGTGCATGTCGATGGACTAGCCTGTCTACAGTGTTACGGTGGCAGTTCAAATGCTGGGCAACCTCTCTGTGTGTTCTGCCAGCTCTAATCATACCCAGGGCAAGGAGACGTTGATTCATTGTCAATCTTGACATGCCAATGTGGAGTCGTTTTAACAGCAGCGCAAGTTTGAATGTGAACGATAGGAAGGCCTTTCTTTAGTGTTTAAATACCCAAGGATTCACACTGCTGCATGAATTTTCAGACTCTCCACGTGCAAAACATGCCTTTTCACAAACGTGCAGCACGTCATTTAACGTTAATGCAATTTTAACGGGGAAAGCTGTTTTTGTGTTCAATGTAACTTATTCATAAACAGGTTAACACTCTTCACACCTACGAAATTATTTTTTTGGAGTTTGATTAATTTCTGCAATGCACACTTTCTTTTTTGGGCGAGTATATATTGACACTCCACCCTACACTCCAAGAATATTAACCCCGCCCATCCCACATCCCACCCCGTATAGTCAACGTTATCTATAGTGTAGCCGTAGAACAATATTACCTGGAAGAAATAGGTAAAAGGGACGATTTTGGTGCCTTTTGAGTCTTAACGCGGGAAGCTCTGGGGAATAATGTATCCAAATTGCAACAAATTCCACTTTAGTAAAGATGTGGCCTCCAGAATCGGCCGGTTTCAATTCCCACATGTCGACAACAACAAACGTCTCAAATGAACACGAATAATTATTAATATTCTGCAAAGGGACAGTCTGTAGATCACTCTACTGTGTTGACATGAGCCGAAACAGTAATATCCAAAATGACTGCCAAGGTAACCGCCAAAATAGCCGTAAAAATACACTAATGTTGCAAAGTACTCACAGGATCTAACGTATGAGTATCTGTGGAATACGAGAGGTCCTCAGTTGGAATCCCACCTGCAGCAACCGTGTTGTGTCCTTGGGCAAAGACTCTTCACCCCGATTGCCCACGGTGGGTCACAGTTACGTTCTGTACTAAGGCGTTCTGCACGTTGATGGTGCACTTGTCTTCACCCAATGCTATTATTGCTTGTATGGAGTTTGTATGTTGGGGAGCCTGGGAGTTGCTCGCCGTTTGTCGGCGGTTCTCTCCGGGTACCCCGGCTTCCTCCATACGTAAAACTGTCCGACACGAGGTGACCTGATTGTCGAAAGTGTCGTTAAATCCCAATAAATAAATGGATAAATAGATCTGTGGAATATGCTACCGAATCTTTGTTCCTTCCACTGCAGTCCAGGATAGCAAACTGCGGAAATAGAGAACGCAAAACATAGTTTAGACACAAACTCTGATTAACCCTTTACCTAACGTAACGGCCAAAACCGGCCAGCGCTATTCTCAAAAATCGCCAATTAATTTTCATTATTTTTTTCATTTTTTGTCTCAAAAACATAGGTTATGACCCCTCGTTGGAACGAGCTCGTTCCAACGAGGGGTCATAACCTATGTTTTTGAGACAAAAAATGAAAAAAATTAGTTATTCAAGAATTATTTTTGCAAGTGTCGTCTGCTTTTCAGTTTAGGTAAAGGGTTAAGTTTAGAATGGTTCCCGAAATTGGAAAAGTACGACACATAAGTTACAAAAATTGACATCTATTATTAAATTTTAAAGTTCTCAGTGCAGACCTGCATTGTCAAAAAAAGAAGAAAAATGAAAAAAACAACTATAAAATTCCAAATGATTATATGTTTAGTCATTTTCTACATCTTCATCCTCCAAGGTGATAGATTCAGCATTGCGGCAACCTCCTGCAATCCTCGCAGCCGACCACACATTTCAGATCACTCTTTCGACATGAGCATAAGTTTGTTCCGCATGGGTTTTCACATGACAGTTTCAGCTTCGAAAGTTTATCGGGAGCTGCTTCGATGTCTGTCATAACTGAGGTTAATTGTCTGCCACCCAGGTTCCAGCCCCATAACACTAGGTTCAGAGCGTCATTGTTCAGTCTCTTCCATACAGCAATATGATGGTACACTCTCAAACGGTGTAAATATGCAGCTCTTTCTGTTGGTGGTAATTTTGGGGCTCGATTGATGCTCTACTGGAAGCAACCATTCCCATGAATTTCGCATCCCTCAGATTGTTCAGGGAATCTGTAGTCTTTCCATCATATAGAAATGTAAACAGCCTAATACCAGCTACACTGACTTGATCTGGTGCGACAGCAGTGTCACAAATATGAGTTGCACTCTCCTGGATTTCTGTTGTACTTTCTATTCTTTTAAGGAGGTTAGATTGCCCTTGTCCATACGTGGCATATGTGTCTTCACAACCACCCCATGCATGAGCAAATAGAATATGTGTTTTTTATCCATCTATCAACTTTCTTCACGACATCTCCGATATTCCACATTGTCTGAGTTTTCTGTGACAACTGTCGAGCGACAGACTGTAAAAAAGATATCAGACATGGTTTTACCATTCCAGTGGTATATTAAAAGCATCAGGATATGTATGATCGGCCACAACGACAACTCTGACATCGCTTGATGCATGGCAAATGGCACGTTCAACAATCAGTATATCGGCATCACCGTTACTAATGTACACACTATTGCCACTGCTTTACTGTGACCCAGCAAAAGGCTATAAACTGTGCTTTGTTGTTTGAGAGAAATGTCTCTTGATTATTGAGCGCTTCAATTATTCAATGTAAGTGGATATCGGCACAAGTCTTCCCAACTCTCCTTCGATGCTTATGATCTTTGGTGGATGGACCCTGCCCATAGCCATCAAACACACTGTCCGCACTTCAAAACCTGTTTTTCATATTTGTAACATATTGTTCTGTTATCCCACTATATATATACCGCCACTCAATATCCAAAAGTAATCTGCTATGTATGCCCGTAATGTCGGGTCTCGCGGTACACATAGGCCTAGTTAAAGTTGAAAATACATGGTGGGATGTGGGTGGGGGTTGAGTTTAAAATTCTTGGAGTGTAGGGTGGAGTGTCAATATATTAAACGTAAAACAAAAACCTTTTCAGAGATCTCAGTGAAAAAGTATGATGTGGTCTTGTGTATATTGTCTGATAAAACAAAACAATAACCACACGAATACGTGGAATCATCGGCAAAATTGACATTTTGTGTTAAAAAACAGCCTCTCTTTTCAATTGCCAAAAGAAAATTCACCCCATGATGGATTTTGGATATGCTATTCCCGAGAGCTTTCTGCGTCAAATGGCACCAAAATCATTTTCTTACCAATTTCTTCCGGGTAAAATTGTTCTACGACTACACTAATACCGATTATTGTAATAGCAAATGGCCTGGGTGTTGTTTTCCATCGACGTGACGAGATCAAACAAGATGCTGTAATACAGTGCATGCTGTTCGATCTGGTCTCGTCGATGAGACGGAATATGACAACCCAGACTGATAACTGTTGTAATAATTTGTTCGTTATATGACAGCGGATATTCAAAAATTGAATGCGACATCTCAACAACGAAAGAAATTATGGGATGTTTGCCCAGAATGTTTAGCACAAACATAAAATTGTCGCCTCGAAAATTGGTTGACGTCAGTAACGTCACGTGGGCCTCGTTTCAGACAGGCATGATATGGATCTGTCAAAGTTGAAACTTTCGTTTTCAAACGAGCCGGAATTGATGGTCAAACTGTGGCGATATTGAGGAGCGCTCCGTGTTACTCATACAATAAAGATGTATGTCAGACGCACGTGGTATTCCGGTAATTAGGGACTCGGTACATACTTCTTAGCTAATGTAGAGTAAATAACTGACTATAAGTCAATACGGTTTATAAACGCAAAGTGAACGAGTTAATTAACGCAAAAATGTGGATAATCTACAGTTATGCAATATTTTCTTATTCTAATAGTATGTGTGCAGTCATAACATACGGTAATATTTTTTCACAAGTACAAGTGTTCTGGAACCCCAACTACACTAAAGTCATTGTAATCCATGATATGTTGTACTCGTTGTCGTAATAGAAATAAAGATTATACGCCAATATTTTACAAATATTACACGAGTCTGTTAGCCATATGCCAGTATGTGCGCCCACCCGTTATATATATATTGACAGAAGCGTCCCCTTTTGTATACACATTGTGGATAAAATAATCCTTCTGTAAGGGAATTACGTATGTTTTTGCATAATTATTGCCTTCCTACAAATTGGTACCCCCATCCCACCTTGGGAAGATTAAATTTGTTATAAAAGCATTGATACTCCTCCCCCACCCCCCAAGTTTCACTAACTTTTCGCAAAACGAGGCCTAAACGATTCGCCTTCGTAATGTTTTTTAACGTTCTCACTTATATTATATCGTTTGGCCCGTTTTTATGTAACTACGGACCACACAGTAAAATGTGGCTCAGAACATTTATAATAGATTGAGAGGAAAATGAAACAACTGAGGTGTAACATATCTGGATATTATAGATCACGTGACTTTCCCTTCTACTGCCATGGACTGAGAAGTACTTCACTGTTTCCAATAGTTTTACTCATTGAGGTGTTCTAACAATAACCATACACGGTCCCGTGCACTACACACTTATTGCCCATAGCATCTACAAATTCTAGACCCCCACAAGACCTGTCAGGGGCATAAATAGTTTACACTCGCCCCGCCCTGGTGGTGGGGAGAACCCGAGAGACCAAAACAAATTACCTCAGGCAAATTAATTTCTACCATTGTTTTGTCAGCTCAAACTGGCTGGTTATCGAAACATCAGCTAAAAACATGTTTTAGCAAACATATTATCAATTTTCCTTACAGTCTACAAAATTTTATTTTACCTATTAAAAATCTAAAAATGTTTCCAGCGATCCGAAAAAATTTCCGATATAATTTTTTTTGAGCTGTCGCGTTCCCCCTCTGTATTTGCGCAATTAAGATATGTTGTTTTGCAAAATTTTATTTTACCTATTAAAAACTAAAAAAATTATAGACGAGCCGAAAATTGTCCGATACAATTTTTTTTTTGGTGAGGGGGGGGGGGGGGGGGCGGATTGGGGTAGGATATGTCTCCCCGCCCCTTGTATCACCACAATTGAGAGATGTTGTTAAGTGTGGTGTCCCACTCACCCACGCGACCTTCTTACTTAAAACCCTCATATTTTTTAACTCTTTACCCAACAAGGCTAGAGAACAACACTTGAAAAAATAAGTTTCTCGAAAAACTCAAAACAACCTAAAAAATGCAATTTTTTGTCTCACAAACATTGTTTATGATCTCTCATTGGATCGAGCTCTCTCTTGGGGAAGGGCAGAGCTATCGCACTCTTCCTCTGTATCTTCGCAATTAAGATCTGTTGTTTTGCAAAATTTTATTTTACCTATTAAAAAACTGCAAAAATTATCGACGATCCGAACATTTTCCGATACAATTTTATTTTTTGGGGGAGGAGGGGGGGGGGTGGTGGATGTTGGCCCCGAGTGGTGTTGGATATGTCACCCCGCCCCCTTGTACAGTGAAGCCCACTTAATTGGATATCTCTTAACTGAATAATCCTGTTAATTGAATATAATTTCTCAACACAAAACCATTTACTATACCTCCAGTACACATTTTACCTGTTAATTGAATATAGGTTATAGAGTAAACTCCTGTTAATTGAATAAAAAATCTTGTAACCTGTAGAGAAATTACCCTGACTCTCCCCAGTTTTCCTTTCTTTATAGACCTATCTGGCCTCAGTACATCCAATACAGGCATTTGTTCTATTATATCTTGTTTGACAGAGCCCATGGGGCTCTGTCAAACAAGATATAATAGAACAAATGCTAAGTTTATCTCTAGAATACAGGAAAGTGACACAATCCCTGTTAATTGAATACTCTTGTTAATTGAATACTTTTCATTTGCAAAACGGCTATTCAATTAACAGAGTGTCACTGTATCTACACAATTGAGAGCTGCTGTGGTGTGTGGGGTTCACGTCACCCATGCGACCTTTTTACTTATAACCCTTTATCCAACAAGGCTAGAGAACAACACTTGAAAAAATAATTTTCTCCAAAAACTACGAATAATCTAAAAAATGCATTTTTTTTTGCCTCACAAACATTGTTTATGATCTCTTATTGCATCGAGCTCTCCTGTAGTAAACAAGTTCTGCTTTACTGGCAAAATAGTAGCTCGCCGCTGGTAGGTGGTTCTCCCTGGGTACATCGGCTTCCGCCACCCGTAAAACTGTCCGACACGATGTGAACCTGGCTATGGAATGGAAACAGCCATTAAACCGCAATAAAACAAAATAAACAAAACTGGTAAAATAGGACCCGGTCACCAATGTCTGTGGTGGAAGTCCTCAAAAGTTAGTAGCACAGGTATAAACGAGTGTCTGTACTTGACTCCATACCTGTTTTGCCGTCGAAAATAAATAAATAAA
Organism: Pictodentalium vernedei; assembly: GCA_031216915.1. Lineage (NCBI taxonomy): Eukaryota > Metazoa > Mollusca > Scaphopoda > Dentaliida > Dentaliidae > Pictodentalium > Pictodentalium vernedei. Next base: position 624,415,040 of record CM062295.1, read on the forward strand.
TAAATAAATAAATAAATAAATAAATAAATAAATAAATAAATAAATAAATAAATAAATAATTTAACTTCTCAATTTCTGATTCTGCAGAATACCATTGTATCATGTTAATGATATCGTCTATTGAACAGTCGTCTTGTGGAATCTTCGGGCGCTTAACCAAAATCAGGTTTCAGGTTCTGTTCTTGGGTCGAACAAAAAACGATCGTCATAGCCGGAAAAAGTATCAACGTATCACGTTAGGAAGTACCGGTAACTGGTTGTTATTGTTGTTTCGTATATTTGGCGGTAATTTCTACAGTGCTGTTTTCTGCAGCAGAAAATAGTTGACGAGAATTTGCAAAAACTGCTTGTTTCCAGTTTTTTATTAGTTTAACCAGCCACTGACATACATGCGGATATAGATCCTATAGAAGATAAAATAATTGATATTAAAACTCAAAATAATTAAAATAAACTGGACATTAAATGCATCACGATCTGTTAAAAAGGCCCAGTTGGACGTCAGAAGGTTGAATATCTTTTGAAACGCCACCACAAAACGAAATGTCACTGCATAATTTGTTACTTCTGATGCCATTACTTTTTTTCTAAATTCTTTCCGATCATCATGCATATATATGGTACCATGATCACAAACGTGGTGTCTTTTCCGATCAGATTGCCATCCGGTCGCCGTACACCTTCAGTACAGCCGCCGTGAACCGGTCGTAATCCACGCGTGGGCAGTGATGACAACGCACGCGTTTAACAGGTAATAAAAGCCATCATCAGCAAAGTTTCAATTAATGAAGCACCGGGTTATACCCGGTGCTTCATTAATTAAATTTTTGATGATTATTCCTACAGTTAGTATTTGGAATCTAATGTTATTGCGTCCGTGGAAATATTGCTCACCCATGGAAAGTGACAAGTCCATGGCGGCAGTACTGTACATCCATGAGTCGAGATTCCTTGTATGAAATATTGCGAATTCAACTCCAGGGAACGAAAGCAAACAAAAATGGCTTCTGATGTTCAATGTTTCTTTTTCGACGGGTGCTATTCTACAAAGCTGACAGAAAATTCGGGCGGCCGCGATCCGATCGAAGTTCTCTGTTCATTTTGCAATCACAATACTGTATTTGTGATACAGAAAGTGGATGTAGGCCTATATCTTACCGCCTACAAATTTCGGAAATTTTCAGTGACGTTAAGGTGAAACGTGCCAGCTATCGGTACACCCTATGTCGTGTGTTCAAATCTATACACGACTAACAGTCAAAGTTATCTCCCCTTATTTATTTATCTGTCTGTCTGTCTTGTCTGTCTGTCTGTCTGTCTGTCTGTCTGTCTGTCTGTCTGTCTGTCTGTCTGTCTGTCTGTCTGTCAAACTTCCGACAAACGAGGCTTGCAACTGATAATCGAATATAAAAGAAAAATAGTTGGTAAGATTTTTCTTTACACAGTTTGTTAGTGACCTACTATAGTCTATACGGTATTAGTTAATTTCATATTGGACGACAACGAAAACCACATCTGGAAGCTGAACCTCTGGAATCTAGAATGGGTCCGAAATTTGAACTAAAGGAAAATAGTGAAAATGGCATTTCTGCAGCACTTACCACCACGCCAAACCATATTTGCAATACTGTCTGACCAACTCGGAAACCATTTTTCTCAGCATGCTCTGTATATGATTACTGGAAGGAAGCGAGCTAGCCTCCCCTGGAGATGTCGGGAAGTGAAGCAGTGCTTGATTACTGTGATCAACAAGCTCCGTTTTACTGGTAAAATAGGTCCCAGTTACCGATGCTTGCGGTGGAAGTCCTCTAAAAAGTGAAATATGAGTCTAAACGATTGGATATACTTGATTTAATATGTCACAGTATGACAGGGGTTAAATTGATGTTCGAAATGGTGGAGGAAAATTTATGTTCTTATCAGTGCTCAGCCAACAGCCAGTGACTGTCGTCTGAACCCCAGTTCGAACGAAAACCTTGCCACCTTATCAATGCCCTATTCGCTTGGGACTCTTAGGATTCCTGAAGGTGCCTGTGGCTTACAACGCCAAACGGTGATCAACGATAATTCACTGAAAAGATTATTTACTTACATGTACGAAGAAATAAAATATGAAACAAATTACTCACAAAATTATCCATAAGAATACACTAATTACGCGGATAAAAGTTTATTCTTTAGGGCCCTCGACGTCTCCCACAGCTAGCTGTGTCCGCTGGATCAACCTCACATCATCTTCATTTTCTCACGGTTTGTGATACATACAAAGTGTCTATTCACTTCTCGTTGCTTACTCATCGTAGGGTTAACTTCACTGTCATTCGGGCTTAACACATATAATGTTCTGCTTGTGTGACTCTATCAGCATTCTTACAGTTCAATCACAATTCAATCGGCGTCTACCACAGTTCACGATCACTTTACGCATTGCCTGGCTCTCATGGGGTTAAGTTATTCTTCGCCTTCAGATATACAATTAACAAAGCTTACATAAAAATATTCTGCAAAGTGTTCTCAACATCACCAATTCTCGCACCGCCTAAAATGATCTTACCTCGCGAGCTATTCAAGCGCATACTCAAGCTCTTAATACGGTTTTTGCCACTACGGTTCGCAACCGTTAACAAACTACTATCGGTCCCCTTACAACCCTCACAGGGTTAGGACAATACGCGGACTTTCGATCTCGATGCCTATGACCCTCGACGGCCAAGGCTAAACTGCCCCTCAGAATTCTGCTTCATTCTTTATACAGTCGCAACGCAAAGCTTAAACATATTAATTCCGATTTAACGAGTGCTTGTAACTCGATATGGATAGAGATATTAATGCGTATTTTGTTTGAGTTCGACTCGCTTGACATTTCGTGGACACTTTTATTATTATGAGTTCGTGTTCTGTGATGTCTGGCAACATATCTCGGAGCTCTCTTGGCTTGGTAAATATGCCTCTTTTGAAACAACTAGACATTTCAATGATTGTCTGAAACGGCCAGAACACGATTAAACCGTTTAAGTTCAAATTACCCGTGAACAATCGATAATTCAAATCCACGACAAGCAGGATGATAAATTGGTTTAGTGTTACCATAAAGAGAAAATCGCTGCCATGTTCCCCACGTATACGTCTGCTTCGAAAAGGCGAAACAATATTCTAGCTAATTAGAGGTTAAGTTGACCGCATTATTTCTAATTGACCATTTACAGATAGCGTGACACAAGCAAATAAATATTATTTAATCGAAGGCTCCCATAGATTTCGCCAGCAATCTTCGCCATATTACTGTGATTTGTGTTTTTTCGACAAATCTTAGGACTTGTGTATACTTTAGTCCAAGTTTAATTACATAAAAAAATAATAAAGTAGTAATCCCAACTCTTGGCCTCAAAAAGCGTGACATAATATCCATGTTGAGGTCACGATAAGATATTGTGCAGAAATATACGACCATAAACCTTTACCCAACGTAACGACCAAAACCGGCCAGCGCTATTCTCAAAAAATCGCCAATTAATTTTCATTATTTTGTTCATTTTTTGTCTCAAAAACATAGGTTATGACCCCTCATTGGAACGAGCTCATCGAGCTCGTTGCAATGAGGGGTCATAACCTATGTTTTTGAGACAAAAAATGAACAAAATTAGTTATTCAAGAACTTTTTTTGCAAGTGTCGTCTGCTCTTCATGTTAGGTAAAGGGTTAAACATTAAGAAATAATAAGTAATAAGCGAACCAACTACGTGAAGCAATTGCATCCTGAACTTATGATAATCAGTAATTAATGGAAGATAGGTCCAGGACGTGCTGATTGAACTCATAAAAAATAAAATAATGTTGTCATCGTGGTTTGTGTCGAGTGCTTTGGCTTTGCTCAATGTGTTCGACGTATAATATCGAAGAACAGGAACACAGAGATGCTTTCTGAAGTTAAGAAGTGGGGGAACGCGGGCGCAGCATTTCAGCAATCATTGATAATTTGCCAGTGTGATTCCCGGAAATATTTTGAAATTTAATACTGAAGAAGGACATTCTCGTTGATTTTTCGTAGTGAATTTTATTACGATGATAGCCAGATAATCAGGACGATTCACGCTCTCCCCGTCTTAGGAGAAAAACGTGGAAATGTCTCTCTGGAGAGACATGATTGAGTTAAAAACCAAAACAAACGCGCGTGCAACTTTCGAAGGATGTTGCATTCGTGGCGTAATTTTGTGTATTTATATACACATTTTATGTATTTATATCCAACCTGTATATATATTATATTATTGTTTGAAAAGCCAGTAACTTACAGATAACTAAAATGGGTTTAAGGCCGCTAGTTCCGACACGAGGTGATCCTGATTGTCGAAAGTGTCGCTAAACCCCAATAAATATATAAAAATTAAGGCTACTAAGACGAAGGAATGCTCGCTGTGTTTAGCTGCACAGTGTTTTGTATATTCCTCAAGATCAAGAAATTCCAGGTTTTGCAAGGGTAAGGGAACGCTGTCCCCCTAAGAAAAAAGTAGAGAAACGGCATTCCCCCGCGTTCCCCAGGAAAACACCACGGCAGGGACATTATGTTTATTGACCCTTTGTGAACGATACAGGGAAGAAAACAAGAACGAAAATGGCTGAACCAGACTCTATTGTAACGCTCACTCACTGAACCGGAAGCGATGTGCCTCAGTGGTAAAAGCAGTGTGCTTTAAACCGAACGGTCGACGATTCTATCCTGACTAGTGGTAAATGAGTTATGTAATTTAGCAAGACACTTAATCCCGGGTGCCCATGTAGGAAAGCGATGGTTCTGTGTCGTAAGGTGTACTGCACCTCGATGGAGCATTCACCGTCTCCCTTGCTAACCCTGCTTGTGCAGAGTTTGTAAGTTGGAGTGTCTATAGTTGCTCGCCGCTGCTCTGCCGTTCTCTCCTGTACTCCCGCTTCCTCCGCCTTTAAAACTGTCCAACATGATGCTTCCCTAGCTGTTGAAAGTGTCGTTAAACCCAATAAACGAAGAAACAAACAAAACAAACCTCAGTGGACCGGACTATTTAGGGTCATCCGTCTAGGACCGTACCTCTCACGTCGTGATAACGAATGTTCAGATAATTGCGTTAATATTTACTGTAATATACCGACACGATTTGTAAGGAGCAGTAGTGGCCACAATTTATCGATTTCCCAACAATATTACGAGTTCGAACATATTGTAAGAAGACTGACACGTCTGACTGCAAAACACAGTTTCGAATCGCTGTTATTAGCACATTCTCTGGACTTGTTGAAAGTACATTAAAGTTGTTTCCAATTATCTTCGCACACTTCACCCATCGGCAGTTATGGAAAATTATAGGAACAATCCTACGTTTTGTTTATCAACCCTTCTGATGTATTCAGGCCTCGAAATAACCCGCGAACGACGTTTGGGTTACTTGGGGGTTACTTCAATTGTGAAATATTCGAAAGAAATACAGGTAGCGACAAAATAATACAACATAAATTAAAATCCTAACCTCGCATGTTTTGTCAGGTAGACTTGGAAATCTTTCGCAGCCAACTCGACTCAAAGGTTCCTCATTGCATCCAGATATGGATAGAGTGGCATATCGTTTACATCTGAACAAATTTCCGCCAATATAAATAATAACAACTTACGCGCGATCTCGCCAAAGCGAGATCGCACGTTAGTTGTTGCTATTTATTTTCTATTAAGGCGTAAGCAGCATGGCTGGCGTAGTTGACCCTTAAGGGGCTGGACAATTTTCCTGAATTCACACCTAATTATAGCTTCTTATACGTCCAGCGTCATGGCAGTGCTTTCGAGTCAAGACTTGGCTGCCTCTTAAGGCAGGCAAGGCATTACTAGAAACCACTGCCTATGTAATTTTCTGTTGCGAACATGACTTCCCCTTGATGGCGTTTAAGAGCACTTGTTCTGAAGGTCTGGAATAGGCCCTTAAGTGTTAAAACAGAGAAGGCGGAAAAGCATCACGTCACCTTTTTTCCTATACATATCCACCATGTTAAATGGCGTAAGCTTTTAACGGATTTTGATGAAAGATCTTCTTTTCCAGATCTGTGTAGTCTACAACAGACCTTGGGTTCGAGAGTTTTTGGGGAGTTAATTGTGAGCACATGACAGTTTCAGATAGATTTTTTAACCATCACAAGCTGGAGCTGCAGCAATGAACCCAACGGTTTCTCTTACCATCACTTGGTCTCTTTTTAGTCAATTTAGTGGAATCTATTTGTATATTCCAGGCCTGCAAAGTGGTGCGAATGATCGTCTCGATCGCCTATAGTTCACTCAAACGAAAATAAGACAACCGATTTTCGTTCGCCCAGATTATGAAGCCTCCTTCAAAGAGCGAGAAACTTTGAACGATAAAGCCTTGGGGAAGACTTACTGGTGGAAAGTGCTCCCCAAGCCCTTTCCATCTGCGTATTATAACACAGCATATCGGCTTGATGATAAGAAAAAAACATGAAATAGCGGCGATATGTTATTGATATTAAAGGTTTCTCGTCTCAGCTTTTGGTCAATAATGGTGAACATATCACGTTTTACTTCAACCTTTCTCTTGCTTCCAAAAATAGATCACCTGAAAAATCCGTTGATTTAAAAAAGATAAGACAATCTCCCTTTACCGCTCTTTATTTTCTAATTTGTATCGGCCTGATTTTGGCCCTGAAAAGCTTCGAAATTGGAGTTGATTTGAAATCGTCCCGATAATTCTTTCGATTCGATTCAAGTCACGCGGATTCGGAAAGTTTCGAATCGTCGTGATGTTCTTAAAATTAATCGTACTCAATGTCTCTTCCGGTTGAAGTCTTTTTCTATCATCATGTTTCCTGTACAGGAGAACTGGTGATAGACGAAGAGTTCAAGGAGGTGCCACTTCCTAAACTGCCCCGAGTTCGTTACTGGAATATTTCGCTTTTTTGATTGACTTACCCACGCAGACGAGTTGCCGTTGATTGCAAACTTGGGTGGAGACTCGCACTCTTTACGGTTGTAAAAATGTTTAACATTTACAACATTAAGTGCGATGGGATTAAATTCGATTCAATTCGAAATCATTTACCCGATTCGATTCGGAATTCGCTTCGAACCAGTTATACAGTGACCAATAGATATTTATTTAATTAAGTGTGAGAAATGGATGATATGCCATTAACCAGATTTTATTTGAGGTACTGCCTAACAGCTCTCAATAGGAGATGAAGTTCTTACCCCAAGTTAAAACTCATAAGTTAAATGGAACAATTCATCTCCACGAAATTCCTTATTCCCAATTATTTACCAGCACTTACCAAGAGCTCAAAGCTCTATACAAAGATCCAAAGCTCTTAAAGTTTAACCAAAGAGAGTACTAAATAGATTAAATAATTATAATAACCCAAAATGATTAGCTCCATCGAACTATGTGATTTTAGACCATATATAAAAAAACACTTCATAATTTTTTCAAGCAAAAGCTCTGAGAGTTTATTTTAAAAGTTGTTAGCTTCGCCAAGCTATGAGGGTCAATCCCACCGGACTATTAGAAAGCCAGTTCCGCCGAACTGTGATGAGAACAAGTTCTGATATTACAGTGACAGGGGGCTGCTTAAATACAAATCAGAGGCAGCAAAGCACCAATGAGAGAGAGTCTCTCATTGATGGTTCTGCAGCCAAGACTAGAAGCCAACTACTTTAACACATTGCATTTAGTAAATAAATGCGAAGACCAACCGTAATATACATACAGTACGTGGAGAGTGTATTATCATTAAATCACCCGCAGGGTGGAGATTCCACCCAACCAATAATTGCAAATATGTTGCAAAGCATAACCAGCACCAGCAAAGTTTCAGCCAATGGACCTCCGGGTTAAACCCGGAGGTCCATTGGCTGAAACATTGCTTCTGTTTTCGTCGATATGTACAAAATTTGAAAGTTATATCTTGGGTGATAACTCCACTTCGCGGGTGATTTAGTTACAATCCACTCTCCACGTACTGTAGTAAAATTTACAAGCTTAAACTCCGGCAAACAGACAGTTAAAGAGAATTAGTAGTCCACCTAACATACCTATCTTAGATAATGAAACTGGAGTGATGATGGTTGTTTGACAATTTAAGCTAGTTTTAATAAACAATTTATGAGGTGAACTTAGTACTTTGTATAGTAACATTAGAAGTGACCGAGTGTGATGGAATATCTCATTATAACTACAGACAAACTACAAATTATGCTTACCAGTTAAATTCTATCTGCCAAGAGCTTCTGACAAATGAGCTGACCCAAGCTCATAGAGCTTATTTCGTCACAATTAGGAGAGATAAACGAAATACAGTACGTTGAGAGTGGATTGTAACTAAATCACCCGCAGAGTGGAGTTATCACCCAAGCTATAACTTTCAAATTTTGTACATATCGACAAAAAACACAAGCAAGGTTTCAGCCAATGGACCTCCGGGTTTAACCCGGAGGTTCATTGGCTGAAACTTTGCTGGTGCTGGTTGTGCTTTGCAACAAATTTGCAATTATTGCTCGGGTGGAATCTCCACTCTCCGGGTGATTTAGTGATAACACACTCTCCACGTACTGTAGTTACAAACTGCATTTGAGATATTCATGAATTTGTATCTACACCCTGGCTCCGTTATTCAAGCGGAACTCGTTCCAGTCGGGATCATAAGTAGTGTTTTGAGACTAAAATGAAATTGTTTCACTTTGCAAATGGCTGTGGATTGCAGTGTGGTGCATTCTGACATTATTTTAGTCATTGGAGTAAGTACTCTGTGATTGGCTTCTGTTAGTTATATTGAGTTGAGCTGGGGAGTTATTTTTCTTCTCGTTGTTGCGTAACGGTATTTTCTTTGAATTCGACAGGAAGTGAAATACCTCTCGGCATCAGTCGAATCAACTTCCTGCTAACACTCCACTCACATCATTCAGCAAGCACCAGTGCATTTTTCAAGTCTGATTTCCAATTTGTTTTGATCGTCACACAATGCCATCACAGGAAGGCCTACGTGTTTTCGGATATTGGACAGTGCAATCAGTATTCCACCACATATTATCAATTCGTGTCATAATGAAGCGAATAAAAAAGTCCAGACAAGAACGTTTCCCGATGAATCTGAATTACGTCTTTGCCTTTGGGAATAGCTGATTGATATCGAATCTTAAACAGGGTTTGTGTTTATGATGAAAAAATAATGAAACTTTCTTGTGAAGACGTACCATTAACCTTTGCTATTCCGCTGATATTTCTTTTTTGATTCCAAATAACCTACAGTACGTGGAGAGTGGATTGTAACTAAATCACCCGCAGAGTGGAGTTATCACCCAAGCTATAACTTTCAAATTTTGTACATATCAACAAAAAACACAAGCAATGTTTCAGCCAATGGACCTCCGGGTTTAACCCGGAGGTCCATTGGCTGAAACTTTGCTGGTGCTGGTTATGCTTTGCAACAAATTTGCAATTATTGCTTGGGTGGAATCTCCACTCTGCTGGTGATTTAGTGATAATACACTCTCCATGTACTGTAATCACCTGGAACAAATACAGATGAACTCAGTATAAGTGGAACGTCGGGAAGTCTGGCAAAAGAAGAACTAACTAACTTATGTTCAACAAGAATCTCGATATCCTGTCAGAACTGTAGAGTCAATTTGTGTCGGGCACTTTTACGGATGGAGAGAACCACCGAGTAACGGCGAGCAACTGTCAGATTCCCCAACGAATTAACTCTGCACAAGCAGGGTTAGCATCAGTGGCGGCGCCAGAGTTACAAAAGTGAGGGGGGTATAGTTGGGGATTGTGCAGCGCCGAGCTGGGGTGGGTTTCGGGGGGGGGGGGGGGTCCTCTCCCTAAGTTGAGAAAATTTTTAACTGTTTTGCAACAAAATCATGCGAATATGGATATCATTGGAACCGGCTGAACAAGCCGGATCCAATGATATTTATATTTGCATGATTTCATTGAGTTATACCTTTGAGAATTTTTCTAAAATATTAAATTTTATTTTTTTTAAAAATTGCTGTAGGCTGAATTCCAAACGGATGCCTTGAACGCTCTCTATTTTAGCATTCGTCGAATACTCTTAAGCACTATGTTTCAGTCCGTTTAAACGCGGCATGCCTTGTTGCAATTTGGACCCTCGACTCTTGTTTGCAGCTAGCATGTGTGTGGGGGGATGGTGGGGGGATGGGTGGGCTAAACATAATTTCAAAACTTCTCTGATTTAGGGTACTTGGGAATATGGGATTAAGCATACCGACCATTGCTTAGCGAAAAAGTGGAGGGATAAGTACTCCAACATACCTCTCCATGGCGCCGTCACTGGTTAGCATTGATTGAAGACAATTACACCAGCGACGTGTAGTACGCCCTAGTACACAGCACCACCATGACCCCACATGGGGAATTTGGATTAAGTGCCTTGTCAAGAACACAACGCAGTTACCCCTGGTGGGGATCGAACCATGGACCTTTCGATTGCCGTAACCAGTGAGTCACTGCGCTACCATTGAGCGAAAGTAGATTGGAATGACAAATATCGACGAAATCCGTCTGTTGGTGTTTTTATTATAGGTCACATGATATTTATAGACCACGATAACACTCGACCCACCACGAATAACAGACGACACTTACAACCCCCGCCCACCCCCCCCCCCCAAAAAAAAAACAAAACAAAAAAACTATTGATTTTTTGTTTGAGATAAAAACACAGCTTATGACCCCTCATTCAGGGGCGTGGAGACGGAGGAGGGGGGGGTGCCCCCCCAATCTTGCCCAAAATTTCCTATAGTTGGAAATTCAGAGGGCAAATCATGAGTAGTTGGAAATTCCATCTCTCTGGATTTTAGAGCTTCTTTGGCGATGCTGATGTCTCCTTTACTTCCCAAAATTTCAAATCGGCAAAATTCTAACTGTTACTATTTACAACTACAGTGTACGCAATATCGAGCTTCATAAGTATGCATGATGTCAATAGGTACGAGATTTCTATAGTACGTTTACTTATCGTCATAAAAAAATCCTCAAAATGCACTTCAAGAAAATCACATCGTGTAAAATTCATATCCTGAGTTAATTCCATCACTCACAGTTACAAAGTGATGAAACATCGAAAATTGATCATTCCTGAATAAGATCTGATTTAATACTAGGACACTGTGGATTGCTCAAAGTCCCAAGCTTGAGCATTTGTTTAGCACATATTCAATTTCCGGAATAATACCATATAATAATAAACCGATAATTCTATCATAAATGGGTTGTCATTTCAGTTACTAGAATCAATTTTATGCCCCCTTTCATGGCTTCATTTTCAAGATCTTTCTCAGTAGTGAATTTCTAACTAGGGGGAAGGACCGGGAGGGGGTTCCCTCCTCCCGGTCCCTCCCCCTAGTTTGGAATTCACTTCCCTACAACCTCTATCGGAAACCTCTAGCCATGTCTCTGCTCTCATTGGCTATATTGTTATAAGATAACTAAGTTGTTGAAACAAGATAGCAACAAAGATTGCCAAGTTTATAAAACAAGATAGCAACCAAGACAGCTAAGTTGTTATATGATAGCTGAGTTGTAACAAGAAAGCTAACTTGTTATAACCAGATATTTAAGTGGTTATAACAAGATAGCTAAGTTGTTATAACAAGTTAGCTAAGTTGTTATAACAATACAGCAACAGGGTAGCAACATGATAGCTAAGTTGTTATAACAAGATAGCTAAGTTGTTATTATATGATAGCTAAGTTGTTTTAACAACTTAACACATTTCCTAACAATCAAATCTTCAACCGATAACCACGGAAGTATATCATGTGAGAATTGCGCGGTATATCTTGTTGATATAGGTGAGCTATCTTATTGCTACCTTGTTATAACAACTTAGCTCTCTAGTTATAACAACTTAGTTATCTTCTTTTAACAACTTGGCTATATGGTTATCTATTATAAATTGTTATAAATTATTGCGTGACGCCAATACGCTGCCGTAGGTGGATACCAGAAATGGTAATGTGAAAAAAAATAAATCAAATGTCTTGCAAATTTTTTTCCGGCCACCCCTGGCGATGCGCAATATTTTAACACGTCGAGACATCCCCAATATTTTGCGCTAGTGAAACTAGTTTAACCCTTAACGCGCTGAGTATTTTCAAGATATTTTTCATCGAATCTAGTCATGGCTGCTTCACGGTAGCCATGACTAGATTTGATGAAAAATTAATCAAAATTTAATCCAAGACATCATTGATGAAAAAAATCATTCAGTTTACAAGAGTAAAATTTGATTATATGTGCCTAATTATACTTATTTCAGTAGCAAAGAGAAATCCTGTCCCTGGCAGGAATATCTGCCAGCAGCATGTAATGAGTTAAAGGACACTCATAAACCCCTGTGAACTGTAAAATAACACAGGAACAAAACCTGATCATTTTTATACTGTGTTGAGGTAAAATTTTAGTCACAGACACAATAAAGGACACAAAAGAAAAATGAGGTGGAGTGGATTACTCCCAAAATTCGGTGAAGATTTTTCACCCTAGAATGAAACAAAAGCGTCACTAGCGTTTTCAGCCCATGAATCACGAGTAAACCTCGGTAGTCCATGAGCTGAAAGTCATAGCTAGTGATTGTTATATTTCTTAGTAGTGTCTAATGTGGTTTTCCTGCCTCGCCAGGAACAGGAAGTGACGTTACTAGGCCTGTGGCGGGTGTCACGTATGATTGTCATGGTAACGCACGTGAGCGGCCGTGTTGTGACGTCACCAGTGATGCCAGACCTTCACGTTATCATAAATTCTTCTCCGAATATTTTTTGTTCGGAATAATTTTCGGCTGGCATTGTTGTGAAATAGGTTAATCGTCTGGACAGTACATTTCCTGAGCAGGGACGTAGTTAGAGTGTCCTCAGTGAGGGAGAGGTAAGTGTGATCAGTTAGATTTCTAGCTGGGGTTGGGGTTCCTGCACCACATGCCGTAGGCATGTCCTGAGGCCCGTTAGGCTGTGATTGGAGGAGAGTTCGAGTGGGGGTATCTCCCCCCTCGTTGGTGGAGGGTCCGGGGAAAGTTTCATTCAGTGAACCCCTGAGATAGTTTCTGAGGCCCCATGACCTAACTCTAGTCATTTTATCAGCAGGAAAAATGCATTTCCCCAGGTAGGTCCATAAGTGTTCCCTTACACTAACCAGGCAACAAAGGAATGTAGACTGACAGCAATTCAGCCAATACATTTTCCTTCCAACTGACTGCCAGTCAGTTGGAAGGAGTAAGAATTGGTTGAATAGCAGTCACTCTACAGGTCTTGCGTAGACCAGTCACTGTAAGGGTGACGGAACGATGAATTCAAAAAGCCGGAACGGTCAAAGATTCGAATCGGAATTTCTGAAAATTTTGTCAGCTGAATGAAAAAGTGGGAGAATTTGATCGAAAATTGAAAATCACTTTGGTGCTGACAGTTCGAATTTCAGTCGACAGTCAATTAAAATGTTGTAATAAAAAAAATAATCCGGAATGATTATTCCGTTTATATCGTGTCAGGGCAATATCGTGTCAGACTGATTTACTGGTGGCGAGTGTCAGATGTCCAACTCAATAGCCCGGAACAAGCTGGGTCAGAGACGTTGAAGGCAGGTGTTTCGTCGTCGTACGCTTCGCACAAGTACTCAGCCCCACCGTGCACCCTCTTGGGCATTTTACGAAGTGTCTTCCCTTAGGACACAACGTAGATTATGAGCATCAGGATCGAAGCATCGACCTTTTAATCTCAACTGCAATACACTAACCACTGAACAACCGTAATAAATTTCATTAAAATACCCCAATCATAACATTGGTTTTGGTGTAAGGGTAGTAATTTCTTTGGTTTGCGATCTTACTTTGCGAGCACTCAATTTGTGTTGATATCCGCTTTTGCGCTTAAGTATTTTAAAATTGTTGAAATTGCGTTGTTTGAAGTTGACTTGCACTAAATTTCAAACATCAAATCCCTTGTAGCAGTACAGATTCCTGCAAAACGTAAGCTACACAGACAGTCACCGTGTACTGGTCGTAATCCACGCTTGGGTGATGATGTCCACGCATGCGTTTACCAGGTAAAACAAATCATCATCAGCAAAATGTTAATTAATGAAGCAACAGGTTGTACCCAGTTCTTCATTAATTAAATTTTTGATGATTATTCCTATAATCAGTGTTTGGAATCTAATATTATTGCATCCGTGGCAATATTGCCCACCCGTGGAAAGTGACCAGTCCGCGGCTTACGTACTGAATGTTCATCCGGAAACACTTATGAGCGCGTGGGTTACTGCTACTCACTGACGGACAAGCATAGACTGCCTCCCGGGCCAACCTGAGGTGCCGCACTATCCCCATGCATCGCTAAGTATTTTTGGATGGCTAATTTCCTATAGACATTTTGTTTTCGTGACTTTTTAGAACATATTCTGGCATATTTTGCCGCCCCAACGGGTGCTGATCGGGCCCCATTTACCGCGACTGTTGCTGTTCGTTCGATTCTTGCGTGTACATTTATTTCCTAAAAAACTGCAGATCGATATCTGCGTACCAACGCACGACACTCGCCTGATGCTTCCCAGTTATTGTAATATCAATTGGCCCCGGTTGTCGTTTTCCATCGATGTGACGAGACCTGATCAGCCGGATCAAACCAGATGGTGTAATTCTATGCGTGCTGTTTGATCTGGTCTCGTCGACGAGGCGGAATATGACAACCCAGACTGATAATAGTTGTAAAAATTTGTTCATTGTACGACAGTGGATACACGGCATCTGAACAACAAATGTAATTATTGCTATTTTACAGGGCGTTCCCTTGTATAATAACGATTATTTATCGGGCGTTGAAATTGCGTAACGCGACAAAGTGGCCGGTCGATATTGAAATCAATTTCCAATATCGACCCCCACTTTAAGATCGTGCCACGTGACAGAGAATTTAGAGTTAGCTCCCGGAAATTATTCCGCCGCTTCGAAATTCAAAGGTTAAAAAAAACAGTGCGATAATTTGTTGTTATGGGATTTATCGAACTGTCTATTAATAATGACAGTTTTATTTCATACTAAAAGTAAGTATCGATCATTTAGTTGATTAATTGTGGCCATTATTGGAAGAAAATGTTGAATATTCAGTGAATAATTTAGCATCACATTTCTCAATTTCGCGCAATTGCCGTAAAATTAAATCAGCTGATTGATCATGTGACATGTCACCATCAGTTTGTAAACAAACAGACGACAAATTGAAATAATTCTATCGTTCAAAACGTCTCGATCGAGCGATCTTGACAAAGCACAGTTAGTTTTTTGGAAGGTAGTTCAAAATCTATTAACACACACAGAGCTACAATTTATGGAATTAAGAATTTTGAAGAATGTGTAGCGGTCGAGGTATAAGGGCCATTTACCAACCAGCATGTTTGGTCCGGATATCTTAGTCTCGTGGTAAATCCGTCGCTTTGTGTGATAGAGGTCGACTGTTCGAGCCTGGACTCTCGCACTTCTCTCTCGATCTGTTACATTGGTGCCGTGACCGGCCTCAATAGTTGGTGACATTGTGAACGCCGTGGTGAAGCATGGTGGATGTTTTGACCGCTCTGAGGTGGAATCTGGGTGAGATTCGCCGAGAGTGAATCTCAAAGAACGTGAGAGTTGTGTTACGGCGGTCGAGGTATAAAGGTCATTTACCAACCAGCCTGGTTGGTCCAGATATCTTAGTCTCGTGGGAAATCGGTCGCTTTGTGTGCTAGAGGTCGACGGTTCGAGTCTGGTCTCTCGCACTTCTCTCTCGATCTTTTACAAATGGTTGTGAAAGACAGAAATCTTGTGATTTTGCAACAATAATTGCAGAAGATTTGAATAGTTTGCTGCGAACATTTTATGTAGAGGTTGAAGGGAATAATATTGAAAGTGAGTTATAATTATTAATATGATAAAAGTTCAGAAAAACAATTGACAAATTACATGTTGTATATAAAGGGCAACTGTGGAACAGATGGTAATAATGGTAATAACATATGTCTTTGTCGGACATTGTGGTCTTATTAACGGCCCTCCAGAAACGAATAACAGCCCTCCATCTGATTAGCGGCCATCGACTCCGTCTCGGGCCTCTTATAAGATGTTAGGCTGCTATTCATTTCTGTTGGGCCGTTAAAAAAACACAATGCCCTTCAATTCATGTTATTGTTATATTATTGGATGTTTGCCCAGAGTGTTCCCCGCAAATGCTCTGAAGTTTTGATTGGGAGTTTTGTAAAATTGTTGCCTCGAAAATTGGCTGACGTCAATGATGTCACGTGGGCATTGTTTCAGACAGGCGTGATATGGATCTGTAAAACTTGAGACTTTCGTTTTCAAACGAGCCGGAATTGATGAGCAAACTGTGGCGGTATTCAGGAGCGCTTCGTCTCAGACGCACGTGGTATTCCGGAAATTAGGTACTCTGTACATATTTCCTCTTAGCTAATGTAGAGTAAATAACTGACTATAAGACAATACGGTTTATAAATGCAACGTCAACGAGTTACTTAACGAAAAAAATGTGGAATGTCTACAGTTATGCATTTTTTTCTTATTCTAATAGTATGTGTGCAGTCATAACAAACGATAATATTTTTCCCAAGTACAAGTGTTCTGGAGACCCAACTACACTAAAGTCATTGTAATCCACGATATGTCATAGTCGTTTTCGTAATAGAAATACAGATTATACGTCAATATTTAACAAATATTACACGAGTCTGTTAGCCATATGACAGTATGTGCGCCCACCCGTTATGTTTTTATTGACAGAAGCGTCCCCCTTTTATGTACATATTGTTTGATGTTTTAATCCTTCTGTAAGGGAATTCACGAAGTATGTCTTTGCATAATTATTGCCTTCCTACAAATTGGAGACCACCTTGGGAAGATTAAATTTGTTATAAAAGCATTGATACTCTTAACCTCCCCCTAGCCCCCGAGTTACACTAACTTTTTGCAAAAAGAGGCCTAAACGATTCGCCTTCGAAATGTATTTAACGTTCTCACTTATATTATATCGTCCCGTCCATTGTTATGTTAACTACGGTCCATATAGTAAAATGTGGCTCAGAAAAGTTATAATAGGTTGAGGAGGAAATGAAACTGAGGTGTAATATATCTTGGTATCATATATCACGTGACTTTCCCTTCCTCTGCCATGGACTGTGAGGTACTTTACTATTTCCAGTAGCTGATATTATATATCACGTGACTTTCCCTTCCTCCGCCATGGACTGTGAGGTACTTTACTATTTCCAATAGTTGATATCATATATCACGTGACTTTCCCTTCCTCCGCCATGGACTGTGAGGTACTTTACTATTTCCAGTAGTTTTCCCCATCGAGGGGTTCCAACAATAACCGTACACAGTCCCATGCGCAAGACACTTTCTAAAAATAGCCAAGTTAAACATTCTATGACTTTTGACTGATGGAACAAAACGCGCACCTTTAAAAGAGATTTTTCCGGAATTCTGTTTCGTTATTTCTATGTTCAAAAATTTAAATTTTTGTTTTGGCAAGGCCATTGACAATAGACAGTGTACTTATGGGATTGGGATCCTAATGGGTAGCAAGATTCTCCTCGGTTTGTTTGATATAATATAATAATTATTGCATGGCATTTCGTTGACTGTGCCTAAATAGTGGTCCCCGAGGAAGAATAGTCCACACGAATAATCAACCCAAATCAACTGGGTTGAGTGAATATGAACCCAATTGGGTTCATATTCACTCAATACAGATTTGGGTTGATTTTAACCCAACTGATGTTAGAGTGTATAAGGTATGTTTGAACTAACAACCCATACCTAATTCTAAACATTGAATTGAAAATGACACGTTCGCTTCCCATATCACCTACAAATTTCAGACCCCACATGATCTGTCAGGTTCTCACGCGTCCAGCCCTGACGGTGGGAAGAACCTGAGAGACCAAAAAATATTCAGCTTAGGCAAATTAATTTGTACCATTGTTTTGGCAGCCTAAACGGCCTGGATATAAAAAAATTCTAGTTAAAAACATTTGTTGTAGCAGATATATTATCAGTTTTCCTTCCAGTTTGCAAAATTTTATTTTATCTGTTTAAAAACTAAAATTGTTTTGAAAGAGCCAAACATTTCCGATACAATTTTAATTTTTTTTCAGTGGAGTACGTGGGCGGAGCTGTCACCCCGCATTCTGTATCTACACAGTTGAGATCTGTTGTTTAGAAAAATTTTATTTTACCTATTAAAAAACTAAAATAATTTCCGACGAGCAAAACAATTTCCCGATACAATATTTTGGGAGGGGAGGAGCTGTCTCCCCTGCCCGCTGTAACTACACACTTGAGAACTGTTGTGGAGTATGGTATTCAACTCACCCATGTGACCTCCTTACTTAAAACTCTCATATTTTCTTAACTCTTTATCCAACAAGTCTACAGGACAACACTTGAGAAAATAAGTTTCTCAAAAAACTCAGATAACCAACAAAATGCAACGACTCTCAAACATTGTTTATGACTCCTCATTGGATCGAGCTCTCCTGTGGTAAACAAGTTCTGCCTGACTAGCAAAATAGTAGTTCGCCGCTGGTCGGTGGTTCTCCCTGGGTACGTCGGCTTCCGCCACCCGTAAAACAG
This sequence comes from Pictodentalium vernedei, assembly GCA_031216915.1. Lineage (NCBI taxonomy): Eukaryota > Metazoa > Mollusca > Scaphopoda > Dentaliida > Dentaliidae > Pictodentalium > Pictodentalium vernedei. The sequence goes on from CM062295.1 coordinate 624,433,705, forward strand.
TACCACATGATGTGACCCTGGCTATCGAAACTGTCATTTAACCCTTTACCCAACGTAGCGTCCAAAACCGGCCAGCGCTATTCTGAAATATCGCCAATTAATTTTCATTATTTTTTAATTTTTTGGTCTCAAAAACATAGGTTATGACCCCTCGTTGGAACGAGCTCGTCGAGCTCGTTCCAACAAGGGGTCATAACCTATGTTTTTGAGAAAAAAATGAAAAAAAATTAGTTATTCAAGAATTTTTTTTGCAAGTGTCGTCTGCTTTCCAAGTTAGGTAAAAGGTTAACCGCAATAAAACAAAACTGGTAAAATAGGTTCCGGTCACCAATGCCTGGGACGGAAGTCCTCAAAAGTTAGTAGCACAGGTATAAACGAGTGTCTGTATTTGACTCCATACTTGCTTTGCCGTCGAACATAAATAAATAAATAAATAAATAAATAAATAAATAAATAAATAAATGCCATTCAACTCATTTAACTTCTACATTTCTGATTCTGCAAAATACCATTGTACTTGACGAAAGCGGTCTTGTCCTGGACGAGTCATTCTCGCGTTAGACGAATTCATAATTTTAATATGCAGTTACTCGACTGCATGCTAAAGATATCAATTGAGACTATTGAACAGTCGTCTTGTGTTATCTTCGGACGCTAAACCAAAATCAGTTTCCAGGTTCTACTCTCAGGTCGAACAAAAAACGATCGTCATTGCAGGAAAAAGTATGGGATTTTTCAACGTAAAATATCACGGTAGGAACTACCGGTAACTGGTTGTTATTGTTGTGTCGTATATTTGGTGGCAATTTCTACAGTGTTCTTTTCTGGAGCAGAAAATAGTAAACAGGAATTTACAAGAAATGCTTGTTTCTAGTTTTTCATTAGTGACGTCAGCCTCTGACATACATTCCGACAGAGATCCAATAGAAGATAAAATAACTGATATTAAACATCAAAATAATTAAAACAAACTGGGCATTAAATGTATGACGATCTGTTAAAAAGCACAATTGGACACTCAGAAGGTTGAATATCTTTTGAAACGCCACCACAAAACGAAAAGTCACTGCTTAATTGGGAGGGGGGGGGGGGGGGGGCACTAGGGAAGCGCGAGACCGGTTCTCGTTGGATCACCGAAGTTAAGCAACGTCGAGCCCGGTTAATCCTTGGATGGGTGACCATTCGGTGATTGATTCGTTTGCTTCCCGTAGTAGTGGCTGGTGTGCGATCAGCGAAATTTGACTGTGTGATTCTGCGACGTTGCATCAGATGCCAGCTGTGAATGTTGGGAATGTTCACCAGTACTGCGCAATCCCCACCGTACCTAGGTGTAAAATAGGGACCTGTTGAGATGCTTGCCTTATGTGCCCGTCTGTGGAGCACCGGCAGTATGCTCCGTTGAGTTGAGCTGAGAATGTCATAGAATGAACAAAGGGTGTGAACGCCTGTGATACGGGGTAATAATGTAAGTCAGAGAGCACTGCGGTGGATTCTAGACGTTAACATTGCATTATTATTCCCCCGAAAAAAATTCGGGGGAATCTAGCCGTGACGTCGTCCGTCTGTCCGTCCGGGCGTAGACGGAATTCGTGTCCGCTCCATAACTTTATACAGCCTGCAAGGATATTAATGATACTTGGTATTATTATTGACCACAACCAGAGGGTGTGTCGCGAATAAGGTTGGAATGGCTATCAAGGCTTTTTTCGGGGGAATCAGCCACCCTTTGGTAGCCATCCTCTAGTTATTATTATTAACATTGCATTATTATAATTTGTTAGGTCTAATACCATTAATTCTTTTTTTTCACTACATTCTTTCAGATCATCATGCATATATACGGTACATGATCACAAAAGTCGTGTCTTCGTCGTGTCTTCATCAGATTGCTATCCGATCGCGGCACACAGACAGTAGAGCCGCCGTGGACTGGTCGTGACAGTGATGTCCACGCACGCGTTCATCGGGTAATAAAAACCATCATCAGCAGAATTTTAATTAATGAAGCAACGGGATATACTCGGTGCTTCACTAATTAAATTTAATTTTTGATGATTATTCCCACAATTAGTGTTTGGAATCTAATAGTATTGCGTCCGTGAAAATATTGGCCACCCGTGGGAAGTTACCAGTCCACGGCAACCGTACTGTACATCCACGAGTCGAGATTCCTTGAATGAAATTTTGCGAATTCAACCCCAGGGAACGAAAGCAAACAAAAATGGCTTCTGATGTTCAATGTTTCTTTTTCGACGGGCGCTATTCTACAAAGCTGACAGAAAATTAATGTATTCGTGATACAGAAAGTGGATGTGGGTCTATATCTTACCTCCTACAAATCTCGGAAATTTTCAGTGACTCTAAGGCGAAACGTCCTAGATACTGATATACCCTATGCCGTGTGTTCAAATCAAAACATGACTAAAAGTCAAAGTTATCTCCCCTTATTTATTTATCTATCTATCAAACTTCCGGAAGACGATACTTGCAAATGATAATCAAATATAAAAAGAAAAATAGTCGGTAAGATTTTTCTTTACACAGTTTGTTAGTTACCTACTATAGTTTATACGGTATTAGTTAATTTCATATTGGACGAGAACGAAAACCACATCTACAAGCCGAACCTCTGGAATCTAGAATGGGTCCAAAATTTGAGGTAAAGGAAAATAGTGAAAATGCATTTCTGCAACACTTACCACCACGCCAAACCATATTTGCAATACTGTCTGACCAACTCGGAAACCATTTTTCTCAGCATGCTATGTATATGATTACTGGCAGAAAGCGAGATAGCCTCCCCCGGAGATGTCGGGAAGTGAAGCAGTGCTTGTTTACTGTGATCAACAAACTCTGTTTTACTGGTAAAAGGGTCCCAGTAACCGATGTTTGCGGTGGAAGTCCTCTAAAATGGGAAATATGAGTATAAACGATTGGATATACTTGATTTAATATCCATGTTGAGGTTACGATTAGATATTATGCAGAAATATACGACCTTAACCCTTTACCCAACGTAACGGCCAAAGCCGGCCAGCGCTATTCTCAAAAATCGCCAATTAATTTCCATTATTTTTTTCATTTTTTTTTTGTCTCAAAAACATAGGTTACGACCCCTAATTGGAACGAGCTCAGCGTTCTTTCTTAGGAGAAAAACGTGGAAATGTCTCTCTGGAGAGACATGATTGTGTTAAAAACCAAAGCAAACGTGCGTGCAACTTTCGAAGGATATTGCTTTCGTGACGTCATTTTGTGTATTTATATACACATTTTATGTATTTATATCCGACCTATAATCATATATACATATTATATTATAGTTTGGAAAGCCAGTGACTTACCGACAACTAAAATGGGTTTAAGGCCGCTAGTTCCGACACGAGATGACCCTGATTGTCGAAAGTGTCGCTAAACCCCAATAAATAAATAAAAAATAACGCTATTAAGACGAAGGGTGCTCTTTGTCTTTAGCTGCACAGTGTTTTGTATATTCCTCAAGATCAAGTAATTCCAGGTTTTGCAGTGGTAAGGGAACGCTGCCCCCCCCCCCCCCAAAAAAAAGAAAAAGTAGAGAAACGGCATTCCCCCGCGTTCCCCAGGAAACACCACGGCAGGGACATTATCTTTATTGATCCTTTGTGAACGATACAGGGAAGAAAACAAGAACGAAAATGGCTGAACCAGACTCTATTGTAACGCTAACTCACTGGACCGGAAGCGATGTGATTCAGTGGTAAAAACAGTATGCTTTAAACCGAACGTTCGACGATTCTATCTTGACCAGTGGTAAATGAGTTATGTCATTTGTCAAGAATCTTAATCCCTGGTGCCCATGTATGAAAACGATGGCGCTGTGTACTAAGGTGTACTGCACCTCGATGGTGCGTTCGCCGTCTACAGCTGCTAACCCTGATTGTGCAAAGTTTGTAAGTTGGAGTGTCTACACGCTAAAAACTAAAGTGTTAAAAACTACACCTGAAGTGCTGTATTTAACACTTACTAAGTGCTGACCTAGCACTTTGTTCAAGTGTAGATATCCCAGAACTTGACAGGTGTTACAATAATACCACTTGACAAGTGTAATGTCGCAACACTTAAAAGGAAACAACGCAGATGACGCGTATCAGGCTCGAACTCTCGAGCCTGATCCGCATCCTCTGCGTTGTGTCCTTTTAATTATGTACCCACCAAGCGCAAATCAAATTATGGACGATTCTGGAAGAACCACCAATGCTAGACACATGGGAAGTGCCATCCATCCAAGTTTCAGATGTCTGACGATTGTAATGCCTTAAGTGCTTAAAGCATTGCACTTTGTGTTAAAATCAAACCCTAAGGGTTCGAATGGGTTTAACACCTTGAAAGTGTCAGTTTTAACACTTTAGTTTTTAGTGTGTATATAGTTTCTCGTCGCTGATCGGCCGTTCTCTCCGGTACTCCGTCTACCTCAGCCCTTAAAACTGTCCAAAACGATGTGACCCTGGCTGTTGAAAGTGTCGTTAAACCAAATAAACGAAGAAACAAACAAAACAAACCTCAGTGGTCCGGACTATTTAGGGTCACCCGTCTAGGACCGTATCCCTCACGTCGTGATAACGAATGGTCAGATAATTGCGTTAATATATACAGTAATTTCCATACACGATTTGTAAGGAGCAGTAGTGGCCACAATTTATCGATTTCCCAACAATATTACGAGTTTGAACATATTGTAAGAAGACTGACACGTCTGACTGCAAAACACAGTTTCGAATCGCTGTTAATAGCACATTCTCTAGACCTGTTGAAAGTACATCAAAGTTGTTTCCAATTAACTTCGCATACTTCACCCATTGGCAGTTATGGCACATTAATGGCACAATCCTCAGATTTGTTTATCAACCCTTCTGATGTATTCAGGCCTCGAAATAACCCGTGAACGACGTTTGGGTTCCGTGGTGGTTACTTCAATTGTTAAATATTCGAAAGAACTACAGGTAGCGACAAAATAATACAACATACACTAAAATCCTAAACTTGCATGGTTTGCCAGTTAGACTTGCCAATCTTTCAGAACCAAATCGACTCAAAGGTTCCGCCTTGCATATGAATAGGGTGGCATGCCGTTCACATCTAAACAAATTCCCACCAAAATAAATAATAACAACTTACGCGCGATCTCGCCAAAGTGAGATCGCACGTTAGTTGTTGCTATTTATTTTGGCTGAAATTCTGTTAAGGCGTAAACAGCATGGCTGGCGTACACTGCAAAAAATATAGGTTCTCATTAGAACCACAACTGGTTCTAATCTTGTCCCTGAGATGGAACCAGTTCTGTTTAAACAGTATTTATTTCAAATCAAATAAATTTACAAAGATTAACATTAAATATTAACAGAATTAAACATAAATCGAGGGGGTTTCAGTCGTAAGTTTAGAGCTTATACGAGGTTGTCTCAAATGATTATTAAGCAAAGGAGATATGAATAGTTGGCATATCGAACCAGTTTTGGTTCTGTATAGAACCAAAACTGGTTCGATATGCCAACTGTTCATATCTCCTTTGTTTCAAAATGTTTGGCGACTGCATTGAATAAGCTCCAAGTTTACTGCTGAATCTACTTCAGTTCATGTAATATTCTGTTAAAATTGAATGCTAATCTTGGTAAATTTATTTGATTTGAAATAAATACTGTTTAAACAGAACTGGTTCCATCTCAGGGACAAGATTAGAACCAGTTTTGGTTCTAAAGAGAACCTATATTTTTTGCAGTGTAGTTAACCCTTAAGGAGCTGAACAATTGTCCTGAATTCACACCTGATCACAACATCTTACACGTCTAGTGTCATAGCAGTGCTTTCTAGTCAAGTCTTGGCTTCCTCTTAAGGCAGTCAAGGCTTTACTAGAAACCACTGCCTAGGTTATTTGTATATTGCTAGCAGGACTTCCTCTTGATGGCATTAAGGGCACTTGTTCTGACGTTGTAAAGGCCTGGAATAGGCCCTTAAGGGTTAAAACAGAGAAGGAGGAAAATCATCACATCACCTTTTTCCAATGTATATCTCCTATATTAGATGGCGTAAGCTTCGAACGGATTTTGAGGAAAGTTCTTCAATTCCAGATCTGTGCAGTCCACAATAGACGTTTGGTCCGAGAGATTTGGGGGAGTTAATTTTGAGCATATGACAGTTTCAGGGAGATTTTTTTAAACATCGCAAGGTGGAGTTGTAGCAACGAAACCAAAGGTTGCTCATACCATCACCAGGTTTCTTTTTCATTAGTTTGATGTTCGATTCGAAATCCTCTGCCTGATTCGATTCTGGATTCACTTCGACCCGAAATTTTGGTTTCGCAAGACCCTAGACCTGATTTCCTCAGATTGATATCAAGGGAATCCACCCGAGTTCAATACTTATAATTTGCAGTCGATGACAAAGGTACTGGCTCAACTGTGCCTGGAACTTTACCCCCAGTAAATAGATTTTTCTTGTTTTCTGTGTCAGGCCAGTGCACCAGAAGGGACTGAGTCCGGGTAGTGATTAACTCTTAACCTACTGAATATTTTAAAATTATTTTTCAACAAATCTAGTCATGGCTCCTGTAAAGCAGCCATGACTATATTCGATGAAAAAATTGTGAAAATTTGACTAAAAAAATCGCTGGTTAAAGGTCCATGTACATTTCAGGGAGAAATTTCGTCTCAAGTGTTACTTATTTTAGTACCAAGGGATTTCCTGTCCTAGGGAGGAATATCCACCAGCTGCATTCAAGGAGTTAATGCGTCTTGGATGGGGGTTGAGAGTGGCATGTGTGGTTAGAGTGTGGGGTGTGGTGTCCACCTCCGGAATTCAGTGGCGGCGCCAGAGTTACAGAAGTGAGAGGGTACAGTTGGGTATTGCCCGCCGTGCAGCGGCTGCCTCGGCGCGCAGCGCCGAGCCGGGTGGGTTTCGGGAGGGGCGTCCACTCCGGAAGTTGAGAAAATTTTTAAAACTTACGTTGTAAATGGTGTTCTCTGGAGCATTCTCAGACAATTAAATTAAAACAGTTTTATCCTTTTGAAACTTATTGGTTAGGTCTTTCAGTTATAGAAAACGTCGTACATGGTGGCATTTTACGGAAGAACGCTGTTGTAAAGTGCGAGCACAAAGCACCAAACGACACTCAAATCGAAAATGAAAGTAGGCTACATTCCAAACGGATGCGTTGCACGCTCCCGATTCTAGAATTCCTCGAATACTCTTAAGCGGTATGTTTCAGACCGTTTGGAAGCGGTACGCCTTGTTGCAATTTGGGCCCTCAACTCTTGTTTGTTGTTTGCAGCTAATGTGTGTGTGTGTGTGTGTGGAGGGGGGGGGGGGGGGGCACACACATAATTTAAAAACTTCTCTGATTTAGTGCACTTGGGAATATGGAATTAAGCATACCCACCATTACACCGCAACGTTCAATACAAATATTAAAATGATAGTATTTTTTTTTATTACGCTTAGCGAAAAAAGTGGAGGGGTAAGTACCCCCCCCCCCCCCATACTCCCCCCAGGCGCCGCCACAGCCAGAATTCCCAACTGCACCTCCCTTCGGTGGCCATCGAATTCCCAACCTTAGGGGCCCCAAATTGCATTCCCCCGATGTGGGAAGGTATTTTCCGAATGGCCGATTACGAGAGATAAACGGAATATTTACAAATTGTCCTTGAGATATTCATAGATTTGAATCTACACCTTGGCTACATTATTCAAGTGGAACTCATTCCAGTGTGGGACCATAAGCAGTGTTTAGAGACAAAAATGAAATTGTTTTACTTTGAAAATGGCAGAATGGCTCTGGAGTGCAGTGTGTAGAATTAGGTGATGCATTCTGACATTGTTTTAGTCATTAGAGTAAGTACTCTGTGACTGCCTTCTCTTAGTTATATTGAGTTGAGCTGGGGAGTTATTTTCCTTCTCGTTGTTGCGTAACGGTATTTTCTTTGAATTAGACGGGCAGTGAAATACTTCTTTGCACCTGCCGAACCAACCCCCTGCTTACAATACACTCATATCATTCAGCACGCACCAGTGCATTTTTTATGTCTGATTTCCAATTTGTTTTAATCGTCACGCAATGCCACCACAGGAAGTCATACGTCTTTTCGGATATTGGATAGTACATTCATTGTTCTACCACATATTATCAATTCGTTCTACGAGGAAGCGAATAAAAGTACAGACAAGAACATTTCCCGACGAATCTAAATTACGTCTTTGCCTTTGGGGATAGCTGATTGATATCAAATCTAAAACACGGTTTGTGTTTTCGATGAGAAAATAATGAAACTCTCTTGTAAAGACGCACAATCAACTTCTGCTATTCTGCTTCCAAGTGACCTAACCACCTGGAACAAATAAAGATGCCATCAAGATAAGTGTTACGTCGTCATGAAAAAGAGGAACTAACAAACTTATGTTCAACAAGAATTTCATTAAATACTTTTCAAAGCAGACAATATCCTGTCAGAATCATAATTAGTCTGTGTGAAACACACAGAATATTGTTTTTGTACGGTTTCTCTTTCTTTCTTTCTTCTTCTTCTTCTTCTTCTTCTTCTTCTTCTTCTTCTTCTTCTGTCTTCTCCTCACTTCCTTGTCCGAACGATAGCTCAAAAACGAATTGTCCTATCTCGCTGATGTTTGGCATATTGATAGACCGTCACAATTTCTCGGCCACCTATGTTTTTCAGGTCGCTAGAGCCCTTGAATATGACCCAGTCGGCCACAGGGTTTTCACAGCCTCCAATTTCCTGATAGAGTAAATTATCCCAAGCAATACTATGTTATGTTATTCACCCTGGAGACAATGTAAACATCAGTGGAGTTAGCTGTCAAACATTAAATGTAACTAAGTTGAGAGACACCCTTTGCTTTGCAAGGAAATAAAGTATACATTATTCAATTCAATGCCAGTGACCCTACTGGCACATAGAACACATTGGAATTCGGGGACGATTTTTAGCTACCGCTAGCGATTCAAATTTTAATTGCGCTGCACGATTTGTAGAAAATTCCAGTGAAATTTCGCTTCTATTTAAAAATAATCCGTCAACGATTTCCGTTCCGCACATATGTGCGGAACGTATTTCCATTTTCCGCGCGGTTTAGTGTTGCTGTAGATGGGAATTACATAGAACAGGTGTATAATAAAAGAAAAGAAATAAAATATTTGGAAGAAGGAGAAGAATAAAAACGCGAGAAATAGAAGAGGAAAATATTCAATTACTATCTCTTATACGGTTTTCTTTGAGGCACTGATGCATATCAGCGGATGACCCAAGCAGTATTATTATGTGCGCATGGTGTCGCCAGCATCTAGTTGCGGAGATAGCTTTTCCGGGGGGGGGGGGGGGGGGGGTGTAATGAGATGATACATTTTTCGACAAAAAGTAGCAATACAAACTAGAAGGTATTATACGACGATTTATCTTACAACAGAAAAAACGTCGAGACAAAATAAAAATCTGTACTGAAGCTAGCAACCGCACGTGCGACCTTCGATTCAGAAAGAGGACGTTTTTACCTGTATCGAGTTATTACACATGTTGAGGCCATCCACTGCCACTTTTTTTAATGACATTAATTAAATGATAAGTAAATCACCAGCTCAACTAGATCTTACTTTTGCCATGATGATATTTTATATAGGCTTACCATGCGCTAAGCACGAAATGTTATAAAACAAAGAAACGCACTTCTGAAACACGACTATAAACCTCGGCGGTTATAGTACAAGTAGTACAATAAATGGGAATTACGTCATGCACAGCGCAATACCATGACGTCATGATCTTCATTCATGAAAATGAAAAATCAATTCATAAACGCTGAAGATTGTAAAAACAGATGCTGTTAAAACTGTACCCAATCCCTTCATTATGCGAACAAGTCAAGAAAGGGTGTGGTGGGGGGGGGGGGGGGTATTGTATGATAAATTGGTTATTACCACCACGTGGGTTTCCGAAATAGTGTATTGAAGTCTCGACCTCATCTTTGGGTCACATGTCGACCAATCCAAATGGACTCATCGATATATGCCCCGAAACGAGGTCTCGACTGCAATACACCATCACAGAAACCCATGGTGGTAATAATCTACAGCTATCTCACAAAAATTTCGGGAAAAAAAAATCAAAATTGGCCTCTAAAAGGCGTACTTTCTTTATGAATGGCTCTTAGCAATCATTTTTCTATTTTCAAATAGCGAGAATGCTCAATTATTTAAGGAAAATAAAGCTGACAGAACCTATTTTTCGACAAAAAGTCCCCTCTTGCATCTGCACCCCTGTCGGCAGCTAATATGACGTGGCTTTCTAGGTCCAGGTTTGACCATTCCGTGGTTTAATAACAGTTGTGAAATGCAAAACATTTACATTGCTTGGTAAAGACCCGATTAGAAGCAACGTAAAAGTTTTTACCATACAAATTCCACTTTCAATAAATGATCGCTTTTGTGGTCAGTCTACCCGCTTCTTAACAATAGAGTGAAACATACGCCTCTACCTCGAATACCCTGTTATCGGAATTCTTTAAATAAAATCGGAAAAAATGTTGGGATCTTATTTTTTTTCACTTTAAATCTTCATTTAAACATTTTGTAATCTGATCCTCCTAATTCCGGATTGCCGGTAAAGGTTTGGATTTTTAGTTCTCTAATCCGGACGCCGTGTAGGGCTGACTAATAGGTTGTTTGTGTTGACATATGCCACGAAAAAAATGAGATTTAGGTTCTCTTTGTTTTGAAAATCAATAATGTATTGAATATATAGAGGATATTCACGAAAATTTGATGAATACCGAAAATATCTCGTGAGTGGCTACAAAGAAATATGAGGATCTTCACGAGCGACGCATTCATCAAATTTTCGTGAATTTTCTTTTTATTTAATGCTCTACGACTACAAACTCTCCAATTTGTGGCCTTTATTTGCCATTAAGGCGCAAAATTTATGTGCCGAACCGGCGTCCATACAAAAATTACAACAACCAAACTCCAACCATTGGAATATGTGAATATCCGCACAAAAAGTAGTCCCGTCTTATTTCTCCCCTAACTTTACGATTTACCAAGGCTGGCGAATTGAAATAATCGCAATGTGTTTCGAAGAAATAGAACAATAACAAAAAACACCACTTTCTTATTTTCAATAACAAGACACGTCATTTTATTTTTTTTGAACTCAATGCACTGAAGACGTGTGAAGTTGAACTGAAGAAATTTGAAAGTGATTTCGGCTTTTCGCTGGAAGGTGAATGAGAAAGTCAAACTTTGAAACCGCTGATTTAATGAATTGATTTAGTCACTGTCACTATCAATTATTCGAATTCGTTTGTATTTGGGACTCTGGAATTCATTACTGATGTGCTGACTCGTTTAAAGTACATGTGATTCGTCATCCGAACCTACGATGAAATATCGATTTCTAAATATCATTTTGATATTTCGTTTTGCCGACCGACAGGGGAATATGACTTAATTTTTCAGCGTGAATTGATGCCTGAGCATTAAATAAAACGGACTATGAATTCTAGTTTGTGATATATTTTCGATTCATCTGCATTCTTTATTACGCGCCTGTTCTACGAATTCCCAATCTACAGCAACACTAAACCTTGCGGAAAATAAAAACCTGTTCCGCACATACCCCGGTATGTGCGGAACGGAAATCGTTGACAGACTACTTTTATAAAGAAGCGAAATTTCGCTGGAATTTTCCACAAATCGTGCAACGCAATTACAATTTGAATCGCTAGCGACAGCTGAAAATCGACCCCTGAGTTCCAATGTGTTCTGTGTGCCAGTAGGCACATAGAACACATTGGAACTCAGGGTACAAAATAGTAACACAGGTTCCCCTCGCAAATTTGGTTGGCGATAAAATGTGTACTTTTTGTTGATAGTCGTCAACTGAATTTCGGAGTTTCCTTTTAATAATTGCATTTACACACTAAAAACTAAAGTGTTAAAACTGACACTTTCAATGTGTTAAACCCATTCTAACTTTCAGGATTTGATTTTAACACTCAAAGTGCAATGCTTTAAGCACTTAGACATTACAATCGTCAGACATCTGAAACTTGAATGGATGGCACTTCCCATGTGTCTAGCATTGGTGGTTCTTCCAGAATCGTCCATAATTTGATTTGCGCTTGGTGGGTACATAATTAAAAAAACACAACGCAGATGACGCGGATCAGGCTCGAGAGTTCGAGCCTGATCCGCGTCATCTGCGTTGTTTCATTTTAAGTGTCGCGACATTACACTTGTCAAGTGGTATTATTGTCAACACCTGTCAATTCTGGGATATCTACACTTGGACAAAGTGCTAGTTCAGCACTTAGTAAGTGTTAAATACAGCACTTCAAGTGCAGTTTTTAACACTTTAGTTTTTAGCGTGTACAGACGTGAAGATGTGTAATAAACACAGAACGACACGTGTGCCATATCGGAGGCCTCTCGTTCTATCCTTCCGCACAGGCACTCCTGCCATATCGATTAACCCATTCACACACGCGTGTTGTTCTGTGTATATACCACAAATAACATTATGACTGAAGCTGTAGTTTTGTTTTTATAGGTTTGAGTATTTAATAAATTCACTTTTAAAGAATACTAAGTTTCGGGCAATAATGTTTTCTATGAAAGTATTAACTTAGGCCAAGTTCCATTATGTTGAAAACAACTCAATCCTATCACACTCAGATGTGACCCCTGGGGTGTGACTTGAATAAACGTGATTTCGCATGCATCATGGATGAGACGAACCCATAAATGCCCTTCAAATTTCTCCCACCACTAAGGTACTGAGACATATATAAAGTCGTGTGAGACAGCTGGGAGAGATATACCCGTCTCACCCACCCAGGTGACAGCTATCTCATCCCACCCACGTGACCAACCTGTATTGGCTTATTAGCATATTTAATGAGCGCAGGACTATTCAATCATCGCGCGTTCTTCTGTAGACAAACAACATGGTGTCACGTTTCGGAAATATTAGCAGTCGAACATTTGTCAAAGAAAATAGAAATAAAAACACAGACCGGAAAGGACACTTGACTCTCTTATATGAATTTTTGGATGAACGTCATTATGAGTTGAGCGAGTTCCGCGAAATTCCTGTCGAAAAGTTATGCGAATACATTGCAGAATTCACAATATGACGTCATCGGAATGTGTAAATGTTCATTTCTCTACTAATCTTTAACCCCTGCCTTGCCGGCGTTTTCATTTAATTTTGTGGTATACCTGCGGTATATACAGAACTTTTGTGTACTCTTTCCGATAAGCAAATTTGTTTTTTTTCTCAAATGGATAACAAAATTGTCCGATATAGCTGCACGCGCCCCTGAATTACTTTTGATGACCTCAGACTGTTTTGGTGGGAGAGAAAAATTATCCCCGATGGGGGCGGGTATGAGATGGAGGAAATCTCACCCTCGGGACAAGATATTTGGTCCAGATACTCGGGAAGCCTCGTGTCTGGCCCAGATATCTTGCCCTCGTGTGAGTTTCCCCATCTCACACACTCACCCACCAGGGATAATAATGGTTACAGTTGCACTGGATGAGCAAATTGCTTAATATTTTAATATTTGTAGCTCATTGGAGTAAAGATGATGATGTATAGCGGCCACATTTTTTGATGTGATCATAACTGTGTTAGTTGCATTATTTCTCTCCCTCACTTCCTTTACAAGATATGCGTGTCTCATGAGAGAGGGCTATATGAGATAGATATCTATCTCACGTGGCCCACGTGACCGGCTTATTAGCATATTTAATGAGCGCACGACCGCACGTTCTTCTGAAAACAAACAACACGGTGTCACGTTTCGGAAATATTAGCAGACGGACGTTTGTCGAAGAAAACAGAGATAAAACACCGATCGCAAAACCAAAGGGCACTTGACTCTTTCATATGAATTTTTGGGTGAAAACCATTATGGGTGGAGATGGCTGCACGAAATTCCGGTAAAAAAGTTAGGCGAATACATTGTAGAATTCACAATATGACGTCATCGGAAGGTGTCAATGTTCTTTTCGCAATTCATGTTTAACCCCTGTCTTGCCGGCGTTTTGATTTAATTTTGTGATATATACCTGTGATATATACAGAAGTTTTGTGTGCTCTTTCAGATAAGCAAATCAGTTTTTTTTTCAGAAATGGACAACAAAATAGTTCGATATAGCTGCACGAGCATCTGAGTTACTTTTAATAACGCCAAAAGGTTTTGGTGGGGGAGAAAAAATATTCCGGATGGGAGCATGTGTGAGATGGGTAAATCTCACCCTCGGGACAAGATATTTGGTCCAGACACCCGGCTGGCTAAATATCTTGCCCTGTTGTGAGACTTTCCCATCTCACGCCTTCACCCACCAGATATAATATTAGTCCAATCCATAAGAGTGTTGCTGAAAACATTCAGTGAGCTTTTACAAACAATAAAGACCCGGTCGTCCATGAAATTGCTATTTTTCTGTAGTAGTTTTCTCGGAGCATCTGGGCCAAACACATTCGGGACATCATCATTGTCGTGTCTTGCCCGCCATAGTTTTTGAAACAATCCTTCGTCCCAACATGAAGTATCAAGAACGAAACTACGGTTCGCTTTTCCGACCAACTGAAATATTTCATACGAGTGAATCCAATATATACCACAAACATTCATTTTCTTTAGTTTAAACATATTTTATTTGCCATAAAGATGCAAAAAGGATTGGAGAACAAGTTATACAACCTAGTTAATCTCCGTTCCTGTGCATAAATACAAATTTGAGATTGCGGCATAACAATACGTACAAACCAAAATATAAACTAGAACAGTGATTCAGAATAATATAACCGTTTTTGATTGTAATTGATATAACGAAAGGTAAAAAAATTGTAGAACAATAGCGCGGGAAAAAATTATTAGAGAAAATGCAGTAGATAATCGTCGGGGCAAAGGAATTGGAGGTGAAATGGACATAAAATAAGTGTAAGTAAATCGGGTACACAGCATAGTAATTATTTCATATCAAGCTGTTAAGCATACATTCATCACTGGCATCTCGAAGTTTACGGGGCCACCTCGGCTTATCCCGATGCTCCAGTGATGGACTCCTGGTGTAATTTTGGATTTGGCAGCACAGAAGGCGAGAACACAAGGAGCTTCGAATTTTGACCCTGACACACCACCCCACTCCTCCCAGGGTGTGCAGACCGTCGTCGACGTTGTCAAAGGCAGTCTATACTTCATGAGAGGAACGGACGAATGTTTACTGGAAATTGATTTCTGAGGCCGATCATCAACTTTGTGCCATCATACACATAAGAGAAATCCGACTTCCAGGGTATCGAGTCACGGCTGTACAATGATGAGTTCCTTTCTGTTTTGTAAACAGAATGTAGATTGATGATCAACGGGATCAGTTAAAACGACCGCAAGAGGTGAGGAGTTTCTGTACTTTCGAAAAAAGTAGAACATTGTGTTTTTCCGAGAGATTAGTGATCACTGGCACACGTTATGTTGCAGAAATGTAGATCGTTCAGCATTCCTCTCCTCTGGGTATCATAGTTAGGACAGTCGAAAAGGAAATGGGCAGCATCCTCTTTCGTATGACCACATGTACACTAGGAAGTCGAGGAGATAATGTTGAGGAACCTGTCATGGCACAAGTCGCAGCAACCATTTCGCAACCGGCAGTGTAAAATATTCGCTTTTCTGTTTCCAATTCAGAAATAACTAGGAGGTCTAAGTATGGGGCCGTGACGCAGAATTGAGTGCTTGAATTCCCGCAGATTGGCTGCGTTCTGCGTTTCTCGGGGAAGTCTGTTCCATAAATCTGTTGTAGAGAGGAAAAATGAATTTCTAAAGTGTTCAGTTCTACATTGGTATGATTTAAATTTGGAAGGGTTTCGGAAACTGTTGGCAGCGAAGTCACCTGTTCGCGCTGCTCTCAGTTCAGATAAAAACTCGGGGGCTTCGTGGTTGATAATTTTATGCAATATACAGAGTTTATGAAACTTCCTCCGGCCACGGAGATTTGTCCACCCAAGCTCTAGCAGGAGACAATCCGAAGATGTGGAACGCGTTAGCCCTGATATGATTCTAGCAGCATCAAGATGTAGCCTATCTACTCTTTTCAGAAGGTATTGCGGGGCAGAATCCCATAAGATGTCACCATAATCAAGTAGTGGGAGTATAAACGCCGAGTAGATTTGCTCGAGTGTTTTTCTAGAGAGCATAAATTTCAATTTACGAAGTTGGGAAAGTAACCTTCTTGCATATTTCTATTATGTGGCACTCCCAATTTAGGTTTGATTGAAGGTGCATACCGAGATGTTTGTGATTTTTTACAAAGGTAACAGGTACATTGTTAAGAGATAAAATTGGGTTAAGGTTAGCTGAGCGACTGAATGTGAAATAGACGGCCTCGGTTTTATCAGGATTAAACATCACAAGCCACTTCTGGGACCAAATGTGTATGGCTTGTAGATCTTCGTTGAGTGCAGATATTGTGTCAGAAGATCTTGGTTTGCCATTTGTTAAACAGGTGCCATCTGCAAAGAGTCTTGCAAGTGAGTCTAGTGACTCTGCAATATCGTTGATATAAATCAGGAACAAGAAGGGTTCGAGAACGGATCCTTGAGGAACACCGGCTGTTATTTCGGAAAAGCTAGAGGAGGTATTGTTCACAGAACTCGCTGTTTTCTATTAGTTAAGTAGTTTTCGAACCACTCTTAGAAGAGTACCACAGATACCATATTGTCGAAGTTTATAGATAAGACCTTTGTGCCACACCCTTTCGAAGGCCTTAGACTTATCACAAAAAACGGCGCAAGTAGCGAGACGAGAATCCAGGGATTGACAAAGAGAATGGTACAATTCGAGTAGTTGGTACGCTGTGCTGTGTGCTGTGTCCAGGTAAACATCCCGACTGATACTTGTATATTAGATCATTATCACGAAAATAGGTAAAGACGTGCTTTAGAACCACTTTTTCAAAAGATTTTCCCCAATATTGGGAGTAAAGATATGGGCCTGTAATTTTTGCACTCTGAGGGGTCTTTTTGTTTAAAAATTGGGATTACGTTAACTTTTTTCCAATCGTTTGGGAAGACTGCATTATCGAGGCATCTTTGGAAAAGTAATTTCAGAGGAACGACAACAGTCTCTGCAGTACCTTTTAGCATTTTAACACTAATGTCATCGTGGCCATGGACTTTATTAGACTGGAGTGATTTGATCGCTTCTATTATGTCACTTTCCTCTATATTGACAGAAGATAAACATGTACTGCACTTAGAAATAAAGTCAGGTAAGTTGTGATTTTGATCATTAATCGTACTGTTTTTGAGAAATGTCTTATTGAGAAGTTCCGATTTCTCATGGTCATATATAATTAAGTAGTTCAGATTTTGAGAGGTACCATCGTATGGGGGAGGAAGTGAGTTCTTTTCAGTTTTGTAAAGGAGATCCTTTATGACATGCCAGGACATCTTTGGAGAAGGGCAAATGGACAGGCTTTCTTTAAGATTGGCCAAGTATTTCTGCTTCGCATACTTTTTCATGTTGTTCACTTTATTTCTGGCAGCCCTGTATGCATTCCAATCGGTATTTTTGTTTAACGTTTGAGCTCTTTTTCTCAGACGGTCCCTGGGCCTAATTTGTGAACGAAGCTCTGAATTAAACCAGTGTTTATCTCGAGGGCGGGTGATTATTCTGGACTGTGGGATAGATTTCCCAATTATATTTAAATAATTTTTTGCTAAATCCCACCTCATCATCATCTACATTTTCAGTATTGCTTATTATGTTCCTCCAATCAGTTTGTGAAATTAATCTGTTCGCCTTAACAAAATCAGCATTTTTATAATTGTAGACAAGTCTACAGTGAGGTGGGCTGGGGGCTGAGTCGAAGGCAACTTGAGCATATACTGCAAGGTGATCTGACCCTTCAAGGTCGATGATATCGGCTTCCGTAGTTGAGATAGAATCGCTTACGATTATGGGGTCCAGTAAAGTGGAAAAGTTAGGAGTTACTATTGTAGGGGTATTAATGATGTTACGTACAGTACGTGGAGAGTGGATTGTAACTAAATCACACGCGAGGTGGAGTTATCACCCAAGCTATAACTTTCAAATTTTGTATATATCGACAAAAAAAACACAAGCAATGTTTCAGCCAATGGACCTCCGGGTTTAACCCGGAGGTCCATTGTCTGAAACTTTGCTGGTGCTGGTGATGCTTTGCAACAAATTTGCAATTATTGCTCGGGTGGAATCTCCACTCTGCGGGTGATTTAGTGATAGTACACTCTCCACGTACTGTAGATTGTAGTGCTCTAAGACATCATGAATTTTCGAACTGGAAGTTAAAAGGTCGGAGTTCAAGTCACCTAAAATAATAATGTTCTGGTTAGTATCAAGGGCTTGTTCGATGGAATGGTCTAGAAGTTCCCAATACGCAGGGCCTGCAAACTGCTGTGATCTGTAGGAAAGTGCAATGAGATATTTTTTGTTTTTTGATAAGATTTCGAACCAAATTACGGAGTCGTCGAATTCTAGTTCTGTTTTACGGCGAAAAAGAAGGCGGTTGGATATATAAACAGCTATTCCGCCACCAAATGAATTTCTATCTTTTCTGATTGGGCTACAAAAATTGGGTAAGATAATATTTTGGGAGTCAAAAGATGGCTGCAAATGAGTTTCAGAAAAACACACCATATCAAACTCCTCAACCACCTCCTCGATTTTGGTAAGTTTTGTGCGTAGGCTTCGTATATTGCAGTGGAAGATAGAAAGTGTCCTTTCAATCCCTCTGTGTGCACGTTTTGGAGGACCTGGGTTCCGTTCGATATCGTTGCTACACTTCATTATTAACAACAAAATTAAAAATTGACACAATGCTTTAATTCCGATTGAAAGGTTCGTAAATGTATGTCTTACTTTTGGGAAACCGATGGGTACCCGTACAGCACAGAAGGATCCTATCGCAGCTCGGTACTGATCTATCGAAATGTCCATGAATACAACCAAGCAAGTGAGGATGAAAAAATTGGGCCACGATAGGAGCCATCGATGCCGCCAGCTATCCATTCAGTAAAATTTGAATCGAGTGTGGTTATTAGGTAGTGGTGCAAATAGACTGAGGTGTTACTTTCTACATATCCGTTGCTTGTCGACGATAATCTTGGAGGAAGAGACAGTGAAAGATGAGAGATAGAGACGAATAATAAATATACAACATAAAATGAAAAAGAATACCCAAGAAGGGGCATTACTGAAACAGACAATGAAGTTTGGTGGGTTTGGGTGAGTTCTGGGGTATGAATACATGAGAGTTCTGGGAACGATGATTGACATCACTAGAATATGTCACTTGAGTTAAGATTACTCAATGTAGTGCAGGGGAGGAAACGTAGATTTTGAATTTCAAACATACGATTTAGCATATGATGGCCGATGGTACAGTGCGGAGATTCATCCTGTTTCTGGCGTTAAGTCACCGATACAGAATACCCACGCTTCGGCATCGTCATCGTTGTTGTGCGAAAATTCATGGCTTGATCACTTGAGGCTGCTTTGGGCATGTCAGTGACTGAGCCCAAAGCTGCTCGTGGGCTAGGATCCAACCATAGGCCAGGAACGACACAACATCTTGTGTGGGCAAAGCTGTGGAACCAAGCAAACCTTACTCGAAAATAGAAAGTAGCAAAGTCTGCTTGTCCAAGTCGCCCAGTCGCAAGATGACGATGCTAAACGTGGGCTTTTCCCTATTACATTACCTTTACACAGCGGGTGACCGAAAAGAAAACACCACCAGAATTAATAAGCAAGTTACTCCAGTCTTCGAACTAGGTAACACAGACACAAACAAATCCCCGGTCATATCCCACTACATTTCCCCTTGAATGCTCACAATATATGCCTCTGGAATAAAAATAACTGGAAGTGTAGTAAATTGGTGGGTTGAAGAAACCAAGGACGGACGGCCGAGTGGGAACATGAGGGAGAGGGCAGGAAAGCCTACCGGGGAATCTGAAAAGAAAATAAAGTGGAGCATCATCAAACAGTTCACAGCCGAGTGTCGGGAGTGGAGAAGGTGGACCGGGGAGACTGGGCACAGGAGGGGGGGGGGGTGGGGGGTTGAGGTTTCTGACTATAAGAACCACGGTAAATCAACAGCCAACCCAAATGGTATTTCCATTTTGTACACACATTTGGACATATATACACAAGATGTGAATGGTTCAGGTATATTTTTGGTTATGGAGATAAGAGAAAATTTACAGCACATAGGGACGGGTCATGGCAAAATCACCCCACGGACGGATCCACCACCTGATCAAAATTTGATAACTCCCTCCGCCAAAAAATGGTGAAACCATTCACAAAGATCAGAACGGGTGAAGAACCTGCCTGCCAGGCGACACAGCCAACACCCTTGTCCATGCACTATCTAATACTATACTATAGTTAGTTTTCATAGTTTTTCAGGAGGTTTTTAGCCTGTTGAATTCAGTTTAACAATATCTTCTGACGATCTGATTGGAACTTTAGGGCTAGTAATGTTTTTTCGGGCGTAGATTCGTCCATCATTCGTCCAGAACGTTGTAATTTGTTTTTGTTTTTTGAGTTGTGTGAGTTCCGAAATCAGTTTGTAACGGGTTCTTGTAAGCGATTCGGTAATAAAAATCTTGCTGTTAGTTGTATTCAGGTTTTTCTTGGCCCTATAAATAATGTCACGATGCCTATAACTGGTAAACCTACAGATAATGTTCATTGTTTGTTCATTTTTTCCACCGCCAGTTGTACCATTGTTACTGTTGTTTTATCTGCACAGCGGGTGTGACCTACTTATCTGTTCAAGTTGGGTGATAACATAATAATAACACTTTGGCCAGCCGCTGATTTGTCGCGGTTGTCGGACGAGAAGGCCTTGGTTACCCCTGTACTCCCAACTGCCTCCCTATTCCCATGCTTCTCCTCTCCTCCCAACACTCGTAGACGAACTGCTTGATGACAGCCCTTGCCCCATTCTTCTCAATCTCTCCGATTAGCATATTAAACCTCTCCTTTGAGTCTCTCCCTAACCACATGTCCTTCATTCTCCCATCCCACTTCCCCATTATACTCCCAGTGAATCTTATTCTTTTAGACTGATATTTTGGGCATTTTAGAAGAAAGTGTTCCAGGGTCTCCACCATGCCCAAATTACACATCTGGCACTCCCTTTCTCTGTCTTTCCCAATTTTTCCCCTCAGTTCCAGGGATCGCGACCTCTTCTTGAACAACAGTGACCCCCAAAGGTGCCTCTTCAAAACCTGGCTTCTCTTTATCACGCAGGCCACCCAAAGACCTCTTTGATTTGATATCGAGGCCAAGTTTGCGGTTGCAAATATCCAGGACAGCCGCATCTGTTTTGTCAGTGGTGTACTCACTCAGTGGCACATTACTGAAAATAAGACAATTACGTCTTGACTACTGCTCAGCATCCTCAAATCTCACTTCCAGATCTGATATTATATTTGTTTTGTTCGACAGTGTTTTAATTGTTTCTTTGAGTTCGTTATTTTCCTTTTTTAAAGACTCAACATTTTCTTCAATAGATTCGAACAGTTCGGACATCGCTTTAATTTTCATTCGAATTACCGATTGAATAGTAGTTTTAATTTCCTCCTTAATTTCACTCACCACTTCTGACCTAATCACTGACCTTATTTCGTTTTTTATTTCTTCAGCAATTGTTTGTTTAATTTCATGAATGATTCCAGGGATTATCTGGGGTATTATCTGGGACAAGTTAACTGATGTCGAGTGTTCTTGGTTTTTGAGAGGCCTGTCCACTAAGTCAGATAAATCCGGTTGAGAACTTGAATGAAAGATAGCCTGAGGGCGACTGTGAATAGACCTAGGAAAGCCTGGAGAAATGTCAACCTTCTCCTTGCGTTTTCTGTTATTATGCTCTCCTTTATAAAATAAGCCCTTCTCAGCAGTACACACAATAACATTATCCTCACTAATGTCGCCATCACAAGAGCTTCGAAAGTCTTTCTTCGATCCCTTCTTAATTTCGGACATATTGACTAAGTGATATGATGTGAGAAGTGTTCAATGTTTTAGAAATGTCACAATGGAATAATACAATGGCTACTCAGGCTTAGAATATTTATTATTTATTTTTTGGTGTTTAAGGTCACATACTTTTGCACAATGGCTAATCATGACCACAACAAGGAGATAAATTCAGGCCAGTCAATCGTTTATACCTCATGGTGCCTATTTTACAGGACTCGCCCCCTAAGCATTAGTGACTGGGTCCTATTTTACCAGTGAAAAAGAGCTTGTTTACCACAGTAAACAAGACCGCTTCACTTCTCGGGGTTCCCACGGGGACTCAGGCTTAGAAACAGCAACACATAAAACACATAATAAATACACGTTACCAACTCGTCCCCTGAGTTCCAATGTGTTCTATGTGCCTACTGGCACATAGAACACATTGGAACTCAGGGGACGAACTGTTGATTTTAACTGTTATAACTGATGTTGCTCCAAACGTGTTTCTTGGATCACCTCAAGGGCTACGTCAATATTGAAAGCAGTAACCACGGCTATCCTGTTCACTTCGTTTTCCCTCTTTGTGATCATAAGCCTATTATTGTCCGGAGACATTGAAACCAACCCTGGTCCAACCACTCTTAATTCAGATCACGACCGGAATATTCTAAAAATTGTTCATCTTAACATCCAAAGCCTTAAACCTAAACTTGATATTGTACAATGTGAATTTGCACCATTTGACATTTTGGCTCTAACCGAGACATGGCTGCAAAATGGCGATCCAACTTCCGATCTTCAACTCCATGGCTTCCATGAACCATTGAGATACAATCGCTCGTCAAGGGGAGGTGGGGTTGCCATTTATATTAAAGACGGTATCTCATTTCGACACAGACCGGACCTTGATACACCGAATACAAAGTGTCTATGGGTCGAAATATTTACAAGACAGAGCAGGTCCTTACTGTTAGGGGTATTTTACCGTCCACCTAATAGTCCTCCAGACTCATGGGATGCCATATCAGCATCCATCGAAAAAGCCAGAGACACGTTAATTAGTAACCTAATTATCACAGGTGATTTTAACGACAACCAAATGGTATCTTCGAAAAGTAGCTTTTCTGAATTAACCAGTTACTTTCACCTCAAACAGATTGTGAGTGAACCAACTTGTTTCACCGAAACATCAGCTACATTGTTAGACCTCTTTGCTATCAGCGACACAATCAACGTGAAAGCATGCGAGGTCCTTGAACCACTTATTCCAGACATGATTCGCTACCATTGTCCAATCTCAATTGAAGTCGAATTCTTAAAACCTAACCCTTCCTCTTTTAAGAGAAGGATGTGGCTTTATTCTCAGGGCAATTATGAAGAATTGAACCAGGCTCTCTCCAACACCGAATGGAACTCTGTCTTTGATAATCCATGTCTTGATACTATAGTCTCTAATCTCACCGACAAAATACTTGACACTGCATCCAAACATATACCGAACAAAATAGTTACATCGAGAATGGGCCAACCGAAATGGATGCATAATGAAATAAGACTTCTGATAAGACAGAGAAAACGCTTGTATCGCACTGCTAAACGAACTAATCACCTGCACGCCTGGGATAAATATAAACTTAAACGGAATGAAGTTATATCGGCTATTAGGAAGGCCAAAGCCCTGCATCTTTCTAAAGTCCAGTCCGCATTGAGAAGCAACGAAACCCCAGCATCACTGTGGTGGAAGACCCTAAAATCACTAATCAGTAGCAGTAACGCAACAGGATTTCCTACTTTGGTCTATTCAAATAAAATGTACTCATCAAGTGTTGAGAAAACTGAAGTGTTCAACGAATATTTCAGTTCTATCTCAACAGTTGATGATTCGAATGCTTCCCTTCCAGACCCACCACCACATGCTTCACAACGTATTGATAGTATCACCCTACAGTGCAGCGAGGTATATGCTGCAATGAAGTCGATAAAGGTGTCCAAGGCGTCTGGTCCTGATAAAATAAGCCCGCGTCTCCTTAAGGAATGTAAATCCTCTCTATGCGAACCACTCTCAATCTTATTTAATATACTTCTGAAAAATTCATACTTTCCTGCACTCTGGAAAAAAGCAAATGTCACCCCTATCCTAAAAAAACAACCTTCCAACTCAGTTACTAACTATCGTCCTATATCATTGATCAGCTGTGTTGGCAAAATATTCGAAAAATGTGTTTTCAAACGCTTGTGGCAGTTTTTGATTGAAAATAATATTCGAAGTCAATTTCAGTCAGGTTTTACACCTGGAGATTCAACTGTCCTCCAACTGACTGACATATATGATGATGAATTTTGTCGCGCACTCGATGAAGGCAAAGAAGTAAGGGTAGTTTTCTGTGATGTTAGTAAGGCCTTCGACAAAGTATGGCATGCTGGTCTTATCTACAAGCTGGAGAGTATTGGTGTCTCAGGGGATCTACTGTTGTTTTTAAAATCGTATATGGCAGATAGATCGCAGAGAGTTGTGATAGCCTCGGAGACATCTTCATGGAGACCCATCAATGACGGTGTTCCCCAGGGGTCGATACTTGGGCCTTTACTGTTCTTGATATACATTAACGATATAACCAGAGACTTACTTAGTTGTATACGCCTGTTTGCAGATGATACTTCCTTATATCTAATCATTGAGAACCCAGAGCAAGCCTCAAACGTAATCAACCATGATCTGGCGTCAATTGAGCATTGGGCCAAAACATGGTTGGTTGAGTTCAATCCCAACAAAACAGAGAGTATGCTAATATCACGCAAAAGCAATCCCAACTCTCATCCACCTTTATATCTGGGAAGTTCTCAGATATCGGAAGTTACCGAACATAAACATCTGGGGGTCATACTAAATAGCACATGTACATGGAACGACCACGTTGACCACATCTGCGCGAAAGCCTGGTCTCGCCTAGACATGCTGAGGAGACACAAATTTTATCTCGATCGAAGTGTCCTAGAAAAAATATACTTTGCCTTTATTAGGCCCCTTCTGGAATATGCGGATACTGTCTGGGACAATTGTTCTGTATCCAATATTGCGGACCTAGAAAAAATCCAAATTGCAGCAGCCCGAATCGTCACGGGAGCAACAGTCAGTGCTAGTAAATCTTTGCTGTATTCGGAAACACGATGGGACACCCTACAAGAAAGACGCCGCAAACATAAATTAATTCAGTTCTTCAAAATGTATCATTGCATGTTACCTCCACATATCTCCAACAAAGTCCCCCCACTCGTCTCCGAGACGAGCTCGTCACTTAGTCTTCGCTCGAGTCATAACCACCGCGTTCCCTTTTGCCGAACCCAATTGTATCAGTCATCTTTCATCCCAAACGTTACAGATCAGTGGAACAAGCTCCCCTTACCTGTTCGCGAGAACACATCACTGATCAACTTTAAAACTTTTCTGAGCGATGGGAACCAAAGACCCCCAAAGTTCTTCAGTAACGCGAAATCTCGCGCGGCTCAAATATATCATTGCAGGCTGCGACTGCATTGCAGTAGTCTTAACTCTCACCTATATGAAAATCATTTATCACCCAGCCCGTCTTGTCAGTGTGGCGAGAGCGAAACTACTGATCACTTTCTCCTGCATTGTCCAATGTTCTCAAACGCTCGTAACTATACGATTAATTTACTCCCCTTTGAAGTAGACTCATCCACACTCTTGTTTGGCTCTGAGTTCTTGAATAATGAGGACAATCGCCTTATTTTCGAAGTGGTCCATGATTTCATTCTATCAAGCAAGCGATTTCATTGAGATGCAACTCAATACTACGTCCCACCAGGCCCCATCGGGAGTTCCGTTCTGTCCACCTGGTAACATAGGATCAAATGACCAATATCATGAGTGGAAGGACCCTTTACGCGTTATGGCTCGACACCACTGAGGCTAGTATGCAAAACGCTTATCAAGGAACTAAAAGTAAGAATCAAGTCGCGTAGTTATTACGGTACGAAGTTTTAAGTCAATATATCCTGTATTCAAGTTGGCGGAAATAATTGTGTTCTGTTCTTTTCTCTGAACTTTCTCTTCTCTTCCTTTTTTCATCGTTTATTCCGGGACTTTCTTGTCTTTTCCCATTCAACTTAAAGTCTAAACAATCCCACGTATCGTTGCCGGACGGCCGAGGCGGCCCTCGTCTCGTATTTAAATATCATTGGCTTCCAGCAACTTTGTCTAGATTAGTGTAGATTGAAGGGGAACATGGGGGCCTCGGCCTTCATGCAACGATACGTGAGCTCTTTTGCCGATTTATACCACCTGAACGAGTAGTTTTTTAATGCGTTAGGGAGACGACTTATATAAGCTTTAAGCTTTCTGTCGAATCCCTTTTCTACACATCAACTATCTTTACTACTTCTATTTATTGGTTTCTTGTATACTACTGTATTTTGTATCTTGATAATTTATTTTTGGAACAAGTATTGTGAACTGTATACATTTAACTTATTCTTCAATAAATACTGTTTAAACTAAGCAATGTTAGATTACCATAGTCGAAATAAACACCAAAACAAGTCCCAAGACCCAGCAAGCGAAGATCACCGCCAGAGAAAGGGTCATGGAGGATTGTAACCGAAATTGGCGAGAGGGGTCAAATCAAAGAGGTATTTGGGTGGCCTGTGTGATAAAGAGAAGCCAGGCTTTGAAAAGTACCTTGATGGCACCTTTGGAGGGTCACTGCTGTTCAAGATGAGGTCG
Organism: Pictodentalium vernedei; assembly: GCA_031216915.1. Classification (NCBI taxonomy): domain Eukaryota; kingdom Metazoa; phylum Mollusca; class Scaphopoda; order Dentaliida; family Dentaliidae; genus Pictodentalium; species Pictodentalium vernedei. Next base: position 624,460,508 of record CM062295.1, read on the forward strand.
CGATCCCTGGAGCTGAGGGGAAAAATGGGGAAGGAGAGTGAAAGGGAGTGCCAGATGTGTAATTTGGGCATGGTGGAGACCCTGGAACACTTTCTTCTAGAATGTCCAAAATACCAGTCTAAAAGAATAAGATTCACTGGGAGTATAATGGGGAAGTAGGATGGGAGAATGAAGGACATGTGGTTAGGGGAAGACTCAAAGGAGAGGGTTAATATGCTAATCGGAGAGATTGGGAAGAATCGGGCAAGGGATGTCATCAAGCAGTTCGTCTACGAGTGTTGGGAGGAGAGGAGAAGCATGGGAATATGGAGGCAGTTGGGAGTACAGGGGTAACCAAGGCCTTCTCGTCCGAGAACCGCGACAAATCAGCGGCTGGCCAAAGTGTTATTATTGTGATTACAGCTGCCGCCATTTTCAAACATTTTCTTTGAATCGCCACAAGACATGTTGCTCATTCGAGACTTCTTTTGACCGACTTGATGATGACGTTTCTTGCGATTGCCGCACAGTCTCATGCAACTCCTTACAAAATTTGTCTGGTGGCACTTGAGCTTGTCAGCGCTGATGAATATGATAGTCTCTATTTGCAAAGAACTTTGGGGGTAAGATCTACTCTCATAGAAGACTCCCACAATCTTTGATTGTGTTTTCATTTGATTTCAAGAGCTTTTGCGATTCAGCGTGAAGTATACTAAGGTGTCTCGCGTACCACTAATGCTAACGACTTACGTTCGTTATGTTATCGATTTCCCAACTTTATTCTATATTACAAGTTTGAACAGTTTGTAAACAGGCTGGCACGTTTAACCCTTTGGACTCTAGTGGTATCTCCCATGCCAGTTCAATAGCAGCAATTAGAAGAGTCCCTATTCATTATTTGGGGCTGCACGTTAAACATATTGATTGATCTACCCCACACATTTACTGAACAGCCATCCTATTTAATGATGTTATGATGTATCATGTTAATGGCCGGAAAAACGGCCGCTAGGGTTCAAGGATTGAATGCAGTTTGAGATTATTGGTGTTGGAACACTCCCTGTCTAGACCAATTGAACACCGAGTACATTAACGTTGTTTTCAATTAGTTCCACACACTTCATTCAATATCAATGAGGGAATATTATTGGAACATTCTTTCGATGTATTTTTCAACTTGTTCTGCTGCAGACTAGAGTATATGTTTGATATGCCGTGCATGAACGTTTCCAATAGATGGCACTTTGTTAAGATTTAAAAAAAAAAAGCAAATGACATCGAATCCCAGTTGTCGTTGAGTGCTAAGATGTATTTTTTTCATACCATGACGAACGGATCATGGCTGACAATTTTCGTCATTGGAAGAGATTTGTATGTAACTTAGCCGTCAGATCACCGAAGTTAACCCTTCACCTAACATGAAAAGCAGACGACACTTGCAAAAAATATTCTTGAATAACTATTTTTTTAAATTTTTTGTCCCAAAAACATAGGTTATGATCCCTCGTTGGAACGAGCTTGACGAGCTCGTTCCAACGAGGGGTCATAACCTATGTTTTTGAGACAAAAAAAATGAAAATTAATTGGCGATTTTTGAGAATAGCGCTGGCCTTTCTTTTCTTGGCCGTTACGTTGGGTAAAGGGTTAAGCAACGTCGAGCCGGTTAGTCTCTGGATGGGGTGACCGTCTGAGCAATCGATTCGGACTCCCGCGTTATATCCTTGGGCAAGGCACTTAACCCCGATTGTCGACAAGGGGGCACGATAACACCGTGTACTAAGGCGTACTGCACGTCGATGGTGCACATGTCTTGAACCAATCTAACCCTGCTGTGCTGCAGTGCGGAGTTACGACGTTGGGGAGCTGGCAGCTGCTCGTCGTGGCTCGGTGGTTCTCTCCTGATACTCCGGCTTCCTCCACCGGTAAAACTGTCACCGACACGATATGACCTTGGCTGTTAAAGTGTCGATAAACCTTAATAAATGAATAAATGAATAAGTATGAAACTTAACCCTCTTAATTACCAAAGCTGTCAGGAAATTTTAAACTAAGGGTGTTGGAATTTCAAATCGAAATTGAAATTTCGAAATGTTAGCGAATTCATATCATCGATGTGCGCATCATTTCACAACGTGCAGACATTTGTCTGTAGAGCATTAAAAAATACAGAAGCTGGCTTTTTACAATTTTTCCCCCAATCAGTCTGAACGCTTGACTATTATTTTCTGTTGAAACACATTTAAAAATAAGAAAACGGCGCCTTCACCAATTTTTAATATACAAATAACATGACTTTGGAGGGCATTGTGATTTATTAACGGCCCAACAGGTGTGAATAACAGCCCAACAGCTTATTAACGGCCCTCGACTTCGTCTCGTCGAGGGCCGTTAATAAGCTGAAGGGCTGTTATTTTTCACACCTGTTGGGCCGTTAATAAACCACAAGGCTCGACAAAGTCATATTATTAGTATTATTGCCACTGGGAGTCTGAAAAAGTTTTGACCCCTTGTACCAACATGACTTTTTTAAAGTATTCAGTTTTGACAAATGATAGTATCGTCTGTTGTCGAACAATCTGATGTCATATTATTATCATGTGATCAGCACCGGTACGCTTTCAATTGCAACTATATTCGAAAACTTAAAAACAGACCAGATATTTACCGCTTTTAAGTCAGAAATAAAGGCTTAAAATGTATAGAGACTTACTTACTTTCCACAGCTACTTGTTCTTATGGGGCTTGCTTTCCTGGACATTTTACATATTTGACCCTTTAATCAACGTAACGTCAAAAACTGGCCAGCGCTATTCACAAAAATCGCCATTTAATTCTCATTACTTTTTTCACTTTTCGTCTCCAAAACATAGCTTATGACCCTCATTGGAACGAGCTCAACGAGCTCGTTCCAATGAGAGGTCATAAGCTATATTTTTGATGCAAAATATGAAAAAAATTAGTTATTCAAGAATTTTATTTGCAAGTGTCGTCTGCGTTCGTGTTAAAAATTAAAGGGTTAAAAATTGAAATAAAAATCACATTGTTTACTAGTTGGAACGAGCTCAACGAGCTCGTTCCAATGAGAGGTCATAAGCTATATTTTTGACGCAAAATATGAAAAAAAATTAGTTATTCAAGAATATTATTTGCAAGTGTCGTCTGCCGTTCGTGTTAAAAATTAAAGGGTTAAAAATTGAAATAAAAATCACATTGTTTACTAGTTGAAACCATTTCCGAAAACCGTTTTCATTTCCGAGTGTACGACAGTGAGGAACAAAAGTCACGTTACGTGTCGAACTTTTAATGAGACTTTTAATTCATTAACGGCCCGACACGTCACGTGACTTTTTGAAGTGGAGCGTTGCGTTCTTGTAATGCCCTATTAAACTTTGTTAATGTACTAGAGAACGCCCTTTAAAGTGGTAATAATATTCTGTAACTTTCTTTTCTGTTCATTATATTAACAGTATGAACATTGTGACATATAAAACAGACACTGCCCTTTCCATTAATATAAAAATATAGGAGGTGAGATTTGCTAATTGTTTTTTCCTGCGAAGAATCAAAACTTAAAAAATACTGGAAAACACACTCGCGCCAAAGTGAACGCTTACTTAGTGTTAGTATGTGTGATACTGATATATAGCAGAAGTTTCCTTTTGTAACTATTAATAAACGAAAACCACAGACAGCTCTCGGAGCTGTCTGTTGTTTTCGTTTATTAAAAGTAACAAAAAAGAACTTGGCTTTATTTTGTACTGATGTCATAGATGTTGTCTCAAAAATTATTTGCTTCTTAATTGGACTTTCCTAACTCGTCTGATAATTTAAAGGGGGATAACTTCATCAAAAGTCGATTTTCATGACGATATACGTCAGAGTCCGACTCAGGGATGTTCTTTCGTTTATCTGTTCGGGGTCCTTTTGATTTCAACAAATTCCCATAACGATAATTCACCCGAACGCAACAGATCACTTAAGCATTCCATCTTAACATTCGGGATAACGGTTTGCCCTCACGAACCGCCTCCATTATCTATGTGCTGAGTTGTGCTCCCCTTATCGCCTCCCCCCCCACCCTACCGATTTTTTCCAAGCAACAGTTAGAGATAAACTGTTTGATGATATTCCGTACCTCGCCTGTCTCAGTTTCACTAATAAGCTCATTAACCCTTTCCGTTGTATCACCAATACCCACATATGCTTCATTCTACCATTCCATTTTCTCTCTTCACTCTCGGTGCATCTTATTCTGCTAGATTAATGTTTGGGATATTCTAAGAGAAAGTGGTGTTCCAGTGTTTTCTTCATTAATCCTAAATTACACATTCAACAATTCTTATCACCACCTTTCCTAAATTGCACCACTTGACTCCAATGGTCTCGACCCCAATTTGAACAACTTTGACCCCCCAGGTATGCCATCTGGGTACTTACCATATCCCCATTTTCATTCTTCTGAAAATCGCTTAACTCTTTGCTTTACGAATCGACAGCACTCGTCCACGACATTTACAAAATAAGCATATAAAAAAAATGGCAAAAAAATTTCAACAAACAATAGTATGTTACCCCTCATTTTTAGGAGCGAACTTCACGAGCTCGCCCCAATGAGGGGTCGCATGATATGATTTTGTTGAATTTTTGTGAAATATTTGAAAAAAAAATATAATTAAAATAAAATTTGATACTGTGTGCATTTGGTAAAGGATTAACGACCTCTTTGCCCTGACCCTAACTATTCAATTTTGATTATAGTCTTCTGTGACACATCAGCCTTTCTAGGTCTGAGATCTCCACGGAGTAGTTCTTCATTTTATTACACGCCCGTTCTATGAAATTCCCATCTACAGCAACACTAAATGAAAATACATTCCGCACATATGTGCGGAACGGAAATCGTTGACGGACAACTTTTAAATTGAAGCGAAAATTCACTGGAATTTTCTACAAATCGTGCAACGCAATTAAAATTTGAATCGCTAGCGGTAGCGAAATCGCCCCCGGAGTTCCAATGTGTTCTATGTGCCATTAGGCACATAGAACACACTGGAACTCAGGGCACGAAATGGTAACACGGTTACTCTTCGCAAATTTGGTTGGCGATAAAATGTGTTCTTTTTGTTGATAGTTGTCAAATGAATTGCTGAGTGTTCTTCTAATAATTGTTCTTTTTATAGACGTGAAGGCGTGTAATAAAGACAGAACGACACGCGCGTGTGAATGGGTTAATCGATATGGCACTTGAACCATCGCGGAAGGATAAACCTCAACGCCTGTGGCCTCTGGTTTTTTCTTTCCTTTCCGCACTGGCACTCGTGCCCTATCGATTAACCCATCCACGCACGTGTGTCGTTCTGTGTATGCCTCTTGCATGCTCTTTTCAACGTACAGGGGTATTATAGTCCCGAATAGTCTCGAACATCCCAAATATATGAAACATTAGTTTACATTACCGGTTGTCAAGAAGATTATAGTTAAGGTAACAGAGTTTTCCAATATCTATCCTATCCTATCCATGATCCATATCTATCCATCCTCATACATGGCAGCTTCCAATGCCGCGCCATGGCTCAGCTCCATTATTCACCTGTCTGTCTCATTCTGCAGAGTTTCCAAACTTTTCCCAACTGTTCACGTCCTTAGCATATAAATTCTACTTGATATTCCAATCATCTTCGAAATGTTTCTTCTCACAAAAACCTTACAGCATCCCCTTCATATATATAATTATATTGTAAGTTTGGACGACGTTTGGTAAACAATGCCCTAAATTAATCAGATTAATGGAGCTCGGTGGCTCAGTGGTAGACTGTTGGACTTCTATGCTAGAGGTCCCGAGTTCGATGCCCGTCCGGACGACCCGTCCGGACGACCCGCATTGTGTCCTTGGGCAAGGCGCTTTATCCTGGTTGCCTACATGGGGGCACGATGACGCCGTGTACTTAGGCGTACTGCACGTCGATGGTGCACATGCACTCTAAATCGGTTGGGTTAAAAATCAACCCAAATCGACTGGGTTGAGTGAATATGAACCCAGTTTGGGTTCATATTCACTCAACCCAGTCGATTTGGGTTGATTTTTAACCCAACCGATTTTAGAGTGTGTCTTCAACCGCTGTAACCGCTTGAGCAGAGCTTGAACAGAGTTAGAATGTTGAGGAGACAGTTGTTCGTCGATGCTCGGTGGTTCTCTCCGGGTTCCTCCACCCGTAAAACTGCCACGGTTACGATTAGCCATTGTGCATAAGTATGTGACCTTAAACACCAATAAATAAATATATCAGATTAATGCGCAAACAAATATTAATCCTTCACCCAACACACAGGATATCAAAATCTGTTATGTCCCGATACCAACCGCAATACCTTGCAGTGATTGGTCAATGCCTCGTTGATTTTATTTTATGTCGCCGGGCACGCGCATATGTCCACTGTCAGCGATTCTTATGTCCACTGTCAAGGAAAGCGTCTCGTTGCCATGAGCTACGGTTCATTGCAATGACTTTTTTCACTTGAAATCAACTGAGACAAATACATTTAACTGAAGGAAAATACACACAAAAGTACCGTTATTACGTACAAAGAGATTAGTTATGTAAACATGGGTAATTATTTATGAAACCGACTAGATTATAAGGTCTCTTTTCATTAATTTACTGTAACATAAACTGAAACGAATCGAGAGCATCTCGCCCCGTTGATTGCGTATATAAACATTGAATAAAGGGAAATCACTTCAGTCTGTTACGATAAAAGTTAACATCTTACCGAAACAACGTCTGCTTTCTAATATTCGCTGTGCTCATATTTGGAATTAGGGTATGATCGCCGATCAATCAGCGATAGGTTTTGCAACTTGTCACTGATTGATGGGCAACTTATCGGCAAATGTTCACCGCAGATACGGCGATAGGCTTGCAACTGGTTGAGACCGAGCAGTGACTAGTCAGCGAATCTTCGGTGACTGGTTGCAACTGAACGGGGACAGGTCGGTGATTATTTGTCGATCGTTCACCCATCAAAACATAATGCATATAAAAAGGGTGCTTTTCAGAGTCAAATCATTTCTCTGAAAGTTGTCCAAACCATAGTGATGACTGGAAATAAATGAAAGGATAAAACAAATCGTTGACGTGAACTCTGTGAATACATGTGACAAAATGATGCTGTAATGAGCAGACAGGTCTTTTTTAGACGCTGACATATTGCAACCCAACGGCGAATGATCGGCGCACGCTTGGAAACCACTTTGCAACCGATCGACAACCAGTCGCTGATAAAGTACCGGTCGATCACCGCCTCATCACTGATCAGTCACAGATAGGTCGTCACTAGGTTGCAAAGAGTCAACACCCTTGTCTAGACGAAACCGATCGCCGCATAGTGGAAACCAATCTGCGATTAAAATAACACCACGTGGAGACCTCTAAGAGACGGATGAGACCTCTAAGCGACCAAATTGGTCGCAGCCTGTCTGTTGTGCATGATCAGTGCGACCGAATGGGGTTTGCGACCGCTCTGAAACCTTGTAGCGACCTCGGTGAAACCTTTCAGAGACCTCTGAAACCTCTTTGCGATTGTCAAACTTTTTGGGTCGTCAAGAGGTTGTATCGCGAACGCATTGTCTGTGTGACTGGGGCTTTAGTAAGTTGGCGAATCTGACATTTCCTCGCCACTGCAGTGCTTGTTTACTGTTCTAAACAAGTTCTGCATTACAACAAAATAGCAACTCGCCGCTACTCAGTGGTTCTCTCTAAGTACTCTGGTTTCCCCCCACACATAAAACTGTCCAAAACGGGGTGATTTTGGCTGTTCAAAGTGTCGTTAACCCCAAATACTCAAACAAACACAAACAAACGGACATGAGGTAAAAAGCTGCGTTTGAAACAAGAATATATTTTTTAGTTTATTTAGAAACTGTCTTTCGAGTTAAAAGGGTTAAGTTGTAGAATTTTTTCTCGTCGCGTCTGGTCGCGTCACAATATTTTCATTGAATTAGACGAGGAGTGAACAACAACATTAGACTTTGCGAACCATCGCATTCGACGCCCTGGTTACAAAAGAAAGTGCAGTAATAACAAAACCGGGCAGAAAATTTCGATGGAATCGCGACGGGATCACGATTCCATCGAAATTCTCGGCTTGTATTTCTCCCCACAGCACTCTAAAATCCGGAAAGATGCGAGAACAGTGAGATTTCGGTTGTTTCCGTGATTGGACTTGATTTCAGAATACTTTGTTAATGAAGTTTCGACCCACCGGTTTTAAGTGTATCGCGACCCAATCGCGATTTAATCTAGAAAAGTACCGCTTTTGTGATCACAGTGCCGTACCTACATCGTTTGGGAGTGCGGAGGCTCGGTGGTTACGGCACTGAAATTCAAACCGAAAGGTCCACGGTTCGATCCCCGCCAGGGGTAACTGCGTTGTGTCATTGAGCAAGGCACTTAAATCTGACTGCCCATGTGGGGCACGGTGGCGCTGTGTACTAAGGCGCACTGCATGTCGATGGCGCACCTGTCTTCAAGCAATGCTAACTCTGTTTCTGTGGAGTTAGTACGTTGGTGAGTCTGACAGTTTGCTGGGAGGTTCTCTCCAGGTACTCCGGCTTCCTCCACCCATAAAACTGTCCGGCACGAGGTGACCCTGGCTGTCGAAAGTATCGTTAAACTGCAATAAATAAATAAATAGTACGCACATCATTCAGTACGAATCGATACTTTTTCCAGGGCGATTGCCAATCTACTTTGGGGACGTGACAACCGTTACTTATTCCCAGTTCCTTATTCGCCATTTGTTATCAACCGATGAAATCGGTTGATGACGAATGTCGATTAAGGAACCGGGAATATGGTTGTCACGTTTGACATTCACGGAATGACACTGTGGGAAGCCATATGAGTATTCGGATGTTGGATATTACATTCAGATTCCGCCACTCGTTATCAATTCATGAAACAATGAAGTGAATAAAAGTCTAGACACGTATGTTTCCTGACGACTCCAAATAATGTCTTTGCCTTTGGGAATAACAAATTGGTATCGAACCTAATTGGCAGAGTGTGTTTATGATGAGAATGTAGTGAAACTTTCTAGAGAAAGTCGTGCCATCATTATCTGCAGCTCTCTTGATACATCGTTTGTTACTTCTAAATTATCCAACCACCTGAGAAATGTACAGATCGAATCAAGATAACGTATAACAGTATTACATATTTTCCCACAGGTGACCATCACACGTCAGGGTGAAATGATCGCATTATTTTAATTTGGGCATTCAAATATCTTTATCAGGTTTGGCAGGTCTGGAAGTAAAGTGCTTATATCTTAACCCGTGGGGGAGCGCGGTGGCTCAGTGGTAGACTATTGGACTTCTATGCTAGAGGTCCCGAGTTTGATCCCCGTCCGGGACGACCCGCGTTGTGTCCTTGGGCACGGCACTTTATCCCGATTGCCTACATGGGGGCACGATAACGCCGTGCACTAAAGCGTACTGCACGTCGATGGTGCACATGTCTTCAACCGCTGTAACCCTGCTGGAGCGGAGCTTGAACAGCGTTAGAATGTTGAGGAGCTGACAGTTGCTCATCGTTGCTAGGTGGTTCTCTCCGGGTACTCCGGCTTCCTCCACCCGTAAAACTGTCAAGGTCATGATTAGCCGTTGTGTATAAGTATGTGACCTTAAACCCCAATAAATAAATAAATAAATAAATCTTAACCCGTTGGCAAGTAACGCCATATAGCATGGTGGTAACCCGTAGGAAAATGGGTACTGTGATGCTTCTCTGTTTCTGGTTTTACTACACTGGTCATGCTTTTACGTTTTATTTGGATTTCTGCCTATATAAATATCAACAACAAACGCCCGATCTCGCATAGGCGAGATCGCACGTTAGTTGTTGCTATTTATGTTGGAGGAAATTCCTTTAAGATGGAAACAATATGCCATTCTATTCATATATGAATGCAATACTCAACATAAACTAAAATCCTAAACGTGCATGTTTTGCCAGTTAGACTTGACAATCTTTCAGAACCAAATCGACTCAAAGGTTCCGCCTTTCATCCGCATATGAATAGCGTGGCATGCCGTTCACATCTAAACAAATTTCCACCAAAATAAATAATAACAACTTACGCGCGATCTCGCCAAAGCGAGATCGCACGTTAGTTGTTGCTATTTATGTTGGAGGAAATTCTTTTAAGATGGAAACAGTATGCCATTCTATTCATATATGAATGCAATACTCAACTTTTGAGTTGAGATAGTTATGGGAGGTTGTCCCTATATCCTGATAAATTCTGTCTTTTGATTGGTCAGAATGCCTTGGACAAATAGCCATGACAAAGGGTGCACCCAACAACCAAGGTATATGAGAGCGTGCAACATCCAGGGTATAAGCGCACGCGAAACATCGGGGGTAGATGTGTATATGGTTTAATCGAAAGTTTTCCGCTTTTGCTCGCCTCGAAATAAAAATCGAACCAAAAACCCCGTAATTAGTCACAAATATCATCAGATTTCCGCAGTAGGCACATAGAACACATTGGAACTCAGGGGACAATATGTCAACAAAATATTGTTTACTCGTTTCCTTAACGACCCAAGGGATGTTACTCTATCTGTTGTCTTCTGCGATTATAAAAACAAAATAATTATCACGAATTTGGTCCAAGTAATTGTAGAGATGAGAAATGCGTCCACAAATTTATTTCCACTATGTTTGTATTGTGTTTCAAACGGGACAAAAACGTTATCTACGCCAACATCTATGGTATATGGAGATTTAATACCTGGATTTCTCATTTAAACACCCCGCCTGCGGCTCGATGTTTAAAAACCGACATCCAGATATTAAATCTCCATATACCATACATGTTGGCGGAGATAACTTATATTGTCATGCCTTTCTGGTAAAACATGCGAGATTACTAATTTAATAAAGGTATGTTGTATTACTTTTTCGCAACGTGTAGTTCGTTCGCGTATTTTACAATTTATGTAACCCACACGTAACCTAAACGATCGCTCGTGGTTGTTTCCAGGCCTGGTGTAGCTCATCAGGCAACCTTTTTGTCCTCAAGACAGGGAACCGTGCAACAAATGAGAAAGGTTGGCAGAAAGGACAATACCGGTCACGTGTACATTTTGTTCTGGAAATTCCCAACAAAAACACACCAATAGTCAATTGTATTCTTCAGGCTCTAAAATTGACCAATTCACTCTCTTTTCTAACTGGAATCTTCAGCAGTGATGTAAGAATTTAGCACAATGCTTCAAACATTTTTCAAATCAATACATTTTTTCCAAGGGTGCTTAGCTTCGGAGACAGCAAGATTCAAGGCGCATAACTCTACTTCAAATATTTAGTACTGTTATACCATAAACGACACGCCATGCATAAGGGGAATTTACTCATGGCTGACTGTTGTTAGTTATGCCACGTTTCCGTGTCTTATGAAAATTATCACATATGATTACCGAACCGTGAGAAGATAACCAGAATACAGTGGAATCCTGTTAATTGAATAGCCACTTTACCAGAGAAAAATATTCAATTAACAGGAGTATACAATTATCAGGAATTTGGGCATTTTACTATCTTCCTGCTTTTAACAGAGCATTTATTCTATTATATCTTGTTTGACAGAGCTCGTTGAGCTCTGTCAAACAAGATATAATAGAATAAATGCCTATATTTGATGTATTAGACTAATTAGACTAAAAATGTCTATAAATGTGCGGAATTCAGACTAATTCTTCAACAAAAGCATCACCAGCATAACCAGCAACAGCAAAGTTTCAGCCAATGGACCTCCGGGTTAAACTCGCTTTCCATGGGTTGAAACATTGCTTGTGCTTTTTGTCGATATGTACAAAATTTGAATGTTATAGCCTGTTCTATGACACTCAATAGTACTGTCATTTAGAACACACGCCGCCAAGTATATAGCTTCTTTTATGATTACCAATCAGCCTTCATCATTATACTTGACCCCCGTCCCATTGGAATTGGTACACGTACGATGTATCAGAAATGAATACTCGAAAGTTTTTCAGTTACAATTCTCGGAAAGTAAAGACTATTCCACTAGTACAATTCTGACGAAAAAGGGCACGCGGTGCCCTTCCCCCCACTTCCGGCGCACTTGGATAAAATACATTTATTTGCCGTTACCTGACTCCAAACTACACGAATCAAGGAAGGCAATTCGATGTCGATCGCGAATCAGGCCCTCAATGTTGACAAAGGATCGAATGTTCGAAACGTCGCTGGGCTCTACTCGACTTTTGTTTTTGGAGTACATCTCAGATGCGCATCTACTGTTCGTAAACACGAAGTCATTAGCGTTTATATACACAAAACTATTGACTTCATCTTTCATCCGTAGATAATAAGTCTACTTCAGTTGTTGTCTGCCCGAGGCACACAATAACATATAACAATTATATATGTCAGCTGGTAATTAATCAGACATCATTTATCGGAAAAATGGAATTTCCATCGTATGAACATTTTTTTAGTACTACATATGCTGACTCTATACGTTACGTATTCACTTAGAATACTTAGATAAGACCTAAAAAGATAAAAATCTGTTTTGTTTCTCAGGCCCTCCCATGGTCATTTTGGCTGCCGCATGCTCTCTTTTTATAACCAATGCGAACTTTAAAAAAATAATAATTAAATGGTTTATGTCTGATATTTTACCCAAGTTAATAAAATTGATAATTTTGTCCCTTGAGTGCAACAAGGCATTGCAATGCTTTAGCATTGCAAAGCCTTCTTGCACACAAGGGACAAAATACACCCCCACCCATGCCATTCTGTAGATTATGAGGCCTAAATCATAAAACAAACCAAGAATATGAAATTTTGATGCCAAAGAAATAATTACAAAAATAAAAATTAAAATAGAAAACCGCCCACCCGCACGCAATTTTAAAAAAAGGCCCTGAGAAACAGAAGATCTACTTTGTGGGGCCTAATGATGTCTTTAGGTTCACAAAGAAGCAGCATCTGCTTTCGTCATACAGAGCAGAGTTTGGTAAAGAGTTCAGGATATTCAAATTATGAGCTGTGACGGGTTGATAAAGCTTGCCGACAACGGTTCCTTTCCGAGCTTTGTCTGAAATAACTGCCGAAGATGGGGTGGGGGGGGGCGGGGGGGGGGGGGTGGGGGGGGGGGGTCGCTAATGGGGATTAATTTTTCCATTAGAGAAATTGTCGTCAAGATTCTTAAGGGGTCGTCCAAGGAGAAATTTTCACCACTGCTCAAAGTACTGATAAAAGAAGGAAATAAAGGCATATTATATATCAAAATAATGACTAGAGTACAAGGAAATGGAATATATTCACTTTGGCATGAATTTTTTTTTATGCATTTGCCGACGGACAAGCTTCCAATGGCATAAGTAACGAATTGCGAAAATAACGAATAGATCGGTAATTCAAAAGACAGTGTTTCAAATAAATGACTTCGAACTCCAGACTCGGAGAAAGTACATTTTACCATTTCGTTCGTGATATGTTACAAACGCCCCAAGAAAATGCACGAAAAAGAAAGAAATTTCCATTTGAAAATACCATGAGGGAAATCAGTCACATGACAGTTTGTAACCATCTAAGGCAAACAGTGAACTTAGGCAAAATATCTTTGTTAGTTGTCTGATGACTTCCTTTAAATATTTATTTCCGAACGCTGAAGTTTCAAAAGAGGTTTGCTTATTTTATTTGCCAGAAAAAATTACAGCTATATGTTGGTAAACTAACCTAATTGACAGTTTTTGCTTAGTTGTTGGTACATAGAGATTATTACCATTATGTGGATGTACAAAATATGTATCCGAGTCTCGCTCCGGGTTCTAAGGGCAGATCACGACTCGTCTTCGACTCGTCGTGATCTGCCCTTAGAACCCGGAGCGAGACTCGGATACATATTTTGTACATCCACATAATGGTAATAATCATTTTATCTTACAATATATTGGGGATGAGTCAAGAATGTAGACGAATATATAACGAACTATTTATTCGTACGGATGAACAAAAAGAAAAAAAATGGAACTCACGCGAAAGGAACGTGCTTGTATCCGATCCTCTGATACAAACATCTGTATCAGGGGTCGGATACACGGCAGTTGCGGAGTTAAAACAGACAAAATACATGTTGATTGTAAGATAAAATTGTTAACATGCAGTCAAATAAAGATTGTTCTAGGGGTATTACGTCATCGGTACCAGACAGATTAATCACCTAATATCACATCTTTCACACGGTTCTTACCTTTGCCTTTACTTTAATGTCTAAATTTAGATGATGCAATCAGTGGTAATACATAATATTGGCGGAATTCGAAATCCAATGAATTGAATCGTAAACGACATCAAACTCGACATCATCTATTTTGAGAATTACTTTAATTCATACCATGATTACCTATTCTACGAAATATAAAAAAGCCTATGACATAGATTTTAGCTTTACACACCAACCGTGGTGAACGCGCCAGCAATGGATTTCAATAGTTAAAATTTACACCTACAGTGGAACTACATCCAAGTTGACCTTTGGCGACCTCGCCTTGAATGCAAACTCGTCTAAATTTATCACTCGCCGCCTCTTGAAGAGTGAAATGAAACCGGTAATTATTTATTACCTTTTTAAATAAATTTACCATACAAGATACCGAAAATTAACAAACATACGTTGTCTCATGTTAATAAAGCATCCATAACTCGAAATAGTATGTTATTATGTTGTTAAAATGAAAAGGCCGCGTAATTTGCGTGTTTCGTTTTCTATTTCGTTTCGGCGATAAAATTGCCATCGGAAGTACCGCCCACCGGTGCTCATGTAAACAAAAACGGATTCGCACGTGTGAATATTGATTTATTTTACAATTAAACTCTTATTAATCTGACGATCATGGTATAAATAAAATATCCCCAAAGTAGCTTGGTGTACCAAATGTTCACCACTCGTGGAGAAGTGGTGGTAACCGTTAACACCACTTCACCACTCGTGGTGAACATTTGGTACACCAACCTACTATGGGTATATTCTTTCTGTCCTTTACTTTCCGAATCACTTAACTGGTTCGTTCAATGTTCTCCCCTCTGCCAATGGAAGATTTGGAGAGAAGTTTAATTCTGCAAGATAAATGTTCCCATTCCTAAACTTTACCCTGATATCGCTAAGCATATTCCACAACTACTTAGCCCCTTAACTAACGAATCGGCCGCATCTAAAGTACGGTTCAATAAATTTCCTGGTTTTCTAGGAACTGGGAACGGGAATGAAATTACTCACAGAACCGGGAACCGAGAAATTTCCCGGGTGATGTCAAGCAAATTTACGATGGTAACATGACGCATTTATTTTAATGATGATGAGCATATTTCATTGGCAATCTTCCATCTCCAAACGAAAAAGTTATTTTCCTAAGATAAGTATGAAAACCCAAACCCACTAATCTCGTCTTTATTTTCAGAATAACTCGCATTATCACTTCTACCTTCTCCAGCATCGACACCCTCCTCTTCACTGCCGTCACCAGTCTCCTCTGCATTTAGCAGAGGAGACTGATGACGGTTGTGAAGAGGGTATTGATGTTGGAGGAGGTAGTGAATAGTGAGTGATACTGGTGATTCTGCAGATGAAGACGAGTTTGAACTTTGAAGCGGGTGAAGAAGATCTTGGTGTCGAAAGGGAGAAGGGAGGGGGGGGGGGGGGGGGTCCTCCAGAACTGGTTGAGAGCTACAGTGATTTGTTGAAAATGGCTCGTCAGGAATCAGAACTGTAAGAATTGCAGATGTGGAAGGGCTGACGAAATACTACAAAGTTTCAACTTAGAAAACTTCAGTTAAATACACTAACAGTGCCACTCTTCATTCCCAGTTCCGTGCTGTAGATTTACCGGGTATCGGGGCCGGCGTTCGGAACCGGGAACCCGGGAATTCCTGTTCCGGGATTAAACCCTAATCTAAAGGCATAATTAACAACATTAAGCAGTTCAAAAGATATTGTTTTTCAAAACATTTCAACAAAACCATATCATATGACCCCTCGTTTGTTGAAATATTTTGAAAAAGTTGAGAAAAACAATAATTAAAATAATAAATGTTGTCATCCTGTGCGTTAGGTAAAGGATTAATTTTGGGGGTAGGATTACACTTATCAGAGCAGTGTTTTTCCTCCCGTCTACACACAGCAAATGGGAAGGGTCAAAGAAAGCGCTGTCTGAGTGAACCCACCAAACACCTTTCATAAGGGGCAATAACTCCGACAAAAATACTCCAAATAACACCTGCCTTGAATGTGAGGCCAAACACCACTAAGATACACTTCCATACCACATATGATGTCATTCCATCAAGTATTTCAAAAAGTTATTGAGTTTGAGAATTTGTTGGTCAGAGACCGATCGACAGATTTCAAGTGCATAAAGTTCAATAACTCTGACAAAAATACTCCAAAAAATACCTGCATTTCTAGGGAACTAGACATAATTCAGATACATTTGCATATCAAATATGACGTCATTCCACAAAGTATGTTAAAAACTATTGAGTTTGAACGATTGCGTATCATATCGAAAATCTAAAGTCCTTGAACCCCGTTCCCTATAAATAAGTGTGCATTATCGCCTAACAAGGAAACATTTTGTAAAAAGACATGTCTGAATGACGCAGACTTTTAATCAAACTGCCAACTACAAATCATCTCTGCCCCTTTAACTTTATGCATATCCACAAAGACTATCGTCCGAAAAAGTAAAAAGAATTCCGACAATCTTAACTTTGTGACAAAACGTTTGATATAGGGAACAACTCCTACCCTGTATCGACACCCCAGCCAACCACAAGTTGCACGACATTGGATCAGCTGACGATAGCCAGTTACGGTTCCAGGAGTCTGGTCAGGGGCGCCACATTTCAATCATTGTACGAAGTATTATCCGACGCGACTGGCGTCCAACTTTCACCGGCGGGCTCCGAAACGTCCCCGAGAAAAAAAAGTTTCGAAAATCGAAGTTTAGTTTGGCCCTCCGGTGGCTTCTCTATAAATTACTAGAATCCTTTCAAGTCAAAATATTCCTGCAAGTTTATACAGACTCCTTCCGGGAAAGGGAAGCCAATTTATAACGGTTTACATAAAGGGGACCCATACATGAGCTATAACTGTATTCACGGGGTGCGGCATTTTATTACACACCCATTAAACTCTTGTATTTAACGGAATCTCCGCTATGACATAAATGTTTCTGTATTCTACTGGTGATGCACAAGCTGGAATTTTTTTCCCAGCACCGTTTATACTACTTCCTTTCCCGTCGAGTCATAAGTTACGGTTCGAAAAGTTTCCAAATTTCTTTATACAAATATCGCTCGTCTGTCGAGTAGTGTGAAAATGAAAATGTCCAAAGGAAAATAAAGTCGGTTCAGAAAAAAATTAGTTAACCAAAAATAAGATAATATTAAAAAACCCCAATCATTTCCAACCATGACATTAACCCAGTCCTGACTTCGTCGTATGCAAATCATATTATATCTAAATTGGACAACTTTATTTCGGTAATCTCCGGACATCCTGACATGCTTCGAAATTGTTTTAAAAAAGTTTCTCCCAGCTGCTTTGCAAATCTGCCCAAATTTGTACTTATATTTTTACTAACGGTAATAGCCACCAAATGGTTAGGCGTGAATGGACACCAGCCGAAGAGAAACAGCGATACGAATTTCAACAAACACGCCCAATAGAAAAGATAACGAATGTAATTTAGACTGGTTCCCAAAAGGTTGTTTTGAGTTTTGATCGATCCATTTGATCAGTCCAGCTTCAAACAAAACAAACGGACTCTTCACCTTTGGGTTTAAACATCAAATTTAAATTTGTTTATTTAAATGAATTTTAATGCGTGAGTTGTGTAATAAGCACAGAACGCGATGTATGTTTGAATGGGTGGGCGCTTTACATAACTCGTTGGAATGGCGTAGTCATATTTCGCTCGAGCCTACGCCTCTCGCGAAATATGACTACGCCAATCCAACGAGTTATGTGAAACATCCACTGATTCAAACACACATCGCATTCTGTCCATATCTGTGATAACACATGGACATCCACTACCGAGGGTAGTGCATGACCAAGTGTTATCGCGGATAATACCATGTCCCCCGGTATCGATGCTCGTGAAAACAATTTGGCACTGGATGCGCCCCCGCTTGAACCCACCCTTCTTGTTAGCTCATGCCCCTTTATTTGGAATCATCACATTGTGTGGCGTTATGAGATATACTTTCTTTGAAAAGAGAAGTAAAACAAAAAAGAAAAAAAGAAGAAGAGGAACGAACAAGAAGACAAAAATGGGAAATTTGAACAGAGAATTTCTTAGCGAGCAGCTGAGCACCCGTAGCCGAGTATTTAGGTGAAGAAATAAAGAATTGTTGTGCGTGTTTTTTTCTGCTTTCTGTAAAGTATTTACAAGGCGAAACTGATTTATCTTCATAATTATTTTCAGAAATTTCCTTAGCTTTGAAGATTTGAACTTTCGTAGAGCTAAAAGCTGCCAAGAGGGGAAAATCGAATTACCATGATCACGAGTGCAATACGCAAAGAAACTAATCGATACAATAATAATTGCCAATAGTCTTGTGAAAAAAATGACATCTTTAACTCGTGTTGCTTCAAGTTAAACAGGTCGTTGTACTTATCAAGCCAAGCTCTCCGTCAGTTGGGTAGCAAGGTCAAGTCAATTTTCCCTGCAGGCATTCGGTCTATAGAGAACGAATTCTTCAACAAGAATGCGATAGCTCATTAGTCAGATTATTATGCTAGAAGATAAAGCTGTGATGGATCTGTTATTAGTATATTGTACTATCAGAAGATTCGACGATATTTTGTTCAAAACTGCGAAGAAAACCTTATAGCAAAGATGCTGAGAAACGACAATTTGTAATTTTGAACATGTCCAACCCTCGTGCCTCTTCAGCAACCAGATTGAGGTTTGACAAATGTTTGGTCAATTCCACGTTTCAAGGGCGGCGGAAGCTCAAACAAAGTGTGTGTGTGTGTGGAGGGGGGCGGGGGGGGGGGGGCACACCTTTCTGGGCACCGCAAGGGTGTAGGATGGAAAATAATTTTTCTTCGGCGTGGGGGGGGGGGGGAGGGGGCGTCAATAGTGGCGTGGTGGTGTATTCATGCAAAATCCCAGATTTAAAAAACGCTACCCCTCACCCTTGTTCCCTCCCTACTTAAGACACTAACTTCAGTGACCTCAACCTAACCTCAATCTTATTGTAATTATTTTGCGATATTGGATATTGACAGGTCAGTATAGAATCTTGTGGCATCACTTGGCTTCTTGTGGCATCGGATGTCTTCGAATGTTACTACAGATTAGGGTAGTTGTAATAGATTTATTTTTTTCGTTTTTGATTAAGAGTAGCATTCGTCTTTATTTATTACTTTCCAAAGTGTGATTTATTGGGATTTCCGGGTTTGATTACAAACGATAACTTCGCAAGTGAATTATGCAATAAACAATTAGGTCATGTATCCGTGCGCGCAAACGAAGACGCTTTGCGGTGGCTGTAATGGGGATTTCATTGTTTTTAGTTTTTTTAACCCTTTACCTAACATGAAAAGCAGACGACACTTGCAAAAAATATTTTTGAATAGCTATTATTTTCATTTTTTGCCTCAAAAACATAGGTTATGACCCCTCATTGGAACGAGCTCGAAGAAATCTTTCCAAATGAAGGGTCATAACCTATGTTTTAGAGACAAAAAATGAAAAAATAATGAAAATTATTGGCGAGTTTTGAGAATAGCGCTGGCCGGTTTTGGCCGTTACGTTAGGTAAAGGGTTAAATAATATAATTATCGTTAATAATGAAAAGTAATAAACAGAGTAGTCGCTTGACTGGACTGGTTACGTGAAATAATTCATGAGAGGTGAGGGACGTTGTACAAACACGAGTGCGCGAATGCGCACGAGTGTTTTACAATATAGTCCCTCACTTCGAATGAATTATTTCACGTAACCAGTCCAGTCAAGCGATTACTCTCTATATATCTCACCTTTTGGTACACACTACAACCTGTATGACGTCCACTAAATTCGCATACTTTGGACTGAATTGAACTGAATTGAACCAGTTCATTGCCATTGAATACAAATTTATTTTTTGCAAAATCACAGGGTAGGCTAAAAAGTGCACGAGAAGAGAAATATAATATACAGTACGTGGAGAGTGGATTGTAACTAAATCATCCGCGGAGTGGAGTTATCACCCAAACTATGACTTTCAAATTTTATACATATGGACAAAAAACACAAGCAATGTTTCAGCCAATGGACCTCCGGGTTTAATCCGGAGGCCCATTGGTTGAAACTTTGCCTGTGCTTGTTATGCTTTGCAACAAATTTGCAATTATTGCTTGGGTGGAATCTCCACTCTGCGGGTGATTTAGTGATAATACACTTTCCATGTACTGTATATGAATCGAATGAGAATTAATGAGAAAGAAATGAGAAATTCTTGTAATTATATTTTCGCATTTTATGGGTTAAATTGCGTAAGAACGAATATAGATAGCCTCCCTGCATAGCGAACGAAAAAAGAACCCAACAAAGTGAATATTATTTAGAGTGTTATTAACCCTTTACCTAACATGAAAAGCAGACGACACTTGCAAAAAAAATTCTTGAATAACTAATTTTTTTCATTTTTTTTGTCTCAAAAACATAGGTTATGACCCCTCTTTGGAACGAGCTCGACGAGCTCGTTCCAAAGAGGGGTCCTAACCTATGTTTTTGAGGCAAAAAATGAAAAAATAATGAAAATTAATTGGCGATTTTTGTGAATAGCGCTGGCCGGTTTTGACCGTTACCTTGGGTAAAGGGTTGAACAATTGAGTTCATCTTTGAAGAGGGACCTGTTTTTAGAATTTACTTCAGTGTGAATGTTCTCAATTATAAAAATTCAAAATCGGTCAGGTTTTGGAGAAACATTGAGAAAATCACATGAATAATGAAATAGAGCAACCGGAATCATGTATGAATATTAACTGCACTGTGGCATCGTATTATTCGCCCGTTTTGGTATCACACGGAGGAACATCATCTACAGTACTACATGCCAAGATAGAAGACTTTCGATCATACGTAAACCCAAGAAAATTTAATTCAAACTATTTTGTTTTGTTTTGACTTAATCATAACTTTGAAACCGTCCTTTGAAATATTATGTTCCATTTGGAGCTTACTATTTTAATTCAATAATATCTTGAAAATCAATGTCGGAAAATATATGTTTTGGTGATGTGTTGTGGGCACAGGGGTTGTGTACGTTATGTCGGAAAATGCCTTTAGGTACCTATAAATGGTGAAAAATATGGGGGGCACGTGCCCCCTTGTGCCCTTACTCGACTCCTCCGCCCCTACCACGTTTCACCCCCTCCCCCGATAACCGGAAGCCACCGCGGGAAGGGAGGACCAGAACTAGCAGGGGACCGTGGGACATTTTATGGAACTGTCCGACTCTGGTTCGGCCCATTGGAAATAATTTTGGAAATTGGTGCCAAAAAATCAAAATCCGTCATTCTACAAGTCTGACGAATGTATATTTCTGAACCGAATACCATCTATGGTCTCTTGAGTGCAACAGGGCGCCATCTGCAGTGCATTAGCATTGCAGATGGCGCCTTATTGCACCCAGGGATGATATCTTCTAATGCATTACAGATGGCGCCTTATTGCACCCAGGGACGATATCTTCCTCTCGATAAGTGGCATTGCATCAGTTGCTCATATATTTGTTGGAAAAACGGCAGTTAGTTAGCGGACGGTGCAAGAATTGAATTCGCGAACAATTCATCACTATTCATTGACAGAAAGATACATTCACTACATGTCAGTAGAATAACAAACGTAAATAAAGAAAACGACAATAGGATCCCATTCCCAATGGAGCCCCCGCCCTCCCCCGAGTGGGTGCCCTTGGCATCTTTACCCACAGGACGAGCTAGCATATTACCCCAAAAATGCTCTCCTCTGATAATTGTGGGTATATCGTTGCTTATATTCAATATATAGCGATAGCAATTTTCTTTCTCCAAGAAAATGACAGGCGATAACATACATTGATAATGCACCATGTACACCATCTAGCACCAAACCAGGTTAACAAAAGCGCCATTAAGGTCGGAGTTGTCTTCTACAACCTTAACACGGTGGAAATAGCAATGGATTTTTCTGCTTTCGCCGTGAGTCTCCACAAGACCAATTACAGTGAAGATGGCGGGAGATTCAGTGCGCTGAAACACACTCTGGCGAGTTATGGAGTACTTAGCCCCTTGTAACATTGGAAACGGCATTTAAATGTTTCCAATGAAGACATCATCAAAACAGGGAGAGTGGGAGAGCCGATGCCCCCAAAACGCAATCTGACGAGTTATGGAGCAGTTAGCCCCCCCCCCCCCCCCCGTGACGTTGGGAACAACAATTTAATTGTGTACCCGGGAGGTACCACTAAAACCGGAAACAATGACGCAATCAGGGCGCGTTGACTCGTCAGCGTTTTGTGTTGTGACTCGTCTCTTTTTTCTGAGGCTGCTCGGATTCAGGGGTTGATATATTAAACCATTCTAGTTGCTGGATAGTCATCATTTGTGCGACTGTTTCTTTCCCCTAAATTCTGGGATCGCCGTCCTTCCCGCGGCACATTCATCTCTTGTCTCCCACTCTTCTTTTCTAATCACAACCTCTCTACATTTTTCTACTATTGAATTAATCGATAGATGCATATTTTTTATTTTTTTTTATTAGGGTTTAACGACACATTAACAGCCAGGGTTATATCATGTTCGTGACAGTGTTACGGGTGGAGGAAGCCGGGGTACCCGTAGAGAACCACCGAGCAACGACAAGCAGCAGTCAGCTCTCCAACATCGTAACTCTGAACTCTGCACCGCGGCTAAGGCAGGGTTAGATTGGTTGAAGACATGCGCACCATCGACGGGCAGTACGCCTTAGTTCACAAGGACACAACGCGGGAACGCGAATCAATCGCTGAAATGGTCACCCATCCAACTACTAGATGCATATTACCGAAATGCTAAATGTAATTTTATCTCGAATACCCCCAAAAACCCCCACATTAATACAACTCGCCACCCTGAAATGACTGGCAAATATAAACGATTTATGGATGACTAGGTTAGCGAGATCTAAAATTTGACACGGTCTTTCTAATAAGATCATCTTATTTCCGAACTACTCGTATAATTCAGTCTATCTCTATACCATATGAGTAGGTAAGGATGGAGATAGAATAGGTGTTTACGGCCTTTATTTGATACATGGGTGAAAACTATGAAAATTGGTGCCAAAAGAACCGAAATCCTTCACTATACAAGTATAACGAGTGGTGTATATTACTGAACTGAATACCACATATCGCCTCTTGGGTGCAACAAGGTGCCATCTGCAATGCCTTAGCACTGCAGATGGCGCCTTATTACACTCAAGTGACGATACCTTCTTTCGATAATTGGCGTTGCATCAGTTGCCTATATATTGCCTGGAAACGGGGCAGTTTATCTGCGGACGCTGTGATAAATGAAAACAGAAAAATTTCAGAATTATTTATAGACAAGTAGGTACACTCCCTGCACGTCGATAGAATATCGAAAGTAAATAAAAAACGACAATGGGCCCCACAAAGGCAATGGGATCCCATTGCCAATGGAGCCAATGGGCCCCATAGGGGCGGAGATCTCAGACTTTAGGCCTCCTTGGCCCATACGACGAGCCGCAACTGCCATGATCTCTTCTTGAAAGTATTCTTAGCCTCCTTGCCCTTGGCTTCCTAATTGGGTTAGTGGATTTCCTAATCAACTTAGCTTAAGAGATCTGGCCCAAGGAGGAAGTACTTTTTCAACAATCAACAGGTCTGATATATACATGTTGAAAAGTAAGCATAATTTAATTTGGGTGTGGTCCAACCCATGATCTGACACAGTGATTTTTATCTGAATCTGAATTTACTGGAGTGAGGTGGAGGTGGGGTTGGGGTGGGGAAGACAGCCGATCTGGTTATGCCACCTTCCTGCGGTATACATGTTTATTCTTTTTTCAGGCGATATTAGTTTGCAATAGTTTCTACTGATTTATGTATTTTTCTATCCACTGTTTTCTGTATCTGTTGTACTATTCGTATATCGTAGAATAAAATCATCAACCAATCATCAATCAATTCTTATATTCAGTCCTCAGTGATCCTTTAACGCGTGCCAGTAAGAAACACCAAACTCTATAATATACTACGCGCAAAAAGGTTTTGAACCACCCAAAACATTCCAAACTTTTTCATAAGTATATTTGGCCGATTATTATATAACATGTACGACAATAAGCCCAATATAGTCATAAGAATATAGTAATTTTGATATTAGTCTACGTGCTCGTCTGACCACCACAGCACCCAATAAGTAGGTTAGGGGTAGTGTGTTGAAGCTCACATATTGATGAGCAACATGTACTGTCTGAGATCTCTGTGCATTTCGTCGTTCGATCTCTGTATTATGCGACTTTTATGCACTTTGACCTTTTACCTAACACGAAAAGCAGACAACACTTGCAAAACAATTCTTGAAAGACTAATGTTTTTCATTTTTTTGTCTCAAAAACATAGGTTATGACCCCTCATTGGAACGAGCTCGTTCCAACGAGGGGTCATAACCTATGTTTTTGAGACAAAAAATGAAAAAATAATGAAAATTAATTGGCGATATTTGAGAATAGCGCTGGCCGGTTTGGACGTTACGTTGGGTAAAGGGTTAAATGACAGTTTCGATAGCCAGGGTCACATCGTGTGGTACTGTTATACGGGTGGCGGAAGCCGACGTACCCAGGGAGAACCACCGACCAGCGGCGAACTACTATTTTGCTAGTAAGGCGGAACTTGTTTACCACAAGAGAGCTCGATCCAAGGAGGGGTCATAACCTATGCTTTTGAGACAAAAAATGAAAAAAAATAATGAAAATTAATTGTCGATTTTTGAGAATAGCGCTGGCCGTTTTTGGCCGTTACGTTGGGTAAAGGGTTAAACAGATCTGTACACTCCCCCAGGGTAGAATATGTTTTACTCATGAGAGAGCCAGTTTTCCCAAGAAATGTTAAGCTGGTATGTGCGTAAGAAAGATGACTATACATTTTGGTGTAACATTCTTGTCCAGGAATGGGATCAATTTAGTCCTCATCAAGTTCGTACTCTCATTCAAAATTTGATTCAGATGTGTCTAGAGGTTTGCAGGTCAGAGAGAGAGGTGGATACACCCGACATTGATAGTAAAAGGTGCTGTTTGGATACCACCTGCAATCCTGCACGTGACAACATGACTGATATTGTACCAGGAACACACTTCAATAAATTAGTTCCAAAAGATCACTCATTTGTCCAAAAATGAATCAGCTTTCACGTGGTGTATGGCTTTTTATTATATACTAGCCTGTGAATTATCGCAAATTATCTAAAATAATTATCTGTCGACTCGATGAATATAGAGGAATATTCCTCAGTAGCTTACTAAATGACGTCACGCTACGCCTCATCACGTCGTCTTGAAGGAACGACCAGCTGATCTTTCTTATTGTTTTGAAAGGTACACATTTGGGGTCGAATTGGGCTGAATATTGTGCAATAAAATGTCTGGTAGCGAAAAAGAAATAAAATCTACTCTATTTTAGTCAGTATCTGGAATTATCTCATGAGTGTGAACCTGAAAGTTTTATTTTTCACGAGCGCTTGCGCGAGTGAAAAATAATATTTTCAGGTCCACACGATGGATTTTTTCAATAGCTTTCTAAATGACGTTACGCTTAGAGCATGGCATCGCCTTGAACGTCGCCTTGAAGGAACGATCAGCAGCGTTTTGTTATTGTCTTGAAACTGTTTGCAGTCGAATTGGGCTGAATATTGCGCAGTAAAATGTCACGAAGCATATAATAAAAAGAAAATCACCGCAGTTTTAGTGAATATCGGGAATTATCTCATTCGTGTGCACTTCAAAGCAAGCGCTCGTGAAAAATAAAACTTTCAGGTCTACACTTGCATGCGATAATTCCCGATATTCACTTAGCGTAGCGTAGATATCCTCTATTTATTATTGTTTTAATTTTGTAAAAATACTCCCCATGTCTTAGGTCCTTGAAAACCGTTTTGTGCGGTATATATAAAATCTTCAACCAACAGACTCCTGAGAAATTAACTGGATTTAAGACGTCGTGTGCCAGCTGTGTATATTCCATACAGACTGTTGAGATCTATACACTACTAGCAGTCAGAGTGATCTCCCATTTATTTAACTGCATTTCGCGTGGCGACAGATGATAAGTGCATCACGTTCAACAAGTACGAATTCATAAGCTGCGTTTTTGAGGCAAACAATAAAAATATTTAGATATTCAAAAACATTTTCGCGAGTGTCGTCTGCAAGAGTCGTGAAAGAATTCAGTGTCTGTATCTTATTGCAGATTTAGAAGATGGGAAGCTTTGCTAACCCTTTACACAACGTACACGATATTAAAGTGTTATTTTAAATATTTTCTTTTAATTTTAAAAAAAAATTCAACAAAACCATATCATGTGACCCCCTATTGGAACGATCTGGTCGGACTCGTTCCAATGAGGGGGTCACGTGAGATGGTTTTGTTGACATTTTTCGAAAACAAATGATTTTCAGCTGCTCCATTTGTAAATTAAAGCGACGGATGCGGCCGATTCTTTAGGTAAATGGTTAATTCAGCTAATTGATATGGATGTGGTATTCTCACTTACGACTCGGTTTAATGTGTTATTTTTCATGCAAGGCAGAAGCTTTTCTGTCAGTAATAAAGTCTCCAAACGATGTTAATATGACACTTCGAAAGATGTGGAACAGCAACATGGCTTACTTTGGTGTATGTTTCCATCACATAAATATTGTCATCGTACCTGAAGAACTTTCAGAAGAGTTTTGAAAAAAGAAGAAAAATGTCTGTCTTGTGTTACCAAGTTGCCGGGGACAGAAAACGCTTTAAGGTTACGATTGGTATATACATCGATTCAGCGAAATAATTCACATCTTGTCAACATCATCTTTATAGGGGAGGGGGGGGGGGGGGGGCGATTGGGTTCATATTCATTCAACCCAGTTGACTTTTTTGGGTTAATTTTTAACCCAACTGATTTTAGAGTGTAGTGTTGGGAACCGACCGCAAAATTCCGATCTCTTCTCTAGACAAGTGAATAACAAACTGCTGTTAACCATTTCGGTAACGTATTAGTCTTCTCGGCCTGCGCTATTCTCAAAACTCTCTATTGAAATTTTATTACTTTTTCAATTTTTGTCTAGAAAACATACCTTATGACCCATCACTGGAACGAGCTTATTTTCTGTTCTTTACTTTTTGAGTTGGGTGAAGAGTTAATACTAATGTCAAGTGCTGGTACTCAGGTAATCGCCATTGTCCAGTTCTGACTATCTTCTGCGAATCTGAATAAATTTCCCCATCACTGATCTAATGCCACCTGAATTAATATTCCACTCCTAACCATCAGTGCCACTTCCATCTTCAATACAAAGTAAACAAAAAATAATGACCTGAAGACAATCTTACAATTTGTTATCTAAGCCCCTCGATGGCTCACATTTATGTCCATATTCGCATTTATCTGATCGCAATTAGTTGAGTTTAAAATCATTAGGGACGACAAGATAGCGTATTTATGACTTAACTACCAATATATAAGAATGAAAAGCCAATAAAATATACTGACAAGAAGTAGTCACTATGTATAAACCATAGACTATCTTACAAACCCATGTCACTGAATTATTGTTCGTCACAACTCAAGAGTTTGAGACTTCAAAGGCCGATACACTCTCTAGTGAGCATTGCTTTATTTGTTTTTGGACTTTTAACCACACTTTCAACGGTCATGGTAACATCGTGCCCGTGACAGGCAGTTTTAAGGGTGGAGGAAGCCAGACTACTCGGAGAGAAGCACCCAGCACCGTCGAGCAACTGCCGGAGTCTCCAACGTACTAACTCCACACAACCAGAGTTACAA
Source organism: Pictodentalium vernedei (assembly GCA_031216915.1). Taxonomy (NCBI): domain Eukaryota; kingdom Metazoa; phylum Mollusca; class Scaphopoda; order Dentaliida; family Dentaliidae; genus Pictodentalium; species Pictodentalium vernedei. The sequence continues at coordinate 624,488,615 of CM062295.1, forward strand.
ACGGTTGGGGGATGTGACAACCGCGACTTATTCCCAGTTCCTTATTCGGCATTCGTTATCAACCGATAAAATCGGTTGATAACGAATGTCGAATAGGGAACTGGGAATAAATAACGGTTGTCACATCCGTAAGCGGTTGAAGGTGAGCGCACCATCCACGTGCAGTAAGCCTTAGTGCACAGCGCCGCCGTGCCCCAACGTAGGCAGCCATGATTAAGTGTCTTGTCCATGGACACAACACAGTTACCGTTTGTCAGGATCGAACCATAGACTCATCGCTTTGAAGGAAGTCCAATGCTTTAACTGCTAAGCTACCGCGATCCCGAGCAGTGCTTTACAGTTATACTTGAAACTTTTTCTTCACAGCTTTGTTGGAATTTCAACAGCGTGATGCCTCTTAGTTGGGCATTACTGTGGAATTAAGACAACGAGTAACCGAAAGAGCAAAAATGCAAACTGGCCTACATTTGCAAGTAGTGGTTGTGTCAATACCTACTTCCCCAAGACCAACACATTGAGAGATTGTCATAAAAGACACAATTTGCCTTAAATAGCGATCTATTGACGTGGAGTCAATCAACTGTGGATGTAAGCCAAATGTCAGAAAAATTCGTTCATCACAAGTAATCCGTCTATGCCACATTCTCCATTTCCCAGGAAAGACATAATTCGCAATTACTCCAAGGAGTGGAAATATCTTGACTCCTTCCTCTACCTTGGACTCGGTGTCTCTCGGAGTTCTCTTTCCTGTTCTTTTCAGTAACTGGTCCAAATGCATGTGGCTGTGGACTATGGGAAAGATCATCTCCACTGTAAGTTCTGTTTCTGCCACCATGCCATTAAAGAAGAAAGGGATTTCTAGAGCCATCACTTCCTCTCGTTTGCTCTCTTCCAACTTCAGTAATTATGAAGTTAAAATCCTCCAGTGTATAAGTGTGATGACACTATTTGGTGGATAAATAGTGAACACCCCAGGCTTCTCCATTTCCTGTATCAAGAGGTACTGTCCCGTTGTAACCACTTCTTCTGGCTGGAGTATCTTCTGTAAGGAAAAGTTTTAACTTCACCACATAATCCAGAAGTTAATTCAATGAGTTTAAAGGAATTCTTCCCTAAAGTAGTGAAGAAACCCATTGATTAATAAAATCCATAATTTTAATTTACTGTCAGTGAAGCCTGCTCCCTCAAGGTGATCCTCTTTCTCGACATGTCTCTTCTTGAGAAAGCAATTGATCCCTTCTTGCTTCTTGCACCTCCAACAGGCTGTCCTGGCTGCTACAAATCACGCTATCTGGAAGCTTATGGCATGGCGTGTCAAATTTCTCTCCTTTGCACCACACAAGGCACATGACCTGTGAGCTTTTCCTGGCCTTTTCAATTCCACTACACGAATGTCATGGTTCTCTGAGGGAGGAGGAGTGTCCGCAGTACCTATTGTTTCTTCCGCTGAATAAACTTCATCTACAATTATTAGCTCCACAATTTCACTGCTTTCCGCAGCTAAATCATTGGACCCACGATTTTCTAATGATGGTTCCTCCAACCCTGACTCATCGTAATCAGAAACAAAATATGCCTCATCTAATCCATCCATCTACAAATATACAAACACAAGGGTCTGAGTATGAATTCTAATATCTAGATTATTTACCTATGATGAGTGTTAATTAAAACCTGCAGTTGTGGTGAAACTCGTGCAAAACTATGCATTCTGAAGCTCATACTACTAAGCTTCATAATCCTTAAATCGAACTGGAAGTTTAATTTTTCTCCCTGTTTTTGGTTATGTTTGGAGGATCTTTGAATAAATTTGATAAGTCATCCTCATCAAGTTGTTGCAGAAAGTGATCGCCACTACATCAATCTCCTGCTACCACTTCAGACTTTTCTGGAGCAACTGTATCCAGTTCTGTTTTCTCCATTATTTCCAATGGCTTGCTGTCACTTTGCATCATACTTCTAAGCCACAGAAGTAATACTGCATCTCGGCACCTCTTCAGCCGATCATGATGAAGTAAATACAAGCCTTTTCTATCTTGAACTTTGTACAGTGGTGATTTATTCTCTAATACGAGATAAGGCCCTGTCCAAAAAGTTCTTAATTTTCGAGAGTGTCCGACCTTCGTGGAAATGTCTCTCTTATATACAACATCTCCTGGCTCATTCTGATTTCCATTCACTCTAAGATCGTAGTCCTGCGTGCAAAATTATGGATTGCTGGAATGATTTCATTTAGGCGGAGAACCCATTAAGCTGGAGTATACTCTTTGGCACTGATGTCCTGTGTTCCGAACAGCAAATCCATTGGTTGAATGACTTCCCAACTCAGCATCAACTGATTAGATGAGAAACCAGTTTGTTGGTTCTCCATTGAGTGAAGAGCTATGGCTAATAAGGAAAGGTCTCTGTCCTAATCCTTTCTGTGTCCTTCGATGAAGCATAAAGTCATCCGTAGTAGAGTCACATTATATCTCTCTACTTGGCCGCTCGATGATGGATGGTGCGGCGTAGTTCCTGTTTTTGCGATTTCCAGCTGTTCGCATAGAGACTTAAAAAGGCTACTCTCAAAGTTCCTACCTTGGCATACCAGAAAATAAGTGGTTAGAAAAGGACAATGTCAGGTACAAAAAGGCCAATGTCAGACTGAGGTTTAAAATCATCAGTCAAAATGTCTGATTCAAATTTATCAATGAAGTTCAGTGATCAGAACATCATGCATGCTGGAAATCATGTACATAACTAGCAAGCCGAAAATTAATGATTGTTGTGATTTCTGGTCCTGGCAAGTTGAGAACTGTGAAGAAAGTGACTGTACAGCTCATCGGTATTTTTTATTTATTTATTTATTTATTTATTTATTTATTTATTTGGGGTTTAAGGTCATATATTTCTGCACTGTGGCTAATCATGACCATGACAATTTTACGGGTGGAGGAAGCCGGAGTACCCGGAGAGAACCACCGAGCAACGGCGAGCAACTGTCAGCTCCCCAACATACTAACTCCACAACAGCGGGGTTAGCATTGGTGGAAGACAAGTGCTCCATCGACGTGCAGTACGCCTCAGTCCACGGCGTCACCGTGCCCCCAGATGGGCAATGGGGGTGAAGGTGGGATTCGAACCGAGGACCTCTCGGCTAATAGCCTGCACCTCTACCTACTGAGTCACCGCGTCCCCTAGCTCATCAGTATTAACGGCATGTGAAGGAATACGATTTGATATAGCCATACATATATCTAAATTATGTCTGAAGGGTAATTCAGTTCCAATTCAGAATGAAACCAATCATACCTTGTTTGGCAGGGCTCACTGAGCCCTGCCAAACAAGGCATAGTTGGATGAATTCTGAGCAGTTTTAAGATGAAGGTACATGTACACTCAAAACACATTATTTTGAATACTCAAACTCCATTTTGTAATATGTCAGATATCATTCTTAAATGACAGACATGATTCATTTGGTGTCTGACATTTTGTCTGGAAGCGCAATGAAAATTATTTTCAGGTTTGTACCTTGGTCAGTGTGCACATTAAAGGGACAACCAAACGTCACTTTAAAATGGAGAATAAATTTGCGGGCTACTTGTTCAGCTGTCTTATCTTGGACTGCTGTTATTTCAATCCATTTACTGAACTGGTCGATCATCAACAGGACATATGAGGTTCCACTATTGCTGGTAACAAATGGTCCCAGGATGTCCAAATGTACTCTCTCCATCGGAAACCATGAATGAAAAGGTTTTAGTGAAGCTTTCGCTGTGACATTTGGTTTCTTTTGTGTGTTACAAATTCGACAGGACTGTACCTATGCTCTGCAATCGGCGGACATGTTGTGCCACATAAATGGCGTTTTCAACCTCTGGAGAGTCTTGTTCTGCCCCAGATGCCAAGCAGTTTTTACATCATGACAATAATGCAGAGCTTCTTGTTTCAGTGTGTAAGATACGACTAAAACCAAATCTCGATCTAATTTATTTTCATCTGTACACTAGAACGCCGTCATGAAACTGTAATTGGGACTTACACAGCCACAATGCCTTCATACAAGGACTGCAAAGATATAACTCGCTTTTGTCAGGAGTTAAACCATTTTCCAACCAAAAAATTAATCTTCCGAGATTCTCATCATTCTGTTGCATCTCCCTTAAATCTGCGCTGTCATATGCTTGCAACTACATTACCCACGAGACTTTTACCTCAGATGTATCTCCAATTTTAGTACATCAAATGAAAATGGTTGCTCGGGTCGAGATTGTGTCTCTTTCGGTAGCTGTTTTATAGCTAGCGGTACGTCATCAACATCTTCAGCAAATCTTTCACACTGAGCGTGAGCTCTTTTACAGTAGTGGCAGCCAAGGCAAGATAAAATTTCAGGCATTTTCTCAGCAGTGTAACAGTTACACTCCTCTAGTTTGTCTGGTAAGCGGGATAAGCATTGGAATGTTGTTTTCCTGGCCGGTGTATTATCTGCATATCATTTTCTTCTATCCACCGAGCCAACTGGCCTTCTACATTCTTAAACCTCATCATCCAGACATGACTATTAGTGTTCAGACAGTGAATTTTCTTCTCAAGAGATAATGTCGGAAGTGTCCACAGAATTTTACAACTGATAGGAGCTCTTTTCTCGTAGTGCAGTATTTACGTTGTGCATGCAGCAGAATATGGCTCTCAAAGCTAATGACTTTAATTTCCCCGTCTTGAAGCTGGGAAAGTTCTGCACCTATAGCCCTGTCAGAAACATCTGTATCAAGGATAAACTGTCCTGTTAGTGTTGGATATGCTAACATTGGAGGTGTTACCATTACATCCTTGAAGTTATCAAAAGCATCTTGGTGTATTCTAAGCCAAGTGAATTGCTTTTTTGATGCTGACAGCTCATAAACTGGAGCAGTCAGTTCAGCGAATGTTTTAATATGATCTCTGTTGCAGTTTATGAATCCCAAAAATGACATCAATTCTTGTTGAGTTTTTGGTACTGTCCACTTGGCTATTGCCTCGACCTTGCTTGGTGCTACTGAAACCCCCTTTGGCATTAACTAATTTTCCCAGAAATTCTACCTCCTCCTTTAACAATTGACACTTCTTTGTCGAAATCTGATGAGCACATGTCTGAGATGTTCCATTGCCGTTTCAAAACTAGAACCCAGAACAACAATGTTATGAAGATAAACGTGGTGTTCCTCCCAGGTTAATCCTCTCAGAACCAGATGCATAGCCCGCAGGAACGTGGCGGGCGTTACATAATCCGAAACTCATGCAGGTATGCTCGGACAACCCATATTAAGTTAAAGGCTGTTTTCTTTCTATCGGATTTATGTATTGGTATTTGAAGCCATGTCAAGTATTTTGTGCAATAAAGCGTATCCAGACTATCCTCTGTGAGCGGCAAAGGGAAGTTGTTTTTCACCGTTTTGGAATTTAGTGATCTAAAATCCACACACCAGTGTACACTTCCATCTTTCTTTCGCACTAAAACAGGAGCTGCAGTCCAATCAGACATCGATGGCTGAATTACGCCTGTTTCCAACAATTTCTGTAAGTGACTGTACTCCTGCCTCTCAAAACCCAGGGGTGTCCTTCTCATTTTATGTTTTGCAGGAGGTGCATCTCCAGTGTCTATTTTTTGTCAAGTCCAAGTCATGGCGAGCGAAGATGTCATGAAATTCAACAAGCAACTCTGCTAATTCCATGCTCTGTTGATTAGTAAGGATGGAAGCAGATCTTTTGAATAAATCTCTCAGGTGAGATGGCAGTGTCTCTTGTAATGTGGATAGCTGTTGTTCTTGGTCCAATTGAAAATCAGTGGCTACAAATCGAAGAGCAGAGTGCTCAATGTCTGAGAAACTTTGAACAGCATCTGCCATTTCATTTACTGTATTGCTATCCTGTTCGTCACCACTGCACGTTATCATCGTCTATGCTTTCAGCTGTACCTACTATGGTATTTCTCTTCAACTTCAGAAAACATTTGCTATCATTAATGACCTTGACCATTACATTCTCTCCAGTGCCAATTGCTGATGATAGCAGGACATCATTTCTCTGAGGTACAGGTTAAAAATGAAGGCCTCTTTAGTAACCGATGGTTTTTCCACTTTCATATTTACAAACGATACAGTGTTCGGTAGAAAGGTGACTGATTTACCTGTTACTACTCTTGCAATTGGAATGTCAGTACCTGATCTGCATTTCTTGAATGACGCCTACACTATTTCATTTCCAATGGTTAACGTGCTGTTGCGACGATCAACAATGCACCTATTAGTTTGAAGGAAATCTAGTCTCAGTATAAAATCATCATCAATAGGGGCTACACAAGTATCCTATTTGAAGGCTTTAAATCCAATTGTAACATCTACATCTGGAATTATTTTTCCAATCACAGATTGGCTTCCAATTCTCTTTAATCTTACCCTTTTGTCAATATCAGTGGGAGCAGTATAAGAAGGCGTAAAGAACTCTTCGTCCATCAGAGTTAGCATAGCGGAAGTGTCAATGATGACAGTAATATCAACATTATTAATCTTAAAAGGCATCATCAAAGGCACTCCATCAACTCTGTTAACCCTTAGCAGTCTGGTAGTGCAACAGAATTTTTGCCAATCACTGTTTTTCTCTTATGTTACTATTAATTCAACCAATTGTATCTTGTTTGACAGAGCTCACTGAGCTCTGTCAAACAAGATATATTTGGTTAAAGATCAAACTGCATTATGGGAAATATTTGCTGCTGAAAACTTTGCCATTTTGACATCAGAGTGCAGAGGGTTAATAGTAATCTCTGGAAAAAGTAAAGTGTCACCAGAAACGTTATTTACATTATTTACATTTACTAGGTACTGCTCAACTGTAATGTTTGCCTGTATTGAGCCTATTGTGCATCCTCGCTGTTGGACCGAGCATTGCCAATTCCACCAGTCCATCTTGGTTTAAACCTTTCTGGCTTTCAGAATTCTTAGAGCTGTTAAATTCTTGGTTATCTGTTTTTCTCCAAGAAGATTGAGAACTGGCTCTTCTTTTTCTGTTGCCCTTATAATAATCCTTTTTTGGATAATTATTTTTCTTCCATGTCTGTTGTAATTGTGGAGGTCTGTAATATTTACCAGTTTTAGGAATTTCTGTTCACCAAGTTATCAATGACCAAAGCAGACACATCATTCATCAGAGTTTTCAAATCTCTTATCCCTCTTTCTTAATAGGATATTTTGGGCTCTAACGCCACCTTGTTTATTTTGAAGTCTTTGTTGGACTCGCTTTCATCTAGCTCTGCAAATGTCACCTGGATCTGATGATAATTGGAGCGGTAATCAACTATAGCTTTCTGGTTGGCTATAGATGCTTTCATGTATTTCAGCGCCTTCGGTACATTGGAAGAATTCTTCTCCATTACCACTTTTACAGCATCTTTGTCTTGACAACCACGCAAAAATGCTTCTGTTGAAAATTGTTCGACAGTCTTTCTGCCAGATTCTGGATATCCATACAGGGTTAACAGATGGACCCTTTGTGAAAAATCCTCCAAGGACTCATCTCCTTGTTACTTCATGAACTGAAGCTGTCTGCGTGCAGATGCTGGTGCTTCTTTACGACTGAAATGTCTTTTCAGCTCAGGCTATAATAGTCATTTATCATGCAACAAATTGGCATATTCTAATGCGTCCTCGGATAGGCAATCATTCGGGCGATTTAATTTTTTGTGTCTACTCCAATGCCTATCTTTAGCTGTTCTGTCAAATTTGTAGATAAAGGGTTCCCACTTCATCGAACCCTTTCCATTGAAGATAGGCACTTTCTGTGGCTGGGGGCTTCTGCTTCTCCTACGGGAATGATGTCGTCTTCCATGATGTCGTCGACTGGAGCTGTCACTGCTTGTATCAGTTGAGTTAGATCTATGTCTTACTCTTCTGTGCCTTCTTTGTCCACCCAATGAGTGTGAATTATGACTATAATCAGAGGACCCTGATCTTCTTGAATTATAGCCTCTCTCCCCTGAAGAACCTCTGTCACATGGAAATTTCTTGTCTCGTCGCTCGCTACTGCAGTGTCGTAATGAAGACTCATAGGAGGAATCTGATGACATACTAGAGTCACGTGACGATCTCCTACTTTGGGACATTCGTCGTGATGACGTTTTCTATCACTTTGTTTGTGTGATGACGTTGGAGAAGAGTCTGGTATATCTTTGTTGTGATGTCTGCCCCTTGATTTCGAACGACACCTTCTGTGTTTCCTATTTCCCCTGTCAGTCTTAGAATCCGACGACAAATACTGTACTCTCTCAGTGGCAGTGTCTCTAAGTACCTTCCCATCTGTTTGATGTCGGTCACCTGTCTGTCTTCGGTTAGATGCATGGAGTTGTTGCGTAGGCCGACAGTCATATCGTACTGTTTGTTCAGGTTCAGATATCGTGTTGTGTCCTCAATTTGAATTCTCTGAACAGATGTCGTTTTCTGACTTTATTTTATATGCACCATATTGTGGGGAAGAAGTCTGTCTAATTTTCAATGACAAATTTTCTTTTTTTCATTTTCTATTCACCCTGTTCAAGTTGTTTTGGTGCCTGTACTGTTTCTCTCTTTCCTTCTCTCTCTGTAGTTCAGCAAAAAACCTGTTATAATCATATAACTGCCTGGCTAAGGTTTGCCCCAATTCCTCTAAACTAGCCTGTTGTATTTTGATCTGTTTTTCAGCATCTGCTTTAGAGGATTCCAATAAAGCTTTTTCTTTCATCCACTTCTCCGTTTCGTCTTCACACTTCATATGAATTTCGTTATCTTCTGTCTCATCTCTAATATCACTCGGGAAATATTCAAAGGGTTCTGGTCAAGCTGGGAGGCATTAACAGGAGGTTGTTGCCATACATTGGGAGGGGATGGCTGAGGTACTGTAACTGTGGGTGAACTTTCCATTTGTACTGTATTAAAAGGTGAGCTAGGATTATCATTAATTATAGAATTATTAGGGCTAGGGGGTATGGTTTCTTGTGACATTTCTAGTGTTATTATATCATTTCTTATTAGATCCAGCCCTCAGTTCGAATCCCACCTGCGGCAACCGCGTTGTGTCCTTGGGCAAGACACTTCATCTCCATTGCCCGCGCGTGGGGGTACGGTGGCGTTGTGTACTAAGGCGTACTGCACGTCGATGGTGTACTTGTCTCCAACCAATGCTAACCCTGCTTGTGTGGAGTTGGTATGTTGGGGAGCTGACTGTTGCTCGTCGTTGCTCTGTGCTTCTCTCCGGGTATTCCGGCTTCTTCCACCCGTAAAACTGTCACGGTCATGAATAGCCATTGTGCATAAATATGTGACCTTAAACACCAATAAATAAATAAATAAATATTAGATCCAGCCAAGTATATGCCACACCAGTTTCCCAAATCAAATCAATTAATTCCAGTTTACCTTTAATTTGTCTACAACTGTGTAAATTTTTTACTTCCACTGGGCCTATATTATTTAAAAGCTGAAATTCATCCAACGAGATGGTCTATAAATTGGGTGCCATTTTATGAATTGGAAAAGAAACAACCAATGTACAAGCCCTACATCAATTATTATTTTGAGTGGAATAACATAAGCAAGTTTCAAAATTTCAAAAGTAAAAATGTTTGGCTTGTGATAACTTATTTAAATTTCTATTTAAAAAATCACATCAATCTAATTTGTCATAATGATCCACTCTTTGCATTTCGGTAACCGGTTCTCCTCAGATCACCGAATGTAAGCAACATCGAGCCCTTTTTATCCTCGGATGGGTGACCGTCTGAGCGATCGATTCGGACTCCCGCGTTGTGTCCTTGGACAAGGCACTTAACCCCGATTGTCCACATGGGGGCACGATGACGCCGTATACTAAGACATACTGCACGTAGATGGTGTGCATGTCTTCAATCAATCTAACGGTTCTAACCCTGCCTGTGTTGCAGTGCGGCAGTACTGCACGTCGATGGTGTACATGTCTTCAACCAATGCTAACCCTGCTTGTGTGGAGTTGGTATGTTGGGGAGCTGACAGTTGCTCGACGTTGCTCGGTGGTTCTCTCCGGGTAATCCGGCTTCCCCACCCGTAAACCTGTCACGGTCATGGTAAGCCGTTGTGCATAAGTATGTGACCTTAAACACCAATAAATAAATAATCAATCATCATAATACACAACTGTTAATAAAGCCCATTGTTTTTATTTATCTCTAGTAATTTTAATGAAATTTCCAACTTTATTTAACCTTAATAAAGTATTTAATACCTTAATTATGTTAACTCCCTTTGTTAACTATCCAGATTGTTTACATTGGAGTTAGGGGAGGTAAATCTCAAATACAACTTATCTCTATCACGTCGATTGAGAAAAATAAAAACAAATACGACGAGATAAAAATTTACAAGTTGATGTCCCAAAAAGGAATCATATTGGCATTTAAAATGAAAGACTTAGTACAGTGGAAAACCATTGCTATTGGAATTTTGCCAATTTCTGACAACGGTAAACAAACTTTGAAAAACAATCAAAATTTCGTGATTTAAAAGAAAGATTTCAAATATTTATCAAAAGTACGACATACAAATCTTTTTAATTTAATGAATTCGTAACGAAAGTATGAACTTTTGTAGCTAGATTTCTAGCCTCGAACGAGCTTATTTTATGATTTTGATATTTTATGCGCTCGTTCTCAGCTAGAAATTTAAAGGCGATTTTTCAATCGGACGTTCGTAACGGTTTTTCGGTACGAACGGTTTGGGTGTATAAAAATGACTGAATTACCTTCTTTCACAAGCTCATTCCAGTTTGCAGTTCAAGTTGGTCACCTCTTAAACAATTCTGCACAAAAATATTGCCCAGTTCGATGTTTGTTATTCCAAAAATGTTCGATATTCGGCATAGCCCTAGCAAAAATCAACAAGATTTCCTAATTTCACATTGGGATTTACCCTCACACCGTGACGTCACAGTCAAATCCTAAACTCGGGAGCCACAAAGCGGGCTAATTTAAGAACGACATTTGAATTGGGAGGGAACTAAAAGGCAACGTAATACAAAAATGTGAATTGGCCTATTTTTCACATAAATCCTTCAGACAAACAATATTTTTTTTTATTTGGCACTCCCGACATCGGTTTGAGCTGTCAGAGCAAGTGACCTCAATCAAACTCAGAAGAAAACAATGAATAATGAACTCGCAAAAGTGTGAAGCACAGTGGCACGTTACATTACAAACTATTGTTTTTTAATTCCCAAATAATATTTATTAGAAAATCATACTCGACACCCACATGATAATAGTATAATATGCCGCTATTTATAATATACTATGATCATTGGGGTGACCAGAATGATTTTCGAATAAATATTATTTGGGACATAAAAATCGTGTGTAACGTGACCCTGTGTGTGAAGTATATGAACAAATTGAAAGTTGGGGTACCCTCCTGTTCCTCATCATTCTTCTTCTTTTTTTTTGGGGGGGGGGGGGAGGGGGCTGATTTCCTCCCCAATTACAAGGTCGGAAAGGCAACCGGTGTATGTGTGTGTGTTTGGGGGGGGGGGGGGGGGGGGGATTTTGCTCAAAAAAAAAATTCCGCGTGCATTACCGAGGCTCGTAACACCAATGTGGGTGTGTGAAAATTCGCAGCCCCTCTTCCCCCTTCTTACTGCCTGCATGTGGCCTGGGGATCTCTGCAGAGAAATTTTGAAAAATATGATGGCCTGAGATCGAATTTAGATACCCCGCCCACACACACACAGCGGCTGCCTTTCCCACCTTGTAATTGGGGAGATAATCAGTTACATTTGGGGGACAACCATTTTTTAGCAAGTCCCTCCCCCCCCCCCCCCCCCACACACACACAAGATTCGATAAAAAGTAATTTTAGGGGGTCGTCTCCAATTCCTTCCTGGTAGACAAGGGTATAAAGTTGCAAATATGTTTTTGAGCTAGCCCCCCCCCCCCCCCCCCCCCCCCGCGCCACCGCATTCGCCTAACTGATCAAAATATGTAAATATCTTTGTAACTGAATGCTGGACACATCACCATATATACACAACACACCACAAGGCCAATAACGCATGCATGGGTGAAAAACGATGCATGGGTGTACAAAACTCCATACATTACCAGAAAGGACATTTTCCCATGTTTGACCGAACAAAACCGTATATTGTATCGTGACATACGTTAACAACAGTTGGAATTTTTTTTTTATTATTATTTTTTATTTTCATATATATCAAATGTTTGTACACAACTGCATCGTATGAAATATTTTCAACAAAAACATTTGAATGCCGGACATGTGCCCCCCCCCCCCCCCGGACGAGTGCCCCCTTGACATTTGCCACCCGGACATGAGCCGCCCCCCGGGACATGCCCCCCCCCTCGTTATAGCAAATATGGACATACCCGCCCCTCCATTCCTGGACAACTGCCCCCTCCCTTGTCTGTCATCGTTTTATTACTGCTTATTGCGAAAAGCACTTGAACAACAGTATACAATAAAATGTTTCGTGTCGGACACCATAATAAAATGATGATAGGCAGGGTTTGGGGGGGGGGGGGGCGGGGGTCAGTTGTCTGGGCCGTCGAGGGAGCGGGGGTAACCGATGTAGTAACACTGGAGCCCGCCGTTAATGGGGGCCCGGTAACATAGGCGTATGGGTTAATGTTTTAGGGGCTGGGATATTTGCCCGAAAAATGATTTCGCCGCAACTCCAATTGGCCCGAAAAAATATGAAATTGCCCGAAAAATTCAATTTTTAATATGAAATTGCCCGATAAATCCAATTTTTTTTCACATTCATACGCCCATGCCAGGTAGCTTCCCTGCTGGAGTACAAGCTCCAGCATTCTTATGCAATTGAAACCATGCTTTGTGGTGGATATTTCAATATTACGCGCCGCTCCGCAAGAATTCATGGTCATGTGCCATCCATTAACGGCGGGCTCCGGTGTTACTACATCAGTTACCCCCCCCCCCCCCCTCGACAGCCCTGACAACTGACACCCCCCCTGCCTGTCATTATTTTATTATTGTGTCCGACACAAACATTTTATTGTATACCGTTGTTCAAGTGCTTTTTGCAGTAAGCAGTAATAAAATGATGACAGACAGGGGAGGGGGCAGTTGTCCGGGAATGGGAGGGGGGGGTGGTGGCTCATGTCCATGTTTGCTATGACGAAGGGGCTCATGTCCGGGGGGGGGGGGGGGCTCATGTCCGGGGGCAAATGTCAGGGGGGGGGGGGCACTCGTCGGGGGGGGGGGGGCACATGTCCGGCATTCGCAGATAATATTTCACTCTATGCAATGCGCGAAATCTCAAGATTGTGCGGTTTCTCGTGAGTCGTTTAGAAATCACATATTCTCCCATTTTCAAACTTTGCGATGAATCCCCACCAGCATGAATATGTTGGTCGGAATGTAGTGTGGCCATGTGTAAAAAGCCCCCGATGGGCCACACTGAACTTCCACAAGTGCCAATTTCCAATTTTTTTCCGTTTGAAGCTTCAGAATCCCGACGACGAGAGTGGTAGACCCCTTTTCGTTTTAGTCATCACCTCGCCTCTATACGCGCGTGGGACAATGCGCGCGCGCGCGCGCGCGTGTGTATATGTGTGTGTGTGTGTGTGTGTGTGTGTGTGGGGGGGGGGGTTAGATAGTAGTGTGCTATACCCATACTTAAACGACCGATTGATAACTCGGAGCTAAAATTGAATAAAAGTATTACCAAACATATTTAATGTTATCTTTTATAAATGAATGTCGGTCATTCCCCACCACCAGGAGACCTGTCCAACCGGAAGTTATCACCTGAATATATACCACCCGGACAGGAGCTGAACTAAGGGCCTTATTTCCTGGTGGCGAATGTCCGGGTGGCACATCATATATAGACGGGCAAATGTTGGGGGGGGGGGGGTGAAGCTGGATTGCTGTATTTCCCTGGTGAGGGGGCCTAGGCCTATATCAGTGACCCGGCACTACCAGTGGTGCAGGCCGTCGACAGGAGGTAGGAGGGGTGGGGATGTAGTAACAAGAGGCAGACGTTAATGGGCCCCACTCGCGTCACTGCTGGAGTACAACCTCAAGCACCTCCTATGCAGTTGAAAACCATGTTTTCTGGTGGTTATTTCAATATTACGCGAATTCCGCGTCCCCCCACTCCCTCACGCAAGAATTCATGGTCATGTGTCAAAATTAAGGAAACCTCATCTTTTGATATCCATAAAAACGATTTTGTTTTTTCCCTTCTCCCACCTTCGAGAAAGGGACGCCCCTTTCGTACTCGCTTCCACTAGTCGCCATACGACTGGGTATGATGCGCACCTTCTCGCGGCTAGACATTAACACGGGGCCTAGTCCAAACTTGGACCCAAAGTCCTTTATATATTATTTTGGTGTTATAAGTCCTTTGGGGCATATCACACCAAAAAATTATATTACGGACTTCAGGTCCAAGTTTAGACTACACGAGCCCCTTTTTCTCTCGATCGGGGCCTGGATATTCCTCGACGGCCCTGCACTGATGAGATCGATCATTCGTTATTATCAATATAATTTCCGTTTTATTCGAGAATAAGAGTAGAATGCTCGTTAGCGATTTTATTTGAAACACAGTTTTTATTTTGTTTTAGAACGTGTCCCGGGGAAACTGTTAAATGTTTTGATATTAAGACGCTTGTATCAGCTTGTATCGGCGTTTTTGTTGAAGAATCTTCTTTAAAACTTGTTACTTGACTTCGTTTCGGCTGAGTGTCCATTGCCAATTTTCAATTACCCAAAAAGTGTTCCCCCGAAACATGTACTGATTGTCGCATGAACGGGAAGAAAAACATTTTTTTAATGCGGTAGGTGTTATCCATGTCAATAAATATCCGATTCTTTTTCAGTGTTGTTTAGCGAGCACATGCAATGTTTTGTTTGGACCGAACGACCAGCATGTATTTAACAAGGACCAATTATCTAAACTTGTTTCTCGTTTCGTGGTATATAATGAAAACAAGGTCCAGATGTGGAGCCCAGTGTGCGACAAATAAATATCCGATTATAAAAATCAGAGCACCTGGGCTCCAAATTGGAGCTAGAACTTTTGCAAAGATCTCTATGAAAATCACAATTTTTAACGTTGCGAGTTAGTCTTGTTTACTTTGTGAAATTGACCAAGTTTCACCTTAAAATATTTTATGAGGAAACCCCGCGTTTCCGATTTAGGCTTGTCGACATCTGTGGCGTAATTTCGGCTATATTTAACACTCACCGAATATCAGACAAAGATATTTGCAATGGCAATAACTGTAAACAACGTTCGCTCTGGCGAATATCTGGTTCAAACGTCGGCAAAACCAAGGAAGCAATAGGTGAGTTCAGGCACATTCTATTTGACTGGAGTATACACGGGCGAGTACCAGTCATGACGCCCGTGTCATTCTGGACCAGTTGCTCTGTTTTCCACACTATTTTTGTGTCGGGTTAGTAACTTGGAGAATGTCTGACAGTTTCTCGCCGGGTTCGAATCGGCTTCCTCCTTCCAAATAAATTGTCCGACACGATAATACCCTGGCTATTGAAGTGTGTCGGTAAACCCCAATAAACACCGGAACACATAAATTTCCGTCTTTGTTCAACAGCAAAGCTCGGAGTACAGACATTACATTGAGCTAAAATCGATTATTTTTGCTTTAAACACTTCCTTAACGAATCGACCGCATCCGCCTGCATTCGCCTACATTCGTCCGCATTTCGCCCGCTTAATTTCCAGATTGAGCAGTTGAAAAAATACTATTTGTCCAAAAAATCAACAAAACCATATCATGTGACCATTCATTAGAACGATCTCGTCAAAACTATGACCACACATCTTTCTGAAGCAATACCGCCAAAATTAAACAGTGCTATGGTCGCCAAAGTGGTCTCTTTCTCAATATTATTGGAATCTGGTGGCAGCACACTTACTCCAGTGGATAGAAATTCGATATAGAAAATACAGTTTAGCTCACTTGAGGATATCTCTTAACTAAATAACCATGTTATTGGAATATAATTTCCCAACTCAAAACCATTTACCATACCTCCAGTACAAATTTGACCTGTTAAGTGAATATACATGTAGTTTATAGAGTAAACTCCTGTTAATTGAATTAAAAATATTGTAACCTGCCGAGAAATTACCCTGACTCTCCCCAGCTCATGGAGCTCTGTCAAACAAGATACAATAGAATAAATGCTAAGTTTGTGTCTAAAATACAGGAACGTGACACAATCCCTGTTAACTGAATACTCCTATTAATTGAATAATTTTCATTGGCAACGTGGCTATTCAATTAACAGGGTTCCACTGTATTGTGAAACCAAGACCTTATCAACAATAACAAACGAAGTATACATACAAGACTGCATCTTCTCGCATTTATTTTTTGAGAGGCGAGATTCGGTTGTGCTGTGCGAAGGACAGTTGACAAAGAATATCGACCAGATCGCGTTCCAATCGCCATTCCGCATCAGCTTTTGTGATCACAGTGTTTTATAAGCAAAAAGACTGACTCTGTTCTGTTTGAACCATCATTGATTGTAATAATAATAAGAACAGGGGTGCCGGAACGGCCCAAACATTGGTCCGACCATAACACCCAGATCCCTGATTTTTCGAATTGTTGCCATCGATTATGTGGGGGACAAAAAAATGACAGTGCATGCAGTTCGTCTTTCGAGGAACATAATATGACAAAATTCCCTGTCAACTTGCCAAAGGCAATTTGGCAGGGAATTTTGTCATATTATGTTCCTCGAAAGACGAACTTCACTGTGGAGGCCCCCACAAATGTGAGGGACCTGGGCGTCCACCCAGTCTGCCCATTCGTAAATCCGACCCTGCCCCCAGAAAATGTTTCAAAAATGACATCTCTCAGACCCATTTTGGGGCTACTTCTTTAGTATTCCAACCGCTTCCGAAGCGGTTGGAATACTAAAGAAGTAGCCCCCAAAAGCTCCTCATCTCACGTTAACTCGTCTTTAATAGCCGCCATTGTGTTCCCAATATTAAAGAAACAAGACGATCTATGCGCGCACTATTTTCGGATATCTGCCAGAACAAAATTAAAAAAATCAGAGCCTAGTTATTTGAGATGAATGACGTTCGGCTGAAGGTCGATCACAAAAATATCATGATCGGCAAATTTTTTGCCCCGACATTGGTCAGGGTGGTCGGGGCGGCTCCGGCGCCCCTGAAGAATATTCATCACCGTTGGCTTATGTAGCTGTACCTTATTTTTGTGTTTCCTGCTATTTCCGCTTTACTAATTTCCTTAACTAATGTTTATTGGGTCACACGTGGAACGGGATTGGGGAATTCTTCGGCATGCGTCAAAATGTGGTGACACTCACCAATTGCCATTTTGCAGTGTGTGTGTGGAATAATATACTCACGGAAAAAATTAAATATATTTGTTTTATTCTTAGACCAAATGTAGTAAAATTTGACACATCGCCACCTCAGTGTGCTATACATAGAGTCTTTGATTAAAATCCAGTCAATCCTGGCCACGTGCGACGCTGCATGCTTTCAACAGATGTTTCGACAAAGCGTGCATCTGGGGCACCCCCACGTGTTATGGGCTTGATAGTCATACCAAATCGAAGTTTTGAACAGTACACATCGATTGCACAACATTTCATTTCAACTCAATTGAAAAGCAAAATGCCACGAATGTTCGAAGTTTATAGGGGTATGGCTATTGCTCGAATTATGCAGGGTCAAACGCAACGTCTCGACGTCCAGCAATTTGGGTCCCATGAGTCAACGATAGCTCATTTAGTTGGGCGTCTCAGAGCCACAGGAAGATTAGCTGACCGTCCCAGGAAGAGACGTCCGAGCGTTACGTCGCCACGTCAGGATAGAGGCATACGTCTCTCACACCTCCGTAACGGATTCCAGACGGAGACGGGGTTGCGTGAGTTCAATTTAAGGCCACAGCGTCCCGACGTTGGTCCGCAACTTACATCTTGGGGACACCGACGACGTTTGCAATGGCTGCGGGCACAAGCACCAAATAGTTTTCACATGGCCCACTGAAGACGCACGTTATTCACTGACGAATCTCGAATCGCGCTTCACAGGTCAGTCTGCTCATATCGACGACAACTTTGCTATCGACGTCGATGGGAGCGATATTCTGACGCGTGCGTTAAGGAAAATGAGATTCGGGGGAGGGTCTGTTATGGTTTGGGGGATTTGTCATGGCGTGACAACACCTCTCGTGGTCATCCAGGACAACTTACAGCCGTAAGATATCGGGATCAGGTCCTCATGCCTCACGTCCTTCCACTTATCCATGCGCGTAACCTTACGCTGCAGCAGCATAATGCGAGGCCGCACGTTGCTAGGATTTGTCGTGACTTCCTCAACCAAACAATGAACCAGTTCTCGATTGTTCACCCTACAGTGCATATTTGTCACCGGTCAAGCATTTGTTGGACGAGCCGAGCCGAAGGGTCAGGAAGCGCGGCAACATCCCAAATAACGTCGCTCAGCTCACAGAGGCCCTTCTGCAGGAGTAGAATGACATCCCACAAAGGACCATAAACAACTTGCTGGGGTCAATGGTAAGGGGAGTTAGAGCAGCGACTGAAGCCCGAGGTGGGCACACCCGCTATTGATTTTGATCAGTAGGGAACCTCTCTTTGAACGTTATCCAAGCAAACGCCGTCTGCGTTACGACAACAAAACTCATCAAATCAGTAATGAAGAAATAACATCAAAATCCAAACAATGAAATAAACATCCCAAACACGTTTGAAATATTTTCCGCAAAAAATACCTGCGTTTCTTTTTTTCCGCTAGCATACTTCAATTTTGACTATATGTGGTCTCATTTCTGTTTTAGTCTTCAAAATCTGGTGATCACGAGCATAGTTCTGGTAATCCATACCACCAATTGGGCCCCGATTATCTCTTTGTGGACGTGACAACCGTTACTTATTCCCAGTTTCTTATTCGACATTCGTTATTAGCGTAACGGCAGTCACGTCCCCTCTTTAAGCTTCTCTTCTAAGACTCCATGATTAGACATAGAGGATCTCAAACGAGTGATGTTTGGATATAAGATTTTTTGAAACGAGTTTGATGAAATTGATTCACAACGAGCCTTTAGGCGAGTTGTGAATCGAATTCATCAAACGAGTTTCAAAAAATCTTTACGAGTTAAAGATTCTGTTTTTCACATGAATTTTCGAATGTTTTTTGCAACTTTTATTTAATTCATTGTCGCTACATTCTCCCAAAACAACCGACAATCAGTTCGTTGGCTCAGACGCTTCATACCATGACGTCATGAATGCGCTTTACTTGCACCTGTTGTCGTAATTGACGTCATGTGAACTACGCACAAGAATACAATGCTGCTGTTATGGGACCACGCGCCGATTAGACACCAGTTGATAATCAGGAAATAAGACATGGGTTGTTCCGTGGAAATTAACGACGTTTCATGTGATATTATGCTATTACAAACCCATTTCCGCAAAGGTGCACATTGAAGTGTTCTCCGAAACTCTTGCAGTGAACCCATTGGGCCACCCACGTTTATTAACAGTTTTTAATTCCATTTGTATCTAATATTATACTGTGCATTTACTACACAATAGGAGGCAGCCAACATTAGCGTCGACATGCAGCTATATTCTTTTTCTGTAATATTTTATGCTTATTGTGTGTTTATTGTTATAACATCCTGTTTTAAAACATTTCGGAAATAAACTATTGTTTAAACTAACCCAGAAAGCAAGTTTTTAAAGAACGTCCTTGTGAAGAAAAAATTAATCTTTTGTTTCAACAACAGTTTGTGCGCATTGTTCAATATATTTTGTGCGCTTTACTATCGTTAAGCTAGGAAACTGACATAGAATATTGAAAAACGTCACCAAGCTGACAGATCTATAACGAGTTGTCCGGACAAATCGATCGTGTAATCTCTACGAGTAAAAAGCGCATTCCAGTGCATCCCGATGTTTTCGTCTGAAAGGTATTTGAATGTTGCATATTTTCTGGTAGAGTGTGTTAACTTCGTGGTTTAGCAAAGTTCGTTGCATAGCTTTTTGCTCTTTCAGAAAAACCTCGTCCATTCATGCCCAGTTTTCAAGACCAGGTGTGTAGTCAGGATTCTATAATAGAGGGTGCCCTTCCAATACTTGGAGGAGGGCAACGATGATATTTGAAAGGCCGTTTTGGGGGGTTTCGGGTGTTTCCCCTTGAACTAAGTAGGATCGCCCTGTCGTTACCCCATCTTCCCTCCTTACTTGAAGAAGGGGGGGGGGGGAGAGGGTAGCGACCAGAGGGTACTAGTAGGACTAGCCCACACCACGCGAAAATATTGCAAAATTTAGTGCCCTAAGAGCGGATCTGAGGCATTTGTAGCGTGTGAGTCCCTATATTATAGACCATTTTAAGGCTCTATGTTGTGTGAAAGTTGCAATGGGCCAATGTTTATTTGTGGGGGGGGGGGGGGGGGGGGGGAGTTCAAAGCTTCTCCAGGCACCCCGTAGCTACGCCACTATTACAGACAAACTTGGCATTATTGTGTTGCTCTTGCTTTCACCTTTACGTAATGTAGTGTCCATGTCTGGCTATTGCCATGTACAAAAATTGCCATTTAAATGTTTATACCTTTTCATTCTTTTCTTTCCAAACATAGCTTATGACCCCTCGTTGTGTCGAACCCATTCCACTGAGATGGGAGCCAAAAATGTAAATGTTTAATTATTCGAGAATTTTGTTTTGCACGTGGCGTCCGCGTAGCCGTACAATAGGTAAATAGTCTACGCAAACACATATACATTTCGATTTCAACGGGAGGGTGTGGAGCTTATATTTTTTATAAAACGCATTAACCCTTTACCTAACGAATCGACCGCATCCGACGCGTAATATACAAACTGATCAGTTGAAAAAAATTCAATTCTTCAAAATATTTCACCAAAACCATATCATGTGACCCCTCAATGGAACGAGCTCGTTGAGCTCGTTCCAATGAGGGGTCACATGATTTGGTTTTGTTTAATTTTTTTGAAAAATTTAAAAAAAAATATATTTAAAATAATAAATTTTGATATCGTCTGCGTTGGGTAAAGGGTTAAAGCAGTAATGATAGGAACTATTGTCACTACTCTAGACTTTGTGTGTTTTATTGTTCACTTCCTACTTTATTAAAGCTAGTAGGAATAATCTATTTTTTACAGAAAGACATTTCATGATATTGGAAACTTTTTGAATGAAATTTATACTCGTCTTTCAGGATTGGTTTTCACCCAGAAGTTTAGGGATGGTATGAAATTGAAAATTGAATTATAAACCAGGAAACAGAGAAAATTCCAATCTATATGATGATTTCGTGAAAAGGTATTTATCTATCCACTATTGTAAGGATTCGATCGTTACCACAGTCGTAAATAAATTATAACAGACCAGAGTAGTGTGCGAAATTCCCTTCCCTTTAATATAACTAACACATCACACGTTGATAAAGGGCATCTATTATTAACAATATATTAGACGGGCAACGTTTGAATATGGGAAATATCGAGTGGGCGTAGCCCACGAGACAGTATTGTCACACCACCCACGAGGCAAAATGCTTACCGTATTGATACAATAATCGTCCAATAAACAATACCATATTTACTTATGAATACACCTACATCAAAATCTATAGAATCCTGTTGTTTTGAACTGATAACCACCATCGAAAGAACAGTAACCTAAAACTATAGTTTTACGAAAATGCCGTTGTAAAATTATCTTTTCAGTTCTGAAGCGGATTTATCAGAGTGGTCCATCTTATCAATTCTTATGACATCGTTACGTGACTTACCTAATTAGTTAGTCACTCTTTCATTACTCGGTAAAATGGTCATCTGCGTAAAATGGCGTGTCGAATAATTTTTTCACTCACCGATTCACATTTTACTTCAGGGTTTTAGACGTACATTGAATGAAAAATTAAAATCGGAGCAATGTGCTTTCAATAATATTGAGCCTAACATAAATAAAGCAGGAATATCGCTACAGAACATATTTATTTTTCAACATAGTCCCCTTGTAATTCAATACACTTGTTCCACCTGGTCTACCAGTCGTTGATGCCGCGTCTGTAGAAGACCATATCTTGGTCCTGTAGCCAAGCCTCCACATCAGCAGTAAGTTCCTCATCATCTTGAAATCTTTGACCACGTAAGTGTTTCTTCAAATTTGGAAAGAGATGGTAGTCACCAAGTGACTACCATCTCTTTCCAAATTTGAAGAAACACTTACGTGGTCAAAGTGACTACCATCTCTTTCCTAATGTTGAAAAATAAATATGTTCTGTACCGAAATTCCCGCTTTGTTTATGTTAGGCTCAAAACCTTTTGACATCCTCTCGTATTCACATTAGGTAAAACAGAATAAGTTGTTGTGCCATTCTACCACGGCGCTATGAATGCCACTGCCAGTGAGCTCAACAGTACATTCTTTTACCACCACAAATCATATCTACAGTAATTATGTTACTTGTTCTAAACGCACCTCAATGTTTAAATAGCCGTTTCAGGCTTTTGTGATCTCAGAGCGTGTGCCCTGGTCATGCCATCTTTAAGAGATCCTGCCTACTATAGACAAATCACCTGGGCAGTGATTTGTAGTCAGGACTGGACTGCCTTAACAGGCAACCAAACCTTGACTGGAAATCACTGCTGAGCAACTGGACACGTACAGGTTGTAGTCTAGTAGGCAGATGCAATTTATATATTATTCTTGATGCCTTCACACCACTAATTTGGGGACGTAAAAGGTGTGAAATTGTGGTAATCTAAAGGCCTGTCTCCTATAAATCGAAGAATGCAATATTAATGCTACAATGTATGTCTTGGAAATTATTTTTATAATCCACAAGAAAATAGCCTTTAAGGCCATTATCTTGAAGATTTATGGAATTTGTTTCTCAAAACAAATTACAGTACAGTCGTTGTGGACTGGTCCTAATCCACGCGTGGGCAGTGATGTCCACGCATGCATTTACCAGGTTATAAAAATCATCATCAGCAAAATTCTAATTACTGTAGCACCGGGTTGATATCCGGTGCTTCATTAATTAAATTTTTGATGATTATTCCTGTAATTAGTGTTTGGAACATCATTTTACTGTGTCCGTGGAAGAATTGCTCACATGTGGAAAGTGACCAGTCCACGGCGACCGCACTGTAGCTGAAAGCAAACTTTAGATGTTAATTAACTGAAGATTCTCATCCCAGTCGTTGACAAAAATAGCTTTTTAAGGTGCTATATAAGTAAGAGAAATTTGTTTACCTTGAAATTCCTGCCTCTGATATTCCTTTAATTCAAATTAAATATACACAAATTATACAACAAAATGAAGGCTGTGATGTATATTGCATAGAACACGGCAAACATATGCAGTCAACTCACAGAGTTGACAGCAGGCTCCAATGGTTTCCGGAAGTCTGTTACCACATTCGTACCAGAACTGATAATAAAATAATGTTTCAGAACAACTCGTGGGCCGGGGCCAAGTGTTCTTCAGATATCCAAGAGCAAAGCTAGGCATTCAAACACTTTACGATGCAGCAACAGGACTGCATTTGGGGAAAGGACAATACCGTCTTCATTTTTATTGAAGATGGGTTCCATGTGCACAGACATTTGCAGAGAACGCGGTACCACGAATTTTCATAAATAAAAAAAAAACAATCGCGTAATTAGGAGAAATTCAAATAGGTGTCATGATACCTTGTAAATAATATGGCAACTGTACAGTCTCCATATAATAATAGTGTGTAGTGTGTATAGTGACAATAGTCTGTCTCATTATTTGATTTTAGACGGCATTGTTCAGCGATGTCGTTTGTCTCCGATGACCTTTGACCGAAATGTAAACAAACCAAAAACAAAACAAAGTCGATAGTTTTGGAATGTACCCCTCACACAGCTATGTCACTGCGTTTTGGAGAATTTTGATTTCCTAGCTTTGTTCTTGGATATCTGAAGCACATTTGACCACGAGTTGTTCTCGTGAAATATTATGATATTAACAGTACTGGTACAAATATGGTGGCAGACTTCCAGGAATCATTGGTGCCTGCTGTCAATTCGGTGAGCTGAGTGCATATATGTTTCGTGCTCTATACACCACAACCTTAATTTTGATGTGTAATTTGTGTACGTTTATTTAATTTGAATTTAAGGAATATCAGAAGGTGGAATTTCAAAGTAAACAAATGTCTCTTACTTATATATCACCTTAAACCTGAACGGATATGCCTTGTATTCAAATAATTGTCACTTTAACTTGTGAACATGCTGTCACAATGTACAGGTCAACTGCTTTCGGTATTCATGCAGTATTGTTATTCCAGTCGACATTAGTGTTTTGATTTTAACACGAAATAGGATAAATTTCCAGGTACGATTTCGTATAAAGCAGACAGTGAGGAATTTGGACAGTTGAAATTATAAAAATAATAAACTATCAGTAATCGTAAGCACTTGTATACATTGCTGGGACAACATTTACCTTTTAACTACTTCCTTGAACTTTTCAACAGATGATCAATTGATCCAAACAGGAAAACACAATTTTTGAAATCAAACGCTATCGAACAGCGATCCAGAGAAAGACTGGATCCTGCTATACCTGGAATCTGATTCGTTCCCTGCAAGCGGGCAGCCGAAGTCTTTCTCGCGGTCTGCCAATTCATCGAACACGTAAGTAAACCCAGATGTTTTATATTCAGTGTTGCGGTAAAACAGAAGCGTTTATTGTCTGTACTAAGTCAGTCTTGTACATTAATGAACTTTATTACTTTCCAAAGTGTGATTTACTGGGATTTCCGGGATTGATTATAAACTATAACTTCACAAGTAAATTATGCATTCAACAACTGTGTCATGTATCCGTACGCACAAACAAATACGCTTTGTCGTGGGTGTAATGGGGAAAAGCAGACGACACTTGCAAAAAAAATTCTTGAATAACTATTATTTTCATTTTTTTGTCACACAAACATAGGTTATGACCCCTCATTGGAACGAGCTCGACGAGCTCGTTCCAATGAGGGGTCATAACCTATGTTTTAGAGACAAAAAATGAAAAATAATGAAAATTAATTGGCAATTTTTGAGAATAGCGATGGCCGGTTTTGGCCGTTACGTTAGGTAAAGGTTTAAATAATATAAGTATCGTTAATAATGAAAAGTAATAAACGGAGTAATCGCTTGACTGGACTGGTTACGTGAAATAATTCATTCGAGGCGAGGGACTATATTGTAAAACACTCGTGCGCTTTCGCGTACTCGTGTTTGTTCAACGTCCCTCACCTCTCATGAATTATGTCACGTAACCAGACCAGTCAAGCGATTACTCTCTCTATATATTTTATTTTATTAGGGTTTAACGACACATTAACAGCCATACCATGTCGGTGACAGTGTTACTGGTGGAGGAAACCGGAGTACTCGGAGAGAACCACCGAGCAATGACGGGCAGCTGTCAGCTCTCCAACATCGTAACTCTGAACTCTGCATCACGGCACAGGCTGGATTAGATTGGTTGAAGTCATGCGCACCTTCGACGTGCAGTGCGCCTTTGTACACAGCGTCATCGTGCCCCCATGTAGGCAGTCGGGGTTAAGTGCCTTGCCCAAGGACACAACGCGGGAGCGCAAATCAGTCGCCGAAATGGTCACCCATCCAACTACTAACCGCGCTCTACGTTGCTTAACTTCGGTGATCTGACGAGAAACGGTTACCACGACGCCACCGCCCCCTCTCTATCTATTATACTGCAGCACATTTGTTTCTTAATTTTTTATAGAAGTATGGTCAGACAATGTGGGTTCGCTGTCACTTCTAACAGCCGCAGGTGTTTCAGTGGCGAGTCTTAAAATATTCCTGCTGGGTAGAACAGGCAAAAATACTTCTCCATTTATTTCATGGGGTCTAGAGGTCATCGTTTAATAGTTTAGGTGTGATACACTTGTCAAATGGTTAATTATGTTTTAGACAATGTGATACAATTCACATATACTTTTCAGACAATATTTTGCCTGACATAAAACACATGTAACGTTTTATGAAATAAACGTCAGTTTATTAAACTGTGCCTCATCTATGAAAAAACACAAATGACAAATCACAGCCTATGTTTTTTATTCCAATTCCATGAGGGTTTGTTTTATCCTATGGAACGGAGTTTAAAGAGAACCGGAATGACGAATAATAGTGAGGATTTCCCCCAAATCTACAATAATTGAATCACAGGCCTTAAAATATGTCCCAGTGGGCGAGAATCAGTTTTGATTTTCGGGAACTTCTACTGCGAGAACCAATTTTAGCATGTTAGTCCTTTACCCAACGTAACGTCCAAAACCGGCCAGCGCTATTCACAAAAATCGCCAATTAATTTTCATTATTTTTTCATATTTTGTCTCAAAAACATAGGTTAGGACCCCTCATTGGAACGAGCTCGACGAGCTCGTTCCAATGAGGGGTCATAATCTATCTTTTAGAGACAAAAAAAAAAAATTGTTATTCAAGAATTTTGTTTGCAAGTGTCGTCTGCTTCTCATGTTAGGTAAAGGGTTAAATAATTTAGAATTGAAGGATACTGCTATATCCTTGTGAGCGTAACTAGTACATATTCCATAGTAAAAAACAAACACCATATTTGTATATCTACTAGAGTTTACCCCAGAAGGGCCTTCCTCCAATTTTGCTGAGTTTCCTGCGTTACATGTACATGTAGAATACATGTTATATGGTCGGTTGATAATTCTTATTTAGATCTTGTACGCCCGTTTTGGGTATTAGTATCAGGTGCTTAGCGCACATCGATTATAGATAGATAAATAAATATTTTTATTCAGCAGCACTGTGTTATAGATTAGATTTATACATTTTAAAGTATGTGGGAAGATATACGTACTGCAGGGAGATGGCATGGCTACGAGGGCTCTGCTCCTGCTATCCCCATTTGACTGAAACAAACAAACAAAAAAAATCAAACAATCCTGACGATAGACAGCGCCTACATAAGTAAGTATCTATTATGGCATGGTGGGTGAATAAAGACAATTGCTCAAGACAGTTCACCATTCAATACCAGTTGAACCATCATCTATCAAGTATGTGAACGGGTGTGATTGTTTCCACAGTAGGTATAGGGCGGAACCCTACCAGGCCACGACAGAGCATAACCTCCACCCCGGAACCATATACAGTCCCAGGGGAACAAAGCACAGAGATCACCCGCAAGCCTTCGTCCCTATACCAGCTAGCTCAGCCGGATGGACCATGAGACGACAGCTCGGAGGCATCTCCTGCGCCTCTCTAATAAACTATAAATATCCCAAAATGGAAATCCTCCCCACCGGGACTGGACAGCAATCCACCCTCGACGCGCCATGCCTTACTTTGATGAAACACCAGAATTACCTGCAGTCGGGACAAGTAGGATTATTTCAATCGTTGTATAACACGTATGAATCCAAAAAGAATCTCTGAGTTAATGCCTTTTTAAATTCAGATCTGGGATAGTTCTGAACCGTTGTTTCTATACCATTCCAGATCCTGTGGAAGATTTGAAGAAAATTGATTCGTGGCTTACGGCCGCTTACCGATATATAATTTTCCGGACTGCAAAAATTCAAAACTAACTGAATTTCTTGGTACGAATCCTCGGCAATTCGCCCATTGAGTGCATTGTGGATGGCACCTTGTTACACCCAAGGGACGATTTTACCTTCACCTGGCACGACTTGCAGAAGGCAGATGCAATATTTGTCTTAAATATTCGGAAATGTTCTTTTTTCTCTTTCGAAAACAGAACACATGACCCCGAAATGGGACGAATTCGATGACCTCGTTCCAATGAAAGGGCCATAAACTGTGCCTTGGACATAATAAGTGAAAAGGTAGCAAGACATTAGTGGAATTTTTTTCCGTATTGCAGAAAACGAATTTGGCCCGATTTGTTAGATAGAAGGTTAAACAAAAAACACAATGGGTTTTCTTCTTTGAAACTTGGCAAGAGAAAAGCTTTCTTCGTATGGATAATACCAGCATCCGTAAAATCAATAAGTTTCAAGAACATAATGGAATATCCATTAATTCCACTGTCGTCTGCTTTATCATGTTTCTGTGAGTTCTTGGATTCGAAGAAGATTTCTTTCATTGATTTAACTACGAAAAGAAACCTTCGTCAAAAACCAAATACAAATTTCATAGTATCTTTCATGTTATGTGACAAAGCGCCACTATCCAGCATGCCAGTAGTATTTAATTAAATATGAGACCATTGTCAACATTTTATTTAGACGCCATATTGCCCAGACTGTGGTGGCTCAAGTCCCGACCGACTAATATTCCAACTACGTCATCAAGGCATGCCTTCATTGAAGGCATACCTTGATGATGTAGTTGGAATATTAGTCAGTCGGGATTACAGTTACCAAAACATTATGCATAACGACCAATCAGATACCTTCTCACACGACGTTCTTACGGAAGTTTCTTTTACTGAATTGTTGGCACAATTCAGAACAGAGATTTGGGATTTGGAGAGAGCGAAAGAAAAGACCAGTAACCAACCATACTTGGACTCGTGGGCGTGGTCAGAAATTTTGTTTTTAATGGAGGTGACTGATGGGATAAGTTGGAGGCTGTGTGCCCTTGAAAAAACAAAATGCAGTGTTAAAAAGCCCGCTTGTGGCATTTAGAATACAGTTCAGCTTTAAAGTTGAGACTTACTCTTTCCCTAACGTAGCGGCCCAAACCGGTCAGAGCTATTCACAAAAAGCGCCATTTATATTTGATTAGTTATTTTTTTTTTCATTTTTGGTCTCAAAAACATAGCTTATGACCCCTCGATGCTTTTTGAGACAAAAGCTGAAAAACTATTGCTCTTGAAGAAAATGATTTTACAAAAATTGTGGTCTACCATTCGAGTCAAATAAAGGGTTAAGAAGATTTTTTTTGCTAGCAAATTTCAAATATCCAAGCGCATCAACTAAAAAAGTCTACCTTAACCCTTTACTCAACGCAGACGATTTCAAAATTTATTATTTTAAATATAATTTTTTAAATTTTTTCAAAAAATGTCAACAAACCCATATCATGTGACCCCTCTTTGGAACGAGCTCGACGAGCTCGTTCCAAATAGGGGTCACAAGATAAGGTTTCGTTGACATTTTTAGAAATATAATATTTTTTCAGCTGCTGAATTTGCATATTACGTGGGCGGATGTGGGCGATTCGTTGGGTAAAGTGTTAAATCATATCCGTAGCAAAGTAGGAAAACCATATTCAAACCAAAGCAAATGCCAATGTGTCAAATCACAAAAATAATGTTCTAGATAGGCCGAATCATTTAATGATTCGTTTACTACAGGCAGTGCATAATAATATCTAACGTGCATTAAAATGATTTTCCAGTTGCACCCATATCTCCTTCTGTGTATAAATACTAATTGAGTTATAGGGGTTAGAGTCCTGGCAATCTCTCCCTGGATTTGTCTCTAATTACACTTCTGATTGGACTAAGATCCACAAACATTACAGAACCCAACCATATCACAAACAAAGCAAGAGCGAGGTTTACTTTCCGTGAAGTATTTATGAAGACGCAAGATCAATTTGAAGTTATACCCCTTGAACGACATTCTGATATTCTTTTGTGACCTGCGAGAGCGGTGTGTTCAGTAGTGCGTTCTTCCATGACAGCTTCACATAAGGACTTATACTTGGTTAGTTGTGAGATCATGGTAAAGAACCAGCGAGATTGCGGAAGTTCTCCAAAGTACCAGTGGAAGGGCAAAACTTCTGCAAAGTAAACTGCCACAAGAAGCCCGAATGCTGTGTAACATGTCAGTTTCAAACGTAAAAATAAATCAACAAAAATGGAACAAACTAAGAAAGATTTCAGAGGAAAAGCAAAATTGAATCTATTTGACAATTTGAACATTTATTACACATCCATTAAACTTGTGTTTAACGGAAACGCCGCTTTGACATAAATGTTTCTGTATTCAACTGGTGATGTACAAGCCGGAACTTTTCCCCCAGCACCGCTTATACTAGTTCCTTTCCCGTCGTGTCATTAGTTACGCTTCGAAAAGTTTCCAAATTTCTTTATACAATTACCAATCGTCTGCCGCGTAGTGTGAAAATAAAAGCGTTCAAAGCAAAATAAAGTCGGCTCACAAAAAAAATTAGTTGACCAAAAATGAGATAATATTAAAAAAGCAATCATTTCCAACCACAACATTAACCCAGTCCTGTGGCCCTCTCGTCTGCGGATCCCCATATATCTGAATTGGTCAACGTTTTTTTTCTAAATCTTCGGACATCCTGACATGCTTCGAACTTCTTTTAAAAAGGTTTCTCTCAGCTGTTTTGCAAATCTGCCCAAACTTGTACTTATATTTTTACTATCAGTAATAGCAACCAAATGGTTAGGCGTGAATGGACACCAGCTGAAGAGAAACAGCGATACGAATTTCAACAAACACGCCCAATAGAAAAGATAACGGATGTAATTTAGACTTATTCCCAAAAGGTTGTTTTGATTTTTTATCAATCCATTTTATCAGTACAGCTTCAAACAAAACAAACGGACTCTTCATCTTTGGGTTTAAACATTGAAATTAAAATTTGTTTATTTAAATGAATTTTAATGCATGGGATGTGTAATAAACACAGAACGCGATGTGTGTTTGACTCGGTGGGTGTTTTACATAACTCGTTGGAATGGCATAGTCATATTTCTCGAGAGCCTACGGCTCTCGCGAAATATGACTATGCCATTCCAACGAGTTATGTAAAACACCCACCGATTCAAACACACGTTGAGTTCTGTCTAGACTAAGACAAAAGGCAAGTATCCCGTTCTCCAACCTCGTTGAAATCTTGGGCTACTCCACCTGAGTTTTGTTCTGTATTTATACAACCCAACGATTAAACTTGAATTAAATGAATGAAGCTGATTTTTTAAAGAAAACAATACTTCTAGGTCTATTTACGTTCGTACCTGATAAATTACGACCAATCAGGGGTTTTATTACATGATATTCGTACACGTGGGCCGTATTCCACGCGTGGTGTATCTACATGTCTATACTGTATCTGGCTTCTTTCAGGGGTAATTGTGAGCTCCCTCGGAAAGAAAATTTTTGGAGTCACCTACTACAGACGTGAAACAGCAACAGAACGTCAACTAAGTGAATATAACAGATTGCTTTGTTTCCTTTATTGATAAATCTTTTTTACTCTATCAGTCAGAAGTTTCAATAATAATTTAAATCTGCTGTCCTACAGATTTATGGGGCTAATTTATTACGAATCCTTCCTTTTTCAGTTTCTTGTATATTGTATGTGACGTCCGCGCATCTACAGCTATGTTTTTGCTTCACTGAAAGATTTGTGCGAGCCGAATTGAAGGAATAAAGGCACTGAAAAATCAGTTGTGTTAAAAATTAACCCAACTCAACTTGGTTGAGTGAATAAGAAAGCGACTGGGATAATATTTACTCAGCCATGTTGATTTGGTTTGATTTTTAACCCATCTGATTTTAGAGTGTATATATATATGTGTGTGTTTTTGTCAACTGTAGGGGGCGCGGTGGCTCTGTTGGTAGAGGTGCAGGCTGCAAGCCGAGAGGTCCTCGGTTCGAATCCCACCTGCGGCAACCGCGTTGTGTCCTTGGGCAAGACACTTCACCCCGATTGCCTACATGGGGGCACGATGACGCTGTGTACTGAGGCGTACTGCACGTCGATGGTGCGCATGTCTTCAACCAATCTAACCCTGCCTGTGCTGCGGTGCAGAGTTTAGAGTTACGATGTTGGAGAGCTGACAGCTGCTCGTCGTTGCTCGGTGGTTCTCTCCGGGTACTCCGGCTTCCTCCACCCGTAAAACTGTCACGGTCACGATTAGCCATTGCGCATAAGTATGTGACATTAAACACCAATAAATAAATAATATTGTCAACTGTAAATTAGTTTACGTTGTGTTACCTTTATAACTAGGAATAAAATTCGGATCAGAATTTTAATTTTAATAATAATAATAATAATAATAATAATAATAATAATAATAATACAGTTTAGAGCCATGAATCCGCATAATTGCGCTCTCAGGCTTCACACACGCACGCACGCACGCACGCACGCACGCACGCACG
The DNA here is from genome assembly GCA_031216915.1 of Pictodentalium vernedei. NCBI lineage: Eukaryota > Metazoa > Mollusca > Scaphopoda > Dentaliida > Dentaliidae > Pictodentalium > Pictodentalium vernedei. The sequence continues at coordinate 624,520,831 of CM062295.1, forward strand.
CACGCACGCACGCACGCACGCACGCACGCACGCACGCACGCACGCACGCACGCACGCACGCACGCACGCACGCACGCACGCACGCACGCACGCACACACACACACGCACACACACACACACACACACACACACACACACACACACACACACACACACACACACACACACACACACACACACAAATAATGACGGTAACTCTTCAATGCTTTACAAAAGTGCGGATAAAAAGGTAAGTTTTGAGTGCATTTTTAAACACTTCGGGTGTCTGTGGCACCTTCAGATGTTCCGGAAGTCTATTCCAAAGAGATGGGCTTGCGACATTCGATCTACATGAGAGTATTGTCAACGTATCAAAAGAAACTCTGAACTATGTTTGACACCCCGGACCTTCGTGGAGTTTGCCCGAAAACAACCATTGATGCGATGTCTTTTAATTCACAAGATATACATACATTCTTTCGGGCTCCTGTAAAAAATATCGCAGGCAATATGTATTCACTTCACCTTGCCTACATCAAAGTATTAATACAATTAGTGTACCTACGAGACGTAATTAAAAAACTATATCTGTGACGAGTCTTCATACATAACTACTTAATAAACAAACATGTCTGATGGTATTGGTGGAGTTATTAAAGATTTGGTCAAATCAATTTTCGATTCAGAAACATTACTTGCTTTGATTCAAAGAAAATGAATTTTTTAGACTCAGTTTGATGGAATATTTCAGTTGGTAGGAAAAGCGAACCGTATTTGAGACGATTGTGTATAAACAGGCGATGGACTATTTAAAGAATAGACCGGCTCCAGGCCATAACAACGTCGATTTCCCTGACTGGTGGCTTGAAAACTTGGGGAATAGGTTGCTGTCGGGTTAGAGACCCATTCCTCTGAGAAAACCGAAAAATGTCTTCGTAATGGGATCATCTTGTGACACTAAGATGATGTTATGAAAATTCTCTTTTAAAGTTAATAACATAGAACCAACGAGGGTGGGTGTGGGGACAGGAATCAAGGGCTCCGGTTGGAGTTTTTCAAATGTTTCACGAGCACCGTTGGTGAGTGGAATTGTGGAAAACTCCAAGATGGGTAGCTGATTCCTGTCGCCCCCGAACAATACATGAGCTGTGTTCTGTATTTATACCATGATTACATATTCTACTATATATAAATAGGCTATGACATAAATTTTAGCTTTACACACCAACCGTGGTGAACACGCCAGCAATGGGATTTCAGTAGTTAAAATTTACACCTACAGTGGAACTACATCCAAGTTGACCTTTGGTGACCTCGACTAAAATGTAAACAAGTCAAAAATTATCGCTCGTCGCCTTGTGAAGAGTGAAATGAAACCGGCAGTTTTTTTTATTACGTCTTTAAATGAGTTTACCTCATAAGATACCCAAAATTAACAAACATGCGTTGCCTCACGTCAATAAAGCATCCATAACTCGAAATAGTATATAATGTTATTAAAATGAAAAAGACCCGTGATTTGCACTTTTCTTTTTCCATTTCGTTTCGGCGATAAAATTGACAGCAAAAGTACCGCCCACCGGTGCTCATGTAAACAAAAACAGAATCGCACGCGTGAATATTGATTCATTTAACATTTAAACTCTTATTAATCTGACGATCATGGTATATAAAATATACTCAAAGTAGCTTGGTGTACCAAATGTTCAGCACTCGTGGTGAAGTGGTGTTAACCGCGCGCCAAAGGCTCGCGGTTAACACCACTTCACCACGAGTGCTGAACATTTGGTACACAAGCTACTATGGGTATATCCTATATTTACACCACGATTAACCCTGAATTTAGGGAATGAAGCTTAGATGTTTAAAGAAAAAATTCACCTCAGCGGACTGTTTATATTCCTACGCCAATATGATTTGTGTCGAAGAATTCCATTCACGTCGTAACGTCAATCCAGTCAAACTTAAGGACCTATTGGGTTTCATTACAGAAGTAATTTGTCTATTATGTATTCTGACTTGACGTACTTACCGTACATCGGATTCCAAGAGTGGTTTATCTAGCATATTTCTAAATGTTTGTATTTATCGGGTTGCATTGAATACACACAACAATCGTGGTATATTTAACTATTAATCACCACAAGCAAAGTTTCAGCTAATGGTCCTCCAGGTCTATTAACTGAAATGTCGCTCGCGTTTTTTTTGTGGATGGAACTCCATTGCGTGGTTATTCTCTCTGCTAATTACTCTACCCTCACTAATATGTCAAGCTTAATACATTTAGGCCTGCTGTCGTCCAGCAGTCGGCTACAAAATTCACACCACTTTCTAGAATATTATTCCGTCACCAACCTTGTTTGCTGGGTGGATTCCAACGCCCTTCTCTACCAGTAAAAATTAAAATGTTTTCGTTCTTTATGACAGTGACCACTATTTTTGATTGTTCAAAAGGTTTTAAGCTTCCAGGTCGTTTAGCTATTGCGTATTTATTTCCATAGACCTTTGGTCCACGGTCTACGAAGATCAGTACTCCCTAGAGACGCCATGAAAGGATAAGTTGGGAAATACATTGGTACATATCACATTTTAAGCTCTCAAGCAACCAGCCAGATTCTGTACAGAATTCAACACTGTTATGATCTGGAACCAGTCTAACCCTTAAATAATACATCGGGTGTGCTTTGGATTCAATCGTCTGTAATATTTCAGATTGTGTGAAAAGCGAACCCATGGGTTCGCTTTTCCGACCACCTGATATATTCGAGACGATTGAATATAAAATTACCATAAATAATCATTTTCTTTGAATCGACGCAAGAAATGTTTCTCAGTCGAGAATTGATTTGATCGTTTCTGATTTTACACTACTTCGAGACATGCTTGTAAACTACATAAGTATGGATGAGGACTCACCACGGCTATACTTTTATGATTACGCCTCGTAGTCCCGCTACTTGTGTTAATATCTTGATCTCTTCAAGACGAAATTAATATTTACTGACCGGACTAGACATAACGGTAACACATACGAATATCTGTATATCTTTGTAAGTAAGGGGTCATAACATTACAACAAACCGACCATAAAAACATTCGATACCTTACGGAATTAGTCTGGCGGCCAGAGAGCTTGTCCACATTTAGAAAGAAATCCTTACCTAATGATTTGAGGTTGCTGCTTGTGTTACCCCCGCCCCCCCCCCCAATCCTGGCCAAAATTTCCTATAGTTGGAAATTCGGAGGGCAATTCATGAGTAGTTGGAAAATTCCATCTATCTCGATTTTAGAGCTTCTTTGGTGATTCTGATGTCTCCTTTACTTCCCAAAATCCCAACTCAGTTTCAAATCGGCAAAAATTCCAACTGTTACTATTTATAACTACAGTGTACGCAATATCGAGCTTCATGAGTATGCATGCCAATCGGTACGAGATTTCTACAGTACGTTTACTTATCGTAACAAAAAAAATCCTCGAAATGCACTTCAAGAAAATCACATCATGTAAAATCGTTATCCTGAGTTAATTCCATCATTCACAGTTACAAAATGATGAAACATCGAAAACTGATCATTCATGCATAAGATCTCATTTAATGTTTGGAGAGAGTTAATTGCTCAAAGTTCTCAGCTTGAGCATTTGTTTAGCACATATTCAATTCCCAGAATAACACCAAATAATAATATCCTGATAATTCTATCATAAATGTGTTGGGATTTCAGTTACTAGAATCAATTTTATGCCCTTCATTTTTCTCGGTAGTGAATTTCTAACTGGGGGAGGGATCGGGAGGAAGTTCCCCCCACCTCCTGGACCCTCCTCTTAGTTGGAAATTTACTAACCTGCACCACCCCAATCAGAAACCTCCAGTCACGTCCCTGGATGGTACTCACGTTTCTTCATTTTCTACGTCCAAAACATAAAAGTGAAAATTTAGCCCAAAAGCCACCAGTTAGCTTCTTTTGAAAGTACAATTCAAATTTTTTCTGGGAAGAGACGCCCCCGAAAAAAAACTCCAGCAAACCTTTTCTGATTGCTCATGCTTTTGAAACTTGCACTGATGTCTACGGTATCCTAATACAACACTAGGATGCTATGATCCTAATATGCCAATTGGGGACATACCCCACCCTCCTCTTCATGGTGAACTAGGCCCCTACTTGCCCCGTGAAACATTTTCTGGCGCCGCCACTGACTGTTGCGTAGCGCTCAGCTTACGGACATCAATACACATAAGTGAAGTCTTTGAAGACAAGCCTGGGGGAATTAAATGGTGCGTATCACATTTTGAAGGAAACGGTTACCAAATAAATGGGGTCTGCCGGATGTGTATCCTTCGAACATCCCTAGCAATCACCGTTTTGCCAAGGTACGGTCAGCCTCACGTTTCCCCATTAGCCTACGCAGTGCGCCACATTTCAGTAAATGGCAGATACGTCGCTGACAGGGAATACATGTACCATTTATAGTTTGTATGGGGGAACAGCCTGATTTAACAACCTGGCTAATTAGTCTTGTTGCTCAAGAAAGAATTTCAGTTTACACTTCAGAGACAGGCATCAGTCTTTTATTGGTCGCTCTTATTTCCATGCTAAACCAAATTAGCCCTCATTTGACGACAATTCGCACTAATTGCTAGCATCGCGTTTTCACGGTAATTTTGTAATGTATATTAACCATTTAAACCCTTGTGGTAACCGTGGTATGTTCCCTGTCAGTTCAATAGCAGCAATTTAAAGAGGCCATATTCATTATTGGGGGGGAGACCAATTGATATTTTCAACGTGCAGCCCGAAGGCTGCACGTTGAACATATTGATTGGTCTACTCCGCACATTCACTTAGCAGCCATCCCATTTAACCCTTTACCTAACATGAAAAGCAGACGACACTTGCAAAAATAATTCTTGAATAACTAATTTTTTTCATTTTTTGTCTCAAAAACATAGGTTATGACCCCTCGTTGGAACGAGCTCGTTCCAACGAGGGGTCATAACCTATGTTTTTGAGACAAAAAATGAAAAAAATAATGAAAATTAATAGGCGATTTTTGAGAATAGCGCTGGTCGGTTTTGGCCGTTACGTTAGGTAAAGGGTTAATGAAATTGTAATGTATCTTGTCCCTGGGCCTGAAAAGAGGTCTCTCGGGTTTAAAGGGTTAATGGTGATCGTAAAATGTGAAGAAACGAATTGTTGTAATGGCTTTGCTGGAATAAAGAACAGCTATTTTGCCATCTTGGAGCATTATTTGCTGGCTAAAATTGTCTTCTTGATGAAAACTTTGCACGTGATAAATCTGATACCGAACCTGACGTTTGCCTGTTCTGTAACCGAGCTACCTTTCGAATAAAAATGAAGCTGAAATTCTCCTTCATCTGGTCTACTGACAAACCAAGCAAGTGGACTTAAATCGCCCACCTGATCTATGGTCGAACAACTGAGGCATTGTAGTTCTACTCAGTTATATTTACCGAATGCCACGTACTCAAGGGCTTAATTCTCTGGCAATCGAATCTAAAACTGTTCGAGACACAGAACTTGAAAATTTGTATGTCCGCCACAAATGTGAAGTATGTAGTACTTATCTTGCGACCTTGGTTTTTAGCCAAGTGATCATCATATGCATCAATCAAAATCTAAATAAGGTCATGTCACGTGAATATTTGCTGCGATAACGCCCAATCCAATAAATACACAAGTGCATGCATCTATCTACGAAAGCATAATAGGGCCATTCAAAAGTTAAAATTTTAACTTTCTTCGTCAAAATTGAAACTTTCAAAATTAAAACTTTAATTTTTGAAAGGCCCATTGTTTTCAGCCATGTCTCTAACCCTTCACCTAACATGAAAAGCAGACGACACTTGCAAACAAAATTCTTGAATAACTATTTTTTTTCATTTTTTGTCTCAAAAACAACAGGTTATGACCCCTCTTTGGAACGAGCTCGTTCCAAAGAGGGGTCATAACCTATGTTTTTGAGACAAAAAATGAAAAACATAATGAAAATTAATTAGCGATTTTTTATGAATAGCGCTGGCCGGTTTTTGCCGTTACGTTGGGTAAAGGGCTAATACGCTGCCGTATCTAACTCAGTAGCCCGTCGGCAAGAGAGAAAAGATACCGAGCAGGTGGTGATCCCTAACAATTACAGTCTGAAACTTTGCTCATCTCGGAATTTATACCACCCGGATATAGACCTATCCATTCAGACATCAACACCCATGTTATCAGCTAATCCTTAACCCGTTGCCGCTACTTGTTACCAACTGTTCGGAATTTGTGCATTGAACCTGATATCTCATGATTTGTTATGATGTACCAGAAGCTTTCCGTGACTTAGTACCAATAATGTAGTAAAATCACTACTTCGTGAACAGTGCAGGAGGAAGTTATGCCATGAAGGCTCTTCTCGTCAGGTGAATTTGCTGGTGGCTTCACCAAGGAGTCAGTTATGTTTGGAGGCGGGGCTTCACTCGGTCACCTTAGTACAAATGCTCAATTTACGGGGAGCAGGCGAGAGAGCTGTGGGTGCGAAAAATACACAGAATCGTAAAACTGCTTGAAATGATGTGCATGCCTTGCCAGCGGGCTTTAGGGGTTTTGTATGAGGTTGGCCCTTATGCATTCTTTGCGCGAAAAGGTAACATATTCCTATTTTCTGATGTAACGTCAATGGAAATACTTTTCGCAGTTTAATTCTTTATTTTAGCGGCCTCTTCTATGATTGAGAGCGATGTTTTTCACGTATTTCATCTTTTTCGAAAAAGTTCTTTCAGTTCATCCTTCGGTATTGCCCATGTAATAGATTAGTCAAACACTATACTCTGTACTGTGTTATTGCCCCAACAGTCGAATTTATGGCGATGAGGATGTCAGCCAGGGATAGAGTGGAGGGGCGGAGTACACGAAAAAGTGAGCGCCCTAAATCAATATTTTACTACCTAGGGATAAATAAAAGTATTTCATCGAGAATGTTATGTTAATTTAAGCGTGAAATTACTTGAAAGTTCGTTGAAACTTTTCGTGACCCACGGAATCACTCCTATTAAATTCGATCCGTTGTTCATCACGGTAAAATCAACGCGATGTGGCAAAGAATTACGAGATCGTACTTAACAATCAATGTTATCGATTGACCAAATTAGTGTGCCGTAATTATTTGTCCCATCTGTTATAGGTTGTGATGGAATCCGTTACAGTGGCTTGGTCGTCGTCGATAATAAATAAATTACTTCAATAACGATACCTAATTGGCGTTGTGAACGAAATAAAATGCCGAAGAGTTAAATTGTGTGTGTTACTGCCACATCAGGCGACAAACGCGAGAAGTAAAATCCCCGGAACATCTGAGAGGGCTGTCCTACTGCGAATTTTATTCAGATCGATATTCTCGCTTCCCACTTCCAGGCGAAAGGTATTCGTGAGGACAAGTGAGGAAGAATTTTTTAACAGATTCTTCTTTAGAAAGAACCTTTTGATTCTCCGTTCGCGTGCATATGCCACCTAGGCATATCATTTTTGATGAGTGTTAGTGTTCTGATTGATGTCAACACATGCACTCAAAAAGGTTAAAATTACTCCTCTGCGATTTCTGATTTTGAGAAGTGTGGAATGTATGCTGAATCTTCATGTCAAATCAACCCTATCGTCACCTATACATTCGGGCAACTTTATGCCAAATCTTCATGTCAAATCAACACTATCTCCACATATACATCCGGGTAACTTTTTATTCTTAATTATCCATAGCTAATACATTGTATCACAAAAAGGTATTGCGGGTCAAACCAGCCACAATTAATCGCCTCAAGCTGGTAAACAGAAATTTTTGTGTAAAGCAAAAGTTTTCAGCCTGCGAATAGGCCATGCAATAAATTACCTGATTGGGCTGTGGGATAAATTGTTCCGAATGACCCACAGATGCAAGATAAACTAGCGCATTTAGTTGTATACATTCGTGTGTAATATGCAGGGCGAAACTATAGAGCTGGGGGAGTGTGACATTCCTCGAAAAGTTGTCCAGTTGAGATATTTTCGTTTGTATTGGAGTCTTCGATATCGATTCACTCTTGCTACTTATCACGTGCTTTCTTGCGAGACGAGACTTGCTAATTAGACTTACACCATACACGGAGCCGGCCTCGTGCAAATTGAGGTATATGGCCGATTCGGTCCCAGTATGACCAATTTTGAATCTGGTACGTGCTTCTTAAATAAGAAGTTGAGATGCCCATGCGTCACGAATACTATAGTTGCATTTACCCACAAATTTCCAGAATTTTTTAACTTAATCCCGACTGACAAGTTATTTATATTTATTGGTGTTTAAGGTCACATACTTATGCACAATGGCTAGTCGTGACCGTGACAGTTTTGCGGGTGGGGGAAGCCGGAGTACCAGGAGAGAACCACCGAGCATCGACGAGCAACTGTTGTTGAATTTAGCATCCTTATAATAATATAATATTAGAACGTTCCTTTTCATGTTCTATCGGTCGATAGTACCTGAGTTTGTGTGATTTCTGAAATAAAACCTTCAGCAGCTTCTCGGTCGATAGTACCTGAGTTTGTGTGATTTCTGAAATAAAACCTTCAGCAGCGAAGTTGCTTCAGGTTTTATTTCAGAAATCACACAAACTCAGGTATTATCGACCGATAGAACATGAAAAGGGACGTTCTAATTATTTTATTATGCCGAACAAAAAATAGCTTTTATTGTTAAGCGTTAACTGCAACATGCCTTCAATCTTGTAATAACAATGTAGTCGAATCCAAAAACATGACGTCATTTCGAACGAATGACATCTCTTTAGGAGTTTCTAGATCATCAAATTCGAAAATGACTTGGCACAAGTGCCGTCGCGTTGGGAGTTTTATATCACCAAATCCAGTGTTTACAACTGTATCATCTTGTTCATGTTATAATTCATTATTAATACTTGTGTGATAAATGGTATAATGGAATATAAATTCATGTTTCTTGGACGACGACAGCTGTTAGAATTAAGCGGAGTGAAACAATTTATTTTGAACTTGAGGTGGAGGCTCAGTGAGGTCGAAGAGTACTAAACTTGTGGAAATATAATTGACTGAAGTCATAACTCATATTCAGGATTCACTGGAGTGGTGAACAACACGTGAGTTTTTAATATTTCTGATTCTTTTGAATTCATTGTTTTCAGTTAAAATTGAAAACACTCCCACTGAAGATGATATATTTGTTGGTAAGTTTGTGTCTATCGGTGACGAAAAACGTTAAATGGACACGGCGCCAGCGTTTGGTGTTGATAAATTTCAATCAGGGCGTACGTAATCGACGCTGATCAATCGAAGTGGAGCTTACATTTTCTTTGTTCTCTTGTCTCCAGAGAAGAACGTTCCGATAGTACCCGAGTTTTGCCCCCAAACTCCAGTACTATGACTTTTAGAAGGTGGCAAATTAACCAATCACGGCTGATGTCACAAACGTGAAGCATAATAATTATTTTTATAGACGTGAATGCGTGTAATAAACACAGAACGACACCCGCGTGAACTTGTGCCATCGTGGAAGGATAAAACTCGAGACCTGAGGCCTCTCGTTCTCTCCGTCCGCGCAGGCACTCGTTCCATATCGATTAACCCATTCACACGCGTGTATCATTCTGTGTTTTTTCTGTATTCACCCAAGTTTTTTCTTAAAACGCGACCGGAGATTGTGAGGCGCCGGTATATTGAAAGCCTTCGAGAATTTTGTTGTAGTCGAGCATTGTCATTTATAGCAAGTTTCGCCCCCACCCTAGGTGGTGGCGGTGGAAACAGCATGTGAACATGAAAAATAATAACACTAAACTTAGCAATCTCGGCACTTATTTTTTTCTGTCAGGCATAACTAAAACATGTTGTACATGTTCAGTTTTCTTGACGTGAAACATGTGCACACCATCAGCATATTCAATTTCAGCATACATCGAAGTATATTCTTTAAAAAGCGACCGAAAATTGCGAGGTGTCGGCATACTGAAAACGTTTGAGAATTTGTTTGTTGTTCGTATTGTTCTTTGACATCAACTTCGACCCTTTTAAGAGGGCGGTCGTGTAGACACTTTTCAGTATGTGTCCTCTGAGCGTTCCAGCAATCCAGTTGTATTGAGATCGGTGGCCACGTCTCAGAACGGTCTGGTAGGCCTGAAGAGTAACACAGACACCAGTAGATACATCATTCTGTTGATATTTTCTGAAAGTCAGAACAGGTAGGCGTGAGGTGAATACCGGTAGAATAGGCACAGCGATATTAGTACCTCGAACTGGATGCAACGTTTTGTTCCAGTTGTTAATTTAAACTTCCTGCCTATTCCTACCCCAGAATAGATGTGGGTCTGGGATGCGGTATACGCTTTCCTTCAGTGTTCTGTCAGTTATTTCCATCACTGTCCATCGTGTTACTACAGTCACTGACAGAGAAGGCCAACCGAGATATCAGCTCGAGGTAACTCCAAATCAGTCTGAGACCGAAGGTCGAAGGCTGATATGAAGTTATAGAGGTAACTCCATATCAGCCTGAGACCAAAGGTCAAAGACTCACATGAAGTTACCGCGGGCTGATATCCCAGCCAATATGAAACTAACCAAGTAATAACTTCTTTATTTATTAACCCTTTATCCAACGTAACGGCCAAAACCGGCCAGCGCTATTCTCAAAAATCGTCAGTTAATTTTCATTGTTTTTTTCATTTTTGTCTCAAAAACATAGGTTATGACCCCTCATTGGAACGAGCTCGTCGAGCTCGTTCCAATGAGGGTCATAACCTATGTTTTTGAGACAAAAAACGAAAAAAATGACTTGTTCACGAATTTTTCTTGCAAGTACCGTCTGCTTTCCAGGTTAGGTAAAGGGTTAAACCAGAACAATTAATTACAAGATGTTCTCATATCTCAGCAGATATGAAACTAACCAAGCAATAGTCACTTTATTTATTATACCAAAACAATTAATTAAAATTGTTCACAAAGTTCGAGGTTTCCTCTTCTTCTAGTTCAGCTATAAACGAACATCTCTGCTTCCCACTGGAAAAGCCGCGACGTTTGGACAGTAGAACAACCTCTTCTCGCACTTCGACGAATCTCAGCTTACAACACTAAATCTTAGTTTACGATTACTTCTTCTGTATAACTCTCTTCTTTATTCTCTTCACCCACTTAATCCTAAATTATTGCTATCATTAATTCCTCGCCATACAGAAACTCAGCTTCAAACTACTCCATTGTGCCTGATCTTGTCAATTTTCCTAATTGCGTGCGGCGAATGACAGTGAACGATTTCGTTTGTGAACAAATTGGTTGCGCCCAATAAATACGCATCAAGGGGAACAACTCTGGCTAGGTTTATATCGACCGAAATGGGAGTAATATTAACAGAATCTGAAGTCATATCGACCGAGCTTGACAATGGATAATTCTGGGAAAGAATACCCTATCTAATAAATAATACACGTATTTATCATATGACTTTTGTTCACTTTAAAACATTTGATATTTTGTTTTCATATTAATCAGTGATAAATAAAGCCTTCCGTCAATTTCATTGGTCAATTTCAAAAGCAGACAATTTGATTGGCTGAACAAAATACAACTGGGCCACATTTTCATAATTTTAGTTGGGAGCTTTCATTGGTCAATTTCAAAACTGGACAATTTGATTGGCTAAACAAAATACGACTGGGTCATATTTGCATAATTTCAGTAGGGAGAATTTACGTTAGCTGTCCTATTTAGGGTGGGTTATATTGTATTTATCTTTTACCTACAAGAAAAACGCCATTTATTTTTTTTTATATTTTTACTTTTTGCTTCCAAAACATAGGTTATGACCCCTCATTGGAACGAGCTCGACGAGCTCGTTCCAATGAGGGGGTCATAACCTATGTTTTGGAAGCAAAAAATGAATTTTTTTAGTTATACAGGGATGTTTTTTCCAAGTGCCGTCTGCAACTCCAGTTAGGTGATGGGTTAAAAAGTCCTAATAAGTGGCAAATTTGTGCGTGTGTGTGTCATATGATAAATAGAATATGAAATGAGTGTTTTTCTCATAGAATATTTATGAAACTCGTCCGAATTTTCCGTTTGGGCTCGCCAGAGGCTCACCAAAACGGAAAATTCTTAGATTCGTTTCATAAATATTATATGAGAAAAACACTGATTCCATATCCTCAATATACTACATTGGTACATTGGTATGACGAAAGTAAGATACACTTTCCAAAATTACTTCTATATACGGTGACAATTTTAGCTTCCCTATATCATTTCTTGGTAAATCTATGGGCGCTATCATCAATGACGACCTGAAATAACGTTACGTTCTGTCCCTGCACTTGAAATAAACGGATAACGAACACTTGGATATAAGGCTGTGTTCTGTAAAAGTAACTCTACGATAGCAATCCTCATCTTTTTTTGATTGGGTTTAACCCTTTACCCAACGCAGACGATATCAAAATTTATTATTTTAAATATAATTTTTTTAAAGTTTTCAAAAAAATTCAACAAAACCAGATCATGTGACCCCTCGTTGGAACGAGCGCGACAAGCGCATTCCAACGAGGGGTCACATGATATGGTTTTGTTGAATTTTTTTGAAAAATAATATTTACTGGCACATGGATTCGGTGGGTAAAGGGTTAACGACACTTTCATTGACATCCAGGGTCATCTCGTGTCAGACAGTTTTACTGGTCGAGGAAGCCGGAGTACCCGGGAAGTACCACCGAGCAGAGGCGAGCAGTTGTCAGGCTCTTCAACGTACTAGCTCCACTGAAGCAGGGTTAGCATTGGTTGAAGAAAAGTGCAACATGTCGTGCAATACACCTTACTACTTAGCGCCACCGTGCCCCCACGTGGGAAATCGGGATTAACCCTTTACCCAACGAATCGCCCGTATCCTTCTGCGTAATATCCAAATTTAGTAGTTGAAAGAATATTATTTTTCAAAAAATTTCTACAAAACCATATCATGTGACCCCTCGATGGAACGAGCTCGTCGAGCTCGTTCCAACGAAGGGTCACATGATATGGTTTTGTTGACTTTTTTTGAAAAATTAAAAAAAATTATATTTAAAATAATAAATTTTGATATCGTCTGCGTTGGTTAAAGGGTTAAGGGACTTGCCCAAAGACACAACGCAGCTGCCATTGGTGGGGATGGAATCGTGGATCTTTCGGTTGAAAGCCCAATGCCGTAACCACTGAGCCACCGCGACCTATGCGATCCTCATAATGAGACTGTTATGACCATTCAAGACCTGAATAGTGGCCCGCGCGGTTGCCCCTATATACAAATACGGGGCGTATCAAGGGGGGTTTAGGCGGTGACAATCACCACCCTCCCCCCAATAATTACCCCAATCGGGAAATTTTCGTTTGGTTCTGAGTGTCGGATATCGATAAGCTCTTGCCAGTAATCATGTACTTTATTATACGCTAAACGATAGATTATCGTAGAAATTGCAAAAATGGCGGCTTTCAAAGCATCACTTTAAGGTGAATACGAGTCAAATTATCACTGGAAATGATCAATTTGTTCTAAAAACGTATAATGAAAAATAAATCTAGTGTTTTTGAGTGGATACTGATCATTTCCGTCAATAATTCAACACGTATTCACCTTGAATTGATTCATGAAACCCGCCAGTCCAAACATGGCCTGGAAGCCCGTAATATAAAACAAAGGCCAAACTGTGTAAATGGGTATAGCCTATTACGCCCATTTACACTATGTTTGGCCTTTGTTTTTTTTTGGTTCAAAACTTAAGAAATAGACAGAAACAAACGACCATTCCTAATAATTAAACTTGTGGGGCAATAAATTTAAACACTCTCTACTTTGCGGAGTTAAAATAAAAGCCAGGTCGCATCATGCTTCCTAGTGCCAGGTAGTAGCAGTGGTTGTAGGAAATAGTAGTTGGGATTTCTCAGTTAACTGACCCGGACATTATTCTCCCTAAAAGTTGTCACCTATACAGTGGCCCGCTTGGCACAAAACAGTGGTGCCCACGTGCTGGGTTTAATTGGTTCTCCCAAATACGCAGATGAGAAGCCAGGGCATCTGTTTTGCCTTGCATTCTCTCCAACGACTCTTAGACGACTTGCTCTTCCAGCGCAAGAAGTTCCTTCAAATTCCAAAAATCGGTCTTTGTCTTTTTTTCAGCATGAATAAAAATTTAGTTTGTAAAACATTTTGCTCTGTGAGACTACACGCACAAAATGTCCGAAAACTGAAGCTGATGATCTTTACTTGGCATCTTTTAGAAAACTTAAAACTTCATAAATTTCATATTAGCTCCAGACAAAAAGACCAAAACCTGTGCAGGAAATTAAAGTCTTTGAGCTGAAAAGGGAAAGAAACACGACAATTCCAGAATAGTTTGCAAGATCAAGTCTATACATGTAAATCGAACTTGACCTTCAGAAAAACGTTGTTTTAAAGTCTTAATGGATAATATAAAATGCCTGTAAACGATGGAACATGAAAAAAATAATTGGTATCCTGCAGTCGCATATTGCACTGGACGAGTTCGTCAGCTGTATTGAATGTTGTGACGAAACATCATCAGACAGATGTAAACAACAAGCGTTCGGATTATCTACACCAGCAACTTCTTAAACAATATTCCGGAATTCGCTATCGATTCCTACTGGCAGACATCCAAGTTGAGCAATGTCAATGCAATCCATTTTCAGCGAATCAATTCTCTCAAGTGATCGCGCTGATAACATTTGAACCCTTCAGGGCCACGTTAATGAACGACACTAAATCCTATATTCAGAATTACGAAATAACGAATCATTTGACACGGACTACTTATTTAAACAGACAGCCCAAAGGGACTATTGGACTGTTAATACACAGAACGACACGCGTGTGTGAATGGGTTAATCGAGATGGCACGAGTGCCAGTGCGGAAGGATAGAACGAGAGACCGCAGGCCTCAAGTTTTATCCTTCCGCAATGTCACAAGTGCCACATCGATTAATCCATTCACACACACGGGTCGTTCTGTGTTTATTACACACCCCCGTGTCTCTGGAAACAATTACTAGAAAGACACTCAGCAATTCATTTGACAACTATCAACAAAAAGAATACATTTTATCGACAACAAAATATGCGAGGGGAACCCGTGTAGCTATTTCGTCGCATGGATTCCAATGTGTTCTATGTGCTTACTGGCACATGGGACACATTGGAACTCAGGGTTCGATTTTAGCTATCGCCCGCTAGCGATTCGTCAGCTGTGCACGATTTGTATAAAATTCCAATGAAATTTCGTTTCTTTATAAACAGAGTCCGTCAACGAACATATGTTTAGTGTTGTTGTTGATGGGGATTTCATAGAACAGGTGTGTAATAAAACTTATTTTAACCATTTCAAATCGCTTCCCAGATTTTTTGCGCAGAAGAAAATGTGGTGGTCGGCCGACAAACATCACAATGTATAACATAGAGTTGAGGAGGGTCGTTACTAAGTTAATCCAACAGCGCCGCGGGTGGCGTTGGATTTAATTATTACCTCCCTAAACATACAAAATAGAGTTTTAGAATCGTTTTTTTCACGTTGTTATTGGATTATATAATATTATTTAACGTCCCTAACAATACAAAATGGAGTCGACCTATGTCTTCTGTCTGTAATTTGCTATATGACTGTATGATTAAATTATTGCCAGGGACGTAGGAATCGAGGGCACTGGAGGCAATTTTTCACAGAAATAATTGAGAGAGAGAGAGAGAGAGAGAGAGAGAGAGAGAGAGAGAGAGAGATTAGCAGAAGGGTGGGTGCAAGGTCTCCTTAATCTAAGGATGTGACCAAAGATTCCCTTTTTTAATTTGTGTGCACTAAGACCGTTGAGAAGTATGAACATTTTAGATTCTATATTTAACAAATTTTTCCCATTGGGATAGTGGGGTAATTTGTTAAATAAGGAGCAAACAATATCCATTTTTCTTAATGTAGAGATACGTGTGTCCAAAACATAGCTTTATGTATTATATTTCCATCATACTACTAAGGCACATGGGTTACCATCAATATATATAACTGCTTGCGCGTCCTTGACAGCGCATGCCCAAACCTTCCAAGTTCCAGATGCTTCCTACGTTCCTGATTATTGCTGACCCCCCCCCCCCCCTCCCTCCCCCCTTTCGACTTGTGTGTTGTGTCGTCTTGTGATTGAATGCTACTATTTTCTTTCAGTGCCATCGAAAGAATTTACGCATCATGCATTTTCCGAATAGAAATTTACACTTTCTATATAGATTTACCAATATATCGATTTTCATAGCTCACCTGTTTTGTGGGGAAGTTTTGTTTATCTTAGACAGAATACATTAAACAAAGTATGTAAAATGAAGTAAAAAATCACTAATCCTAAATACAACAATCGTCTCGCTCCTTACGCCATATACCCCACAAAAAAATTATCATATTGGCACATTGCATACGATTCTCTGGTTATAGATTATTCTCTAAATAATAACGAAACACGAACGCGTGTATAAAGCTGATCGAATATCGACCTCCCGATTGATGTGCTGTCTTGAAATGGGAACGAACTGAATGCCTTGATTATCTATGCACCCTTTACGGCCACACCCACTTTAGCCATATATGGTGGACCTCCATGTACGCCTGTGTGCGTGGAAGTTTAATAAAATTTATGACATACTCGAAACTCTATCACCTGATTAATTGTTGGAAAGGGCTCTCTGAGCCCTTTCCAACAATTAATCAGATGGTATGTTTGGTCTGTGATTACCAGAAAGTACAGATAATCATCATAAACAGGTGACAATGGTCACTTTCGGCAGCGCAAGTGTTAACCACTCCAACGCTGTTAGGGAGTACATATTTTTATTTTTCAATAAAGGGGATCGGCATCTTTCATGTTAATGACGTACCACCCCCCCCCCCCCCCCCCCCATGACGTTCATTCACAAAAAAACTCACACGCGGAACATTAGCAATGTACAAGTCCTTTCAGAAGATGTGACATGAAGTCGATTCAATGCTAAATAAATCGATATTGGTATTAAAGCGCCTGACTATTTATGTTAAAACACGTGGGACGTAAAGCCCCATCCGCGCGACGGAAAATATCCAGCATTAGTGCAAATCAAGGGAGATAATCAAACTTGAATTTCGAGCTGCACTTCATCACACTCTGAAAATTCAAACAATAGATCAAATTTTATAGGAAGTTTCAATTGTATTATTAATAATCAGGTACATCTGAGTTGAAAACAAAACTTCAGGTAAGCAATACACTGGAATGTGACTACGTATATTCTGAATCAAACGTAATATTACTTATACGAACAACCAAAACCAAAGTCTAACAGAATATTGTTGGATACCGATGTAAAAATCAAGTCTCGACAATAACGGTCATTTAGGAGTTTGCAAAGTTGAGTTTACCTGTCGGGAAAAAGTTAATTATAAAGCGATTTACGATAGCTAACAAAGGGCGGAAGCGCGCGCGAGAGAGAGGGGAAGAAGAAGAAGAAGAAGAAGAGAGAGAGAGAGAGAGAGAGAGAGAGAGAGAGAGAGGGCATACGTCATCAAAATGAAAGATGCTGATGTATGCGATAATTTTGCGAACCTAAAGGCATGACTTTTTGCATGCGATTATGGGCTCGGATGTGTTGAACTAAAGATCTAAAGGGCCCTTTGGTCACTCTGGGGAAATATTCCACCAGTCCTCTTAAGAGCCATGGTTTCTCTACGTAAAGTTTAAACCATAATGACTTGAAGGATTTAACATTAACTCTTAACCTGCCGAGTATTTTCTTGAATTTTTCATCAATCAAGTAAAGCAGCCATGACTTGATTTGATAAAAATATCGATACAATATGGCATCAAGGAATCTTTGAGAAGGGGATTACTTAGGGGATCATTTTTGCGAACCTACAGTACATGTATGGCTTTTTTGATTGCGGTTATTGGTCTGGATGTTGTACTAAAGATCTGAGGGCCTTTTGGTCACTCTGGGTAAATACTCCGCCCGCCCTCTTAACTCTTTATCTAACACGAAAAGCAGACGACACTTGCAAGAACAATTCTTGAACAACTAATTTTTTCATTTTTTGTCTCAAAAACATAGGTTATGACCCTTCATTGGAACGAGCTAGAGGAGCTCGTTCCAGTGAGGGGTCATAACCGATGTTTTTGAGACAAAAAATGAAAAAATAATGAAAATTAACTGGCCATTTTTGTGAATAGCGCTGGCCGGTTTGGGCCGTTACGTTGGGTAAATGGTTAAGAGCCCTAGTTTCTCTACGTAAAGTTTTAAGCATAATGCCTTGAATGATTTAATACTTAACCTGCTGAGTAAATTTTCTTGAATTTTTCATAAAATCAAATAAAGCAGCCATGACTTGATTTCACGACAAAATCGATACAATATGCATCAAAGAATCTTTGATAAGGGATTACTCCAATTTATGTGGGAATATTTTGTAAGCAGGGATTACACCTCAATCATGTAAGAAGGTATTTTTGTACTGGGCAGGAACGTCGCAGGTAGAGATTGAATCTAAGCTTTACATGTGCGAGAGAGTTCAGCAAAATTAATTAATTTTTTCAGCAAGTTCATGGCCAAAATGCAGAATTTGTTTTTCTTTAAAATTTTATGTAAATGTATTGGATGAAATATTTGCAAATTAATGAATCAAGTTTGGTACGTGTCAGTTTATTTCCAATGCAACATAAATTTTCTTTTGCACGTTTTCTCATTAATATTAAATTTTAACCTGCTATATTCGTCAGTTTATCGTTGACGTAAAACGTGCAACTCCCACAACAGAGAAAATGGTTAACTGGTAGAGTGCTGGAAGCCCATTTTTGGGTTTTATTCTGAAGTGTGAGTACCACAACTTAAAGGCCTTATATTTCTGTCGATGTGCTTCGTAGAATTTTTGATATAAAATTATTATGTCTGTGTGGATTCGCCTTGTCACAGTTTATGGGAGAGTGCCTGTAGGCACTCTCCAATGAACAGTAACAAGTCAAAAACAAGTAAGGAAATTCTGAAGAACAAAAAACTTCAGCACTCTACCAGTTAATGCGCTGGTCCCTCATACAAGAGGCTCCAGCTTCGATTTCTCAGTTGAGAAACGTCTCAATGTCCCCGAGCAAGCAATCTCTGCCATCATCGGGCGTGGGATTGATGCTGCCACATCACAACGTCCTGTCGGGTGGAGGCGTAAAATTACTGCTCCCTGTGTGGAGAGGGGAGAGAGACACTCCAAATGCAGACTAGAAGTATGTCTCGTATGTTTCACCTCGTATTTGCCGGACCCCGGTGCCGGACTCCGGAAGTGACGTCATGCCACGTGGCCCAGTGGGGCCATGTTGTGTTGTCCTGGGTCACGTGACATGACGTCACTTCCGGGGTCCGGAACCGGGGTCCGGTAAATATGAGGTGAAACATACGAGTCATACTCCTTAGGCTGAAGATCTCATGGTGATATTCGATAAGACAGACGCCATGAAATCGCTAAGGAGGGCAACCCACAATCATGCGCCATTGTGCTGGGGAGAGTCGTCAATATAAGTTATAGAAGTTGCTCGACAATCTTTGTAACATTTATAAACAAAACCATTTAACATATTACCTGGCATAAGGACCCTGTCCTGCCAGCGCTGATCCTAAAAATCACATTTCAAATTTTAATATTACCACTTTAGTTGGTATTCCCTGGCAAATAACGGAAAAAATCAGGGCATTCCAATTTACGTATTGCTTATGAGAGTTAGGCCGACGGTCAATAATGAAATGAGAATTCCATTATTATCCGGTGACCCGGCGCGTTCATTTGGTTTCTGTTTCCGGTAAATGAATTTTTGTTGAGTTCATGAATTTCAACAACTGATCTCTTTACAACTTGATTGTTAAAACACTCGCTGGTCACAGAGAGAAAAGTACGTGGATGGGGCTGGGTGGGGTGGGTGGAGGAAGTAGCTATAAATAAATAATGATAAAAAACATAAATACAAATTCTCAAACGTTTTCGGTTTCCCAACGCCTCGGAATCTCAGATCGCTTTTTTGAACATGAAAAGCAGACGACACTTACAAACAAAATTATTGTGTAAACGGTAAATGTGATCACCAGAAATGAATAAATGTGGATCTGAGATTAGTAATTGATAAAGGTAAACGGTTAATGTTTGCATCTGCCCTCCATAGACAGTGGGACCTCGAATTATTAAAAATAGATCGGATAATTGTCGCTCGTAACCCACTTTCCACTGTACACTATCTTGTCCGACTAAATGTTTTTCGGCCTTTTCTGCGACTTCTCCCAGTTATCATGAACAACCCAAGAACACCCAACGGTCGTGTAATACTCCACTGTAATGTTTATTCATTCCCCTTTCCACTGACACTGGGTACTGCTGGATACGTTATGTGAATCAAATTTGAGGAGGGGGGGGGGGGGGGGGTATAACGAAGATGAGTGCTATCGTTTCCGAAAAGCGAGTTGTGTACCTTGTTAATATTTAATATACCATTATGAGGGCACATCAGCATCGATTAAAAATACTATCAAATAATATATTTCGTTCGATTTCACAGCTTGTACCGAATACCTGTGGGCATTCCCATATAATCAGGGATACACAAATTGAAAATTTAAGATAACATCAGAAAGATTCGAAAGACATTTAACACACTATTAATTGAAAGTAGAATGTGTTTTCATTTTTGGAATTCACTTTAAAAGATTTCCACAATCCAGTATAAGTATTTCCAATAGTTCCTTGAATCCAGCACCCTGTGTAACGACATGTAACTAACTTACCCAAAGCATTTTTACAGCCGTAGTCATTATATATTTTCAGGTAGCATATGATGTGGCAGTTACCAATTTTTTATAACCAGAAAGTGTGACTAACCCTGTGCACTGCACAGGGTTAGTCACACTTTCTGGTTATAAAAATAAAATTTCATTTCTAACTGAATAACTAACCCTGTGCACTGAACAGCTTTAGTGTAAATGGCATCTATATCAACTCTTTGCCCAATGTGATGGTCAAAACCAGCTAGGAGTATTCAAACTCAGCTTAAGAAGCTCAGTTGGGTTTGTTTTTAGTGAATTCCAAAAATTAAAACGTATTCTATTTCCAATTAATAACTTGTTATTTGCGTAACCTATTGTGCAAAGATACCACCAATCCTATTACACTCACTTTTGTCAGTGTTTTTTTCAACTGGTATTTATTTATTTATTTATTTATTTATTTATTTATTTATTTATTTATTTATTCATTTATTAGGGTTTAACGACATTTTAACAGCCAGAGTCATATCATGTCGGTGACAGTTTTACGGGTGGAAGAAGCCGGAGTACCGGAGAGAACCGCCGGGCAACGACGAGCAGCTGTCGGCTCTTCAACATCGTAACTCTGAACTCTGCACCGCGGCACAGGCAGGGTTAGAATGGTTGAAGACATGCGCACCATCGACGTGCAGTACGCCTTAGTACACAGCGTCATCGTGCCCCCATGTAGGCAATCGGGGTTAAGTGCCTTGTCCAAGGACACAACGCGGGAGCGCGAACCAGTCGCTGAAATGGTCACCAATCCAACTACTAACCGCGCTCGTCGTTGCTTAACTTCGGTGATCTGACGAGAACTGGTTACCGCGACGCCACCCCGACGCCACCGCGCCCCTTCTCAAGTGGTAGAGTGCTGAATTATTTTTGGTCGGCAAAATTTGCTCTGTTGTTTTTGACTTGTTACAATTTATGGGAGACTGCAGAGAGGTTATGACTTTGAGCAGGGACGTGGCAAGAGGTTTCCGATTGGAGGGGTGTAGGGTAGTGATTTCCAACTAGGGGGAGGGACCAGGAGGGGGAACCCCCTCCCGGTCCCTCCCCCTAGTTGGAAATTCACCACCGAGAAAATTTTTGAATATGCAGCCGTGAAAGGGGGCACAAAATATTGATTCCTGTAACTGAAATGCCAACACCTTTATGATAGAAGTATCAGGTTATTATTATTATTTTTTATTATTATGGGAATTGAATATGTGCTAAACAAATGCTCAAGATGAGAACTTAAAGCAATTCACACTGCTCTAACAATAAATCAAATCTTATTAATGAATGATCAATTGTCGATGTTTCATCATTTTTTAACTGTGAATGATGGAATTAACTCAGGATAACGATTTTACATGATGTGATTTTCTTGAAGTGCATTTCGAGGTTTTTTTATTACGATTAGTAAACGTACTATACAAATCTCGTACCGATTGACAAGCATACCTATGAAGCTCGATATTGCGTACACTGTAGCTGTAAATAGTAACAGCAGGAATTTGTGCCGATTTGAAACCGAGTTGGAATTTTGGTAAGTAAAGGAGACATCAGCATCACCAAAGAAGCTCTAAAATCCAGATCGATGGAATATCCAACTACTCATGACTTACCCTCCGAATTTCCAACTATAGGAAATTTTGGTCAGGATTGGGGGGGGGGGGGGTGACCCCCCCCCCCCTCCCCAACCCCTTCTCACAACGTCCCTGATTTTGAGGCAAAAATAGAATAAGTTTAGTAATTCAAGAAATTATTTTGCCAGCGTCGTCCATTGTTCAAGTTAGATAATGGATAAGCATGATAGTTTTGCCCTCACATACCTGGAGACCTGATGTGATCTATGTTTCGTCCTCGAGGTCCAATGAATAAATCAATGATGAACTGTAAAGCAGGAAACAATAGAATAGAAAATAACGAATTACCCAGGGGTGGGGGGGGGGGGGGGGCACCAAAAATTTGCAAGACGTGATGTGGGGTGGGTGGGTCTCTGGAGTGCGCCAAAAATGTACATTTCCAACTTGTGCATTTTTTTGATTTTTTAAACAATATATCAATATATCAGCTAATATATACCATCATTTGTGTTTCAAACCTTAAAGATGATGTTGTACATCACACTCTTAACATAAATACAGCATCAGGAGGCTTTATATGTGAGAATATTGGGCTTAATCTGGGAAAATGTCACACGTTAGTAGGGGGTGGGTGTCTTGTTCGAAATGTAGAAAATGAGCAGACAATATTTTGGGAACAATTCAAATGAAAATTTGTTCCCGTATATGTACACCTGCTCTGGCCAAGCCTGATAATGAACAGCTTGTCATTTGTAGATTGGGGCCCACAGCAGCCCACAGAGGTTTAAATTGGTGGTACCAGTTTAAGAACATTATGAAAACCCCCTAAAGACAGCTGTGCCTACTAAGTTTATAAGTTTATTTTGGATTTTAATGGGAGAGTGGGGGTGGGTGTCTGAGAACGGTAGTAGAAAATTTGTAGGTAGTGGGTGGGTGGGTGTAAAAAAGGAGCCGAATAAAAAATAGGACGTCACGTCTTGCAAATTTTTAGTGCCCCCCCCCCCTGAATTACCAACCTAAAAAGACGTATTTTTGATTTATTTCAAGGTCATGCGTTGTGAATTATCTTTTCCAAAGAGAAGCTTGTCCCAAAGAGGCTTATCAGATATAGTTAGGACGAAAATGTATATGGAAACGTAAAAGTATAATAATGAGTTATATCATCTGACTCGTCCGTTTTGTTCACTTTAAAACATTTGATATTTTGTTTTCATATTAATCAGTGATAAATAAAGCGTTCCGTCAATTTCATTGGTCAATTTCAAAACTAGACAATTTGATTGGCTGAACACAATAAAACTGGGCCACATTTTCATAATTTGAATAATTAGAGTTGGGAGCTTTCATTGGTCAATTTCAAAACTGGACAATTTGATTGGCTAAACAAAATACAACTGGGTGACATTTGCATAATTTCAGTAGGGAGAATTTACGTTATCTGTCCTATTTAGGGTGGATTATATCGTATTAATCTTTTACCTACAAGAAAAACGCCATTCATTTTTTTTTATATTTTCACTTTTTGCTTCCAAAACATAGGTTATGACCCTTCATTGGAACGAGCTCGACGAGCCCGTTTCAATGAGGGGTCATAACCTATGTTTTGGAAGCAAAAATGAAAATTTTTAGTTATACGAGGACGTTTTTTCAAAGTGCCGTCTGCAACTCAAGTTAGGTGATGGGTTAAAAAGTCATACTAAGTGGCTAATTTAACTTATTGAACTGCAAAACGCGAGGGCGCCTTAGCTCAGTGGTTAAGGCATTGAACTTCAAACCAAAAGGTTTATGATTCGATCCCGCCAAGAGTAACTGCGTCGTCTGCTTGGGCAAGGCACTTAACCCTTTACCTAGCATGAAAAGAAGACGACACTTGCAAAAAAAAAATTATTGAATAACTATTTTTTTTTCATTTTTTGTCTCAAAAACATAGGTTATGACCCCTCATTCCAACAGTTTCGGCCGTTATGTTGGGTAAAGGGTTAATCAAGATTGCCCAGGTGTGGGTACTGTGGTGCTGTGTGCTAAGGCGCACTGCACATCGACGGTGCACTTGTCTTCAACCAGTGCTAATCCTGCATGTGTGGAGCTAGTCCGTTGGGGAATCTGGCAGGTCCTCCCCGTTGGTCGGCGGTCCTCTCCGGGTGCTCCGGCTTCCTCCACCCGTAAAACTGTCCAACACGAGGTGACCCTGGCTGTCAAAAGTGTCGTTAAACCCCAGGAAATAAATGAATAAAAAATAAATAAAAATAACGCACGATGCACATTCCGTGATTCTGTATGTCAGAATTTTATTTAAAATGTCCGGATAGTCGTCAGCATTTTATGTGCAGACAGTTGTTGGTTCAATACAAAAGATGGCACATTTCAGAATAGCCTGGCTTCTGTGGATAATTTTGGATGCAGATTTAACCCCTTTACCTTACGCAAAATTATAGCACCATTCAAACTTTATTATTTCTTCTATTTTTCATAGCTTATGACACCTCATTTGTACGAGCTCACTAGTAAGAGGTCCAAACTATACTCGCCCAAAAAAGAAAGTGTGCATTGTAGAAATTGATCAAACTCCAAAAAAATAATTTCGTAGGTGTAAAGAGTGTTAACCTGTTTATGAATAAGTTATATTGAACACAAAAACAGCTTTCCCCGTTAAAATTGCATTAACGTTAAATGACGTGCTGCATGTTTGTGAAAAGGCATGTTTTGCACGTGGGGAGTCTGAAAATTCATGCAGCAGTGTGAATCCTTGGGTATTTAAACACTAAAGTAAGGCCTTCCTATCGTTCACATTCAAACTTGCGCTGCTGTTAAAACGACTCCACATTAGCATGCCAAGATTGACAATGAATCAACGTCTCCCTGAATACAATGAATACGGCTTACGTCCTCGAAGACCTGCAATTCGCCCGATTTTGACGTTACGTCATCGTCGTGCTCGACTGCAGTGGTGTAGACAACATCTCAGGCATCCCTTACACTGGTGTCGACGTGTTTTATTCACAGATGAATGTCGTTTCCATCTTTCATCATCAGATGGCCGCCAGAGAGTGTACAGACGTCGAAACGAACTTTACGCAGATCCATGTGTCGTGGAGCGAAACCGTTATGGGGGAGGGTCTCTCATGGTGTGGGGTGGCATCACTGCCCGTAACAGAACTGAGCTGGTCATTATTGATGGCAATCTCAATGCAGCCAGATATCGTGATGAAGTGCTTACACCTGTTGTTGTCCCATTTCTGCAACGTCACGGCCCCGGCGTCATTCTACAGCAGGACAACGCCCGACCCCACGCAGCTCGTGTTGTTCAATAGTATCTGTAGCAACAACAAGTGGATGTTCTTCCCTGGCCCGCAAATTCGCCCGATATCTCACCCATTGAGCACGTATGGGACGAAATGAAACGTCAGCTACGCCGGCTTCCCCATGCACCGTCAACGCTTGTGGAACTCCAAAGACAGCTTATCAGAATATGGAACAACATCCCACAACACTTCCATGCTAACTTGTTCGCTTCCATGAGGCGTAGATGCACAGCAGTTGTCGATGCAGACGGAGGTCATACCAGATATTGAGTGTGTGACTTTTGTGTTTGACCCTAAGACCACTTACACCCCACCCCACCCCTTAACGACACCCCTGTTTTCAAGAGATATATTCTAGTCGCTTTAGGTGGAGAAAGGTCAACCATAAAAACTACAAGGAAAACTCTTTTTGTGTCCCATCTTCATCCAGCTAACTGATCACAAAGAGAGAAATAATTGATTGCACACACGACTACAAAATGAATTATAACATGATGACAATAACTGAAAGTTTTTTTGTCTAAAAAACAATTAATATTTAAAGTTTAACACATGAGGTATTGTTAGACTTTCTTTGTTAAAAAGTCCCTCGAGGGCGTAGACGATGCATTGCTTCGCTTTATATATTCTCAATGCAACGTGCAACGCTGCACTTGACATCTTTTTTTTAGCTGTAGTAAGTTGACCCCTTAAAGCTCTATTTTACGGAATATTATAACTCCACTAAGCCATAACTGTGATTCAGTGGTCTATTAATAAGAAGAGGGTGTGAGGAGGGGCAAATCAGGCACTAAATAGATAAAGGACGCTAAAAAATGTAGTTTAAATTTCATGGTTGAGATTTTCGCCTTTAGAAGAGATTTATGGGAAAGTTACCAACCCCATAATTTCCTAAAGTTGTCAGTACATTTAACACTCAGAGTATGGGAATTTCATACAAAGATTGAAATTTCGAAATTTTAGCGAATTTGTATTATCGATGTGTGCATCATTTCACAAACTTCGGGCATTTTCCTGCAGAGTAGTATGAAAATACAGAGACTGGACTTTTACAATTTAGTCCCATCGATTTCATTGTTTGTCTCTTTTATTACTTTCCAAAATGTGATTTACTGGGATTTCCGGGTTTGATTATAAACAATAATTTCACAAGTGAATTATGCAATCAACAATTGTGTCATGTATCCGTGCGCGCAAACGAAGACGCTTTACCCAGTGTGTAATAGGGACTTCATTGTTTTTTTTTGCTTTTTTTTAACCCTTTACCAAACATGAAAAGCAGACGACACTTGCAAAAAAAAAATTCTTGAATAACTATTATTTTCATTTTTTGTCTCAAAAACATAGGTTATGACCCCTCATTGGAACGAGCTCGACGAGCTCGTTCCAATGAGGGGTCATAACCTATGTTTTAGAAACAAAAAATGAAAAAATAATGAAAATTAATTGGCGATTTTTGAGAATAGCTCTGGCCGGTTTTGGTCGTTACATTAGGTAAAGAGTTAAATAATATAATTATCGTTAATAATGAAAAGTAATAAACTGAGTAATATCTTGACTGGACTGGTTACGTGAAATAATTCATTCGAGGCGAGGGACTACATTGTAAAACACTCGTGCGCATTTGCGCACTCGTATTTGTACAACGTCCCTCACCTCTCATGAATTATTTCACGCAACCAGTCCAGTCAAGCGATTACTCTATATCATAGGTAGAAACACCCTTTCAAAATAAGAAAACAGCGTTTTCACCATCTTTTGATGTTCTGTAACTTAAGTTCTGTTCATTTTGTCAATAGTATGCGCATCGTGACATACAATACAGACCACCGCCCTTTCCGTAATAGTTATCAACCTAGCTGGAGGTATTCATGGATTTGGACAACCTGACAGAGTGTGGTGATTGACACCTTCCAGCTTGTTGTAACACCTCGTCGATACGCGGCTGAGGTCAATCACCACCCGCTGTCAGGTTGTTAAAATCCATGAATACCTCCAGCTAGGTTGGTAACTATTACACACCCTGTCTTGTGTTCAATCAATAAAAAGCACGGACTCGGGTATATTCAGAACACTCGAGGTATTCAAGTGACGTCACTTGGACTCTCTGTCCATTGTTCTATCAGCTATTTCAAGTTGGGTACTAAACCCGGAAAGACAAAAAGAGCAAAGGTGCAAATTAATGTAAAAGTCTAGGAGGTGAGATTTGCTAATTTATTTATTTATTTATTTATTGGAGTTTTCGGTCACATACTTATGCACAATGGCTAATCGTGACCGTGACAGTTTTACGGGTGGAGGAAGCCGGATGACCCAGAGAGAACCACCTAGCATCGACGAGCAACTGTCAGCTCCTCAACATACTAACTCTGTTCAAGCTCCGCTCAAGCAGGGTTACATCAGTTGAAGACATGTGCACCATCGACGTTCAGTACGCCTTAGTACACGGCGTCATCGTGCCCCCATGTAGGCAACAGGGATAAAGTGCCTTGCCCTAGGACACAACGCGGGTCGTCCCGGACGGGGATCGAACTCGGGACCTCTAGCATAGAAGTCCAACAGTCTACCACTGAGCCACCGTAGTTTTCTCCGGGTACTCAGGCTTCCTCCACCCGTAAAACTGCCACGGTCATGATTAGCCATTGTGCATAAGTATGTGACCTTAAACACCAATAAATAAATAAATAAATAAATAAATAAATAAATAAATAAATAAATAAATAAATAAATAAATATGATGGTAACACAAATTCATTTTTTTCCAACTGGATATAACAAATTCAATATTCACTTTGCTTTTGGAAACAATGTTAATCGCCTCATCGTTTTGATTTGAATTGAGTACTCGCACAGTTTACATTAATAGAAGATGGACATTTGTAGAAATATATTCGGATTGGGCACACCATTCTCTGTAATTCAACTCACCTCGGTTGTTTCCGTGATGCTTCTTCGGGACGTCTCGGAATAACGGCAAGCATCGCACGGTTGGTAATGTCACTCGGGCGGCGAACGATGCGAAATAACACCCAATGGGAAAATAATATAGTGTTTTAGAATGACGTATAATAATTCTAAATATAACATAAAAGGTGAATATTGAAAGACTGATATAAAATGGAATTACGAAACACAAAAAAGAATTTTTGTTTGAACTAACTATTTTGTACACCATTGTTATTTTAGTTTCGCAGTTGATAAAATTATTTGTTTCCGATGCTGATCTGTATTATACTGTGAAACTTCAGATTTTCGTGAAATAGGTTTTAATAAAACTGTTTTCCAATAAAATGCATAAATATTAAACTTCCTTTAATAAATATTTAACATGCCATTTTAAAAACTAAGACAAATATGTTTCAGTGGACATTCATTTATCAATAGAGTATTCGGCTTAAACGTTCTTTGGTGGAACCGTTCTTGCCTGAAATATCCGACGGTCGAAACGTTCGGGGCAAAAACATCTTTGGGGAAACATTCTGCATTGGCAGCAAATTGCAACAACAATTAAATCAATAAAGATCCGTGTTTATTCCGGAGGTCCAATAACTATAGGACTTTATTAAGGCTATCACTGATATATCATCCCCTGAGTTCCAATGTGTTCTATGTGCCTACTGGCACATAGAACACATTGGAACTCAGGGGACGATATATCGTAATGAAAATCGACTTTCGATAAAGTTGAAATTATTAGTAGCGTGAAGAACGTCCAGTTAACACGCAAGTAATTGTCGAGAAAATAGCGGTGACATCAATAGACAATAACGCAAAGTTTCCTTTTGTTACTTTTAATAAACAAAAATAGCAGGCTGCTCTTGGGGCTGTCTGTTGTTTTCGTTTTTTGAAAGTTACAAAAGGGAACTTGGCTTTTTATGGCAAGCTAATTAGAAGCAACTAGTTCACAGATAATTCGTCATTAAGAATATCTATAAGTATCACACCAACCAACACTATGTAATCGTCCATCTTGGCACTTTGTTTAGCGAATGTATTTGTACAGTAATTTGCATGTTTTTCTTGTTCTCAGGAAAAAAATAGCAAATCTCACCTTCAAATATATTATATTAATGGGAAGGACAGTGTTTGTATTATAGTAGTAACAGAATATTTTATTTAACCCTTTACCTAACATGGAAAGCAGACGACACTTGCAAAAGAAATTCTTGAATAACTGATTTTTTTTCATTTTTTGTCTCAAAAACATAGGTTATGACCCCTCGTTGGAACGAGCTCGACGAGCTCGTTCCAACGAGGGGTCATAACCTATGTTTTGAGACAAAAAATGAAAAATTAATGAAAATTAATTGGCGATTTTTGAGAATAGCGCTGGCCGGTTTTGGTCGTTACGTTGGGTAAAGGGTTAAGTGTCACGTTTCGATACACACGGAATATATTACACATAAAATGTTTACAGAATATTTGGTTTCAGCCCCTGAAGGATTATAAGACGCATTTTGATCATTAATTGGTCGTTATACATTTAGCATCACTTCCTCCCCGCACACCCATAGAAAAAAATTGTATATACACCCATGCAGACATTTCCACGTGCTTCTACATATCCCCACGTACATATATAACCAAATATTTTAATAAATTTTACAAGTCCGAAAAGCTGAAAAGTATTTACAAATATACAAAGAGCAAAAAATATGCATGAAACCTTTGAGAGGTCGATAAAGCAACATGTGCATACCGAAGTCAAATCCTCCCATTTTGGGGATTCAAGATTTCCTTCGACATGCATATGTTTCTTCGTCGGCCTTTTAAAATTAAAATTAAAATCGATCGCCAAGCTTGGTATTTATGTAATCACGATAGGATCTGGTCCGATAGCTCCCTCACATATGTTCATCCTATTATAGTAGTAGAAGTAGTAGTAGAATATTTTATTTAAGTGTCACGTTTCGATACACAAGGAATATATTACACGTAGAATGTTAACAGAATATTTGTATTAAACCCAGCCTCTGAAGGCTTATAAGACACATTTTGATCATTGATTGGTCGTTATATATTAAGCATCACCCCATCCCCGCCCACCCTTAGAAAAGAATTGCATATACACCCGTGCAGACATTTCCACGTGCTTCTGCATATACCCACGTACATATACAACCAAATATTTTAATAAATTTTACAAGTCCGAAAGTCTGAAAAGTATTTACAAATATACAAAGAGCAAAAAATATACATAAAGACTTTGAGAGGTCGATAAAGCAACATGTGCATACCGAAGTCAAATCCTCCCATTTTGGGGATTCAAGATTTCCTTCGACATGCAAATGTTCCTTCGTCGGCCTTTTAAAATTAAAATTAAAATCGATCGCCAAGCTTGGTATTTATGTAATCACGATAGGATCTGGTCCGATAGCTCCCTCACATATGTTCATCCTATTATAGTAGTAGAAGTAGTAGTAGTAGAATATTTTATTTAAGTGTCACGTTTCGATACACATGGAATATATTACACATAGAATGTTAACAGAATATTTGTATTAAACCCAGTCTCTAAAGGGTTATGAGACACATTTTGATCATTGATTGGTCGTTATACATTACGCATCACCCCATCCCCGCCCACCCAAGAAAAGAATTGCATATACACCCGTGCAGACACTTCGACGTGCTTCTGCATATACCCACGAACATATATAACCAAATATTTGAATCAATTTTACAAGTTCGAAAAGCTGAAAAGTATTTACAAATATACTATATATTATATGTCAGCGTGCGCACAGTGTTGATATATACAGATTATCATGATAATGTACATGTCCTGTGATTTGTATCAGATTCGAGGCGGTGGCCAGAATGGGATCTCAACGAGCCGGCTTTGCTGGCGAGTTGTGATCCCATTTTTGGACACCACCGAGAATCTGATGTAAATCACAGGACATGCACATTATCATGATAATTCATTTATCTAACAATTCTGCCACATAAACAGATTAAATCTTAAATTATTAATACAGTTTTCGGGACATAATGATGGGCGAGAAAAAGTAAAAAAAAACGATAATTTATGGAACAATATTGTTGTGCCCTTGAACAACGAGTAACGCAGTCACCGCAAATTTTTAAAGTTGCGTTGTAAAATTATTCACTCTCAATGTCACTTCCTATACTATGATGATTCGCTTGAATTTACAAGTGTGTACTATTTAATTGTACAGTTTCTATTTATTGTGGGGGGGGGGGGGGTGGCTATTAATAGTTCTGTCGCTAATTGTAAGGAATTTTCTTTTGTTTTGTAAGCGATCAGCTAAGTCGATCACTGAAACGAACATAGAATGTATTCATGCGCCTGTTATGATAGCCCGTCGCGTTCCCGGAAAAGAGTCGTCCATATGATACGGAATCAGAATGAGTCGTATTATGATACGGAATCGGAACACATTATGTGATACGTACCGTTTCTCGTGATTTTCAAGCCAAAATGTATATGATTGTTAGATAAAATGAACAGAACAAACAAAAGTTTCAGAACACCAAAGATGTTGAAAAGGTCGTTTTCTTATTTCTAAATTGGTTTCGACAGAGAATTATAGTCAAATGTTCAAACTGATTGGGAAATAAATCTAAAACGCCAGCTTCTGTATTTTTATACTGCTCTACTAAATTGCCCGTAGTTTGGAAAATATATATTATCATGACCATATGCATGTCTTGCAATTTGTATCAGATTCGAGGTCGTGTTTATAATCAGATCGCAACGAGCCCGTCAGGGCGAGTTTTAATCCGATTGTAAACACGACCGAGAATCTGATACAAATTACAGGACATGCATTTGGTCATGATAATACATTTATCGAACAATCCCGTTACATTAGGCCCGTTTCCCTCGTTTTTCAGTTTAAATTCGTTTGGAATTGGTCAAAATTTTGAATTTCATATTTTAGTGCGTAATAACAATGCATATAATGATATTATTAATTTTGTAATAGCGCGGTGTTTACCGGAAGTTGAATTTATATGATACGGAATCGGAAAAAGTCGTCTATATGATACGGAATCGGAACACATTATGTGATACGTACCGTTTCTCGTGGTTTTTCAGGCCAAAATCTATATGGTTGTTAGATAAATGATGCGCACATCGATGATACAAATTCGCTAACATTTCGAAATTTCAATTTTTATATGAAATACTCATATCCTTAGTGTTAAATTTACCGACAACTTCAGGAAAATAAGGGGAGCTAACTTTTCTGTAAATCTCTTCCAATGACTAAAATTATCAGCCATGCTTCTTAACCATTTGCGCAAAATTTGAAACTCCTTGTCTGAGTGGTTTGTAACCCACCCATCACGTACTGAAAGAATAACATGTGATTGGTACAGGTTAATTATTCAACGAGAAACCGGGCAGATAATTTCAACCAGATCGCTACTGGCTCGCGATCTGTTTGAAATCCTCTGCCTGCTTTCATGTTTGCAACACTGTAGAATCTCACGTCTAGAAAAGATAAAAAGCGAAAGCTTCGCATCTTTGATGCAGAGGCGGACTGGCCTATGGTCCACCGGGAAAATTCTATATATAGGCGATCATCCTATTCGGTGCCCCCCCCCCCCCCGGGGGCCCTAAATATTGATGCAGCCAGAGGCGCACTGGCCGTATGGTCCACCGGGAAAATTCTAGGCGGTCATCGTATTCGGTGCCCCTCTGAGGCCCTAAACATTGATCCAGCCCAACACCTGTTGGTGCCTGATATTTTGTGAAAACGCCCAACAGGCGAAATGGATCTGATTGCATAGAATGCCGGTATATCGAAATGTTCTCTATGCGGACTGCCAATGGCAGTCCGCAAAAAGAACACTCCGATATACCAGCAGTCTAGTTTGCCACTGATCCCTCAGATGCAAGGAAATATCTTCCTTTTTATTTAAAAAATCAAATGTTTCTCCCATTCGGCCGAACTATGTTGTGTCGGACCGATGGGTCCGCGCAATGTTGATGCCATTCCTGTCGAATGAGTGATGGAGATAATACAAAAATGCCATCGAAATGTCCTCTGTGTGAACTGCCAATGATCACTCAGATGGAAGGAGGCGGCGTTTATTCAGTTCGAAAAGCCAAAATTTTCTCCGGGTCTGGGATCCGCCTTTGTTCATTTCCCAGTAACTTTTCTTGGCCCGGTCCGCCCCTGCCTTGATGCTATTTTCGTTCCTTTTTCTCGATTTCGCGAAATTGTATTCATGAAACCTCCATCCGTGGTATTAATGTGTGACGAGCAGATCGCGATCATTTTGCGAAATAGACCGCTTCCGCGACCACAGCACTATCCTAATATCACCGGAGCATGTTCCGAACATGATAGACTTTCGATTCAAAAGGTTAATGTACTGCTGTTATATTGCTTTAATAATCTATACTATTCGCATTGTATCGCATTTAATTTCAATTGCTTCAAACTTAGCATGTTTCTTTATTCATCGTGTAACAGCGGACCCCTCGCATAGCAGTTGTTAACAAGTTGCCTCAATTCAGTATTTCCCTCCATTGTTTATTTAAGCTCTATTCAGTAAGTTAACAAGGCATCTGACTAAGACGCGGTGAACGCTTGCTTTAATCCTTATATCGAGTAAAGATGTTGTAACATGACTAATTTATTGCATTATATATATGACGTTTATCACAAACAAGAGTTCAGTTATAGTTTGGATTTTAAACATTACTCTGCTTAATATTATTTGGAAATATCACGAGCTATGCTGTTAGACATTTGCAATACCAGATTCACTACTAAATTGTTATGGGGGCGCGGTGGCGTTGCGGTAAACGGTTCTCGTCAGATCACCGAAGTTAAGCAACGTCGAACCCGGTTAGCCCTTGGATGGGTGACTGTCTGAGCGATCGATTTGGGCTCGCGCGTTGTGTCCTTGGGCAAGGCACTTAACCCCGATTGTCCACATGGGGCACGATGACGCCGTGTACTAAGGCGTATTACACGCCGATGATGCGCATGTCTTCAACCAATCTAAGCATGCCTGAGCTGCAGTGCGGAGTTATGATGTTGGGGAGCTGGCAGCTGCTCGTCGTTGTTCGGTGGTTCTCTCCGGGTACTCCGGCTTCCTCCACCATAAAAAAAACATAAAACTGTCAAGGACACGACATGACCTTGGCTGTTAACCCTTTACCTAACATGAAAAGCATGACACTTGCAATACAAATTCTTGAATAACTAATTGTTTTCATTTTATGTCTCAAAAACATATGTTATGAGACCTCGTTGGAACGAGCTCGACCTATGCTTTTGTGACAAAAAATAAAAAAAATAATAAAAATTAATTGGCGATTTTTGAAAATAGTGCTGGCCGGTTTTGACCGTTACGTTGGGTGAACGGTTAAAGGCTTCATATTCTGTGCTCGTTCTTCATATCACCTTTGAAGCGAAATTATTTGGTTTGTTAGAATTTGCTTTGTTACAATTTATGGAAGAGTGCCGATTGGCACTTTCCCATAAGTTATAACAAGGCAAAGATATGTGAACGAATTTTGATGACCAAAAATAATTTAGCACTCCACCAGTTAAAATGTTCTAATGTTCGTCGAGCTCGTTCCAACGAGGGGTCATAACCTATGTTTTTGAGACAAAAAATGAAAAAATAATGAAAATTAATTGGCGATTTTTGAGAATAGCGCTGGCCGGTTTTGGTCGTTACGTTGTTAAAGCTTTAAAGTGTCATTAAAACCTTAATAAATAAATAAATAAATAAATAAATAAATAAATAAATTGTTATCATCCTTAATTTGTCTCCGAGTGATCAGTCGAGAACCAGAATTACACAGCAGATACCGACGGTTATTCGCCACGGTTATATTAACCACAATCACTCACCGCAATTTCCATTCAAACGTAAATATACTGTTCTTAAAATAATATTATATTGCTCCGTGACTGCTGCCAGAGGAACACTGAAAAACAATTGCGGTAGACAGTTTTCATTTCTTAATGAGACTACCACCAATTTCATGTTTCATGTTTGCGTTAATACATGTTTCATGTAATGTATACAAACAAACGGCAATTGTAATTGAAAAACACGACAGTCGTTACGGCACCAATCACAGTCGCGGTAATTAATTTCAACAGGAAAGAATGCTGCTATATAATGAGCAGACGTCTAGGTACAGACGTCTTGGTAACGGAAGCCACTTGCTGATTCTGATGGGCGGAAACGGCGAAGGTACCCTACAGGACAGTCGCTGTATGCTGGTAATAATCAACACATGGGTAGTGATGTCCACGCATCCGTTTACCATCATCATCAACAAAACTTTAATTAATGAAGCACCGGGTTGTACCCGGTGCTTCATTAATTAAATTTTTGATGATTATTCCTGTAACTGGCGTTTGAAATCTAATATTACTGCGTCCGTGGAGATCTTGCCCACCCGTGAAAAGTGACCAGTGCACCTCGATCGTACTGTACCACCAAACTGTTTTCCTGGTTTTCAAGTAAGTGGATACACGTGGGCATAAAGTAATATTTCGATTGTGCTCTTCATTTACGTTTCTTTGTTGACTATTGACTCCGCTGTGCCTCGACCGATCGAGACCAAAATTAGGACCTAAGGATAATTTCACCCGGAAAGGAGCATGGGATGGGTCTCGATCACGTGCGACGTCACGTTATCCCTTCAGTCCGTGCTACGCAGGGTATAATTCGGTCGATGGAGACAAAATGTGACGCCTTGGCTAATTTGACAATGAAAAGGATATGAGATGGGTCCTGATAGCATTCGCGTTAACCCTTAAGCTCATGCAACGCGGGCTAGAGTTCGTCTATTAACATTATAAGATTGTCTTTACTTTAATCGATATATTTTTAATCCTAATATGTCCCAATGCCAATGGCCTCTTGTGGAAGAGAAGGGTCGCGATGGTACCAGACAACCCCTTTTAAAATATTACGGTGCGACATGTGTTGTCTCAAAATACACCGGTTTACCAGTATATTTGATGACAACACCACCGCGTGCAAAAGTACTCTCCATAAGGGACACGCAAAACCATGAAGCTTCCTGGGGACTTTTGCAGCCACGGGGACCTCCATGATTTGGATTAGAATGGCGCTCCTTTTAATCTTAATTTCTGAATCCGCACAGCGCATTGTACTGCAACGGCGAGAAGTGATCGAGGCCAGTGTATTGCCCACATTTAAGAGGCAACACCAATTCCCTAAAAAGAAAAGAAGACCCAAGTATGTCGACGACTTAATCATAAGGATGACGTACGCGGGGATGTCAAAAAGTTCTGAGCCTAACATAAATAAAGCTGGAATATCGGTACAGAACATATATGTTTTTCAACATAGTCCCCTTGTAATTCAAAATACTTGTTCCATCTGGTCTGCCAGTCGTTAATGCCGCGTTAGTAGAAGTCCATATCTTGGTCCTGTAGCCATGCCTCCACAGCAGCAGTAAGTTCATCATCATCTTGAAATCTTTGACCACGTGAGTTGAATTACAATTACAAGGGGGACTATGTTGAAGAATAAATATGTTCTGTACCGATATTCCAGCTTTATTTATGTTGGGCTCAAAACTTTTTGACATCCCCTCGTACGTCATACTACCTAGTGGACACGTGAAACATAACTTTGATGAGACAGATCTTGATTGTTTATAGGCATGATCCTCTGGAAATGTTCCTCCGATAGTTATCATCCGAAAGGGATCCTCCGAAACTGATTCTCCGATAATCATTTATAGAATCATCCTTCAATATCCAGATGAGGCTATGAGGGTCGGGATGAATTACCCATTAGAGATATACTTACACGACAACACTGTAGAAGCCATATGCTCCTATGAACGTGGTTCTGTTTCTGAGGGGGCGCGGTGGCTCAGTTGGTAGAGGTGCAGGCTGCAAACCGAGAGATCCTCGGTTGGAATCCCACCTGCGGCAACCGCGTTGTGTCCTTGGGCAAGACACTTCACCCCCATTGTCCACGTGGGGCACGGTTACGCTCTGTACTAAGGCGTACTGCACGTCGATGGTCCACCTGTCTTCAACCAATGCTAACCCTGCTTGTGTGGAGTTGGTATGTTGGGGAGCTGACAGTTGTTCGCCGTTGCTCGGTGGTTCTCTCCGAATACTCCAGCTTCCTCCACCCCGTAAAACTGTCACGGTCATGGTTAGCCATTGTGCAGAAATATGTGACCTTAAACACCAATAAATAAATATATAAATAAATAAAAATAAATAAATAAATAAATAAATAAATTCTGTTTCCGAGAGTGATCCCCGATAGAACACCACCATGACGAAATGATCTCCCAATTCCAAGACGAGGGCATGAGGCCCGGGAAGATATATCTCATTGAGAGAATTAATTGTGATCCTCAAAGCCTCATCCGATACACATGTGTAAGACATAGGCTCCGATAGTACAAAACTATGCCCAATGACCCTCCGATTTCCGATGAGTCAAAGTTGTTTCAGTAGTATGTAAAGTGGTTTCCGGGGATCATATACACAACTTCGGGCAGGACCTCGGAAATGACGTCATAGTCACGTGATCAGTTACGTCATATGATGTTGCCATGGTAGCCAGTGTGAGTGGCTATGTTGTGACGTCATTTCTATAGTGACACAGGGTACAACCATTGAATCAAACATATCTTCAGACCTGCCCAACCACTCTTACCAATTCGCCCCCACAGCCACCACGCGACACCATAGAAACCAATATGGTGGCCTTCATCAAATAAAATAAAAGGAGTAAACACGTGCGTATACGCACTAACACGCACTACCGTGGTAAGCCGATAGCCTTCTGTTTTAAAAACAAACAAACGAAACAAACGGACAAATAAACAAACATATTAACACCCCAGTCCCCTCAAATATATTCCCATAACAAAATAATTCAGCTCTCAAACAGTTAACCCTTTACCTAACATGAAAAGAAGACGACACTTGCAAAAAAAATTCTTGAATAACTAATTTTTTTCATTTTTTGTCTCAAAAACATAGGTTATGACCCCTCGTTGGAACGAGCTCAACGAGCTCGTTCCAATGAGGGGTCATAACCTATGTTTTTGAGACAAAAAGTGAAAATATTTTGAAAATTAATTGGCGATTTTTGAGAATAGCGCTGGCCGGTTTTGGCCGTTACGTTGGGTAAAGGGTTAAGTAATGTTTAAAGTTTTACCATGCTAAATATTATAAAAATACTTCACATTTAGAGTTGTTTTAAATTTCTGAAAAGAGTACTGTTGAGTGAACCTGTAAATGCCAACTGACTTTGTATACAGTACACAAGTGTTTTGTAGACTAAGAAATGACATAACATTGTTTACGTAAAATGTGACAACCCACTTAGATATTCCCGAGACAGGAAAAATAAAATACCTGCTCTTATCTCTGGTATCATCAAGTGTGTGAATAGTGAAGATATCTTTGGACCAACTGCTCGTTGAACTTTTATTAGTTCGGTTGCTAGGATCTCTCTCGGCGTTAACCCTTCAAAAGAATACAACATTCGAAAACGCTATTTTCAGTTTATATTCTTCAAGAAAGCGGTTCAAGTCAAATGAGGATGAAAAAAGAACCAAAACACATCGAGTGCTGGTTATCAAGTTTGAAGCGGGGACGAGGCTAGAGGTTTCCAATGGGAGGGGGGGGGGGGGGGTAGGGTAGTGAAAGTCCAACTAGAGGGAGCGACCGGGAGGAGGAACCCCACTCCGAGTCCGTCCCGCTAGTTGGAAGTTTACTTCCGAGAAAATTTGGAAACTGAAGTCATCATAGGGGGCATAAAATTGATTCTAGTAACTGAAATGTCTACACATTTATGATAGAATTATCAGGTTATTATTATTTGTTATTATTCTGGGAATTAAATATGTGCTAAACAAATGCTCAAGCTGAGAACTTTGAGCAATTCACACTGTCCTAACATTAAATCAGATTTTATGCAGGAATGATCAATTTTTGATGTTTCATCATTTTGTAACTGTGAATGGTGGAATTAACTCAGGATAACGATTTTACATGATGTGATTTCCTTGAAGTGCATTACGAGGATTTTTTTTATTACGACAAGTAAACGTACTATAGAAATCTCATACCGATTAGACATCATGCATACTTATGAAGCTCGATGTTGCGTACACTGTAGTTGTGCAGAGCAACAGTTAGAATTTTTGCCGATTTGAAACCGATTTGGAATTTTGGGAAGTAAAGGAGACATCAGCATCACCAAAGAGGATTTAAAATCCAGATAGATGGAATTTCCAACCACTCATGTCTTGCCCTCCGGATTTCAAACTATAGGAAATTTTGGCCATGATTGAAGGTGGGGTGTTAGGGTGACGCACCCCCGCCCCCCCCCCCCCTGTCGCCACGTCCCTGAGTTTGAGATGAATCTTCGTGGAACGAAAGTGGGAGGCGAAACAATAATTCAAAGAGCATTTTCGTATCTTGAAATATAAAAATATGAATTCCTCCATCTAATACAGTAATTAATAATATTAGATAATTTAGTGGACAAAAATTGTCACTTAAAACTTCAGAAATTTGAACGTGTCCTCTTGGTCGTGACCACATAAAACATTATTTGACTGCATTTCGTTCACAAATCTTGGAGGGAGGTGTACAGCACATAGCAATTTCATAAAATTAATATTACAGTACGTGGAGAGTGTATTATCACTAAATCAACCACAGAGTGGAAATTCCACCCAAGCAATAATTGCAAATGTGCTGCAAAGCATAACAAACACAAGCAAAGTTCCAGCCAATGGACCTCCGGGTTATACCCGGAGGTCCATTGGTTGAAACATTGCTTGTGTTTTTTGTCCACATGTACAGATTTTGAAAGTTATACTTTGGGTGATAACTCCACTTCCCGGGTGATTTAGTTACAATCCACTCTCCACGTACCGTATGTTCCTTGAGTACAACAAGGCGCAATCTGCAGTGCTGGAGTACTTGATATAATACGACCGCCGTGGACTGATCACTTTTCACGGTGAGCAATATTTCCACAGGCTCAATAATATTAGATTCCAAACACTAATTATAGAAATAATCATCAACAATTTAAATAATGAAGCACCGGGTACAGCCCGGTGCTTCGTTAATTGACATTTTGCTGCTGATGGTTTTTATTACCTTGTGAACGATGCGTGGACATCACTACTCACGCGTGAATTATTACCAGTCCACGGCGATTGTACTGTGCAATACTCAGTACACCATTCACTGATCGAATATGCTGTTATATGTAACCGCGCTCAGCGTGTTATAAATCACAGCCCATATAATACCAAAAACAAACCATACTGGACTTTTGTTTCGTGAACTATGACAGATTACCACCCCCGTGAAATAACGCCCCGAACGACGTCAAGGGTGTCGATGATGTTATTTTCTTCTTCTAGACGTAATATATCTCTCACAATACACGAAACATGTGTGTTTTATATACTGGATTACTGGATGTATAATAGGTTATAAGCGTGGCTATTATTAAAAAATGATAATGGCAATAAAAAATACGAGTTGGAACAGTTCTCCCGCCAGTTATTGTTTGTATGCACACTCTATTGAGTTACTAATCTAATCAAGTCTTTGCCACTTGACAGCAGCAATGACTTGATTTCAAGAGAAATTCAAGAAATTTCGCACCAGGGGGCCAATACTATAAAACTTTTACAATTGTATTTTCTAGAATTGTAT